>CM052813.1:16974344-17251251 GCA_028533885.1 Nasua narica
TGTATAAGATCATGTCATTTGCAAGCATCATTTTCCTCCTTTTCTGATCTGGATGCCTTTTATTTATTTTTCTTGACTGATTGCTCCAGTGAGGACTTCTAGTACTATATCAAATAGGAGTGGTGAGGGTAGGCATCCTTGTCTTGTTCTAATCTTAGAGGAAAAGCTCTCAACCTTTCATTGTTGAGTATGCAGGCTTGCCATATATGGCCTTTATGATGTTGAGGTATGTTTTTCTATAAGCAATTTGTTCTGTTTTTGTTATAATTTGCACCTCTTAACTCCTTCATCTATTTCACCCTCCCACCACCCTCTCCCCTCTGGCAACCATCACTATGGTCTCTGTATTTGTGAGTCTGTTTCTGTTTGTCGTTTGTTTTGTTTTTTAGATTTCATGTATAAGTGAAATCGTATGGTGTTCTTTTTCATTTTTTATCATAAAAGGATATTGATGTTGTCAAAAATTCTTTTTCTGTATCTAGTGAGATGATCACGTGATTTTATCTTTCATTCTATTAATGTGATGTTTCACATGTGTTGATTTGCTTATGTTGAGCCATCTTTGCACCCCAGGGATGAGTCACACTTGTTTATGTTGTATATTCCTTTTAATGTGCTATTGAATTCAGTTTGCTTGTATTTTGGTGAGAAATAGTATATCTATATTCATCAGGCATATTGGTCTGTAGTTCTCTTATAGTGTCCTCATCTGGATTTGGCATCAGGGCAATGCTGACATCATTAAATAAGTTTGAGGATATTTCCTCCTCATCAACTTTTTAAGAAGCACTTGAGAAGAATTGGCATTACTTATTCTTGAAATATTTGGTGGAATTCACGAGTGACATCATCTGGTCCTGGGCTTTTCTTCGTTAGGAGTTTTTTCATTACTGATTAAATCTGCTTACTCCTTATTGGTATGTTCAGATTTTCTATTTTTATTTCTTCACTATTACTGAATAGTGAAGAAATTTTTTTTTTAAGATTTTTTTTTATTTTATTCGACAGGAAGGGAGCACAAGTAGGCAGAGAGGCAGACAGAGAGAGAGGGGGAAGCAGGCTCCCTGCTGAGCAGAGAGCCCGATGCGGGGCTCGATCCCAGGACCCTGAGATCATGACCTGAGCTGAAGGCAGAGGCTTTAACCCACTGAGCCACCCAGGTGCCCCCTTTTTTTTTTCTTTTTTTTTTCTTTTTTTGCCTTTTCTTCCACTTTATTTCATATTCCCACCACTTCACTATTACTGAATTGGTAAGTTGGGTTGTGTGTTTGTAAGAATTTATCTGTTTCTTCTAGGTTGTTCCATTTGTTGGTATATAATTATTTATGGTATTCTATTATGATCCATTGTATTTCTGTGGTATCTGTTGTAATGTCTCTTCTTTTGGATTTATTTATTTGAATTCTAATTTTTTCTTGGTTAGTCTAGCTAAAAGTTTGTCAGTTTTGTTTATCTTTTTGAATAAGCAACTCTTTTGTTTTTTCTTTCTATTGTTTTTCCATTTTCTCTTTCATTTATTTTTGCTGTCATTTTTATTATTTCCTTCATTTAACTAGGTCTGCATTCAAGTGGGGCTGCTGGGTGGGCTTTCTGGGTGAGCAGGGCTGCAGGCTTTGCTCTAATTCTCCTGGTTGGGTGGGGCTTTAGGCTGTACTCCCTAGTTTGCTGGTGCCAGTGGCTGAACTGTGTGTTTAGGTGGGGCTATAAGTTGGGCTTCATGGTTGGACCGGAGCCTCAGGCTGTGTTCTAGATCAGGTGGGGCTGTAGTCTATGCCCCAAAGTTAGGCAGGACTACAGGCTGGGCTTTACAACCAGGTAGACTGTAGGGCTAGGTGCATTCTGCTTTTGGGTGAAGTCATTGGATGGGGCTCTCTGGGTGGGGCCTCCAGCTATACCTCACAATTGGGTAGGGCTAGAGACTGGGCTCCCTGCTCAGGTGGGACAGCAGGTTAGTCTCTGTGCTTGAACTATGAATATCATGGCTGGGCTTCCTGCTGGACCAGTCCACAGATTGTGTTAAGTGATTGGCAGGGCTCTATTCTAGGTTCCACTGATAGTTGAGGTTGTAGGTTGTGTTATTTGACTGAGCGACACTATAAGCTGTGCTTGAGGCTTCATTGTTAGGGATGCCTATTTGTGGGGGACCAGGGGCTATGCTAAACAATTAGGTAGGGCAGCTGACTTGGATCTCCGCCAGGGTGGCCCTAAAGATCTCTTCTACAGCTACAGATCAATTGTGGCCATGTTTCCCACAGGAATGGGACTGGAGGCTATGGCCAGCAGTTGAGTGGGACTGGGAATTTGCTCCCCTGCCTGGGTGGGATGTAGGATGTGCTTCATGCTACTGGGCATCTGTGGCCATGCTGCCCAGAGGAGTGGGACTGAAGACGATGCTTTACAGTTGGGCAGGATTGTGAATTTTCTCCTCTGTACAGGCAGGGTTGTAGAATGGACTTGACAACTTGTATGGTCCTTTGGCTCGGGATCCAAATCAGGCAGAACTGCCAACTGAGCTTCCTAGACAGATAGGACCACTGCCTTGGCTTTGCAGTTGGGCAGAGCTAGTGGCTGGGACTTTTGCTCAAGTGCTACTGTAAGCAGGAATATGGTCTGCCAAGATCTGAGTGCCAGTTATAGTAGTCTCACCCCCACCCCCTTCTCTGTCTCCATCTGATCCCCAGTGATTGAGCTCCACAGATTACCCTAGTGATCCCTGTGAGGTGAGACCTGAGGGAGCCTTCTGTGAAGTGTCTTGCAACACTGGGGAAACTGCACCCCCTCCCTTGAGTTTGCTTTTTTCCACTAGAGAAACTATAGGCCCAAGAGACCCCATCCATGTGGCCCTGTGTTGGTCTAGGGGAAGGGTGTGGCATTCGGTCAAAGTGTAGTTGCTCTCCTTTCCCCTCTATGTAGTCCTTCTCAGTCTTTTTTGTCCAGAGTGGGTACTTCGGTCTCAATCATGGATTTTGGAATTTTCACAATTGTGTCTTGCATTTTCTCTACCCTTGTGGAGAGTCACGGGAAACACCAAAAATTCTGAGAAGTCCTTCAGTGAGGAAGCCAGTTTAGTTTAGTATTAAGCACGGTATTTCTGAAACTTTTTACCACTGACTCTTTTTCCTCTGTGTAAATATTGATTTTACAGTTTGGAAAATGCTTAGAGATTGATTAACCAGCCTCATCTGAATGCTGCATCTGTATTTTCATTTTTAAAAGATATTTATTTATTTAAAGATTTTTTATTTATTTATTTATTTATTTATTTATTAGGAAAGAGAGAGAGTGAGAGAGAGCATGAGAAGGGAGAAGGTCAGAGTGAGAAGCGGACTCCCCATGGAGCTGGGAGCCCCATGTGGGACTCGATCCCGGGACTCCGGGATCATGACCTGAGCCGAAGGCAGCCACTCAACCAGCTGCGCCACCCAGGAGCCCAGATATTTATTTATTTGAGAGAAAGAGCACAAGTAGGGGGTAGGGGGATAGGGGAGAGAGAGAAGCAGGCTCCCGACTGATCGGGGAACCCCACTTCGGGCTCAATCTCAGGACTCTGAGGTCATGGCCTGAGCCGAAGGCAGATGCCTAACTGACCAAGCCACCCAGGTGCCTCAGAATGCTGCATTTTTTTTAACCAGGTCTGATGGCTTCAAATATAGTCTACTATTCACCTTGATCTTATAAGAGGCATCTTTTGGTGTCAGTGCTCAGACTTTTCTTTCTTTCCTTCTCTTTTCTTTTTTCTTTTTTTAATTTTATTTATTCGACAGAGAACACAAGCAGATGGAGTGGCAGGGAGTGGGAGAAGTGATTCCCCACTGAGCAAGGAACCTGACATGGGGCTTGATTCTAGGAGCCTAGGATTATGACCTGAGCTGAAGGCAGACGTTTAACCGAGTCACCTAGGCATCCCAGACTCTTATTTTCTTAAACAGAAGCAAATAATGCAATTAAGGGTCATAAGTAAATCAGTTCAGTGACTGGATTCATTGGAATGACTTAGATTCTCCTTGGGTATTCTGTTGATAACATCCTGCACTTGGCTTGTTCTAGGAGTTTCAATGCTTTGGACCCTGAATCTTCTTGCTGCAAACCAGTCCCAGGACATTTTAGGTTTGTGATAAGGGTGGAACATCTCTATGAAGGAGCGATACTCACACTCATTGCTTGGTTTCCAGTAACATCACCCTTGTGACTTTCATCATTGCAGAGACATTTTTATTTATTTGTTTGTTTATTTTAAAGATTTATTTAAGAGAGAGAGACATGCATGAGTGAGAAGGAGGGGCAGAAGGAGAGAATCTCAAGCAGACTGCCCACTAAACACACAACCCAATGATCCCCTCACCATGAGACCATGACTTGAGCTTTAATCTAGAGTCAGATCCTCAACTGACTGAGCTACCCAGCACTCCGTCACTGTGGAGACATTGAAACTCTCTTTAGTTTCTTCTCTTTTTCAGTCCAGTGACCTCAAATGTCCTTCGTATTTTCTCATGATTTCTTGCCAAGCTATAGGTCTTGTCTGCATGCATTTTCGTTTGTAATCATCACTCTTGATTTCACCCTCAGGACAAAATTAAATACTCCAGGAAAGATCCAGTTGGTGTATTATAGCAAGAAATTTTCCTTTTGTGAGACATTGAAGTTCTCCTGTAGGGTTATACTGAACCACTGGGCTTACAGCTAAGATCTCTAGTATTTAATTTTGTTCTGTAGTTGCTAATTGAGACACATCCTCTACATCCTATCCTTTTATGGTCTTATTCATTTACATCTGATAAGATTTGGCCCACATTCTTGTCTATTGCTCTTTGAGAATTTGCTTCTTTCATCCAACTTAGTGTTTTTTCAGTTTTGTTTCATCTGCAAATTAGGTCAGGCAGATATTAATATCTTTGATCAAATGATTAATGAAAAAATTAAACCTGAGAAAGTATAATGGTATTTTTTCTTCTTTTATGATAATTGAAAGTATGACAGTCTGGTCACATGGAGGTTTTGCAGTCAGTGGTTTTTATTTTTTATTGGATTCTATAGGAATTGTGTTTAATAATTCTAATGGTTTATGTATTTTGGACCCTTAATAACTATTCAGTGTAATGCCTCAAAGTGCTAATCATTCATTAGGCTCTAGTATTTAAATATTGAACTTCTAAAAACTAAATGAGAATGAGTATGTCTAATATTTATTAACAAGGATGTCAAGAGGCATAATTGTTTGGAATCCAAATTTTTAAAATAAAAAAGGAATACTGAGTGAAATTTATAGTATCCTTATCAGGCTATTAATCTTTTTTGGTCAAATTTAAATTTGAAAGCCATCTTGATGACCTTTATGATAAGGTTTTCATTGTGATTCCTTAGGTCTATCAAATAATTTAGGTGGAAAGGGCTTGGTGAAAGACTGAATGATAATTATATGATGATGATCCAAATGGTAGTTTGGATCAGCTGAGTAGTGAGAAACCAACTGTCTTCAAAATAGAATGAAAAGTTCTTGGCATATGAGGCACAAGAAGCAGACTGATAGAAAACTCTTTAATGTATATTTTCTCTTTCTTTCTTTCTTTCTTTCTTTCTTTCTTTCTTTCTTGTTAACATAGAATTTACTATTTGTTTCAGGGGTACAGGTCTGTGATTCATCAGTCTTACACAATTCACAGTGCTCACCCTAGCACACACCCTCCCATGCCCGACACCCAGCCACCCCATTCCTCCCACCCCCACCCCTCCAGCAACCCTCAGTTTGTTTCCTGAGATTAAGAGTCTCTTATGGTTTGTCTCCCTCTCTGGTTTTTTAGCTCACCTTTTGAAACACAAGATCTGCTCAAGTTTTAGGTTGAAGGTTATTATATACTAGTAATAAGTGAGTCAGATCACATTGCTTCCCTGCTTAAATTCTCCAGTGACTGTTCATTTTAATAAGCAAGAAATATAAGCTCGACTTGGAAGAGCTGATAGGATCAACCTTTCCTTTCCTTTCTGGCTTCATCTCTTGCCCTTGACTCAGCCACACTGCTTTCTTTCCCTTGAACAAAATGAGTCCATTTTGCCTAAAGACTTTGCACCAGCTGCTGGCAAATTTATCTCCCTATATGACCTCCCTATAGACTCTAGAGTTTGCAGTGACCTTTGTCTCTGCACTTTCAGGTGTTAGCTCAAAATGCACCTCCTCAGAGAGGTCTTTCCTGACCACTCAATCAAAATAACTCTTCTTTCCTCCTTAGTTGCTCTTTATCATACTACTTATTTTCTTCACATCTCAGCATTACTAGAAACCATCTTGGTTTATTTATCTATTAACCACAGAGTTTAAATTTCCATGAGGGTAGGGACTTTACCTTAGTTATTAGCCATAGTCCTTAGGCCTGGCGCCTAGTAGGCACACAGCAAATCTCTGTTGAATAAATAAATCAATTCTCATAGTTACATGGAATTAGTGTCTACTCCTTGCTGTTTCTTTTTATTATTCTGGTTATTATTCTGGTTCCTTTTTAATTAGTAGGGCAAGAATAAAAAAGCAAGGAGAAAAGTCAGAAATAATACGAACGTGTACATAATCAGTAAGTTTACAGAAATAAATACTAACTCTCAGATGATGATCTTCTTGTGTATTTTGAGAGAAACAAGAGCCGTTAGTCAGGCATTTCCTCAATATTCCATCTCTAAGCTGGTGAATTAACATCTGCAACTTTTCCTTTAAAAGTTATAAAAAAGTGCTATTAGTTCTGTTTGGGGTAGTGCTACTACCTGAGTTCTGGATCCCATCCTATCCAACTTTTTCTGGGATCTTGGCCCATGGAGTCTCCCTCCGGTCTCCTGTATCTGTAACCACTTCCTCTCTAGTTGCTCTTTTTTACCAGCATGTCAACATACTGAAGACACATCCCATCTTTTAGAACACATTCCTTTAAATCTCTCTTCCCTTCCCCCATCCCCAACAGCTCTTTTTACATCCCATCTGTTGTCACACTTTTTGGAAGTGTTGTCTACACTGCTGTCTGCTTCCTCTACTCACTTCCGAGCCCACTATAGTCTCATTTCTGATCAAAGCCACCGAGAGCCTCCTTGCTGCTAAGTCCAGTGATGCTTCTCAATCTTTATCTTTCTTGATTTCTTGACAACATTATCTATATCTTTCTTCTGGAAGTATTTTCCTATATTTATGTCCATAAAACTACAGTCTCTTCATTTTCCTCTGATGTCTATGGCTACCCTGGGTCCTTTTTTGCTTCTATGTCTGAAATGTCAATATGTCATGGAGAATCTTTTCTGCACTATAATATTTGCTTATTCAATGTACACTCCCCAGGTGATCTGATTTACTCTCCTTTACTCCCAACTAAATATTGATGATTCCTCAATTCAAACTTGTATCTTCCACTCAGTTATCTCCCAACTATCAATTTATATACTCATCTACCTACCTGACATATCTGTTGAGAAGCTTCATAAGCAGCTCAACATGTAAAACAACAGATTGGTCATCATCCTCCACAAACCAGAGCTGGTTTTTATGTTCTCTCAGTGAGTAGGACCACCACCTACTTAATCAGCCAAACTCAAGTCTGGAAGACATCTTTGATTTCTTCCTGTCTCCTGTCCCATGTCCTGTTGAGTCTAACGTCCCAAATTCTCAAAAGCCCATTTCTATTTCCATTCTTGCGATCACAAGTCAAGCCATTATCTTCTATAGGACGGTATTACTCGAACATCATTTTTCTTGTCTTTGTATTTCTAGTCTAAAGCCTCCAATCTATTCTCCTTGACTTCAGAGTAATCTTTATAGAACATTTTACTCTTTAAAAGACTTTTAAAGTAAAAAAGGCATTTGGTCTCAGCATGTTTATGAATCCCTGAATGATCTTACTCTTCACTGTCTTATTTCTTGAAATTCTATCTTGTACTTTATATTCCAGCCAGCCATCTTTATATACAGAAGCCATTGTTCTGGCTTCTGTAATGTAACACGCAGTATCTCTCCTTCCCCCCCCTACCCCTTTTGCTAAGGCAGCAACATTTCCTGGGCTTAGCTTAGCATTTCTACTGGGCATTGGGATATATTCTACAACGTAAGTTGCAAGCAAGAGAAACAGACTCTGGCTTATATACTAATGAGGAATTACTTGGGAGGGCACAGGTAGCACAAAGAAACAAATGAACAGCTAAAAACTCAGGACCTGGGAGGGACAAGAATGAATGCAAGCTCTGGAAATTTAAGTGATAGGAGTTAGTGTATTGTCTCTTGAATATTCTACCATTGGAAAAACTCCAGCCATTTTTCATCTTTGGCACTCTACTCGGGATTAATATTTCTGGAAGAAAACATCTGATGGTTGGTCTAGCTTGGTACACTGAACCACTCCATAAAGCAGAGGGCTGCCCTCAGCAATTAAGGGGTGAGTCCCTTATTTGCAGGGAAATAGAGTTCATCAAAAGGAAATGAGGTGCTAGTGCTCAAAAAGAGGGAAAAGAATGTTCAGGAAAAAATAGCAGATGACCACTGTAGCAGTGGTTCATCATCCCTCGCATTTAAAGTTAGTGTCCTTTCCATGGGCTTTCAAAATTGTCACCTGCATTTTTCCTTTTTTAAGTGCTCAGTGGGCTTCTTACTCATTTGTTCCCCTAGCGGAGGATTAGTTTTGTTAATACAGTGACTGGCACTCAGCATATAATCTATAAATACTGATTTAATATAGGATGGAAACCATCAATAGATCTAAGTAGATGCATGAAACATGTTCTGAAATGGCTTTTGTGGCTGGTTGGTTTGTGTTAGATAATTTAAAAAAAATGAAATTGGAAGTTTAGAAAACACCATCCATGTCAAGCAAACACAAAACCATATGAATATAAAATTGTACAGACTCTAACTTCTTGAGGGTAGAGAGAGTATCGCATTTTATATCTCATGTAATGCTTAGTATAGCATTTATACTAAGAATTCTCTGAATAGGCATTTATTGAATTAAGGCTTTTCATGGGCACTTCTTTTGTATTTGCTGTAGTAACCTGTTAATCTTGTGCGTATCCTAATGCCTTTCTTTTTTTTCCCCTTTGTGTGTATGTGCTGCTTCAGTTTTTAATACCACTAATGACTTTGAAATGGGACATTGACTCAGAATTAGTGACAATCAAGTGGTAATGGTCCTTGCCTCTGTGGCCTATCAGCAACTCATCTCAGTTGATCATTAGTTCCCAGAAAATAAGCTGGATCAGGCTTTTCCAAGATGTGGCCACTTAGAAAAGAATCCTAATTGTCACTGGAATCTCTCACTCATCTTGCATTGCTTTTTCTATTTTTACATTGTCTTGACTTGTGCTTTTGATAGAAAGGGAATGACCTGTGCCGGTTACAGTGGGTAGTTAATGAGAGGAATAAAACAAAAGGAAGAGACATAGAATAAAATATTCAAACTGAATTCACATACACCATAATAAAATCAGGGGACCTAATTACCATAAGTGACCTTAGAGATTACCTAATTAAACTCCCTCATTTCTCATCTCATAAATGAGGAAATTGAGACCCAGTGAAGCTAAGTGACTTTCCCAAGGTCTGTAGAAGAAGAAACACACCAAATGCTACTACCTGTTCACTTCTCTAAGCATTTCTGAAGACCTCCTATTTTTTTTTAAAGATTTTATTTATTTGACAGAGAGGAGAGAGATCACAAGTAGGCAGAGAGGCAGGCAGAGAGAGAGGGAGAAGCAGGCTCCCTGCTGAGCAGAGAGCCCAATGCGGGGCGCTATCCTAGGACCCTGAGATCATGACCTGAGCCAAAGGCAGAGGCTTTAACTCACTGAGCCACCCAGGTGCTCTTGAAGACTTCCTCTTATTGTGGAAGGTGACTTGTGCAGTCACTGGGCGCAAGGTTAGGAAGAAAGGAAACCATTCAAGTATTTCAAGCAGAAGGAATTCAATGATGATCTTCTTGTGTAGAAGGCTCACCTTGTTCAGTAAGTGTGTGAAAAAATGTGGGAGGGAGTGACAGTAATCAAAATTTCAGTAGTCCAAAAATCACTGGCACACTTTGCACTTCTTGTTCTGCGATGCTCTGGAGATTGCCATCTTCCACAGACGATAGCAAATACAAAATGAGGAGTAAGGACAAAGAACATTGGAAATGACATCCTGGGGGTGGGGAGCCAGTGTGCATTTTTCTTCTGGAAAGTATTCTGTGAACCTCATTATGATTCATCCAACCAGGGCGGAGCCAAGAATTATAAAGATGCTAAATTCCTTCTTGCTGGAGAGAGTTAAGTAATCCTTAATCTGTTGACCTTGCATTAATTTATAAGGAACTCTTTCTGGATCTGTTTGTCCTCAGCTTCTGCTTCCGGAATGATCCTTCCTCTCCCCCCTGCTCTGCTCTATATCAGAGAGGCTGGGCCACTTTTGGGCTGCATTTTCCAACCTCCCTTGTTAACTGGACCAGGTCTCTAGGACCTGGCTCTTTTTTGTTACATCTTCAGGATCCCGTGGTCTGGTTGACATTTTCATTGAACATTAAACTATCAATCCTCACAGTTAAGTAAGTAAGCTTAAAAGCAAAAGTCGTACCTACGCCCCAAAGTTATCGTTTCCTAATGATTTTCCTACTTCCGTTTGACCGTTTCTTCTCTTAAGGTTGCTTATGGTAATGTATCTATATGGGGGGAACATTATAATGGTGTACAATTTTGCCTTTCTTCCTAACCTTGCGCCCAGTGACTGCACAAGTCACCTAAGATTGGCCAGTTGAGAGTATTTACACCATGGACATCAGAAAACGGCACAGATCAGGGTTGGTTTTTTTTTTTTTCCTGAGAGTCAGTGGTTGATCTCGTTTTTGTTTTGTTTTGTTTTGTTTTTCAGCTGCATTTGGCTAATGAATGCACCCAGAGATTTTTAGAAGGTAGAAGAGAGAAGTCAGAGTTTTTACCTCTCCTTCTGTGGCTCCCTGGAGTTTGCACCTCTCTTGGGAGGGTAATGGCAGCTCCCTACTGGTGCTAATCTCTGGGTTGCTTTGCTGTCCCCCATTTGCCATTGAGTTTCTCAGTTCGTATAGTCCCATCGTAATCAGTTCCCTGCATTGAATTCCTTCTGCTTGAAATACTTGAATGGTTTCCTTTTTCCTGATCACATCATGTCTGATATACATAGCAAATTACTTTAGATAGGTGTTTTTTGGCTTTCAGTAGTATTTTTATGTCAGGACTTCCCTAATTTAAAATAATATACAGCATTTGGGGCACCTGGGTGGCTCAGTGGGTTAAACCTTTGCCTTCAACTCAGATCATGACCTCAGGGTCCTGGGATGGAGCCCCACACGGGGCTCTCTGCTCAGCAGGGAGCCTGCTTCTCCTCCCCCCCGCCCCCCCCCCCCCCCGTGTGCCTCTCTGCCTACTTGTGATCTCTCTCCTCTCTGTCAAATAAATAAAATCTTAAAAAAAAATAATGCAGAACATTAGACTTGGAAGCTCCTCTCTCTATTCAGGTGAAGAACTAAAGACCCAGAAAGAATAAACAATTTGTCCAAGGACCCACAGTTAGGTGGTAAAGGCAATACACACTTCCCCTGTGTATGCTGAAATCTGTGAGCCCCGCATTAATATTTGGAACTAGAGTTGATATAAGTGTATGAGAATTGCTAAATCCCTCCAGTACTTTTTAGAGACTTGAATTTTTTTTTTTTGCCGCTAAAATAAATGCAAATAAGCCAACATCAATTTTTGAGTTGAGAGCTCATATGTTGCCTTTATTTAGTTGTTATTATTTTTTATGGTGCCACAGTGGCTACATGATACACAGAATGGGAAATTTGGTAAAAATTTGTATTATTTTAAAATAGTGATTTCTGAAAACCGAACTGATAGCCAGCCAGGTGTTTTGCTGTCTTACAGGAATAGCCTATTGGCTATACAGCAGCGGTGTCTGGATTCTGTATTTATGAAGGTCTGTTATCTTATCATTTCATATGCTGGCCCAAATCAACACAGTTCTATGGGACAGAGAAGGAGGTAGATGCCAGAGAAAGACCATTCCCCGCCCCCATCTTTATGAATTTGAATAATAAAAAATTTTTAAAAAGGTTCTTATTTAGGGAATGACCAAATAATTTCATATTTCATCTCATAAGGAAGCCCTGATTTTCAAATTCTCCTGAATTGGTTTAGATTATAAACACTGTTCATGTAACTTTATACCTTGTAGGTCTCTTAGTTCTCTCTCATTAAAATATGAAAGAAAGGGTACTGATTAAATTTGCCAACACAGATACATTTACATTAGTGCATGACGATTAATTATAAGTTAATGTGCTTATTCACAAAAATATTTGAAGGTGGCATGTTAAGGCTGCATTGATAACCTGGCACAGCCCCTTATTAACATAATCAAAAGCCAGATGTGAGGTGTGTTCCACCTTTTGGAGCGGAATGCAGGCAAGACAAACGGGCTTTCTCTAAGTGTTATACTCACCTTTGACCACAAGATGCCGCTCGATAATCCGTTATGATTTAGGTCTTTTGTTACAAGCTGAATGACATTTCCTTTTATTTTACATGCTCTCCAATTACATATTAAAACTCATAGTGGGTGGGTTGGGAGGAGGATAACCCCCACCCCGAAGGCACTTTTTAACTTGTGTGTGGGAAATCAATGAATAATATCTTTAAGATACACATATTCAGGCTGAGAATTCAGACACCATAGAATTATTGTACCTTCAGTTTCTGTGCTCAAGTGTGTGTAGATGTCTACACCCACCCTGCCATCCACCCAACCTTTTCTGTTTAGTCCCCAGGACCACCTGCCCCCGAATAAAATAATTTCCTGCTGGCTCCTGCTAGCACCACACAAGAACAACCTATTTATGTAGCTATTCAAAATGTCAAAGGATTATCTTAAAACGAAAACACAAAATCAGTTTTCTGTGTTTCAGGCGGCAATTAAGTAGTCACAACATGGCAGTCCATAGATGAGTGTTCTGGAAATTATCATTTGCAAAGGTAATCACTGGAAGAAGGTAATTTTATTCCCCAAGTCCTTGTTTTAAGCTGGAAAACAAAATGATGGCGTGAAGATTCTCTTTGCAAAAGATGGCTGTGGTCCTTGACTTTCACCTCGAATTTGCTTTGATTTTAACTTATGGTTTTTATTTTTTGAGATAAGAGAAAGGTTAAATTTTTTCACAGTGCTTTTTTTTTTCTCTTCATAATGATTAGTATCTAAACAAAGACTTCATGATTATAAGACAAGGGTGGCCAAATGATCAAAAAAACTTCTGGGAAGTGGAAGGGTCGGACTTAAACAAGAAACAGCCACATTACAGAATCTCCTCCATGAATATCTTGTTGTGAGATTCTTTTGTCCTTTTCTGGTATTAATTTGGCAATGATAGACCTGATTTGACGTCAAGGAGAAATAAACTGCCTAGCATGGTATGATTTGGGGGATGTCAAGAAATAACCTCCAAACAGTAAGTCCTTGGCAGTCACTCTCATTTTAGTATGAGTTGGGTTTTCAGATATTTTGGGCTCAGTAGGCTCAGTACAGGGTTTTAGAAGACAGAGATTGATGATCAATAGAAACAAACAGAAGGAGGGGAGAGAAGAGTGGGAATAAGCAGCAGAAATGGGATGAGAATGATCTAGAAGTGGAAATAAGAAAATGCTCTTGGGAAAGCCCTACCTGCTGCATCGTTTTTCCTACAATTCATCCTTAGGGCCAGATCAAGAGATGATGAGATCTGGATGAGGGCCGGATGATGAGAACATCTAGTTAAGGCAATAAAAAATGAATGTAGAAGCTTATTCTCTGCTGAGTCCTATAGCCAACATTTGCATTTTATTTCTGCTTTCCCATTTCATATCATTTTATATTAAGAATACCTGGCTGGTTATATCACTGACAGATACATCACCTTCCTGTCTTTATTCTCATTCATTTGTTCCTTCTTGTAAATCATCCATTCGACTGCTATTCACCTTGTATTTATCATTCTCAAGGTACAAGGTGAGTTGTAGCAGATACAAGACAAAAATCTTTCAGTTGTTGGATGTACAAGGAGAAATCCCTAGAATTGTAATGCAGAAAAACTCATTTTTTCCCTTAAAAATTTCCTAACCCATATAGTGGTAGGGTTACATTTCGTTTTATTTCAGCATACGGCTTTATTTTTTATAAAAAACATTGTAGTAAAAAAAACATGAAACAATGGCTTTATTCCTTAAAACAGTGGCTTTCAAGCATTCAGGTACACAGGAATCACCTGAGAATTTTGTTTAAATGAAGATTCTGATTCAGTAGATCTAGCGTCGCACATGAAACTATGTGTTTCCAGCAAGTTCTTGGGTGATGGTGATGGTCTGGGGGTCACACAAGGTGTAAAAAGGCTTTCGCTGGACCTCCTGGGGGCGTGACTAGAGACCCAGAAAGGGAGATGTTTCTGACAGTGAAATGAGCTTCTTCTACATCAAAGAGGAAGGAGACAAAAGGTATTAAGACAAGCCTCTCTATTGTAAGAGTAGGACAGGAGGATCTGTTTATGATGATTTGTTACCTACCATACGACTCTGTGCAGGTTTCCAGGATCAGCTGTAATGTACCACACGCCAGGAGACAGGTTTTCTCCGAGGAGGGATACTAATCATGGGCGGCATCACTGTTTTGAAACATCACAGCCAAAATGGCTTTTATGTTCCTAAAAGGAGAAGAAGAAGAAGAAGAAGAAGAAAAAGGCAATGCTTTTGAAGGGAAAAAATAGTTTTCCGATAACCCCCATTAACTACAGGGGTCATTGTGGGCAAAATGAATGGAATTAGAAATCTGCTAAAAGCTGGAGTGTATGGTACGCGGTGATTGACAAGCCTTTCGCTGAGTAGTTACAAATGGGACTAATGGTTTAAACTTGTTAGTCATTGTCAGAGGCTCTGATCCTTGAGTCAGCCATGGAAGCTATGGCAGAAATCGATAAGGCACCACTTTCTGCAGTGAACCGCTAGACCATATAGATTGCCTAGAGGGAAATGCTGAGTTCCCTCCCAGGCTGCCAGATGAAAGCAGGCAGCTAAATCTGCAGGAAGATTGACCACACTGCTCGGGGCAATTAGGCCTTTCACCACTTTGAACGATGATTATAGATGGGGGAGAGGGTTGGGAGAGTGAAGGGGAAGACAGCTCTGCATGACAAACTGGAAGCCGGAAGCCATTTTGGGGAACCTTGTCAGTTTCATGGTCACTGAGGGCATTTTTTTTTCCCTTTTCCCTCGTTCAGATTGTTATGCAATGAATGTTCTAGGGCTGCTTGCTTTCTTTCTTTCTTTCTTTCTTTCTTTCTTTCTTTCTTTCCTTCCTTCCTTCCTTCCTTCCTTCCTTCCTTCCTTCTTTTCCTTTCCCTTATTTTTCTTTAGAAGCTAGAGAGAGGAGGACAGGCAGCAAGAGTGACACTTGGTTGATGATAAACTGTAAACTACAGCTGAACTCCATTAATCCGTCCAATCCCTGAACCCCAGAGCCTGAGAGCACGTTGGAGGATGGCTTCCTGTTGGACACATTTCAAAACAATCACATCTTATTGTTCAGTGCCTTTTTGGGTAGAGCCCTGCGAGGGTGCCAAAGTCATCAGCAAAAGAAAGTGCGTGTTCGGGCAACAATTACAGAAAAGCCGCAGATTATCAGCAGGCTGTAAGGGGGCGAGGTGCTGGGGGGGCCCATTTGGCAGAGGAGCCCTGTATCTGATGGCCGCAAAGCTGCACCCGGCATTATTACTACAAGCCGCTAAGTGCTCTATGGCCGCCCAGGCTGCCGGAGGCCAGATGTGCAAGAGGAAAGCAGCCACGGGAGCTGTGCAAGGCTTTGCCCTGGTTCCCTGCCGAAAGGCAGGATGGGCTCAGCCATGGTACTGAAGAGCTTCTGGCCTCTTTCTGCTTCATCAACCTGGCATTTTTGCTCAGATTTCAATGGGGGGATGCGTCTCCTTTCCATTGCTCTCCTTGTTGAATCTCATTTCCTTTCTAGCATTGGCCTCATGATTGATTTGTTTAATTTTTTCCTTCTCTAACCAGACCCTGGCTCCCATTTTATTGTTGACTTTAAGTTACACTGTAAACCGTGTTCTGCTAAGTATAGTTTAACTGTCAAGAGGTTGTGTGAATAATCCCAAGGAGCTAATCTCTGTGGGAGGGCTGTCCGTCAGAGGTCCTTGGACCATTTCATCACCCTGGCAAATCCAGCCCTTGGTGGAAAGTGTTGAAAAGTCTACTTTTTGAAGTTTGCTTGGCTCCTGGTAGCTGGGAAAGGTTTGCCCCTTAAAGCTGTGTAGACCAAGAATTGAAATCCCGATCTTCATTAGAAGACAAGTGAATGCTTGATGGACAGGAAAGCCAAAGGTCCCTAATGGAGGTAATCTCTTCTGTTGGGAGGGTGGTTCAGGAGAATGTTTGTTGCCATTTTCTGCTGCAGGGAAAGTGGGGAAGCTTGAGCTCAAAAGGACTCCTAACAGGGCATTCCTTTGCTCAACTTTAAGTCCCCACACATTCTTTAATTCCCTACCCATTCTGCCTGGTGGCTCCCAGGCAGATAGGAAACTTCCTGTTACTTACCTATGGGTGATCTCACAAGGATGGACCAGCCACTCATGGAAACAAAGGGGAATTATAACTACCATCCAAACCTTAATCGTAATCATAAATGAAATAAAATAAAGCCATCTGTTTGATTTGGAAAATTCTTTTGTAAGGTAAGTGACTATGACCTTCCCTAACCTCCTTTATGACATAAAAAGATAATTCTTTCTGCAAATCCAGTACATTTAAAAGGAGCTATTAACTCTTTTTTTTTAAAGATTATTTATTTATTTATTTATTAGGAAAGAGAGAGAGTGAGAGAGAGCATGAGAAGGGAGAAGGTCAGAGTGAGACGCAGACTCCCCATGGATCTGGGAGCCCGATGTGGGACTCGATCCCGGGACTCCATGACCTGAGCCGAAGGCAGTTGCTTAACCAACTGCGCCACCCAGGCGCCCGCTATTAACTCTTTTAAGCAACCAGGGAATTACCAGTTGCTTAAAAAAAAAAAAAAAGACTTGATCAGAAGACTGTTAGGTCCTGGAAGAATTTATAAAATTCAGAAAATCTTTTAGTCTTAGGAATGGTTCTTTTTTTCTTTAAATATTTTATTATTTATTTGAGAGAGAGAGAGAGAGAGACTGTGTGAGTGGGGGTGGGAGGGTGGGGGGAAGAGCAGAGGAGAGGAGTAAGCAGACTCCTGGCTGAACAGGGAGCCTGATGTGGGGCGCCATCCCAAGACTCCAGGATCATGACCTGAGATGAAGGCAGACAGTTAATCAACTGAGCCACCCAGGTGCCCTGGGAATGATTCTTCTTAAATTATAATTTTAGGGATGCCTGGGTCGCTCAGTGGGTTGAGTGGCTGCCTTCAGCTTATGTCATGATCCCAGGATTCTGGGATCGAGCCCCACATGGGGCTCCCTGCTCAGAGGGAAGCCTGCCTCTTTCTCTTTCTCTCCCTCTGCCTGCCACTCTGCCTGCTAGTGCTCTTTGTCAAATAAATAAAATCTTTAAAAAAAATTGTAATTTTAGCAAAGACGACCGAGTGGTACTCTAGAGTACTGGGCTGGAAGGCGGGAGACATGAATTTTAGTTCTGATTCTACCCCACACCATTGTGGCAGACACATGCCTCCATTTCCTTGCCTCTCTTTCTTCATCTGTAAAATTGAGAATTTCACTAATCAACCCTAAGTTATTGCGGTTGGTGGAATAATGCCCCCACCCCACAAGGAGTCTACATCTTAATCCCTGAAACCTGTGAATATGTTCTACTCTATGGTTATAAGGGACTTTGACAATGGGATTAAGTTCAGGATCTTAAATTAGGGAGATTGTTCTGGATTATTTGGGTGAGCCCAATGTAATGACAAGGGTCTTTAAAAGATGGGGAAAAAAGGAGGCAGAAGAGTCAGAGAAGGAAAATGGAAGCAAGGTTGGTGCTATGCAGTATGAGAAGGACTCAGCCTGCCGTTGGTGGCTTTGGAGATGGATGTAGGCCATGCGTCAAGGAATATGGGTGGCCTTGGGAAGCTTGAAAAGGCAAGAATGTGACTTCTTCTTTAGAACTTTCAGAAGAAATGTGATTCTGTAGGTATCTTAATTTTAGCCCAGTGACACTCATTTTGGAATTCTGACCTCCAGAGCTGTGAGATAATGAATTTGCGTTGCTTTAAAGCTGCTAAATAGTTGGTAATTTGTCACAGCAGCAAGAGGAAACAAATACAGGTCTTTTGCAATACCCTTCCCTGAAACTATGAACGTGCAGCATATGGTCATTGGAAAATCCCAAATCAGGTAGTAATATGCAAAAAAGATGGCTACTCACATTAATTTGAGTATGAAATTTAGGGTTGCCTGAAAATACGGCATCTACGAGCAAAAACCACTAAGGAAGGAAGTTAGGGTACCAGAGCCCATGAAAGAAAAGAAGGATGGAAAAGCTGTTTGTGGAGGAAGAAGTATGCTTCACCATTTGCTTAAACTTGAGGTATTTTAAACAGCTCTAAGTATTTTTTTTTCTTTTTCTTGATTGGCAGAGTGGAGAATGTTAATAGCCATAGTTTTAGAAGAAACAGAATCTTAGAATTAAAAGGGACCATTGAGGGCGCCTGGGTGGCGCAGTTGGTTAAGCAACTGCCTTTGGCTCAGGTCATGATCCCGGAGTCCCGGGATCGAGTCCCACATCGGGCTCCCAGCTCCATGGGGAGTCTGCGTCTCACTCTGACCTTCTCCCTTCTCATGCTCTCTCTCACTCTCTCTCTTTCCTAATAAATAAATAAATAAAATCTTTAAAAAAAAATAAAAAATAAAAGGGACCATTGAGATTGATCTCCTTGTAATGAATGTCAGAGCGCATTCTAAGCATCCCTGTAAAATGCCAGAATATTGCCAGAGGTGCAGCCTTTGCCACATCAAGGAACAGCCCCTTCTGTTATTGGGCAGGCCTCATTCTTAAGAAACTTTTCTTACACAAAACCAATTCTGTCCTCTCATAATGTCCACTTTTTGATTATAGTTTCTTAGGTGAATTTTTGATGCTCAGACCTCAAGATGAACACATCTGTTAGTGAATGGGATGTGGCCATGGGCTTTGGGACAAAGCTCACGTCAGAGTGATAGGGGTCAAAATCCCAAGTCAAATGCATACAGACATAGGTGTTCAGATGTGCGTGTGTGTGTGTATGTGTGTGTGTGTGTGTATGTATGCATGTTAGTATGTATGTATTTAAAAGGCCAAGACAGCTCTGAAGTATTTTACAAGCATTTTTACTGCTGTTCCTAGTGCTATCAACAGTGCTAGCTCATAGTAGGCACTCACTATTGGCTGACTCCGTGAATACGTTAACGACAATGGAGGACACCAGCAGTAAGTAAATTAGCAATTACAAAGAAACCAACCTGAATAATCGGTTCAGATTCATTAAATTGGGAACAAGATATACTTTCAATGTAATTAATGGTAGCTTTTGTTTCCCTCAACGCCCCCCCCCATTTCAAAGACTGCAAGCAGTACCCCGTTTATATCTTCAAAGAGACTTTCTGCTTTTCACTGGAACTGTGGAACCATAGGGTATATGCCCGAAATACTTGCATGCTTTTTTTTTTTTTTTAAGAAACCTGTGCAGTCACTGAGAAACCAGGAGATCACTGTCTTTCGCTGAAGAGTATGCAGCATTTTCTCCTCCCAGGCACATCTAATGAAGTCACGTGGGTGCCTGGAACCTCCTGGTAACACGGGATGTGGAGGTTAGGTTGGGCCTTGAACAATTAATCAGTGTTATGGCATAACAGCTCGAATATGGAAATTCCAAAGGTCCCACATGTTGATAAATGGCCAATTTATGCTAAGACCTATCAAATGTGTTGAGGCATTTGGAGTTATCACTGCACAATCATGACATGGTCATTATCAGACTGCAAATCGTCCAAAGAAATGACATGCCTCGGGAAGCAAGATTTGCGGGCAGAGCCTGCCTCTTTCTAAACTCAGTGTGAGGCCAGCTTGCTGTAAACGGAGCCATACAGCATGTAGATGAGCTCATGTGTGGCAGCTGCATGGCGGAAAGCAATTATAACACAGAGGCAACTCCACACGCAGGAACTAGCACCTCCTGAAATATGATCACCTCCGCTTCGCTTCGGAGGGAGGTGCCAAACTGAAATACACACACAGCCATAATGGAAGAGACCTGAATATATTACAGCCAGGAGGGGAGGAGCTGGGGTAGAAGCTAGGCAGTTGGCAGAGACTCTTGCTGAAAACTCCTTTCGCTCCTCTGAACTCTGAAATAGGATTCCTTTAGAGATACCACAGTCCACTGTTTCCTTTGTTTAACCTGGAGGACCTTACAGTGAGGGCTTTAGGGTTTCTCTTTTGGTCGACTATACTAGACATGGCAGTCGCTTCCTTCCCATGGTCGTCCCTTCTTCCTGGAGGACCCCTTTCTCAGAAATGAGGGGGCACTGGACCAGGAGGGCAGGCCCAGTGGATTGCATGATTGATCATCCCTGGACCCAGGCTGGGCCAACTTGACTCTTCTTCCCATAGTTCAAAGCCTTGTTCTGAATTTGGATATAATGGTGGTGGAAAGCTGGGCCTGAGATGGTCCTTTCCACATGTGCTTAGGGAGGTCAGAGCAGCCAGGCTGCAGAGAGAGGAGGATCCCAGGAGCTACTTGGATCCGTGACTTAAAAATACTACTGTCTGAACTAGATGATTGCCTCAGCTTCGGACTTCCCACTTCTTACTCTCTCATGAGGCCCTGCTATAATTTCTTCTCTTAGTTTCTGTGAGATATTTGTATGTTCTTTCGTAAATGCTCCCTTTATTCTACTTCCTGGTTTTGAAGCTTTGATTCAATGACATGTGCTCCCAACTTTAGCTGAGCACTTACCGTGTACTGCAAGTTGTTTTGCTGACTTAGGTATATCACTTTATTTGGTGCTTTCACCAACGTTCAAAGGGTAGCTATGGTTATTTTATTTATCTATTAATTTTTTTTTACCAGGAAATTGGCTTGGAAAGTTTAGATAATATCTCCAAAGTCCCACAGTTGATAAGTGGGGGAAGTAGTGATTTCTATTGAAGTTACATTTGCATTGAAATTGATTTTACATTTTCTGTGAAATCATTAAACCACCTACTATATAGTAAATGATTTATGCTATAATTTGAGAACAGAATCTATGTTGAATTACTGAATCAACTTGGGAATATGACTAGAAACCAAATCATCTTTATTTAAAAAGCTAACACTACCTATGTTTACTTGAGGGTTGAAAACTTGCACAGGCCTGAAAGAAAATAGACTATGTATAAGGATCTTGCTGGGGGAGTGAGGAGGAGGGAAAGTTTTACAAGTGTTACCAATACTCTTTACAACCTATTCCTCTTTATAGCTTTCTGTGATGCTGAAAATGATGAAAGAGGCCATTGGCCATTTCATGAATTGTTCATCTTCGGCTCTTACGTGGAAAAGAAAATCAGGGATAATTAGATTAACATTATTTCACCTGCATGGAAGGTGCATTTCATCTTTCTTTTCTGAATAAGGAAATAAACGTGTTCATTAATTTGTAACACTGAGGATCTTTATCTTCTTTAATTTTGGTTTGGCCTTTTCCCCTGACTTCAGCCTTCCTTACCATGACATTTAAGACCATTTTGGATTTGGCCACGGTCCGAGTCTTCTCTCTAATCATTACTACCCTTCACATGTTCAATACTCCAGACAAGCTGAATTGCTGGGAGCTCCTCCTAACACCCGTATGCTTCATCTGCCCCGTGTGTTGCTTCCTGCCTTTCAAACTCTGTCACTCCCCAATCTCAATACATAGCACCTGTCCTTCCAGACTCCGCTAAATACATCTTCCTAACCAAACTTTCCCTGATTACCACAGGTTGCAAGCAACATGATCCTCATCTGAACACCCATAATATTCTGCCTCTAACACTCTTATGATCCCTAATAATGAAAACCTAGATATTATAGTAATATCTGCTCACACCTTCTCATTACTGCACTGTAAGCCACTTGAAGGCAGGGTGGATTTTAATCTGTTTATTCTCCCTACCACAGAGCATCTTTCATGAAGTAAGTAGTCAATAAACATCTGTTGAATTAATTAAACAAATGAGTAGACAAATTCTTTATGTGGGGGTAATTTTAACGTAGCTCAGATATTTACATTTCTTACCTCCTGGAATGCTAAGATACGGTGTTCACACTTGTCACACCCAGTACACTTTAGTTTTATCAGAGTACATGTTTTTAAGTACGATTCATTGGAGGAGGATACACCGTGAATTGCCTACTCTTCAGTATTACCTGTTTTTTAATTACGTAGAAGCAACTTTGGTCAAACGGGCCCTATAGGCTGAGGTTGATGGCTGCTATATTGGTGTCTTATGTGGAGTGGACAAGGTGCTTAGCTCTAATTAATATGAAACCCGGACTGAATTGGCTTAAACAAAAGGGCAGATTATTAATATACTTTACAAGAAGCCTGGAGGTGGGGTAGCTCCAGGATCAGTTAAATTTGTGTGTCAGTTACATCAAAGACCCAAGTTCTTACTCTTAGCTTGTTGCCTTTGTTCTCACAATAGTTAAAGTCTTCAGGATTTTCATTGTTGTAATAATCACACATAGGCACGACAATACCCAATGGGAAAAGAGAACAGGTCCTCCTCTGAATATTTCTGCCAGCAGTAAAACCCGTTGTGGGAGTACTCAAGCAGTCTCCTCCTTATTACTTATTAGCTGGAGTTGGGTTACACGATGATTCGTAAACTACTTTTGGTAAAGGTCTTGGGATTACCATAATGGATTCAATTTTGAGACTTTACCTCTGATTTCAGAATAGGATCACCATCATGTCTGGAGGGTGTGTAGCTCAATGAGATAAGGCTTCTGTTATTAAAGGCAAAATATATATTGGCTTTTAGGAGAATGAAAATATTCCTTTATATAGATGAGTACCTGTGGGGTGGTTGGGGAGATTGGGGCAATTTTGTGTCCCTACCCTGGGGACACTGGTGACATCTGGAGACATTTATGGAGGTCACAATTTGGAAGCTGGGAAGAGGCTGCTATGGGCTTTTGGTACGTGGGAGTCAGGAATGCATCTTCCAATGCACAGGACAGCACCCCCCCCCCCCCCAGAATTATCTGGCCCTAATTGTCAGTAGTGCTGAGGTTGAGACTCTCTGGCATGGATCTCTTTGCTCTCTGAGGCTGACATATTGTCTAAAAAAATCTAACTATTTATTTTTAACAATTATTTGAGACAGGACTGCTGTTCATATATAATATCTTAGTTTGGAGGAATAATATATCAATAAATTACTATCCATTAAAACGGTAGCAAAACTCTTCCCTCAAATTACCTGGCTGGTCACTTAGCAAGACCTTAGGGAAGTGAATGAGATAGGGTAGGTTTTGATAGTGACACTGAAGTCAAAGGAAGAATGAGTCCAGGGGACCAACTTGTGGCAGGTACAACCACTATTTCCTTTACTGAATACAGTAAAAAAAAAAAAAAAAACAAGTGACCAAGGGTCCAGGAAAGGGGGAGAAATATTTTGTATCTGAGTGCCTACTATTAAAGCAGACCCTTACCCAAGGAAATTTAGGATACATAATAATAATTTTCCAGATGAGAAAACTGAGTTTCAGTGATGCTAAGAGAATGGCTGAAGATATTTTTAAAAGTGTTAGCTTCAAATTTTATAATAAGAGAATAGTTTTTTCTCTTCGGATTCTTTTTCTGAATAAGTGAAGAGGGTTGGTTGACCTCATCGCTTGGTAAGAATTTGAAATGTACCACAGAATTTTGAGACTGGCTAGTTCCCTATCCAATACTTGTCATGCTTCCTTTCCATTGTTTTATGCTCTTGTATTATCTGAAATTATAGCTGATTCTGTAGATCAATCTCCCAGACCATTCGAATATCATCTCCTTTCAAAAATGCGGTCATGCATTACTTATTTTGTATTCTCTACAGCTTCTAGCACAATGGGGTGCACATAGTAGATGTAATGAACATTTCTTAATATTTTTGGCTGTCCATCTTCTAATTCCCCTCTGTATCAGGAGAGACTCCACCACTGTGTTGAGAGGTAGAACTCTGTCTCCCACCAAGAATGCTGACAGGTTCATACTCTGTTTCCCTGCTCTCTGGTCCCCAGGGCAAAGGGCATATGACCTAAGCATCACAAATATGATGCTTTGCTCTCGGATGTTGTGCCACAGAGGTCTTGGAAGCCAAGAACTCCAAATGGCGTAGTTATCAGATGGAAGCTGGAAGGTGTATGGGTCCTTAAGACATTGCTTGGAGAAGAGCTTTCTGAGAGAATTCCACAATCCACTCTTGACTGTGTGACAGGTCAAGCCAGTAAGATTTCAGGAATTATTTGTTACGACAATATAGCCAAGTCTATCCTGACTAATGCATCACTAAAAAAGTATTTGTCAATAAATGGGCTTGAAAGCAGAAGTGAAGTAGGGTAGTGATGAGTAAAGAACAAAAGTTTTATAGTCTGACAGGACTATTTGGAACTCCAGTCCTACCACTTACTGAGTGACTTTTAGACTGTACCTGAGGGGAACCTAGACAGAAGTACAGGGCAATGGTTTTTCATATGCAAGAAAGAAAGGGGATACATGGATCCAGGGAAACTTGAATGAGATAAATCCTATTAAAGTCTTCCTAGCTCCAAGACAACATATTCTCTAGGCAACCCTCTCCTCTCATTTTGGTTTCTCAAAATTGCTTCTCTCTTTTGCTCTGAAAAGTAAGCTATTGTATTTTTCACACAAACTAATCTCTCGTGCATCTGGATGACACAAGCTTTTTTTTAAAAAAAATAGGCCTTATCATGCTTTGATGAGCTGAAATGTCATGCTTCAAATCTGGCAGCCAGAAGTAAAAATTCCACAGTTCATAGGGTGACCTTGAGCCTTTCCTTTTCCTACTTACTCCTCCCCTGTACTTGCTGCAAAACCCTCAGGTGGTTGACCAGTTGGTTATTCAGACAAGCATTACTGACTCTTGACCCTTCTTTTTGCATCCTAAAAGCATCATGCTGGAAATTCAGTGTTATATGACCCGAAACCAGCATTTCACAGACATTATTCTTTTGTGCCAAAGAGCTCACTCTAATGTAATGTCCAATCTTCCCACAATTATCACATTTCTTTTCCCTGCTGAGCACTCCGATGCATTTTTGTCAAGTAGCTACAGAACCGCAGTGGAAATAGTTCTGGTCTCTGGTGGTCAGAGTTGCACATTCATCCCCAAACCATTGTGTAACCCGTACACGTGCTTCACATATGCAGAAAGCCTACTGTTATGCCAAAAAGGTAAGTGGGTTATTCTGGGATGCCCTCTTTTGCCATTAGTCACACTGCAGTGGGATTGTGGTGCATTGGACTAGAACTCCCAACAGCTCCGATTGCCGCCTGCTGCCTCAATGAATTTTATATTAGCAGGCAAACAAAACACTCAACCAAGTGGAAGGCATTCATAATGCCAAGGCTTCCTAGGATCCAAATATGCTGTGTGTTTTGCAAAGAAGGATTGTGGCTATCAGCTTGTGAGAACTAATCTAGATAAATCGCCCCTTTACAACACATCTGGCCTCAAGTTGTTTAAATTAGTGGAGTTCAGCTGAGGAACAACAGCTGAATTGGAGTCTACAAATTCATATGCTTCCTACACATGCATAAATGCTAAATGATGAGCTTGGTAATGATTGGGAACCCCTCATTTCTGAGAGACTGGTAAGTCTACGGTGTTGCTTTGCTGCACGTTAATTAGGATAGTGTAATAAAGCTTCAGAAGTAGTCTTCCAAGCAACATAGTTTGAATTAATGTTTATGAAGGCTCTTTATTAACCTGAAAATGCACTTCAAAGGTAATACAGGAAAAGCTTTTTTCCTCTTAATTGGCATTTTAGTAAGTATCACAGATCTTTCCATTTTATACCTATTCTCATTATAACCGTGGTCAAAGGTTTTGGCTGTCTAGCTTCCAATTCCCCTTTGTATCAGGGGAGAACACACCATTGTGCTGAGATGTGAGATATAGAACTCTGTCTCTGGCCAAGAAAGCTGAAAGATCCATATGCTCCCTTTTCCTGTCCTCTGGTCACCAGGGCAAGGGTTATGCAACCTAAATAACACAGTTGTGATGCTTTCCTCTTGGAAGTTGTACCACAATAACAACTTCCCAGTATGTTTGCCATCTTCTTCTGTGTTGAATTTGTTGATGAGCTTATCACTTTCTGGGGGTGGAGGGGGGAGAGGTTTCTTTTAGTAAACTCAGAGTTTAGAGTTGGAAGGACCTTTGAGGTTCTCTTCTCTGCAAAATAGAAAACAGAGGCCCCATTTACTTTTTAAGTAAAAGTAGCACTGTGATGTGGTTGCCAAGGAGCTCATGCAATATCGCTCTGTATTGAATCGGAACATGAGTGATTCCAGTGATGATGATTTAACATTGCTCTGAATTTCCCAGATCGCTCCAGTAGCATTGTGTTTATTTTGGAGTGTGACGCACTAAGAGAAGCCCTGGAAAGATAAGCTGATTCCTAGAAACACAGCCATGAGAGGAACCAATCTTGAGATCATGCCCAAAAAACTGTTGGTGGAACAGTTACACAAAGGAAGGCTCAGGAGGAATTTGACAGCTGTCTTAGAATAAAGGAAGAGAGGTCATGTGGAAGCTTGGTCACCAGGAGTTAAAGGAGATCAGAGAAGCTTCTGAGGTGTATAGGAGCATTTATACTTTGAGGTGAAGTAGGTCCACAGAAATAACTAGGTTATCCAAGACTGAAGATCTATGTGCTATACTTATTCTGTTGGCTTAAGAGGAAAGAACAACCGATGGCTCTAAGTTGCAAGGAGGCAAAATCTGGCTGTATCAGGAGTAATATTTTCAAAATTTGAGTTGTCTCCATATGAACTGGTGTGTCTTCAGGTGGCGTGAATTTCTCATCACTTGATATTTCTACGTCCCAGATGTAATCAGGAGTGGGCTAGGGAGGATTGACGCATCAGATCAGGGTTAGATTAAGCTGCTTCTCTCATTCATACCAATTCTGAATTTTAGTGATCCTATAACTCACAGCAATCAAGGAATGCTTAAGGGTCATGAATTTAACTTGTAGTATGGATCCCAGGTATCTGTATTTCTTTCTGTTTTCCTGTTACTGATTTCTTCAGGCTTAAAGTATGCATATTTAGGTAAAAATCCTCAGCAAAAAGACCAAACCAAAACAAAAACACTCAAATGCTCAAGGGATTCCCTAATTATATCTTTCTAAAGGGATAATTTAAAGTTTTAATTAACATCTTAGATGAAAACTCTGAATATCTGGGGGTACTAAATTAGGAGACCTCATAGATTGTTATTCTTCACGAAGTTTAAGAACTCTGAGAAAATGCATTTTCAATTAATTTGGTTATTGTATAATTTATTGCAAAATTAGAAAGTATTAAAAATGATCATTAGTTTTATTACCATGTATTTGTGGTTACATATGTTACATTAAATATAAATATCGATGTTAATATGTACTAGATATAGAACCTAGTACCTTATAGGTATTATCTCAATCTTTACTGCTTTGGAGGTTGGCAGCTTTATTATTAAGTAACTCTGCTTTACAAGTACGGAAATTAAAGGTTATAGAGATCACTCCGCAAGTAACTGACACTATAATTTGAACTCGATCTGTGTGGTTTCAGAGTCCATATCTTAACCGTTCTACCTTTCCTCCTCCCACACTTACTGGGAAGCGGAAGCCGGTTAGATAAACAGACCATTCCGCTGTGAAACAGTTTCGACTGCGCGGTGAAACAGTTTCGAGTAGGCTGCGCTCTGCC
Organism: Nasua narica; assembly: GCA_028533885.1. NCBI lineage: Eukaryota > Metazoa > Chordata > Mammalia > Carnivora > Procyonidae > Nasua > Nasua narica. The sequence goes on from CM052813.1 coordinate 17,002,283, forward strand.
TGTGAAATGGGCTGGTCGCGCGGGGCCGAACCACATTTCCCAGAACTCCTTTCCCTCGTCTGTCCAGGTACGGTAGGCTGTAAGAGACAACCTTGTGGGAGAGTGAGGGGTGGGAAATGAGACAGCGGCCGCCATATTGCTGGTCACGTGCAGCGTTCCTCTGTTTTCGCTCGCCTTTGTTTGTGGAAGGCGGTGGCTGAGCTTGCATGTGCTCGCTTCCCGAGATCCTCCTCCAGCTCCGGGCCTAGTGTCTAACTCTGGGACAAGGCCTCCCCCGTGTTTCTGGCATCTGCGGGACACTCATCCCATCAAGGTCAGAGTAAGAACTTATAAGGGCGTCATATCATCCTTCTGGGGTTCCAGCTTCCTCTTGGTCTACCCCACCTATGTCTTCCCTCCCGAACAGCCTTGGCTGCAGATGTCTCGCTTTAGAAGTACTCGCAAGAACAGTGGGTTTGCGGGGGTTGCTTAACCAGCCCCCATACTTGTATGAGTCAAGGCCTCGTAACAAAGTACATGTGCCCTCGGCCCACCTACTTCTGTCGGTCGGTCAGTCAGTCAGTCAGTCAGTCAGGGTTCAGTCTTTTTCGTACTTGCTGCTGCTTCTCTGACTGAACCTTGAACGACTGATACAGGTATATTGGGAAATGACCTTGCTTTGTGGCTTGAAGCTGGCACATTTCCTCTCCTACTGTTACGGGCCTTATTTCTGGACCCTGGAAACAATCAGTGCAATCTCTGAAACAGTTTGTCTCTGGATATTTCAGCCCCATGAGAAAAGAAGGAAAGGACTTAATAGAGAGCGAGAAGTTAGTGCAGGCAGAAACGAATACTTCCAGATCGCAGGAGCTAGCCTAGAGATGGCAGAGCCAAGCTGCCAGGTTCTGGTCCTGGTTCTGCAACTTCTTCTTTTTTTTTTTTTTTTATTAGAGAGAGAGAAACTGAGAATGAGAGGGGAGAAGGTCAGAGGGAGAAGCAGACTTCCCGCAGAGCCGGGAGCCCGATATGGGACTCGATCCAGGGATTCCGGGGTCATGACCTGAGCCAAAGGCAGTCGCCCAACCAACTGAGCCACCCAGGCGCCCCTCTCCTGCAACTTCTATGCTGTGTGATGATGGGCAAGTTATTTACCCTCTCTGGGCCTCTCTCCTCATCTGTTAAAAGGAGTAATATTAGTATCTACCTGTTGGGCCTACAAGAATTGAACAAGTTAACATATGAGAAGTGCTTATAGTTTAAGATTTGTATTAGTGTTTTCTTGTTAATATTTTTACTCCAAGAGAGGGAGGTGGTCTCAGCTTTTCTATGAGTGTTTCATCCAACTTCTTAGGGAGTGAAAACCCAGGCTGGAGGTCTGCAATAGACTATCTTTAGCCCTTTCCTATCCCATCTTACCACCCACGTCCCTTTTACTGTCTTGCGTCTTTTTAAATTTTAGGGGGGCAGATCAAGAAAGGAAACAGTCACATAAGGGAGGCAGCAGAGGTATAGGGGTAAGAGACAAGGAAAATATTAAAAAGAGTTTCAGTTGACTTCGTACATCAAAGCTTGTCATAATCTAAAGAGAATAGGAGACATGACACACTAGGGAGAAATAACGGTCTTGACTGAAGGGGAGTCATGTCGGTGGGAGCTCCTCACAATAACCACAGTCTGGGTAGAGTTTCCAGATTCTCATTTCACGTGCTCTGCCTTCAGGCATACTGAAAGGGAGGTAGAATGGGGGTGGCCAGAAAGTACTGTGCTTATCCTCCCAACTGAGCTCTATCATTTTCCTTTAAGAAACAAGTGGTTTTTTTCCCACAGACATTCTAGTACATTTTTCTCTGGCCTTGCCTGGAACAGCTCACCTTTTTCTGGCTCTACAAGATAGGAGAAACCTTTCAAATGCAGCTGCTTGTTTGGGCTGATAGAGAGGCCCGAGGAGACATTTATTCATTCCTTTTAGAAGATAGCCTCTTCCCTTCCCTCTGGAGTTTGCTCTTGCCAGAGTGGCTGCTGTCTGGCAACCTGGCGGTGCAGGGTGGTCAAGTTTCAAATGTCACCACGCAAATGGCAGTTCCAAGGACTGAAGTCAGGGATTGAAATGCCAAACCTTAAATGTCCCTCAAATACATGTTTTCCCAACTAGTGACTTGCCACAGAAATAAATAGCAGTTATGCATAAGTACCTCCCCGGTGTTTCCATTTCTTTCCCAGGGTTCCCAAAACCATTACATGGAGTACTCTAACAAAAAAGATGTCTCATTGCGGCCCACTTAGTGGAAGCCTAAGAAGCATAGAAACGTTTGAAGCATAGAAACTAAAGATGGTAGGGCACATGTGCCACAGAACCACTAAATGGCAGAATCATCTGGCCTAGTTTTCTGAGCCACTGTGACAGACACAAGGGGATTGCTCTTAAAGCAACCACCCATCCTTGATGTGATGACACATCAAGGAAAGGGAAGAGAATGTTTGTGCTTTAGGAAAGAGACTTAAAGAATCTTTTCTGACTAGGGAATAAGGTTTGAATGCAGACTTTTTTTTTTTTTTTTAAAGATGGTACACAGAAAATGAAAGGCAAATGACAAGGTACTTACCTGAAAACCCCTGATGGAGACACCTTACCCAATAGCATATGAATGCACCCGTGGAGAGAATGGTGCACACTTTTTGCTGTTTAGGGTCCTTGGGATGGCATCACTTACGGCAGGGGAAATTTCACTACAGAGCAATGAGCCAAAGAAAACATTACTATTTAACGATTACAAACTGCTGTAATTCAGTCTCCTTGCCATGAACAGCAAATGAGTCAAGCTAACTGATGCAGAAGGTTGAGCTCGTTTTCTTTTGAGGAGCCCCAGGAGAAGTTCCACAGTGACTTTTTGCTCACACAACCCAGTTCTTCTCTTGCTTATGTAGTTACCCATCCATCTCTGGATCCAGATGGGATCAGGAGAAATGAGGGGATGAACTCTTAAGGAGAATCAGGCCAGCTTTTGATCATTCTGTGAGAGATGAGGGAGCTTCTGGAGGATCTCTGATGTCCAAAATCTGTCTCTTGGAGAAAGCTGGTAGCTCATGTTGTAGTAAGCTTGCACTAACTCCCAACTGAAGGGAGGAAAATAAAACAACCTATAATGATTCAAACTCTTTTATGGAAGCAAACATCAGCAAAGAAAATAAATCCATTCTCTATGCTGTGAGTCATTGTATTGGGAAAGATTCCTAGGATATCATCTTTGGGATTGTTGCTTTGTATCAAAACCTTTTTCTTTAGTTACTAAACTACTAAATTAGTTGAAGCCTGTAGACCTTAAATGAAAAGTAGGCTGATTAAATGCAACAGTTTTAGTTTTGGTGCCATACAGAGTTGGCAGTTTTCAGAACTAAAAATAGTGGACTCCCACTAAATTTGAATTCCAGATAAACCATGAGTAATTTTTTAGTATAAGTAAGTCCCAAATATTATATGGGTCATGTTTATACTAATTAGTGTTCACTATTCTTTTTTTTTTAAAGATTTTATTTATTTATTCGACAGAGAGAGATCACAAGTAGGCAGCGAGGCAGGCAGAAATAGAGGGGGAAGCAGGCTCCCCGCTGAGCAGAGAGCCCGATATGGGGCTCGATCCCAGGACCCTGAGATCATGACCTGAGCCGAAGGCAGAGGCTTTAACCCACTGAGCCACCCAGGCGCCCCAGTGTTCACTATTCTGCTGGAATACTTAAAACTAAAGATATTTGCCCATTTGAAATTCACTTTTACCTGGGAGTCCAGTATTTTATGTGGTAATTCCAGTGCCATAGCAGGATTGTAATGGACTCACAAACATTTTTATGGGATTGAATGGAGGTGTGAAGGATGTGTAACCTGTGCCTGGGTAACCTCCTTTCTGACTACTTGGCTGCTCTCATTAAGAAGGATTCCTCTCATTTACCCAGTAAGAGAACTGCCAGTGACCATCCCTCCAGGGCAGCCTGGGGCCTAGGGTGCTGCTGTTGCCCTCTTAGGAGGATCTTCTGGTTCCTCTCCAGACTGTTGTGGAGACCCACAGACAGCTGAAGCTGTGCCACCTCTCCTCCCATCAGTGTGCAGCATGTTCTGCTGGTAGAATGTTTTACTCTCTCTCTTTTTTAAATTAGGAATCGTGTTCTCTTGCCCCACAGGGAATAGAAATAAAGGAAGCTGTGTCAGAACTTCTGAGGGCCCTCACAGTCTGTGTTTTCTGTGTAAGGCTATCCAACCTCTCAGCCTGGAGACAGGATCCTTGACAGCTTTGATGTACTAAGTCACAGCAAGCATGAACCCAATCAAGCTCTGTGGACATGGTATGTAAGAGCTCACCCCCCACCCCACATTGTTTTTTTTATTACTTGTGTCCAGCATGGGCTGTATTGGGTATATGGAGATGTCTAAATAAAAATTTGGGAAGTGACCCAAGAGGGAGGGAAAGGCTTGGTGGAAGACAAGCATGAATGCTATGAGAGTACGCCTCTCTGTTGGTACATACAAGGCACTGAAGATCACAGAGTTGGGAATGATGGGTTGTTCCTGGCCAAGTCATGGAAGAATGTATAGACTCAGGAGAACTTCACTGAAATCTGAAAAGGAGTTTTCTAGGTGGAGAAGGGTGGGGGCTGCTGCATGTGGAGTGAAGACAGGGTATGTTGGTTCAGGGATGTGGCTGAAGTGCCTATGGGCGGGTATGCACATGGAGATGTTGGTAGATGAAACTGAAATGGTGAATCTGTATTTGGATCCTAAGAACCATGAATACTTTGCTAAGAAAATTAAATTTCATCGAGTAAGGAATAAGTCCACAGGACAATACTTGTCCTTCCACGAGATGTCACAAGTCCATCCTATCAGGCCAGTCTTCATGTGCAGCCAGAAATCACAACTCAAGTGAGACTACGTGGTGTTTACAGCCAATCAGCCATTTTACCTACTTTTGGCTGGTGTTGATTGAGCATCCCAAGTAAGGCAGGGGCAAACCCATCCTGAGAAGAGGGAACAGCTTTTCCCCAAAACTAATTGTAGGTTTCTTCAGCTGTATCTTCATTTACTCCCCCCCCAGAGCATTTTTAGATTGATTTCTGTATTCACAGAGGGAGATCTGTTAGGAATTTCCCTTGGAATTCAGCGAAAGAGAGCTTGATCTCCAACTTTGTAGCCTCTGTAGATGTCTGGAATCTTAGGGAATGAAAGCAGAGTTGGTAGAAGAGAGAATTTGAGGTGAATGAAATGAAGAGAGAAGTTGAGGTCAATGAATTTGTGGTGAAATGAAAGAATTTCATTCTTTCATTCATTTATTATGTGTGCACTTACTATGTCAAGGGTGGGGAGGAAGCTTTAAAGCTGTCAAGTGGAGGAAACCAGACAACTTCAAGGTACTTTGACTCTGCTTTTAGAAAATCGACCAGTTTGGAGTTCTGGGAAACCCATACTACACCATGATACTTGGAGGGTGGGTGTTCTACTTACCACCTATGTATGTAATAAGTGAGGAGAACTGGATATTAGAAAGGCAATTCTCTAATTTATGGTCTCAACCTGGAGGGTGCAGTGGAGGCTAATAGGGCAGCAGTAGCTGTAAATAAGAATTGTGCTTGCTTCAGAGTCTCTCCTGGAGCTTGGGTGTCCTTGTTCCTTTGGGGGCCAATCATCTCTGGGAAACTGAGGCAGCATATTGCACTTGGTTGTCATTTCCCTGAACTTTGTCCTTCAGATATTGACGGACATTTGCTAGGATCATGCTGGAAGCTTTCTTGAAAGCTCTTCTAACTGGCTGTCAGCCTGTCCAGGCTCTGAGACCTCATTTTGAGGCTTAACCCACTGAGCCAACCAGGCGTCCGCCCCCACCCCTCCCTTAATACTCTTTCATCAGTGTCTTACTGTGTCTTATTTTCTTGTTGTTTCTGCCTTCCCACTTTTAAGCCCTGACTCCCAGTAGAGCAGAAATCCTTATTTCCTTTGGGGACCACATTGACATATTTTTGAATTAATGACAACTCTTTGCTTTCTTGGGTAGGCTCCTTCTCATCCTGTATGGATTTTAAACTACAGAGAACCCCAACCTTTCAGTTATCTTGTTGGTTTCCTGGAGTGGTGCATAGCTTCCTTGGTCACCTCACCGCGGTGAGGAGCATTGACCTGGAGTCTGTTACCAGGTCTAACACTCAGTGCTTGATCTGTTTAAACCTTTATAATGCCGAACATGCCAGCTATTTCCCTTCTGTCTTCTGGACTCATAACCACCCTTCCACGTTGTCTTCTGTTGGGACTAGGCATCTGCAAGCTACATTTCTCTGGCTCCCTTGCTGGCTGGCTCCTTGTTGGCATCTGCCAGTAGGAGGCCTTGGGAAGAAGAAAGAGGCTGTGGCTTCAGCCTCACTTAATGTGGTGGTTCCTGGGCTGTGGTGATTCTCAACTCCAGGCACAACACTGTTCTGTGTTGGCAGCCTTAGCTGAGGACATGCATCTCCCATGGATCTAACAGTAGCAACAGGCCAGGCTTATAGGCTTCGTTCAAGTCAGTGGCATTAGTAACATCTGAACCTGACCTCTCTTCCTTTTTGCAAATCCAGCCCCCTCTCCCTCTGTTCTTAGCAGCCTTTCATCACCTTTAAAATAATTTTCCTAAATACCCTTTGTTTAAAATACCTCGAATGGTTTCTGATTTCCTGACTGGATATACCGAAATACAACATGGCAAACCAAAAACAAAAACAGTACAGTTTTTTTGCTTTGTTTATTGTAGATTTCATTATCAACTGAAGGAAACTTTTATTAAAACCCTTCCATCAAAGTCCATACTTTGGAAAAATTATGGTGTCATAAATATAGGTGTTATAAACATAAAATCAGCCTCGTCTTGGGTGTAGGAAGACAAAATGCCTTGGATGGAGGTCAAGGACAAATCATCTTATAATAAAAATCTAAGAGGATAGAGAAGCGCTGATGTAGAGCAAAGAATACAACACGTAAGGTAAAAATTCCTAGGTTCAAAGTCTGCCCTCTTAACTTACTAACCATATAATGATGGTCAAATCTTGTAATCTCCTTGAATCTCCATTTCCTCACTTATAAAATGGTGACACCCACATCTAGTCTGACTCATAAAGTCATAGTGAAGGTCAACTGTGAAAGTGTGGAAATGTTAGGCAAACCTGAAATTGCTCCAAGGGACATTATCATGGGAAATATTTAAAAAGGCTGTGTTGTGATTGATGCCTATCTGATTTTTTAAACAGTTACACAATTATAAGTACTTAAATGTTTGAGAATGCAGTGCATGAAGTGATTATTTTTTTATTGAAGTATAATTGAGATACAACAACGTATTCAGGTGTACAGCATAATGATTCAACATTTGTATACATTGTGAAATGATCATATTAAGTCTGTTTACCATCTGTCAGCATGCACAGTTATATTTTTTTTTTCTTGTGATGGGAACTTTAAGATTTACGCTCTTGGCAATTTTTGAATTTGCAATACAGTGTTACTGTCTATAGTTCCCATGTTGTACATTACATCCCCCTGACTTATTTTATAACTGGAAGTTTGTACCTCTTGATCACTTTCACCCGTTTTACCCCCTCTCCTCTGGCAACCACTGATCTGTTCTCTATCTCTGAGTTTTGTTTGTGTTGTTTTTTTTTTTTTTAGATTCCAGCAGTAAGTGAAATCATATGGTATTTGTCTTTTTTTTTTTTTTTTAACTTCTGTCACTTAGCATAATACTCTCAAGGTCCATCGATGTTGTCACAAATGGCAGGATTTTATTCTTAGCTGAGCAGTATTCCATTGTTTATATACACCACATCTTTATCCATTGATCCACTGATAGAAATTTAGGTGGCTTCCATATCTTGGCTTATATAAGTCATGCTACAGTGAACACATTGGTGCATATGTTTTTAATTTAGTGTTTTTTGTTTTCCCCATATAAATACCCAGAAGTGGAATTGCTTTATTGCATGGTAGTTCTGGTTTTAATTTTTGGGGAACCTCCTTACTATTTTCCATAGTGGCTGCACTAATTTATATTTCCACCAATACAGGGCTTCCCTTTACTCCACATCCTCTCCACGCTTGTGTTTTTTGTGGTTTTTTTTGGTCTTTTGATAATAGCCATTTTGACAGGTGTGAGGTGATATCTTATTGTGGTATTGATTTGCATTTCCCTCATTAGTGATGCTTAGCATCTTTTCCTGTGCCCATTGACAATCTGCATCTTTTTTGGAAAAATGTCTACTCATATACTCCTTTGTTGTTGTTGTTGTTATGTAAGTTCTTTATATATTTGGGATATTAAGCCCTTGTCAGGTATGATTTTCAAATATTTCATCCCATTCAGTAGGTTGTCTTTTTATTTTGTTGATGGATAGCTTCCTTCACTCTGCAGAGCTTTTTACTGCAATGTATTCCCATTTGTTTATTTTTGCTTTTGTTGCCATTGCTTCTGGAGTTCTAGAACCAAGACCAATATCAAGGTAGCCTTTCTTCTAGTTTTATGGTTTCTGGTTTTATATTTAAGTCTTTAATCCATTTTGAGTTAATTTTTGTGTACCATGTAAGATAGTGGTACAGTTTCATTCCTTTTCATGTGGCTGTCCAGTTTTTCCAACACTGTTTATTGAAGAGACTGATCTTCCCTTAGTCTTTATACTTGCCTCCTTTGTCCTAAATTAATTGATCACATATATGTGGGTTCATAGGTGTTTTCTATTTTGTTGATCTGTGTCTGTTTTATGTTAATACCATACTGTTTTGATTACTATAGCTTTGTAGTGTAGTTTGAAATCAGGGAGGGTGATGCTTCCAGCTTTATTTCTTATTTCTCAGGATTGCTTTAGCTATTTTGGGTCTTTTGTGGTTTCATACAAATTTTAGGATTGTTTGTTCTGTTTCTGTGAAAAATGCCTTTGGAATTTTGATAGGGATTTCTTTAAATGTATAAATTGCTTTGGATAATATGGACATTTTAGCAATATTCTTCTCTATGAGTATGGAGTATCTTCCCATTTATTTGTGTTATCTTCAACTTCATCAGTGACTTAAAGTTTTCAGTATACAGATCTTTTACAACCTTGGTTAAATTTATTGTTAGATATTTTATTCTTTTTTTTGGTATTTTATTCTTTTTGATGGAATTATAAATGGAATGGTTTTCTTAATTTCTCCTATAGTTCATTGTTAATGTTTAAAAAAATGCAACAGATTTTTATATGTTGATTTTTTTATGTTACGGCTTTACTGAATTTGTTTATTAGTTCTGACGCTTTTGTAAATTCTGTAGGGTTTTCTATATATAAAAATCATGTAGTTTGTAAATAGTGACAGTTTTATGTCTTACTTTCCAAGTTGGGTGCCTTTTATTTCTTTTTTCTCTCTAATTGCTCTGGCTAGAATTTCCAATACTGTGTTGTTGAACAAAAGTGGTGAGAGTGGGCATCCTTGTCTTGTTTGTGATCATAAGGGAAAAGTTTTCAGCTTTTTTTTTTTAAGATTTTATTGATTTATTTTACAGAGAGAGAGAGAGAGATCAGAAGTAGGCAGAGACGGGCAGAGAGAGAGAGAGGGAGAAGCAGGCGTCCTGCTGAGCAGAGAGCCCGATGTAGGGCTTGATTCCAGGACCCTGAGATCATGACCTGAGCCAAAGGGAGAGGCTTTAACCCACTGGGCCACCCAGGCACCCCAAGTTTTCAGCTTTTAATTGAGTATGATGTTAGCTGTGGGCTTGTCCTTTATGGCTTTTCTTATGTTGAGCTATGTTCCCTTTCTACCCACTTGGTTGAGAGTATTTGTCATAAATGGATGTTGAGTTTTATTAAATGCTTTTTCTGCATTTATTGAGATCATATGATTTTTCATACTTCATTTTGTTAATGTGGTGTACCATGTTGGTTGATTTGCAGGTGTTAAACCATCCTTGCATTCCCTAAATTAATACCACCTGATTATATGATCCTTTTAATGTATTATTGAATTGGTTTGCTAATATTTTGTTGAGGGCTTTTGCATTTATGTTCTTCAAGGATAGTGGTGCGTGCATGTGTGTGGTTTTGTCTAGTTTTGGAATCACGATTTTGCTGGCCTCATAAAATGAATTTGAAAGTGTCCTTTCCTTTTAAGTTTTTTTGGAATAGCTTAAGGAGGATGGGTATTAAATCTTTGAGTGTTTGCTAGAATTTGCTAGTGAAACCTTCGGGTCCTGGGTTTTGTTGGGAGTTATCTCCTTCCTAGTAATATTTTTATTCAGATTTTGTTTTTCCTCATGATGCAGTCTTGGAAGAGTGTATGTTTCTAGGAATTTGTCCATTTTTTCTAGGTTGTCCAGTTTGTTGATGTATAATTATTCATAGTAGTCTCTTAATATATTTTTGTAATACTTTGGTATTAGTTGTAACTTTTCTTTCATTTATGCTTTTATTTATTTGAACACTTTCTCTTTTTTTTCTTAGTAAGTCTAGCTAGAGGTTTTTCCATTTTTTCCCTGTAATTTATTTCTAGTTGTATACTATTGTGGTTGGAAAAGATGCTTGATATGATTTCAGTCTTCTTAAATTTATTTAGATTTATTTTGTGACCTTACATGTCCTCTACCTTGGAGAATGTTCCATGTACCCTTGAGAAGAATGTGTATTCTGCTGCTTTTGGTTGAATGTTTTGTATATCTCATAAGTCCATGTTGTCTAATGTGTGGTTTAAGGGTTGATGCTTCATTATTTTCTGTCTGAATGTTCTATCCATTGACGCAAATGGGGTATTGAAGTCCCTTACTATGACTGTGTTGTCATTAATTTCCCCCTTTAGTTTTGTTAATATTTACTGTGTATATTTAGATTCTCTTATGTTGGGTAGATAAATGTTTACAAATATTTTAACCTTCTTGCTGGATTGACCCTTTTATCATTATGTAGTGACTACTTTGTCTTTTATTACAATCTTCATTAAAGTTTTTTTTTTTTTTTTTAATGTCAGTGTAGCTATTTCAGCTTTCTTTGGTTTCCATTTGCATGAAACATCTTTTTGTATCCCTTCACTTTCAGTTTGTATATGTTTTTACATCTGAAATGAGTCTCTTGTAAGCAGGATTTGGGTGGATCTTTGTGTGTGTGTGTGTTAATCCATTCAGCTGTTATGTGTTATTTGATTGGAGAATTTAGTCCATTTACAGTTAAAGTAAGTATTGGTAGTTATGTACTTATTTCCATTTGTTGTTTTTTGTCTATTTCCTCTCTGTTCCTTTCTTCTCTTGTGGTTTGATGACTTTCTAAAATGTTATGCTTAGATAGATTCCTTTCTCATCTTTTTAGTATTTACTCTGAGTTTTTTCTTTGTGGTTACCATGATATCTGATAGTCTCATTTATCTGATAGTCTCTCTCTGGCTCATCTCTGATAGTCTTTCTATATAACAATATATTTTAAGTTGATAGTAAGTTTGAAAGCATTCTAAAACTCTACATTTTTACGTCCTACCCTCCCCATTTTATGTTTTTGATACCATATTTTACATCTTATTTTGTGTATCCTATAACTAATTATTATAGTTATATATATTTATATTTTTTGTTTTATAAATTTCATAAACTTTATAATTAATCCATTACCCCTACTCTATATTTACCTTTACCAATGAGATTTTTACTTCCATATTTTTTCTGGTTACTAATTAGTGCCCTTTCTTTTCAGCTTAAACAAGTTCCTTTAACACTTTCTATAATGCTGGTTTAGGATTAATGATCTCATTTAGCTTTTGTTTTCATGGAAAATGTCTTCAGTTCTGAATGTTAACCTTGCTGGGTTGAGTATTCTTTTTGGAATTTTTTTCCTTTCAGTGCTTTGAATATTTCAAGGCACTCACCTTTGGCCTGAGAAGTTTCTGCTGAGAAATCTCCTGATAGTCTTATAGGATTTCCCTTGTATGTAACAATTTGTTTTTCTTTTGCCTTATCTTTAACTTAAGACATTTTAAGATAATCTCCTTATCTTTGATTTTTGACATTTTAATTATTATGTGTCTTAGCATGGGTCTTTTTGGGTTCATCTTTGGAAGTCTCTGTGTTTCCCGGATGTGGGTGTTTCCTAATGCAGGTTAGGGAAGTTTTCAACTGTTACTTCTTCAAATAAGTTTTCTGCCTCTCTCTCTTTTTCTTCTTCTGGGAGCCCTATAGTGCAAATTTTATTTCTCTTGTTCTTGTCCCATTGGCCCTTTTAGCTATATTCATTTTTAAAAATTCTTTTTTCTTTTTGTTGCTCTGTTTTGGTTTGTTCCATAATGCTGTCTTCCAGGTTACTGATGCTTTTCCTCTGCTTCATCTAGTCTGCCTTTGAACCCCTCTAGTGTATTTTTCAGTTCAGTTTTTTATTATTCACTTCTGTGATTTTTTTTGTACTTTTTTCTGTTTTCTATCTATTTGTTGAAGTTTCTGATGTGCACATCTTTTTTTCCCCCAAGTTCAGTGAGCATCTTTAAGACCATTACTTTGAACATTTTATCATAATTTATATTATAAATTACTTATCACCATTTCATTAAGGTTTTTTCTGGGGTTCTATCTCATTCTTTTGCTTGGAACATATTCCTTTCTCCTCATTTTACTTTTCTTTGTTTGTTTGTTTCTATGCATTCTGCGTATTAGGTGAGACAGCTATATCTCTCCCAGTCTTGCAGGTGTTGTGTAAGAGACGAACCTTATTGTTTAACCTTGCCCTGGCTCTTGATTGTCTCTTGAACCTCTGTGATTGTCTAAGCAAGTTGATTTTTTTTTTATGGTAGGTCTTGGTTACTGAGGGTATGTCAAGATTTGTGAGTATTCTGGAAAGAGGAATTTTATTTAGCACTGAAATTATTTTCAGACTAATTGGAAACTAGACCCTCAAGGAGTAGCTTTTAAGGTTCACAAATGTATCAGTCCTGTAGGACTGCAGTTGTGTGCCCTGCTGGCCTCCAGACCAAGTAATCAAGAAGTGTTCCCTTTGTGAGAGATGCAAAACTGGGGGCTTTAGATGGATGTGTGGCTCTTTTTGGGGGGGTATTGGTGAGCTGTAGCAAGGCCAGGTCAGGGCTCAGAGGTAGTGTCCCCAGCCTATGTTCCCCAAGAGCACTTGCATCACCTTCAGATGTGTGGTAGACTTGAAGCCTGCCCTTTTGGATGAAGCTCCATTTTAAGTAGGTAGGCCTTTTTCACAGAAGGCTAGGGGTGTGCTTTGGTCTGCTCTCTATGCAGTGCCCTGGGGATGGTAGGCTGCCAAGAACTGTTTCTTCAATTGTTTCAGACACGTGGGGCCCAGAAACACAATCCGCTTTGGCCACCAGATGCAGGTGCTCAAGGGGTGTCCTCTGTACAGGTTATAAGAAAGGGTTGGCTTTGGCAAGACCATGGTGGAGCAATGCATGGGGGGCAGGTTGCTTGCTTGGCCAGCCTGGCAGAGCTTTGGTGGCTCTGTGTGTGTGTGTGTGTGTGTGTGTGTAGACATGGAAAAGTGATTTTTAACTAAGATCAAGGCATCAAGCAATTTCTGATACTCCTTTCATTTGGGTATATTGGCTAGAAATACCTCATCCTTTTGGGAATACAGGTTTTTTTTTTATCTAACTGGGGACGAGAACGGTGACCTGCCTTCTGAATGTGTTGTGTGCATTAATTAACTGCGTGTGATTGAGTAGCATCCTCAAGATGAGCATGTAAATGCCAAGTGTTCTTACTGATAATAAAGCAGATACTTTCTTGATGGAGTTGTCATGAGGATTAATAATTTAATTGCGACAGAGTGCTCTGATATTCTTAGATGAAAAGTGCCATGTAACTTTGAAGAGGAGTATTATCAAATAGCTTCTGCTTTGGTTCCTGAAAGAGCAGTGCAAAATAAGGCAATGCTGCTCTGCACATGCCTACCTAAATTTTTCTACCTCTTTTTAGAACTGCAGGAATTTGGAAATGGGATTCATGAAGGAGGCCTGTAACAAAGTAATTAGGAATTTCTGATTTTTGTTTTCTAGTAGGCTTATAGAGTCACTTCAAAACGATTTCTTCAGAGTGGCCAATAGATATTATAACTGGGAATTAACGAGTGCAAACACTCTTCTTTTGATGAGAACAAAATATAACTATGAATGTGGCTCTGTCATTTCCACACTGGCTTCCTTGCTTTTCTTTCTTCTTGCTAAGCTCTTTCATTTTTGCTCATGACTTTTGCATTGTTATTTCTAGCTTTTCAGAGGGCTGAGCGTAGTCACTTTCATCCCCCTCCTGAAAGGAGTTACACTGTCAGGACTCACCCTTGTCCCTAAATCCATTCCTTTCTGTCACAGCAATTTTTTGGATTGTCAGATGCCCACTCTCACCACTCCTGTTCAACATAGTAATAGAAGTCCTAGCAACAGTACTTGCTGATGTAAATCAGTTTGTCTTTTTATGGACCTATTTAAAGATGTACTCTTTACCCCCACTAAAACATTAAATATGTGGAGGTAGATTTTATTTAGTCCCTGCTTTTTGTCAGTGTCTAGCACATACTAATTGTTCAGTAGAGTTTGTTGAATGAATTTTTTTGTCTTGAACAAAATTGTACAATTTGTCATCAGTAAATTAGGATGACTTTGAGCTGTGAATAATAGAGGCTTGGGGTGAAAAACAAACTTCTTCTTAGTAAATTTCTTTAAAATCATGAATATCAAAACAGATAAAGAATAATAGGATGATACAGAATGCAGTAATGGGAGACTTAAAATCCTTTGCCCAACTTAAATTATATTTTTGACATATCCTTTTCTCTGCACTTGATTTTGTGATTTTTGTGATTCTATACTTTTGGAACTTTTAGTCTTTGAGAAATGCAAAAATTAGGTATATTAATGTCCTAGATCAGAGGTCAGTCTGCAAACTAAGGTCTGCCACCAACTGCCTGTTTTTGTGAATAAAGTTTTATTGGAACACGATGGTGTTTCTTATTTCTGTATTTTATACATATGTTTTTGCACAATGGCAGAAGTGAGCCAACAAAGTCAAAAATACTTACCTTTGTAGAAAAATTCTCACTCCTTTCCAAGAGTATTATTTTCCCACCTCTTTTTAATTGAAATATATTTGACATAGCACATCATGTAAATTTAAGAGGTACATGTTAGGGGCGTCTGGGTGGCTCAGTCGGTTAAGCTTCTGACTCTTGATTTTGGCTCAGTTCATGATCTCAAGGTTGTGAGGCTCCACGCTGAGTGTGGAGCCTACTTGGGATTCTGTCCCTCTGCCCTTCTCTCCCTGCTCGTACACTTTCTCTCTCTCTCTCTCAAAAAAGAGGTACATGTTGATTTGATACATTTATGTATTATATGATTGCGATTGTAGTTAATTTTACCAACTCTTTGAGAGCTAGAAAAATTACAGGAACTTTAAATTACGTACATTGATCGAAGGAATTGTTAGTGGGAAGTTCTGTTCTAAGGAGTTTTGTGCTATAATTTTCTACTCTTAAGAAAAAGGAGGTAAACAAACATAGTGGGGGAAAAAAACAACTAGAAAGCCAGAAAAACCTCTTTAAAATATCCTCAGGCAAAACTTGGAGAGTTTCATTCCAAAGGGATCTTTGTTGGAATAAATGAAATACTGTAATTGTTTGTGCTTTTGTGCCAACTTTTATTTATAGGAAGGAGACTATTTTATCAGCATGCAGATTGGAGTCTGTTGTAGACTGGAGAATTGGAAGGAGAGAGAAGGGGAAAGATGGGCTGACTTTTAACGACAAAACAAGTGGTTAATTATAAGAAAAATGACTGTCATTGTGTGTCTACTGTGTAAGCCACAGATTGTGTTAGGTACCTCCACGCTCCATGTCTTATTCTTGTAGCGACCTCCAGGGCAGAAACTAGTTGTTCTGTTGTCCAGATAAATGCTCTAGGGTTCAGAGGACTGCAATAACTGGCTCAGGGGCCCCTAGGTGATCCGAGGTGGCGTGGTATTAGAATTCATGTCTATTTGCTCTTCCCTAGGAGAGCAGCAGTTAGAGAACTAGGGGCTGCACTTTAAACACAGCGAAGGCAATGTTGTACACTTCCAAGTGCGGCAAATATACACAATTTTATTTGTCAGTTTTGCCTTAGTAAAGCTGGGGGAAACCTATATGCATACATACACATTGGGAAGGCAGAGCTCCTCCTACAAAGAAAATGTTAATTCTCACATCTTTCCCTTACTTGACTCTCAATACAGTGCAGGGGACCAACAGGCCACTTACTGAGCTGCTTTGACTCGAAGCGAGGAAGGTGAAGCACCTTTCCCACATTGACTCCCAGATCTTTCCTTTGGAGGAGTCAGGTGCTGCTTTGATAGATGTGGGGAAAGAACCAGAAGAAAGTATTCTCTCTGGCTCTTACCTGTTAATTTGAAATGCCTTCAGCGAAGTCAGCTACCTGCAAGTTTTTAAAGCAAAACACTTTCCTTTGCATTTTCTTTGCAAAGGCAGCTTTTGAGATGAAGTCTCCCTTTAAACATGCCATGACTTTGGTCAAAGAGCCGGGAACCTGGTATTAAAGATTTCAGCACTGTCAGAAGCTTCCACCAATGAGAGTGCTCCTGTCATTCACCCTAGGGCTTGCTCAATATTTCTTGTGTTCCTCACTTTCACCCTGACAGCTCCTAAGTCTCGGGGGAGGAGGGGATCTTTCTTTATCTTTTTATTTCCTCTCCAAAGTATGTATATTTATGGGGAGACTACTGAGTGGGGCTTGGGGGTGGGGAGAAGGTTGGGGAGAATAGGTAAAGGAAAAGAACAAGGCTGGGTGAACAATTTTTGTGCCTTTTTTGTTACTCCTGAAAAATTTTAAATAAAAATATTGGCCATTTGTTCAGCCTTCCCCCCCTTGCTAATGTTTAAAAGCATTCAATTAAGATTTTCTAATGTGTCCAATGATTTAAACTGTCCTGTGGTATTAGAAAAATATTACATATATAAATAAAATACGTCAAAGCATTAAAAAGCTATTATACACACTGAACATAAAATGGCAGAATAATGATGGATCCCGCCATGCAGGAAACATATTCAAAAATATTATCTTCCTGGTAATGAAATGCCATCCGTTTCATTTTAAGCTAAATACGTTAGACATATCAGTGGAGTCTGTGCTGACACAGCACTGAGTTGAAATTGAAAATCTGAAATTATATATATGATTGGACACAGTGTTAAAGTAATTTATAGGAAAAACCACGAATGTGCTGGGTCTGCACCTTCTGGTGAACTCATTTTATAGAATCAGATAGAGGAAAACTCTACCATTTCTAATGTGCAGTTAGAATGGCAGCCCGCCAGGGCCCCGATATATTTGGTATGAAAAGGGAGAAGAAAGGCAGAGACGGAGTGGGAGGGGATGGGCGTACAGGAGCAGCCAGGGAAGGGGGAAGCAGTGGGATGGGGGAAAGAGACGGGGTAGAAGCAGGACCTGGGAGGCTTGCTTCAAATTACAGCAATTCTGCATAAGCCATCAAGAAAATGGCATTCGTTTTCATTGCTCTGACCTAATGGCATAGAGCGACTGTGGGAGCTGTATTAGCTATCAAGACAAGTGGGAGATAACAGGAGAGCCGTGCAGGGACAGGTTTCAGTGAGGCTGTGGCTGGGTGCTCTGTGACACTACTTGCTGAGGTGATAGGCCCCCAGTTGGCGATCATCTGACCCTCAAAGTTCGGGGCGCTCCAGAGTGCTGACAGGAAAGGAGGCGATGGCTCGTACTCCCAGACCCGCTCAAATCGCGTGTCAGTCTGGCAGCTCTCGCGCTCTGACCCACTTTCTTCTTTATGCTTTTTTTTTTCAGCGTTGTGCATGTTTGGCCACAAAGTGCAGTGGGAAGTGGGGTAAGCTGGGGATGAGGAGGAAAACAAGACCGTGCTTTTGTGTGGAGTTGTGTGACGAATTGGTACCCTTATGTGCTTTTCGTCTTTCATTTATATCCATAATCCTGCTTGAAATGTGGATTATTTATTCATACAGGGCTGGTCTTCTCCTGGAACACCAGGGAGCTGTGACTGTGTATTTTCATTTGGCGGCTGCGCTGGCTATGGCAGAGGAGGTCCAGTTTCTCCAGAAGTGTCCTTTCTAACCCTCTCTGATTTTTAAAGAGAAGAAAGAAAGTGTTGAACAGGACTTTGGAGACTTTTGATATAATTGGAGTAATTAGGCACTGGTAGTGATGCTGGAAATGGGGGGGGAGACAGTACAGTGATAGATACCAGAGGTAGGTCCACAGGATTTATGTATGGCTCATGCTAATCAAGGACCGGAAGAAGGCAGAGTGTTTTCCGTCTTATAGCAGAAGGCTACCTATAAGGGAGGAAATGCAGACTAGAGACAGAAGTCTTGATGCCCTCACATGAGATAAAATGCCCCTGCACCCTCTGGTGATCTCACTGTCCCATCTCACCAAATAGCCCAGGGATTTTAGAAGTCTGGCCTAACTATAAGAGTGGGAAAAAAAAAGATCTGGAATGTATGTGGAATTTTTCTTTCTAAGCACTCAGGGTATTTCCTACTTATTTTAATAGCACTGGTTGCCGCCTGCTGCGGATTTACTCTGTGGCAGACCCTGGGCTCGTAAGCATGACCTCCCAGCCCCATAACCTAGGGGCTCCGTGGTTCCCATTTTGGTTTCTAGAGGTCAGGGAACCTTGTCCAAGGAAAGAAAGGACAATGAGTGCCCCAGATTACAAACTCTAAACTCCTCATAGTCTTGGTGAGACAAACATCCACCCAGTTTCATTCCAGTAATTGTGGATGAATGGAGAGGTTAAATGACTTGCATCAAGGTAGCCTTTCCTGAACCTTTTCTCAGTCTTCCACCTAGCTCAGCTGGCTCTTCTAGCATCCTGTGCCTTTCTTCATAGCATTTACCATGGGTTGTAATTTGTATTTATGTGTGCTTATTAATGTCTGCACTAGACAGTAAGTTCCCAAATACAGTAGCTGTGTTGCTGCTGTATCTCTAGGACTTAGGACAGTGGCTGGCACTCAGCAGGTACTCATTAAATCTTGGTTAGATAAATGAATCAATGGATGGGGAGGTGCATTTTCATTGATAATCTGTATTAGAGCTGGGGCTGGAAACTTACAGGTCATCCTCCCAGACTACTCGTCATTTTTCAGCCGTGCCTGTAGATATGGTTGTCCTCTCTGGAAAAAGAATCAACATTTATAAAATCAGAAAATTTAGAAATTATAGGAAGCCCAGTGACATATCTAGTCCACCAGTGTCTCTAGTGCTGAGTAACTCTTAGCCATTAAGTTTTTGCTTTAATCCATCCTGAGGTGGAATGCTCATTGTGTCACAAGACAACCTCTTCATTGCTTCATCGCAGTGGTTTGTAATGGCATATTGTATGAAGAATCAAATCTATTTCTGCAAGTGTCTTCATACTGGTCCCTGCTTCTCTTAAAGCTCCACACATCAGGCCCTTTTACATCTCCAAACAGAGGCCTTTAGATGTGCGAAGATGGCCATCGTGTTTCACACTTGCCTCTCTTTGGCAGACCGTATCTTCCCACTTCTTTCAGCTTTGCCTTATGTGTTTCTGGGCTAAACACCATCCTGGTCTTCCTGGATGGGCAGTGTCCCCCTTTAAGATATTTAATACAATTAAAATATTGAACACCATGTTCCAAATGTGATTGTATCTTTCTGTGACTCTTGTTCTCTGCCATCTGAACATCCTAATGTGATGCAGTCTTATATTAAATTAAATTTCACAGCAGCCAGACCAGAGTCTTGAACCGTGTTAAATTTATGGCCAGTGAAAACATACTTGTTCAGTTCATTCATTAACTCAGCAAATATTTCTTGAGCCAATGCTATATACTAGCCAATGGGCAAACACTGGTAATAAGATGAATGAGACATGATTCCTGCTGCCAGCTGAGGACCTACCAATCTACTGGATAAGGCATATATGTTAATAACTAGTTCATTCTTTAATCATAAAATGCGTATTTTAAAGTGTTTTATTGCTTTGATTTTATATCCTATTTATAAGCCATTGGGACTTTTACAAACGTGGCTTCATAACTGAGGGGATATAGCAGTTGCAATATTATAAACAAGTGTAAGAGCAGTATGTGCCCAGTAAAGATGTGCTGCAAAGGAATGATGAGCATCCTTGCTTGGGATGCACAAACCTTCACAGAATTAAAAACCAGTGTTTTCAGGCCTTGATGGATGAGCCGTGGTTTGCCACTCTTGTGAGAAGGGAGCAGAGTAAGAGGGAAATGTGACTGCCAAGCGAGGCAGAGAAGGAATGGGAGAAAGACTGGGCCTTACTGTTAAGAGAACCTTTCCCCACAAGAAAGATGATGATGGATGTCATAAAGAAGCATATCTAATTGCTGTAAATGTTCACAGATGAAAAAGAAAAGGGGGAATCTACTTGGAATTTTAAGACGAGAAATCTGGAAAGAGATCATGAATTTGCATCAAGGGCAGTATTTGTAGTACACCACCGAAGGAAGGTAGGGTTCCAGAGAAGCTGGGAGGAGTGTATTCCAGGGAGAGAAAAATCAGCCTGAGCAAAGACCGAGAAGTGGGAGAGACCACAAAAAGTGTGAGCAGTTGCAAGCAGTTAGGTTTGAACGGGGCTTGGCATTCAGACAGGGAAGTAGGAAGTGGTAACTTGGAACATATGGGAAAGACCTGAGTATCTATAGTCTTTACCAAGTCTGAGTGTGTGACAGTATACCATGCTTGGGCTGAGGTACCTCGAGTTCACTCTGGAATACATGGTGAGGGATAGGCTGATTCTCCACTCTTGGTATTAGTTTGTTATAAATAGAAACAAGAGGGATTACTGATGGTTCCCTTTACCAGAAGTCAAGGAGCTGGGAGTGGGGTGGAGAGGAGGGAAATGTATCATCAGTAATTTTGATTTGAGCTTCAGCAAGTTCTTACCTTGTGCTGTTTCTTATCTGAGGGCTTCAGTATAGAGCCCTACTTTTGGCATGTCTTTGTTTTCATGATTCCCAATTTCAACACATTTCTTCCCCCTGCTAAGTTGAGTTTACTCAACTCTGTCCTTACAGTTGCCTTTGTAAAGTACTGAACCTTTCATTTCATTTCATTGTGTTGGCTTTGTTCAAACATTACATCCTGTCAAGATCTCTTTAAATCTTGAACCTTTTATTCAGTGTATCATTTCTCTCTCTCAATGTTTTGCTATTGAAAATTTAATAATTGTGTTTTGCATCTTTATCCAAATCTGTGATACCAAGTTTTAAAAAAGATTCAAGGGGAGTACTCTGTAGCACTCAGCTGAGATGTGGCTGGAGCTTGACACTGTCAGTGAATATGAGTGTTTGAGTGTTCTCAGCCACCACAAAGTCACCATCATGGAGTCCTTCTAAAGTGTTTTGTTGACATCAAGGCAAACTATTCATGACAAGCTTCTGAATATCTTCAAAATTCTATCAAGAAGGAAGTGGGGGTTCAAGTGGCTTAGAGAAACGGTTGAAAATTATTCTGCAAGATAAACCCTCCCAGAAAAATTCTCTCTGATCTAGAACTCTATCCATATATAAACAGAGTAGAGGCCACACGAGAACACAGCCAGAAGTCTGCCATCTGGAAGCCAAAGAGAGAGGCCCTAGTAGAAACTAGACCTGTTAGCACCTTGATCTTGGACTTCTAGCCTCCAGAACTGTGAAAAAATAAATTTCTATTGAAGTCGTCCAGTCTGTGGTATTTTGTAATGGTAGCTGTAGCCAACTAAGGCACATATTACTATTTAAATGCTAAATACCGAGGCACCTGGATGGCTCAGTGAGTTAAAGCCTCTGCCTTCGGCTCAGGTCATGATCTCAGGGTCCTGGGATCCAGCCCCGCATTGGGCTCTCTGCTCAGCAGGGAGCCTGCCTCCCCCCCCCCTCTCTGCCTGCCTCTCTGCCTACTTGTGATCTCACTCTCTTTGTCAAATAAATAAAATCTTAAAAAAAAAATTAAATGCTAAATACCACTCCCCCATCCCCCAAACTAATTTTGCTTTAAAAATTGCTTTTGGGGGAGAAGTGTCACCATTTTAAGAGTATGCACTATTTAAGACATTTTTACTACAGGTATATTAAAATCTGAAAAAACACTCTAAAATTGTATGTACATAATGGTTCCGCATTTGTGCACACTCACATGCATATTTCATATTTGGGGATATATTGATTCAGAGAAATGGAGTGTTAAGCTGCCTCTCATTTTTTTAACATATAATATTTAGTTGTGGCATTAATTATAGTGAATTTCTTCCCAGTTAGCGATCACCAACCAGGCAGAAAGAGCATTAAAAGTTGTTGAGTGTCTTGGTAGATTTGCATCTTGTAAGTCACCTCAGGACGATTACCTCATTCTTCCCTAAGTGACAAAGTCTATGAGAAGATACATATATAGAAGGAAATAGTATTCATTCCTGGTTTCCAGAAACACGGTTTTGTCCGGAACTCAAGAATTTTAGAGAACACCATTGCTCTATGGCAGAAGTCCCCTTGGATCTCTGGTTGCTCACCAACCCTGGGCTCCACTTGTCTTTCTCTTTTTTTAGCTGTCTCTCATCAAGGGTGTGGTGTGGGGTTAGGTACTGTGATTTTCCATTAATGCCATAACAAATTTTCACACACTTAAAAGCTTTATACAATGCCCATTTATTACTGCACACTTCAGCTGACTCACAGTGGCCCAAGTGGGTCTTTTGCATAGAGTCTCACAAGGTGAAACTTCTTTTTTGAAAGCTTTGAGAGTGAGTCTACTTCCATGCTTATTCAAATTGCTGGCTGAATGCAGTTCCCTGTGGTTGTTGGACTGAGGTGCTGGTTTCCTTGCTGTCACCTGGGGACGGGTTTCTCCACCAGAGGCTGCTTGCTTTCCATGTGGCTTCCTTCCAGCAATGATAGATCAAGTCTCTCTCATTATATAAATTAGACTTCCTTTTCTATAACCAGCTGGAGAATATTCTTGACTTTTAAGGTCTCACTTATTAGATTGGACCCACATCGATAATCCAGGCAACTCTCCTTAAGTTCTGCTAGTTAATTATATCTGCAGTGTTCCTTTTGCTATGTAAAGCAACCATATTCACTGGTTCTGGATTTAAGGCATGACCGCTTTTTTTTGGAGGGTGCCATTATTCTACCTAGTATGATAGGTTTCTGACTTTTAATCTTCCCCAGATTTATTCTTTACTCGGAATTTTAGAAAGGCTCTAGTATGTTCTCAACATCCTTTAAGGCCATGTAGCTGGATCAGAGACATCCACTTAATATGCACTAGATTCCTATGATGTGTCAGACATTGTGCTACACCAGTAAATTGTAGGAAACAAGTTAGAATATCTGTCCTTTGGGGCTTTCATTCTTTTTTTTTGTTGTTGTTTTTTAAGAAATAAACATTATAATTATTTTGAGTACTTGGAACGCAAAACAACAACAACAACAGCAAAACCAAAAAGTATCAGAGAGACCCACAGAGAACACCTGAAGGTAATGTAAAGTGTTTTTTGAGGAGGTGACTTTTCAGCTAAGGTGAAAAGTAGGAGAAGGAGCTAATCCCATTGAAGTATGGACTAGGGTGTCTGAGAAAGAGGGTAGGGCATGTGTGAATAACACCTGCTTTACATATATTAAGTCATTTGGTCCTTTCAACAATTGTATGTGTTGGGCACTATCATTTTTCCCCATTCTTCAAAGCAGACACTAGAAGATTTATGTCCAGATTATTTGGGAGATGATCCCAGGAGGTACTATGCTTTGTAGTGGGGGAATGAGAAAAGGAAGGGAAGAAAACAAATATACATTGGTGAGCAGATGATTGCTATGGGCAGCCTTACCCCCAGGGATGCTAAGTCATTTGGTTTAGGGGAACTCTGGGCATTATAAAAAAAGTTGTGTATGATAAAACTAAATTTCTGTTTAAGTCATAAAAAGTCAGGTGATTTTTGCTGCTTAAAGTTGAACACATTTCTAGCTAATAACATTTTATATATATGTGAGCACACAAATAAGCAAGTAATGTTGAATAAATATGGCAGCAGAAGGATGTGCTCGCCTTCTTTTGCTAAGACCCTCCTATAATGTCTTCTGCTCTGCTCTCCAGGCCTGCAGTCTTTCCCCTTCGAGTGTGTGCCCCATGTAGGCCCCAGAGGGATCATTTTTTTAACACACAGACCTGACTCTGTCTGTACCCTGTTGGTGGGGAGCTCATCTGATGTTAACTGGGATACTCCCTCTTTACTTGGTCAACTCCTGCTCATCATCAAGATCTGTTTTTAGTGGCACTTCATTTGGGAAGTCTTTTCTAAGACTGCATTATATAACAAACATCTGCGCTCCTCCTGGGCTCCAGGACTTGGAGCCTCAGTCATTTTTAAAAGATGGCCAGGTGATTCTGACACGTAGCTCCAACCAAGAACCAGTGTTTTACAAGGACAGAGGGAGATGACAAGCAAAGATAAGGAGTCCATGCAGCATCACATCCTATCAGAATAAGAGAAAAGGAGATCAGGGAGGTGAGGTAGAATCCATTAAGGACAACATCCTAACAGGAAGAGGAAAAGCAAAGGGTAAGGAGAGCTTTTCTTTTTTCTTCTTTTCTTTTCCTTTTATTTCCTTTTCCTTTTCCTTTTCCTTTTCCTTTTCCTTTCCTTTCCTTTCTCTCTCTCTCTCTTTTTTTTAAGATTTTATTTATTTGTGAGAGAAAGAGAACAAGTAGGGGGAAGCAGTGGGCAGAGGGAGAAGCAGGTTTCCTGCTGAGCAGGGAGCCCAATGTTGGACTTGATCGTAGTACCCTAGGATCATGACTGGAGCTGAAGGCAGATGCTTAACCGACTGAGCCACCCAGGTGTCTTAGGAAGGTTTCTTTTCTGAGTATGATTGTTATGTAAATATGTATATAAATGTATGTATACACATATGTATACATATATGTATACATACATATATGTATATATGTATATAAAAAGATCCTGGTAGAGGAGTACCCCTGGAGCAATAAGACCATGTTTCTGAAAGGAAAAGGAAGAATGAAGTAAGCAAGACATGAAGAATAAAAAGGAAAACCTTAAAACAGGTAGTTTGTGGGTGAAGTTTCACTTAACTGAGGATTGAGGGTTGAATAACATGAATTATCATTTGGAATTTTTTAAAAAATTAGGAAATTTGGGAGTAATTGCAGTGGGAAATGACACACAACTCTGGCCAAGATTCTCTAGTAACCAGGCAGAGACCATGACTGCTTACCGACTAACGATATGCCTCTCATTTCTCTGTCGTTTTGTTTTAGTCCCTTTGTCTTCATGTGGCATGAAATCCTCTCTTTTTTTTCCCCCACCTGGCCTTTAGATAGCGGACCCTCCATTTGTCTAGTCCCCTGAGCAACTCTGTGGAGCAGACCTCTACCCCCAAAATACATGAGTGAGAAATAAACATTTGTTGCATTAAACTGCTGAGATTTAGGGGTTAACTTGTTAATACAGACAACTCAGGTTATCCTGAACAACCCAGTTTGGTGTGAGAGAAAAAAAAGAATCATGTTGGAAGAGGACAATATGGTTTGATGAAATGGGATTGAATTTAACAGCTTCTTCAAATAAGATCTTGACAAAAATCAAATAATTTCAGTAGTGGAACATGGTTGTTAAAAGGAATTATGATAAAGGAGACTGAACACTTTAGCTGGCTTTTTGAACACCCATTTTGATCTCCCTGCAAAGAGGAAGGAGATATTAAATTCTATCATGTAGTAATTCACATGTGTGCTGTAAACTCAAGCATTTGTAGGATCCTTGAAACAATCACTAAATACATTCAGTAAGTGCTTACTGTGTGTAGATCAATGAAGTAGGGACTATGGGAAGATGTAAAAATGTTATGAGGCATAATCCTGAGTATTTTTTAGTGCGGAGAGGCAGAACTGACACTGACAAATAGGATTAGGATGCAGGGAGCAGAAGGGGTGTAGCTGGGAAAACTTACTAGATAGGAGTTTTAATGTCTGATTTCGAATGTCTAAGGGCATAAAAGTTAGAAGGAAAATGGCATACATGAAGAAAGTCTGGAATTAAGAATAAACAACATTGGGGTCTTTTAAGAAGATTTATAAGTCAAGACCTGTAATCTATAAATTCTACGTAAAGAATTGTTTTCCATGATCACATTTTGCAACACACCTTGTCACTGGGTTTTTTAAAATGGAAAGAAAATACATATATTCTTTATCAAGTTAATAAAACTCAATTCCAAGGAAAATATATTGAATCTCTAATTCAGTAAGTCAAAGTGGAATTCATATGTTGAGGCCATGCCTTCTTTGAAGTTTTAATGGTATTATAAATTACTTGGTATATTTATTTCTCCCTTTTTGATTTGTATTTTTTGGTCAACACAAATATAATTCTCAATATTAAGTCATTTTGGTATAATTGATTCTTTTCCATACCATTGTAAAGCCTTAAAAAAACATTGTTTTAATCCTCTACCCAAAATGTGATTCTAGAATGAGAAGATGATAATGCAGGGGTTCTAAGTTAATCCTTAACCTGCTGATAGCCACAAAGTGAAGCACCCCTTAATTCTTTTTTTTTTTTTAAGTTTTTTTAATTTATTCATTTAACAGAGAGAGAACACAATCAGGCAGAGAGGCAGGCAGAGGCAGAGAGAGGAGCAGGCTCCCTGTGGAGCAAGGAGCCCGATGCGGGACTCGATCCCAAGACACTGGGATCATGCCCTGAGCCAAAGGCAGTTGCTCCACCAACTGAGCCACCCAGGTGTCCCATTAATTCTTAATAGCATTTGTTTTGTAAGATTACATTTACTAGGTGGTTAGGAAAAAGACTGATTAGAAGTGGTAGTAATTTATTACTATTTTTTAAGTTTATTATTTGTTGAAGAATGTATTCTAGATTCTGCTAGAACTAGTGACTTAAAATGTAGTTTTGATTAAAAGAGTATTCTTTAAAACTTTGGAGTATGTATCTTTTTTTATAAAAGATTTATTTGTTTTAGAGATAGAGTGGGAAAGAGAGAGATTGAGAATGGAGAAGAGGAGCAGAGGGAGAGGGAGAGAGAGTCCCAAGCAGATTCTGCATACAATGTAGCACCTGACAGGGGACGTGGGGCTCGATCTCACCACCCTGAGATCACGACCCGAACTGAAACCAAGAGTAGGATGCCTAACTGTGCCTTTAGGCGCCCCTTTTAATGTCAGGCTAATTAAACCTCCAAAATAAACATATGTAAATAGAAAATGTTTGAAAGTTAGAACCCTCATTTTAATTGATATATTTTATTTTATGGAGCTACCATCGTTTATATTCCTCACAATAAGTATAAAAACCAGTAAAGAAAATACTGCAATCATCTATTCTAAAATATACATATGTTTGTATATATGTTAATTTTTACATATTATGCATGTATTCACAAGCTAACAAACACATAAGGAAATAATAGTGGTTATTTGGTGGGGGGTAGGAAACTGTCATTTATATATATTTTTTCTTCTCTCTTTAGGATTTTACAATCTCTATAATGAATAGGAATACTTTTTAAAGAAGTTTATTATTCCATCTACATATTTTTGTAAATATATGAGAAATTAAAGACAGTTTTTAATAATAAAAACCCATAGGGGCTTTTGGGTGTCTCAGTTGGTTAAGCATCTGCCTTTGGCTCAGGTCATGATCCTGGGGTCCTGGGATCGAGCTCTGCATCAGGCTGCCTGCCCAGCAGGAAGTCTGCTTCTCTTCTCCCTCTGTCCCTCACACCTCCCGCTTGTTGTCTTTCTTTCTCTCACTCTATCTCAAATAAAATCTTTAAAACAAAACCAAAAAACCCCCATAATCTGATCACCATAATGCCATTATTATAATTTTTATAGTACTGCATTCCATTTGCCATCAAACTGTGTATATATTTGACAGAAATGTCATAAAATTGCATCTTTAAATTTTTAACAATATAGTCATACAATATAAGAATCAAAAGATACAAAAGATTTACAATAAAAAGTATGTATGTAGAGTTTTTTTGCGTAATTGGTATATTCTTTATTTTAATATTAGGCTGCCTCATTCTTTTTAATGGCAGCATGGTTATCACATTCCCTCTTTATGGGTATTTGGGTTGTTTCTAAATTTCATTAATGCTACAGTCAATATTCTAATATCCTTGTTATTTTGCATACTTGTGACTATAGCTGTATTCTAATTTTCTAGATATGGAATCTCTGGGTCTCAATATGTATTTTAAAAATTCTGGAAGATATTGCTAAATTGTATTCCACAGAGACTGCCATCTTAAAAGGAATGTGTGAAAGATTCATTTTCCTCACACTCTAGTGAAACTTTGTATAATCAACTGATCTGTCAGTTTTGAGAGATTAAAGATTAGATCTATTTTTTATGTGCATTTATGTGATATGTACAAGTTTTCATGCAGATTTATGTTATGAATGAAGTTTAGCATTTCATACTATTTTTTTTTAAGTTTTTTTATTAGGTAATCTCTACACACCATGTGGGGCTCAAAGTTATGACCCCGAGATCAAGAATCACTTGTTCTTTCTACTGAGCCAGCCAGGTGCCACTAGTATCTCATACTTTTAATGGACATTTTAATTTCCTTTTTTGTGGAAACTGTTGGTCACATTTTCCTTATTTTTCTATTGAGGTGTCTTTATCTTATTGATTTTAAGAATTTTTAAAATATTAAGCACATATATATCCCTTTTTGATTTAAAAATTTCTTTTTGCCCACTATTTATATATCAGTATTATTTTTTGTGGTCTTTTTGGTTTTGTGTCTGACTTAAAAAAATCTCTTCCAATTCTGAGGTTTAAAAAATATTTAATGTGTTTTTATTTGATTTTATTTGCAATGTTGATTATCCTGGAATTTATTTTGGAGTTAACATACAGTGTCAAATTAGTTTCAGTTGTACAATATAGTGATTCAGCACTTGCACACGTAACCTAGTGCTCATCATGACAAGTGTACTCCTTATCTCTATCACCTATTTTAACCATCCCCCCACCAACTCCCCTTTGGTAACCATCAGCTTGGTTTCTATAGTTAACAGAGACCATCTGTTTCTTGGTCTCTCTTTTTCTTTGGTAACCATCAGTTTGCTTATAGTAAAGTCTTTCTTGGTTTGTCTCTCTTTATTTTTCTAGTGTCTTTCGCTTCTTAAGTTCCACCTATGAGTGAGATAATAGGTATTTGTCTTTCTCTTGTTGACTTACTTTGCTTAGCATTATACTCTCTACCTCCATCCACGTTCCAAATGGCAATATTCTTTTTATGGTTCAATAATATTTAATTGTATATATGTACAACATCTTCTTTATCCAGTCATCATTCAGTGGACACTTGGGCTGCTTCTATATCTTGGCTATTGTAGATAATACTGGTAAAATATAGGGGTGCGTGTATCCCTTTGAATTAATGATTTTGTATTTTTATTTTATTTTAAAGATTTATTTATTTGAGAGAAAGCACACAAGATTGGCAGAGGTAGAGAATCTCAAGTAGACTCCCTACTGAGTGCCGAGGTTTGTGCTGGGGGCTCAAACCCACAACCCATGAGATCATGACCTGAGCTGAAACCACTAGTTGGGTGCTAAACTGATGGCGCCACCCAGATGTCCCTGTATTTCTTACGTAAACATCCACTTGTGCAATTACTAAACTGTAGGGTAGTTCTGTTTTTAGTGTTTTGAGGAACCTCCATACTGTTTTTCCACAGTGGCTGCACCATTTTGCATTTCCATCAACAGCGCAAGAGGATTCATTTTTCTCCACATCCTAGCCAACACTTGTTTCTTGTGTTGTAGATTGTAGCCATTCTGACAGGTATGAGATGATATCTCATTGTAGTTTTGATTTGCATTTCCTTGATGATGACTGATGTTGAGCATCTTTTCATGTGTTTGTTGACCATCTGGATGTCTTAGGAGATATGTCTGTATATGTTTTCTGCCCATTATTATTTGTTTTTTGGGTCTTGAGTTTTATAAATTCTTAATATATTTTGGATACTAGCCAAATTACTATTAGGGCAGAAAAAAATGATGTAGAAACTAAAAAAAACCAATAGAACAGAACAATGAAACCAGGTGCTGATTCTTTGAAAACATGAACAAAATTGATAAACCTCTAGCCAGGCTCCTAAAAAAAAAAGGTCATAAATGAAAGAGGAGAAATAGCAGCTAACATCACAGAAATCCAAACAATTGTAAGAGAATATTGTGAAATCTATTTGCCAACAAAGTAGGCAACCTAGAAGAAATAGATATATCCCTGGAAACATACAACCTACCAAAATTGAAGCAGGAAGAAATAGAAAATTTGAAATGATGATACCAGCAAGGAGATTAAGTCATAAAAATAGGCACATAGGTCATTTGGAACATAATAGAAAGCTGAGAATAAACCAACAATTATGTCATCAGTTAATCTTCAAAGACAAAGGCAAAGCAGGAAAGAATATCCTGTGAGACAAAGACCATCTCTTCAATAAATGGTGTTGGGAAAACTGACAGTTACATTCAAAAGAGTGAAACTGGATCACATTCTTACACCATATACAAAAACAAACCTAAAATGGATTAAAGACCTAAATATGAGACCTGAAACCATACAAATCCTACAAGAGAGCTCAGGCAGAAATATCTAACCCCTGCTGGAGCAGCATTTTTCTAGAGATGTCTCCTGAAGCAAGGGAAACAAAGGGAAAAATAAACTATTGGGACTACATCAAAACAAAAAGCTTCTGCATAGTAAAGGAAACAATCAACAAAACTGAAAGGCAACCTATGGAATAGGGGAAGATATTTGCAAAGGACATATCTGATGAAGGGTTAGTATCTGAGGCCATTCTTTTTTTTTTTTTTAAAGATTTTATTTATTTGACAGAGAGAGAGAGAGAGAGAGAGATGAGAGGCAGGCAGAGGGAGAAGGGGAAGCAGGCTCCCCACTGAGCAGAGAGCCCGATGTGGGGCTCGATCCCAGGATCCTGAGATCATGACCCGAGCTGAAGGTAGAGGCCCAACCCACTGAGCCACCCAGGTGCCCCTAGGCCATTCTTGATAGTAGTAATCATGTTAGGAAGAAAGAAAAATAAAATGTGATTATTCAGCACAGAGTATGGAGGGACAAAACATGTGAGAAACTATGATAAAGTGAAAGCATAAAGTAATTATATCTAAAGGAGCAGAAGTATAAATGTATGAATATTGCCCATTTAGAGACTTTTAGATTGAGAAAGAACAACCCTACCTATGTGTTGGGTTCACGGAGAAGTACTTAAAATACAGTGACACATGTAGCATGTAAAGGAAAGGAAGTGATTTGTCAGACTAATGCCTACTAGAAAAAAACTTGTGTAGCTGTATCTATCCTACTTACTAAGTAGAGAATCATTACATAATGATAAAGAGAACAATTGTTAGGATATGGTAACAATTCACATCCTCTCTAAATACCTAAAATCATAGCATCAGTATATAAAGTAAAATTTGTTAGAATTTCATGGAGATAGATGAAATATTAAGTCATAAAAAAGCATTTAATATTACTGTTCTCTATAAAGCACATAAATTAAAGGATAGAACAAAAGATTAATCAAATGGACATATATAGTATTTTCTTAAAATTAGATAAATATGTAGTATAAGTTTATAACAATTAAGAATAAAGCAGGTGAATATTAAAAATTATATGGAACAAAAAGAAGAACAACACAACATCCAAATAATAGGGGTTCTAAAAGGGGGGTGGAATGTGGATCAATATTATCAACAAAAAGATTTAACAGCGTTCCCAAACTGAAAGTCTTGTGTTTCCAAGTACAAAAGAGATCAGTAAGTACAATAGGTAAAAGAAGTCCACACCAGTACCTGTTACTGTGAAATTTTGGGGTCACTGGAGCCAGACTGATGATCATCAAGGTCCAAGAAAGAAAAAACAAACAACGCCCCCCCCCCCCCAGGGTCACATATAAAGTATCAGAAATCATAATGATTTCTTATTTCTCAATATCAACACTAGAAGATGGAAAACCATGGAGTAGTGTTTCAACATTCTGAAGAAAAATTCAGCCATACCATTTTATCCCCCACGCATTCTTTCTCTGGAATCTACTAGAAGATATATTTCATAAAAAGAGGAATAAATGGAAGAATGAGGCATAGGATTCTAGATACTGGAGATCTATCACAGGAGAAATACAAAGGGGATATCTGGGGTGATGGCAAAGAGAGATTCTAAGAAAGTAGCTGTGCACCAGGCATGCTGGGCAACCAACAACATTGGAGCAGGTTAGAGGACCTGGGAGAGACTTCCAGAGGATAAATTTGATACAATACCTGATAATCTTTTTTTTTTTTTTAAAGATTTTATTTGTTAGGAAAGAGAGAGAGTGAGAGAGAGCACGAGAAGGGAGAAGGTCAGAGAGAGAAGCGGACTCCCCATGGAGCTGGGAGCCCGATGTGGGACTCGATCTCAGGACTCTGGGATCATGACCTGAGCCAAAGGCAGTTGCTCAACCAACTGAGCCACCCAGGCGCCCCATATCTGATCATCTTAAAATGAGTTTCAGACAATTGGTGAGGAGTTTGTTGTTAATTGTAAACTTGTGGAAAACTTAGCAAATAAAAACAAGACAGTATATGCTGAGAAAATAGTCCACAGAGGAAAAATAATCATAGTTTACTACATTGAGCTGTGAATAATGTTTTTATATTATAAGAATGTAAACAGACTATTCACCTAAGTAAAATAAGTATTTAACTCTATTAGAATGGTAGAGGGAGGAGAGACTATCTCTGTGGGAGGTATTGGGAGTGAAAGATAGTCATGCAGTGGAGGTTAATAGAAGATTAAAACTCTGAAAAGTTAAGTAACAGTGTAAGCGTTTTATTTAGAAATATGGAAACAAGCACTGAAAGGATCAGTTAAAAGACATAAAAGTCATTGCTTTTGTGGATGAGGGGATGGTGAGGGAAAGAGTCTGCTTTGTTTCACAACAAATTGAATAGTCAATTGATTCTAAAATATACTCACCTATAACTGATAAAATAAAAACTGTCTTAAAAAGAAAATCAGTGTAATTTACCTCACTAACAACTTAAAGGAGTAAAATCCTACAATCAAACAATAAACACAAGACATACATTTAATTAAATTCACCGTTTACCCATGACAGTCTCTTTTAGGAAGCTTTCTTAACCTGGCCAATAGTAATTTGAAAAGTCATAGAAAATATACTTAACAGTGACATGGCAAAAGCAGTATTTTCAAAGACAGGAATAAGACAAGGATCCTATCATCAATTCTCTTTAGTATAGTACTGGAGATCCTAGGTAAAAGGATAAGAACACAAAGCATGAGAACGAAAGGAAAAAAATGTATCATTATTTGCAGACAATATTGCTTATCTAGAAAAATCTGTATGAAACAAACTATTTGAACTAATCAAAGAAATTAGCAAGGTTGCTGGATACTATATCCATGTACAAACCTCACTAGCATTTCTATACAAAAAGCACAGTTAGAAAATGCAGTAAAAATATCATTGAGAATAGCATAGTATTCTAAGGACCTAGAAACAAATGTGTAAAAAGATACCAAAGACATTTGTGGGCAAGTTTTTTAAACTTAAAGAGCATAAAAGAGAACTAAATAAATGGACAGAAGTGCCCTGTTATTGGATGGATAATCTGATGTCATAATGATAGCAGCTGATCTTTATCTGTAATTTCTGTGCAATACCTGTAAAAATTCTGTATGTTTTTTTTCCCATAAATTTAAGCTGATTTTAAATTTTACTTGACAGAATAAAGGGAAGAGCCATCACATTTTTGAACAAGAAAAAAAGGAATATTTAGCTTAACAAATTAAGACCTGTTTTAAATCTTGAGTAGTTAAAACTGTATGGTGTTGGCACAAAAATATTCAATGGAATATAATAGAAAGCTCAAACAGAATCATGTACATTGTGAGGGAGATACTATAAATCCTTGAGTCCAGCTACTCAATAAGTAGGGCAGAGTCAACTGCCTATTCACATGGAATTCATTAAAATAGATCCCTATCTCACATTGTACACAAAAATGAATTGCAGAGAGATTAAAGGCCAAAATTATGTAAAGCAATATTTAAAGAAATTATGAGGGATATTTTTATGACTTTAGGTCAGGGTAAGATTTCTTAAGGTGAAAAATCAAAAGCTATAATAAACAAATTTACTTTTAAAAAAGTGTCTTTCAATAAAATGCTACCAATTAAAAAGACAAAAAACATCAGGGAAAGTGTTTTGTGTACAACTGACAAAATTTTATCATCTAGAAAACCAGGCGAAAAAATAAGAACAGGCAACACACAGAATAGGATACCCCAAATAGCTAATACTTTCATGAAAATAAATGTGACTCTTTTGATGTGGGAAATACAAAATAATAGGCCATGAGATACAGCTTCACACCTTCACTTTGCAAAAAATTAGTCTTTCTGTACTGTTTATTGCTCAGGTTGTAGAGAAACATGAATTAAGTCTTTGCAAGTAGGAGTGAAATCATCGTCACCACCGCAGTAGCAATTAGACAATACCTGGAAAATCATACTTCCATATATATGTATGGCTCCTAAAGGAGTGGTTCTCATAGTGGTCCCTGGAACAACAGCTTCAGCATCACCCAGGAACTTGTTAAAAATTCAGTATTTCAAGTGTTACTCTAGACTTACTGAATCTGTGTGGGTTACACAGCAGTCTGTGTGCATTTTAAGGAGCTCTCCAAGGGATTCTGATCATGTTAAAGAATGAGAACCATTGCCCTGGTGTAAGTTCTTCATGTGTGCTCATTAAGGCACGTTCACATTTTTATGAAGCATTGTTTGTAATATAGAAAGAAAGGACAACTTTTATATTTCTTTTATTCACTTAACAGAATATTATCGAGGAATTAAAATTAATGTACTAGTTCTTAATGTTTTGACATGGATAATTCTCAAATGAAATGAGAATGAAATACACACTGGAGGAACATACATGTAGATCATTTGTTCTCAACAGAGGTAATTTTGCTCACCAGGAGACACCTGATAATGTCTGAAGACATTTTTTAAAAATTTTATTTGTTTTTATTATTTTTTTATTAACATATAATGTATTATTTGCCCCAGGGTACATGTCTGTGAGTCATTTCACAGCATTTAGCATAGTCCATACCCTCCCCAATGTCCATAACCCTATCCCCACTACCTCCCAGCCACCCTTGGTTTGTTTCGTGACTTTAGGAGTCAATTTTGGTTTGTCCCTTCCCCACTCTATCTTGTTTCATTTCTCTCCCCCACCCCCCCCATAACCCCCTGCCCTGCCTCTAAAATTCCTCCTATCAGAGAGATCATGTGATAATTGTCTTTCTCTGACTGACTTATTTCGCTTAGCATAATACCCTCTAGTTCCATCCACGTTATTGCAAATGGCAAGATTTCGTTTCTCTTGATGGCTGCATAGTATTCCATTGTATATGTATATACACCACATCTTCTTTATCCATTCGTCTGTTGATGGACATCTAGGTTCTTTCCATAGTTTGACTATTGTGGACATTGATGCTATAAACATTTGGGTACATGTGCCCCTTTGGATCACTACTTTTGTATCTTTAGGGTAAATACCCAGTAGTGTAATTGCTGGGTCATAGGGTAGCTCTATTTTCAGTTTTTTGAGGAACCTCCATACTGCTTTCCAGAGTGGCTGTACCAGCTTGCATGCCCACCAGCAGTGTAGGAGGGTTCCCCTTTCTCCGCATCCTCGCCAACATCTGTCGTTCCCTGACTTGCTAATGTTAGCCATTCTGACTGGTGTGAGGTGGTATCTCACTGTGGTTTTGATTTGTATTTCTCTGATGCTGAGTGATGTTGAGCACTTTTTCATGTGTCTGTTGGCCATTTGGATGTCCTCTTTACTGAAACGTCTGTTCATATCTTCTGCCCATTTTTTGATCGGATTATTTGTTCTTTGGGTGTTGAGTTTGAGAAGTTCTTTATAGATTTTGGATACTAGCCCTTTATCTGATGTGTTAATTGCAAATATCCTCTCCCATTCTGTCAGTTGTCTTTTGGTTTTGTTGACAGTTTCCTTTGCTGTGCAAAAGCCTTTGATCTTGATAAAGTCCCAATAGTTGATTTTTGCCCTTGCTTTCCTTGCCTTTGGAGATGTTTGTAGGAAGAAGTTGCTGTGACTGAAGTCGAAGAGGTTGCTGCCTGTGTTCTCCTCCAGGATTTTGATGGAGTCTTGTCTCACATTGAGGTCTTTGATCCATTTTGAGTCTATATTTGTGTGCAGTGTAAAGAAATGGTCCAGTTTCATTTTTCTGCATGTGGCTGTCCAGTTTTCCCAACACCATTTGTCAAAGAGACTGTCTTTTTTCCATTGGATATTCTTTCCTGCCTTGTCGAAGATTAGTTGGCCATAGAGTTGGGGGTCCATTTCTGGGCTCTCTATTCTGTTCCATTGATCTGTGTGTCTGTTTTTGTGCCAGTACCATACTGTCTTGATGATTACAGCTTTGTAATAGAGCTTGAAATCTGGAATTGTGATGCTGCCAACTTTGGTTTTCTTTTTCAACATTCCTCTGGCTATTCGTGGTCTTTTCTGGTTCCATATAAATTTTAGGATTATTTGTTCCATTTCTTTGAAATAAATTGATGGCATTTTGATAGGGATTGCATTAAATGTATATATTGCTTTAGGTAGCATAGACATTTTCACAATATTTGTTCTTCCAATCCATGAGCATGGAACGTTTTTCCATTTTTGTGTCTTCCTCAGTTTCTTTCATGAGCACTTTGTAGTTTTCTGCATATAGATTCTTTGACTCTTTGGTTAGGTTTATTCCTAGGTATCTTATGGTTTTGGTTGCAATTGTAAATGGAATCGACTCCTTAATTTCTCTTTCTTCTGTTTTGCTGTTGGTGTATAGAAATGCAACTGATTTCTGTGTGTTAGTTTTATATCCTGACACTTTACTGAATTCTTGTATGGGTTCTAGCAGTCTTGGAGTGGAGTCTTTTGGGTTTTCTACATAAAGTATTATATCATCTGCAAAGACTAAGAGTTTGACTTCTTTGCCAATATGGATGCCTTGTATTTCTTCTTGTTGTCTGATTGCTGACGCTAAGACTTCTAGTACTATGTTGAATAGCAGTGGGGATAGTGGGCATCCTTGCTGTGTTCCTGATCTCAGGGGAAAAGCTTTCAGCTTTTCTCCATTGAAATGATATTTGCTGTGGGTTTTTCATAGATGGCTTTGATGATGTTGAGGAATGTACCCTCTATGCCTACACTGTGGAGTTTTGAGAGGATGCTGTACTTTGCCAAATGCTTTTTCAGCATCAATCGAGAGTATCATATGGTTCTTGTTCTTTATTTTATTAATGTATTGTATCACATTGACTAATTTGCGGATGTTGTACCAACCTTGCAGACCAGGAATAAATCCCACTTGGTCGTGGTGAATAATCCTTTTAATGTACTGTTGGATCCTATTGGCTAGTATTTTGGTTAGAAATTTTACATCTGTGTTCATCAAGGATATTGGTCTGTGAGTCTCTTTTTTTGATGAGGTCTTTGGTTTTGGGATCAAGGTAGCGCTGGCCTCATAAAATGAGTTTGGAAGTTTCCCTTCCATTTCTATTTTTTGGAACAATTTCAGGAGAATAGGTATTAATTCTTCTTTAAATGTTTGGTAGAAATCCCCTGGAAAGCTATCTGGCCCTTGGGCTTTTGTTTGTTGGGAGATTTTTGATGACTGTTTCAATCTCCTTACTGGTTATGGGCCTGTTCAGGTTTTCTATTTCTTCCTGGTTCAGTTTTGGTAGTTTGTGTGTCTCTAGGAATGCATCCATTTCTTCCAGATTGTCTAATTTGCTGGCGTATAGTTGCTCATAATATGTTCTCATAATTGTTTGTATTTCTTTGGTATTGGTTGTGATTTCTCCTTTTTCATTCATGATTTTATTAATTTGGGTCCTTTCTCTTTTCTTTTTGATAAGTCTAGCCAAGAGTTTATCAATTTTATTAATTCTTTCAAAGAACCAGCTCCCAGTTTTGTTGATTTATTCTGTTTTGTTGATTTATTCTTTTGGTTTCTATTTCATTGATTTCTGCTCTGATCTTTATTATTTCTCTTCTTCTGCTGGTTTTAGGCTTTATCTGTTGTTCTTTCTCCAGCTCCTTTAGGTGTAGGGTTAGGTTATGTATTTGAGATCTTTCTTGTTTCTTGAGAAAGGCTTGTTATTGCTATGTATTTTCCTCTCAAGACTGCCTTTGCTGTGTCCCAGAATTTTTGAACAGTTGTGTTTTGATTTTTCATTTGTTTCCATGAATTTTTTAAATTCTTCTTTAATATCCTGGTTGACCCATTCATTCTTTAGTAGGTTGCTCTTTAGTCTCCATGTATTTGAGTTCTTTCCCACTTTCGTTTTGTGATTAAGTTCTAGTTTCATGGCATTGTGGTCTGAAAATATGCAGGGAATGATCCCAATCTTTTGGTATTGATTGAGACCTGATTTGTGTCCCAGGATGTGATCTATTCTGGAGAATGTTCCATGTCTACTAGAAAAGAGTGTGTATGCTGTTGTTTTGGGATGGAATGTTCTGAATATATCTGTGATGTCCATCTGGTCCAGTGTGTCATCGAGAACCTTTATTTCCTTGTCGATCTTTTGCTTAGATGATCTGTCCATTTTGGTGAGCGGGGTATTAAAGTCCCCTACTATTATTGTATTATTGTTGATGTGTTTCTTTGCCTTTGTTATTAACTGGTTTATATAATTGGCTGCTCCCATGTTAGGGGGATAGATATTTACAACTTTTAGATTTTCTTGTTGGACAGTCCCTTTAAGTATGATATAGTGTCCTTCCTCATCTCTTATTATAATCTTTGGCTTAAAATCTAATTTATCTGATATAAGGATTGCCACCCCAACTTTCTTTTGATGTCCATTAGCATGGTAAATTGTTTTCCACCCCCTCACTTTAAAGCTGGGGGTGTCTTTGGGTCTAAGATGAGTTTCTTGTAAACAGCATATCAATGGGTCTTGTTTTTTTATCCATTATGATACTCTGTGTGTTTTGATTGGGGTATTTAGCCCATTTACATTCAGGGTAACTATTGAGAGATATGAATTTAGTGCCATTGTATTGCCTGTAAGGTGACTGTTAACTGTATATTGTCTCTGTTCCTTTCTGGTTTATGTTCCTTTTAGGCTCTCTCTTTGCTTAGAGGACCCCTTTCAATATTTCCTGCAGGGCTGGTTTGGGGTTTGCAAATTCTTTTAGTTTTTGTTTGTCTTGGAAGCTTTTTATCTCTCCATCTATTTTCAGTGTCAGCCTAGTTGGATATAGTATTCTTGGCTGGATATTTTTCTCATTTAGTGCTCTGAATATATCATGCCAGTTCTTTCTGGCCTGCCAGGTCTCTGTGGATAGTTCTGCTGCCAATCTAACATTTCTGATTTTGTATGTTACAGACTTCTTGTTCTGAGCTGCTTTCAGGATTTTCTCTTTGTCACTAAGACTTTAAGTTTTACTATTAGATGACATGGTATAGACCTTTTTTTTATTGATTTTGAGGGGGGTTCTCTGTGCCTCCTGGATTTTGCTGCTTGTTCCCTTCACCAAATTAGGGAAATTCTCTACAATAATTTGCTCCGATATACCTTCTGCCCCTTTCCCTCTTTCTTCTTCTAGGATCCCAATTATTCTAATATTGTTGCATCTTATAGTATCACTTATCTCTCGAATTCTCCCCTCGTGGTCCAGTAGTTGTTTGTCTGTCTTTTTCTCAGCTTCTTTATTCTCTGTCATTTGGTCTTCTCTATCTCTAATTCTTTTTTCTGCCTCATTTATTCTAGCAGTAAGAGCTTCCATTTTTTATTGTACCTCATTAATAGCTTTTATGATTTCAACTTGGTTAGATTTTAGTTCTTTAATTCTCCAGAAAGGGATTCTTTAATATCTTCCATGCTTTTTTCGAGCCCAGCTAGCACTTTGATAACTGTCATTTTGAATTCTATTTCTGACATATTACTAATGTCAATATTAACTAGCCGTCAGTACTGTCTCTTGTTCTTTTTTTTTTTTTTTTTTTTGTGGTGAGTTTTTCCTGCCTCATCATTTTATTGAGATAAGAATAGATGAGTGAGAGAGAAAAATACTCTGGAGTTCTGCAGTTTTCACTGATTGATGAACTTGGACTTGGCTGGATATTCTCTCTGATCTTCTGGGGGAGGGGCCATTGCCTTGATTCTCAGATGTCTTTGCCCGAGGCGGAATTTCCCTTCCCTTGCCAGGGGATGGGCCAAGCAATTTGCTCAGGTTCGCTCTTGGGAGTCTTTGTTCCCTGAGCGCTTTCCGTACCGCCCAGGAGGCCAAGAATGCAAATGGCGACCTTCCAGTTTCCAGCCAGAGGAGCCGAGCGCTCGGGCCATGTTCCTTAGCACACCTTCAGAGGAAGCAGTCAATCACTAAGGTCTCCCTGGTCCTCGCCCAAGCTCCAAGCTCAGCCACTCTTGATGGAGTGCCTCTATCTCTGGCACAGCCCCATCTGGAGTCCCCAAACCCAGCAGACTCCTGCTGCGCCCTCCTGCGCTGCTGCGCCCTCCTGCGCTGCTGCTCCCGGTGGAGGAAAGAGCGCGTCTCTCTGGAGCTGCATCCTGCGGGGTCCCAGCTGAAAGACCCGCGGCCTGACTGTGCCTCCGATCGTGGTATAAGGTAAGCCCAAGCCGATAGCGCACTGCGCGGCTCCTTGTCTGCTGCTGGCTTCTCTGCCCTGATACCTAGTAGCTCTGCAGCACTCAGACACCCCCGGTCCCTTTGTGACCCCACGGGTTCTGAAACTACACTGTTCCCGTAGGGCTAACCCCCCCGCTTAGCCTCTGGAGTGATGTCCCTCAGCGGAGCAGACTCTAAAAGTTCCGATTTTGTGCTTTGGGGCTCTGCAGCTGCAGGGAGCCGCTGCTCCCCCCATGGTCTCTCTTCCTGTCACTTAGGATTCACTTTTCCACATGTCCTACCTTTCGGAAAGTGGTTGATTTTCTGCTCCTAGAATTGCTGTTTTCCTCTCTTCTCTCTCCTGTTGAGTATGCAGGCTTTTAGAATGGTTTGATAATTATCTAGCTGAACTTCTGGAATCCGGCTCTATCTCAACCTCCTATTCCTCCACCATTTTGCCTGTTCCCCTCAGTTATTATTATTTTTTTAAAGATTTTATTTATTTATTTGACAGAGACTTCACAAGTAGGCAGAGAGGCAGGCAGAGAGAGATGGGGAAGCAGGCTCCCTGCTGAGCAGAGAGCCTGATGCGGGGCTTGATCCCAGGACCCTGAGATCATGACCTGAGCTGAAGGCAGAGTCTTTAACCCACTGAGCCACCCAGGTGCCCTGAAGGCATTTTTGATTGCCAAAACATGACGTCTGCTGCTAGCATCTATTAGTTGGAGGCCAGGGATGCAGCTTTCTTCTACCATGAACAGGATGGCCCTCAACAAAATAAAGAATTATTTGGCCTGTGGTAGGCTCAGTAATGGTTCCCAAAGATGTCTATGTTCTGATTTCTGACCCGAGGAATGTTATTTTCTGTTGGAAAAAGAAATTAGTAGATATGATTAAGGATTTTAAAATAGGGAGTTTATACTGGATTATCTTGTTGGACCCTAAGTATAATTGCAATAGTCTTTATAAAGGTCAGTGAGAAGATCAAAATGGAGGAAGGCAATATGACAGTGGAAGCAGGAAGAGAAAAGGGTCTATAAGTCAAGGAATGAAGACATCTTTAGAATTTGGAAGAGGGAAGGAAATGAATTCTGTCCTAGAACCTCCAGAAGGAACCAGCCCTGCTGACATCTTGATTTTAGCCTTGTAAGACTCATTTCAAAACCTCTCAACCTCTGGAACTCTTGAGAAAATTCATTTTTGCTAATTTAAGCCTTTAATTTTGGGTAATTTGTTACAACAACAATAGGAAACTAATATATAACCCGAAATATCAATATAACCGAGGTGGAGAAATCCTGGTATAGAATGCCATTCCTGTAAGTTAAAATTTATATAAAGCCATGCTACATCATTTTAGTGAATTCCTATATATTTACTTAATTTTGAAAATAATGAGTGAGAGTGTTTAAGTATCAATTTCCAGATTGTAGTAGCCTTTCAAGAGATAGAAGGAGAGGAAGGTGGACATGATAGGGCTGAGATGTAGCTGTGTCTGTAAAGAAGAAGAAAAAAATCTGTAGCATATGGAGCAAGATGTTAAAATATATAAACTCTTATTGTTGGGTGTGTTTCTGGTTTTAAAGAATAATTTATATAAAGTTTAAAATTAAAAATAATTTTTTATTTTTAAAATAAAATTGAATTGCTGTCATCTTAGCTTTTCCTAGCCTCCCAGTAGCTAAGATCCATGATAAAACTTGTCTAGAGTGGGGGCTACACCACAGAGAAAGATCACAGGATGTCAAAAAGTGCTGAATTCTATGTTCTGTTATCATTGTGGCCTATTCAGAATTGTTCATGTTGTTGGCAGAGCTTGTCCTGTGGTACATAATGAAAGAAATAGCCTATTTTGGGAGTCTTTCTCTAGTGACAAGAAAGGAATCTTTCCCTTCGTAAATCTTTTTTCTACTTCAAGACCCAAGAGATATTATATAGTCTATTCTTCCCATAAAAGTCTACCCTTGGCAGAATATCTCTGAAAGAGGCTTCTGTCCCTGTGTGTCCCAGGAACCTGTGTTCATACTTCAATATCTGTGAAGTCCTCTGGGCCAGAGCTAGGGCCAGGGTAAGGCTTTGGGTTTTATAGTTCATATTATTCTTATTTTCCAAAGTGGTGGCAGTCTACTTTGATTTGAAGATTCTCTATTCCCATGATGTTGTGATTCATAATAAGAAATATCTATGTGGTCTTTGTTCCCATTTCTGGAACAGAACTCCTAAAACCCTTGACATTTCCTCAGTGATGAGAGCAGTTAAGGTTCTTTTGTTATGTTCATGAGGTTACTTTTGGAAAGCAACTAAGAAGTGGGACTGGTCATCAGAGGGATCAACCAGGAGAAAGTTGGAACTTTCAGGACCATCCTCCTTACTTCTGGGGAGGGAAGAGGGGCTAGAGCTTGAGTTAAATCAACAATGGCTTATGGTTTAATCAGTCTTGCTTATTACATAATGAAGTCTGTATAGAAACCCAAAAGGATAGTGTTTGGAGAACTTGCTGGTAGGTGAACACATGGATATTTGGAGACAGTGGCAAAGTCTAGAGAGGGCATGGAACCTCCACACCCTTTTCCATACCTTGCCCTATTTATCTCTTCATTTAGCTATTGATTCATCACCTTTATATACCCTTTTATTTCTTTATTTATTATTATTATTTTTTAAGATTTTAATTATTTGACAGGGACAGACAGAGATAGTGAGAGAGCATAAACAGGGAAGAGAGGGAGAAGCCAGCTCCTCCATGGGCAGGGAGCCCGACATGGGACTTAATTCCAGGACCCTGAAATCGTGACCTGAGTCGAAGGCAGATTCTTAACCAACTGAGCCACCCAGGTGCTGCCTTCATAAGCCCTTATTAAACTAGTGTCCTGAGTTCTGTGAGGCACTCTAGCAGGTTGGTTGAACCCAAGGAGGGAGTCTTGGGGACCTCTGATCTAGAGCCTGTTGGTCAGAAGTACAGGTAACACTGACTTGCTATTGGCATCTGAAGTCAAGGGCGGTCTTGTGGGACTGAGCCGTTAACAGAGACAGTCAGATACTGTCTCTGAGTAGATAGTGTCAGAATTGAATTGAATTGTAGGATACCCAGCTGGTGTTCACAAATTGCTTGATGGTATGAGGAGAAACCCACACATTGGAATCTCATGCAGAATTATCCCTAAGGATAGGCAAGTTTTATAATTGACTCCTAGGAGCCTCTTGACTCACATTTTTTAATAATTATCTGTGAAGGCAAGTGAAATTATATGCCATTTCAATCCCTATAAGGGTTAATTCCCAGTTAGATTTAAATTCCTAGCAGCTGTTCTGAAGTTTTGGTGGCTATGTCTTCCAAACCTATGGACACAAATTCATTCT
The DNA here is from genome assembly GCA_028533885.1 of Nasua narica. NCBI lineage: Eukaryota > Metazoa > Chordata > Mammalia > Carnivora > Procyonidae > Nasua > Nasua narica. The sequence continues at coordinate 17,046,432 of CM052813.1, forward strand.
AATTACATTGCATTGTCTCTAAGGTAAAAATGGTCATGGTTTTACAGAGACCTCTGATATTTTGGGGTTTGTTCTCCATCTAAATACCTCAAAAGAATTTTTACTTTTGTGAACACTTTCACTTTTGTAAGGAATTATTCATTACTGAAAAATCACAGATTTGGGTTATGAGTTAATAACTTCCTCCATTTCTTTTCACATGGTGACTTGTATTTTTGTTACTCATTTTAACTGGGGCATGTAAGAGAATTGATTTTTTTTCTGGACACATTTCCCTGTATTTATATACTAGCAGATGAAGCATGATCTGATTTTCAATCAGCTGGTTTTTCAAAGTATTTTTCCAGACAAAATTCTAACTTCAACATGGTGCAAATTATTAGAACCCCATGGGGATATTTAGTGCTTCTCTGAGATTTTGGAGAGATCCCAAGAAGAAATCTGAAGCTTTAAGTTCCAGAATTCCCATGGCTTAATCCTTCAGGAGTAATAAAGGAAAAGAAGGTAACTTAATCACCAAGCTGTGCTTCATCCCATACAAATGATTCCCATTTCTATTCTGTCTCATCTTAGAAAATAAATACTTTCCTCAAGAAACTGAGAATGAATCAGAATGACTTATAGATTCCTGCGGAAGCCCACTTCAGATAAATTCATTCAAATGTCGCTCCAGGTTTAAGTTTGCTGGAAACTATTAGCAGAATTATTGGAAAGGATTTTACTAATAGTACTTCCAGTTGAAGTGTTGAGAGAAAGCTGAATTAGACCAGAAAAGGTCCTTACAGCACCCGAATATCAAAGTAGACTTATTTTACCTTGGGCCAAAGGACACCAGAGAGATAGTTACACACACAGAAACAAATCGAAAGTCCTAATCTTGGGTCATGAGATGCTCAGTGGTATGTCCCAGTTCCCTCCATCACTACTTGAAGAGGGTGAGCCTGAGCTTACTTATATTTGGAGTGTGGCATGGCAGAAGGCCACAGTGTTTAGGCAGAAGCTCCCAATCAAGGGATTTTGCTTAACTTGGACAATCTCTTCTCTGACATTATTTTCTTCTGTATATAATTGGACTTAGTGACTTTTAAATTTCCTGCCATTCTCTTCCCTGATGGATTGTATTTTCTTAGTTATGAGCCCCAAAATGACTTCCGAGCTAAATCCTTGATGGAAAGAGCACTTAATAAGCTCCTGAACTTTACAGACCAGTCCTAAGGAGGAAAACCAAAGGTGACAATATAGCTATTAATGTTTTGGACTTCATTATCATGTTCCCAGGGTTTTAGTTCCAGGTTCATCTTTCACTACGAGTGTGACATATGGTGGGGTCTCTTGGTTTTGTTGAGGTCAGTTTCTTCATCTCTAATGGGGCTAAGTTTTGTAGTTGCTATGAGGATTAAATAAGATAATGTTAAAAAACCCTTAGCTGTATGCATTTTCTGCAGAGTCTATACCATACGTGTAACACTCAGGGTTTGAGCAAAGAAACAACTTTAGAAATGGTAAGAGTATGGGATTTATCAAAGAGGATTGACATAAGATTTCTGAATGGCTACTGTATTTGATGTTGACCTTGAAGTCATCAGGGAAAAATTCTTTTTTTTTTTTTTTTTAAAGATTTCACTTATTTATTAGAGAGAGAGAGAGAGACTGAGAATGAGAGGGGTGAACGTCCGAGGGAGAAGCAGACTTCCCGCAGAGCTGGGAGTCCGACATGGGACTCGATCCTGGGACTCCGGGATCATGACCCGAGCCGAAGGCAGTTGCCCAACTAACTGAGCCACCCAGGCGCCCATCAGGGAAAAATTCTTAACCCCATAAAATACTTCCTCTCAGCTCATGGGAAAGCTCTAGCACAATTAGTCAGTGTAGTGGATTCTTGGAAAATTTTAGTTAGGGTTCCCATAGATAAAGCCTATTAGAGAGTTCCTACATTTAACAGTAAGCTATAGGAAAAGTTCTCAAAAAGAAGAGCAGATTTTAAATTATTGATCACATGATCAATTATTTATCATTATGTGGCTGTTATTTGTGTAGGTTGGTCAACTAATGTTGCCTCAAATATGGAAAAGAAACTTAATGAGTTTGCCTTTTTTTTTAGATATATTTATTTATTTTGAGAGCGAGAGGGAGAGACTGAGCACAAGTAAGGGGAGGAATAGAGGGAGAGGGAGAATCTCAAGCAGAGTCCTCACTGAGCTCGGAACCCAAAGTGAGACTTGCTCTCATGACTCTGAGATCATGACCTGAGCCAAAACCAAGAGTCGGGGCTCAACCAGTGGAGCCACCTAGGTGCCCCTGCATCTTATTTCTTAAAGGGTTACTTAAATCAGTACATTTGAGCCACAGAATAATTTAGATTGTCACAAAAAAGACCAGTGAATTTGTATTTGCACTGCATATTTGGGTTTGAGAGGAGGAATGAAAACATGGGCCTTGTATCAATGCCACACAGGTATGCAAGTGTTTCTTGAGGAATTGCCCATGTGTGATGGAAACTAGATCTGAAAAATGCAAGTGGGTCTGAAAACTGCCAAGCCATTGGTTTAAAATCAAGCCCCAAACTTGGTTGTTACTAAAGAGTTTTAGTTCAGTGATTGTCCTTTCAGATAAGAGGTTGAGTATGTAATGTATGCCAAAGGATGTTTCAAAATCTGTATGTAGTATATAGATTCATAAACTTAGCAGATGCTCTAGAAACTGCATATCAGGGCCTCTGGTTCAAGACCATGTGGATTTCTAGAAATTCATCTATGCTTCCTTACTTTAGAAACCAAAAGAATCTTAATGTATATGAAACCTAAGGGAATATCTGAATAAATATTTACAGTCTGAAAATAGGCACTTTTATTTGTCACTCAAATAACATGAATTTCGACTGCTGTAAACAGCAAATACCCAAAAACTTTGTATTGGTTAGTGTTATGGGCTTGGCTTATCAGGTACAACTTCTCTGCCCTTAGAAATGAGCAAATTCAAGATGGGAAGAAAGTGAAGTCCAGAGCAGAAAAATGTTCATTCTGTAGTGAGAGACTATGACACTTTTTCTAGCAAATAACAGTGAAATAGGAAAGGACAAATGAAAGAAAGAAAAGGCTGTGCTAATGAGTCATAAAAATCATCCAGGAGAAGCCAAATGCATGATACTTGTTAAAATTATGCAAGGACCTTTTATTGTGTGGAGTTTATTGTTGGACTAATAATAATGTTCATTTGGCAGAGAAGTTGATTTATACGATGAGGCTGTGTGGCATGGTGGCAAAGCACCAGGAATGAGCAGTGAGACTGGACCGTGGGTTAGAGGTTAGCTCTGCCTCTGCTGCCCATCCATCCCTGAAGAAGTAGGTCTCTACGAATTAGTCTACTCCTCTGGAAGTGGCTAACGGAGCAGTTGGATTGATGAAATCGTATGATCATTACACCTTGAGAGGTATAATGCAGTGCTTATTAGCACATACTAAATGCTCAATAAATGATAGTGGTGAGTTAAATTGCTTTTAGTCAAATACCACTTGAAAAAAAATGTGTGTGTGTGTGTGTTTTAAATAACATAAAGCCAGACTCCCTAAAATGTCCTGCTTTCTAGACTATTTGTAGTTGCCTGGCTACTAAGTTCTGGATCTAGCTTGTCTGTCATGATTTTAATCCCATACTTAGAACTCCATCTCCTTTGTCAGACTCTGCACATTTGCTGTTCTCCTCTGTTTTAAACGACCCTGTAAATCTCCCAAATGGGTGTGGGGGGGTGCAGAATGAGAGGATGCAGGGGTGGCTCTAAAACACTAGCCTCCTTTATAAGAAGAGCTAAGTGTTGTCTGCAGGTGTCTTGGGTCAGGACACTGAGGATGATTTGGAGGTTAGGAGGATGTGAAATAAAGGGACTATGAGAACTGAAACTCCATAGCTTTTAGTCCAGTCTCACTGTCCAAGTGAATCCTGTGTGTTGTGAGCAGAGAGCGTTTCCTACTACGAAGCTTCTCCTCTTACACATTTACTCCCAGGGGAGTTCTGCAAAAGCAAAGCCAGGATTGTCATCAACAAGGGTCATAATAATTATTGAAGTTGTTAGCCTTCCTGGAGCTTTCTTTTTCTTTTTTTCCTTCCTTCCTTCCTTCCTTCCTTCCTTCCTTCCTTCCTCTTTCTCTTTCTTTCTTTTTGCATGTCTAGACATTTTTAAATGTTCTCTTTTTAAAGTTAACATATCACCTCTGAATTAAAATGTAGCAATTATTCATGATCGTTCACTGCATTTCTTTTTTTCTTTAAAGCCTTGTCTCTGCCTTATATTACAAGTTTTGATAGCTAGGCAGTTAAATGAGAGAGACAATCTTCTGTATCAAGATTTAGACTAAGACAACTTACATTCCTAATGGTGTAAGCACTTCTGTCTGGTACTAGTAGAATGGATACATATGAGGGCTGTTAATTTAGCTCTAATGTGAGCTGTATGGGAAAAGCTATAGGGGTTCTATTTAGTTTGTAGTAAACAACTTCGGAATCAATGTGTTTTTCTTTACTGAAGACTCGCCTAGTGCATCAGAAAAGAAATTCTATTAGTTTGCCTCATCTAGAAGACACCACGCATCCTGACACGGGAGCCAGTGGCCCCCATTAAGGCCGGCATGGCTGTTTGTAGCAAAATGAACCAAGCCATCTGAATTCAACCCCAGCGTCATCCTTCAAGCAAGCCAGACAGAGCCATGATTTAGGATTTTCCCAACATTTTATGGCAATTTGTTTCATTTGCCACAGGCCTGTAATGATGCAAATTGCCATAAAGTGGGATAATCAGGCAGTAGAAGTGTCATAAAACTGCAGGAGAAACAAATTTCCATCTTGGAACTTTGCATGCCAATGAATGTGGGGAAGAGTAAATGTGGCCTGGCCTGGCTGGCGTTATCTGGTTGCCAAGCTCTGTGCCAAGCAGAAATTATTCCGTTTTTGTCAATTTGTACTCATTTTGAGGCCAAAGAATGGGAATGAAAGAGAACCTGAAAATACAAGGAAGCACCCGGCCAAAGTCTTTCCTCAGGTGCCTGGGCTGTGAGCCGGCGAGGAGTGAGCCAGCAGAGAGGAGGCCAAATGTGTGCCATTCGGTACGAGGAGAATAAATTAAAGGGCTGTCGGGGATTGGAGGGCTTTGGCCTTTGGAAATGCCATGGTACTTCTCCTGCTATGTTTTTGGGATCCCTGCCCTGCCTTGAACAGCCTTGTCTCTCTCCTGCCATGAACAGCCTGTGCCACGGTGGGAACCAATAGGCTGGAGATGACATTGTTAGACCAAAGCTCTTTGGGCCATGCTGAGAACTGAGACATGGTTGAAATGAATGAGTCCTTTCTCACATATTCATTGCTTGCCCTTGGAAGGGAAAATGGTTGGGTGTGTGTGTGTGTGTGTGTGTGTGTGTGTATGTGTTTTAAATGCCTGGGAAACAGACTCCCTTTGTCTGCTTTCCCTGCTTTTTTATTTTCATTTTTTTTTCTCCTCCTGGCCACATTTCTACCCCCTAGATCATTTACATGTCTCAGGTATCATGAGTCATGCCTTGAAGAATCATGCAGCCAGAAATTTCCAGGTCTTACTCCACAGCTGATAATGAGGTTGTTTCGTCTTCGCCCTTTATTTGTATGTTGTCTGTTTTGCAATACTACATTAATGGCAGTGGTTTGAAAGTCCCTCAAGGACACATTCCATAGCTTCACTCCTGCTAACTGAACTGGTTTTGACAGATACCTTAATAACATGCTAGCTCATTGCCAAGCTGCTAGGGGTAAGAGCTACAATCATTTCTTCATTAAAAAAAAAATGAAATATATCCCAGGAAGAGCTTCTCTAGAAGTCTTCTGATTTTATTTTATAAACTGAATTTCTCATGGACTCCCCACTGAACAAATCTGTTTCCCCATTTTGATGCTGTTCCATCCTCAAAGTCACACAATAAGGAGGATAAAGAAATGGTCTCTTTCTGACTTGCATAATGGCAGTATTGTATCTGTCTTTCATGTATCATCATTTCCACGTTCTTATGTTTCCTATTTAATTTAGTATGTGTTCTGTGATGTTCTTTTTAAATTTAATATATTTAGAATATGAAAGGTACTGTTTTTAAACACTGAGATTGCCTGGTCTCTGTTAATCATAGCTGATGTTGATCACAGACATTTATTGAGAATACACAGTACCCCTCACATTGTAGTATTCCTTCACTTGCATTATGTGAACTTCAAAAATAAATCTATGAGCTGTTTTCTTTTCAAAATATTTTTCCATTTTAAGTAACAGAATGTGACAGGATTATGTAAACTGTTGAGGAGATTGGAGATTGATTCTCTTTCATCTTTCAGATTGATTCAGGGCAAGCTCTGTGGGGTTCTACTTTCTAAAGATGCTTTCCAGGATACACCATTACACTTGATAATTGTGCATTTAAATACAAGGTGGAAATTGAAATTTAGAAATTGGAAAAGGCCTGAACAGATGAAAATTATATGATATTTGGGATACCTGAAAAAATTAATCCCTTGGAAATGCATGTGGCATTGGTGAAATGACTGAACTTAATGTGTGGTAGCACTTGGGTGCTAGGTTTCTCTTGAATGATCTTTAGGTCTCCCCTAAAGTTAAAGTGCAAGGAATTAACAATTGCTTTTGGTGCCTCTTAATACTTCCTTCAAAGCCCTCTTCTTCCATGAAGTCCCTCTCGTCTAAAGTTTCCCCTCTTGTCTGGGTCCCTACTGGTTTTTATTTCTCCAGCAGGACCTCCCTCATACTGTTCTGCTCATAAACACTTCCTTTCAGAATATTCCTGTTTTGTTTATTTTCCCTCCAATTTCAAGCAGCAAAATGTGAATAGGGTTATGTAGACTACTGAGTGGATTGATGGCCTTTCCAGCAGAGGGCAAGCTCTCTTGGGTTCTGTTTCCTACAAATATTGTCAACCAACTTGAGCCTATCTTCCACACTTAGTTTCATTATAACAGATAAGAAAGAAAGAATAAATAGAAGATACTGAGGCAAAAAAACAATGGCAAGGAATATTTTCTTGGGGAGCTTAGCGGTCAGGGATAGCAAAACACAGCAGTGTGTATATTGGTACATGTTTATCATTGTAAACTCTGCCAGTTTTTGTGGGATAAATACTCCCCAGGGAACCATTTTCAGGCTATCCGCATGATGTCACTGCATGTAGAGTTGGGAAGATATGCTAACTCAAACTTCCTAGAACGGGTACATGCCAGTTCTAGCATACCCCTTTGCACTAGCTAACAAAGCAAGAATTCCAGTTGACACGGACTGGGGGCAAAGTTGATAATGGCCGGCAAGATACTTTGGATACATGAAGGGCCAGTGCTATTTTTTCTGGAAGAATATAATTTTATTCAAATCATAAAGGCATTAAAAATGACGTAGTTAGTGAAAGTTTTCAAAATCTATAAGAACAACTTAGGTCTAAATGGTTGAATTTCCATAAAAAGTCTTGAATATTTTAGAGGCTAAAACTAATTTTATAAATGTTACAGATTTTTGAGCAGGTGATATTTATATTTTTGATTTAACAAAAGGTTATATTTTCTTGGGAAAAAAATAAGGCACTTAGAAAATACCATGTCTATAATAGAGCCACAGCTTGCAATGGATATTGTTATGTTAATAAATGAAATAAAAAGCTGCACTGCAGCCCATTGCCAATTTTTCCTCCATTTCTATCAAATAGAATGAATTTTATATCTAAAGAGCTGAATAAATGTTTGTGAGAGGGCACTGGGGTCTAAATTAGGTGCAGCCTGTCCAAGTATGTATTAAGGTCAAGGTAAGTACATGTGTATCCCTTATGTGGCTGGCACAAAATATTAATGATGAAAGAGTTAAAAAGATCGAGATCTGGAGTGATGAGGTGAATCTAACAAGACCAAACTTATTAGGTGGAAATGTTAAGCCATGAAATTTGGATCAGTACTCTAACGCCCAAATATGAGTGATTTCAGGTAATTGTAAACTTAATATAAATCTCCAGTCTTCTGTAATATGTGGATGCTCCAAATAAAATATAACACAGGGGCAAATTATTTGGAGTATGTTGTACTGTCTGAAGGGAAATATTTCTTTCACTGTACTTTTCATCTATTCATTTATCTAATTCATTTCACCCATTCAGTTACTCTTGTTCATTGACTCAATTAATATTAATTTGAGGCTCTACAGAGCCAGAGAAGTGATGATACAGTCATAAGAAAGGCTCTGTGCATGCCCACATGGAGCTTTTATTTAGTCAGTTATTGTTCAGACCGTTTATAAGGTACAATGGTTGGTCTTGGATATGATGTTAAAGGAATTGATAAGAAAGTAAAACCTGCCCACAGACTAGTATTAAGATTGGTCCAGAGTCAGTTATCAGTTACGTAAGGAAGGGTTGAAGTAACCAGAGGAGGGGAGGGTTTAAGAGCATGTCCTAGCTTTTTGCAAATATCTGAACAATCATTGAAGAGCTTATATGGTACATATGAGTAGGGGAAAAGAAGTGAGTAGTTAAATCTGGTTGAGTTGGGAGGAGGAGGGAATTTGGGAAGGGTTAACCAAGGATATAATTCTTAATCTGAGTCTTGAAGGATGAATGGGGCATCAGAAAAAAAAAAAAAACAGAAAAAGAAAAGAATTAAAGGGCATTTCTCCAAGTGGTGAGAACAGTGTGTGCAAATGCTCAGAGCCACACAGTGGGAGGACCTTTGGTAACAGCATGCATTTTTGTGTGTTTGTAGTACAGAGAATAGGAGTTGGAGGGGAGATTTGAAGGGGTGTGGCCAAAGATGAATGTGGAGAGAAAGTCTTGGATCAGATCATGAAAGTCTTTTATGCCAGGAGTTTAAATTCCATTTGAAGTTACTAGGGGAGGGGTGGCATCAAAGTATTAGAGGCAGGAGAGTGACATGCTTAGATTTGTGTTTCAGAAAAATCATACTGGTGGCAGTGTGGAGGAAGGATTTGGGGGAGAGTAAGTTTCCTGACTGGAAGGGAAGGAGGAGTTTCTGACATAGACTGACACTGGGACTGTATTTTTAGGTTCAGTTTAATCTCAGAGAGTCTGAAATTCGTTGTCTTCGTAGCTGTAGTTCTTTTACAGTGAGCTGGGTTGAGGGTCAAAAAAAGGTGTCTTTTCATTTAAGCTACTTGTAAACTCAAAGTGCAGAGTATGTAGTTTTCTCTTCGTGTGTCTGGTGCATCTCAGTATTTTTTTCCTTCCTTCCTTCTTACCTATCTTCCTCGCTCCCTCTATTCCTTCCTCCCTCCTTCCTCCCTCCTTCCTCCCTCCTTCCTCCCTCCCTCCTCCCTCCCTCCCTCTATTCCTTTCTCCCTCCTTCCCTCCCTCTCTTTCTTCCTCAAAAATGAATACGTGGCAGGTGGCAGCCATATTCTTGGTCATGGAGACATAGCAGACACACAGATAAGTTCTCGAGGATTGGGGAAGGGAGCAATAGAGACAGACAATACAAGAAAATACATGAAAGATAATTTCATTGCTATTAAGTGCTCTGAAGTTACTACAACAGAGTAACATGATTGGTAGTGTCTTGGGTAGGGGTAGGTTTTTCAGGTGGGATAGTCAGAGAAGGCCTGTTTGAGGAAGTGATACTTGAATTGAGACCTGCATGAGAAAGAGGCAGTCATCTTCAGATCAGAGGGAGGCTCTCCAAAACAGAATAACCCATAGGATCAAAGGGTATCAGAATTATTTTGTCATGTTCAAGGAAGCTTTCATGCCAGCATGGAATGAATACAGCCAATGAAGGGGAGGTTAGCACTAGGCAAGGTCAGAAAGGGAGGAAATGGCAAACAAAATACAGTCCTAGGATTCATCAGACCTTGGTACGAGGTTGGGCTGCTTTTAGTTGGGGCGTGGATTAGAGTGAACAGGAAAAATAGCAGGGAAACCAAATGAAAGTTATTGTAGATGCCTAGTTGGAAAAAAAATGTGATCTCTACTATGGTGGATGGCAATGGTGGTGGTGAAGTCCTGATGGATTCTGGGGCTCAAGTCAAGAGAACTTGCTGATGCATTGGATATGGGGGGTGAGATACAAGAACAATCAAGAATGAGGTCTTGATTTTGTGTTTAGCCAAATGTTCCATTTTGGGGGGAAAATAATGGAGGAAAATAATTGAATGGGAAAACTAAGAGTTGTCTTTTATCTGTGTTAGCTTTGAATCCTTGTCAGGCTTTGAAGTGAAGATGCTAAGGAGGTAGATCCATGAGTCTGAAGCTTAGTGAGGTGAGGTCAAAGCTGAAGATACGAATACCAGGGTTATTGGTACTCAGTTCATGATGGTATGATTTGCTGCTCATGGGTTGTTCACTTGGTCAGGTGGTGATGGTCTTTGCTACCTAACTACACCAGAATGCTTAACATTGGTAGATACTTAATAACCATTTTACTTACAGCCCTGAACTCTATGAGAATGCTCCAGAGTATTAAAGATAAGTACAGTCATTTCCAAGTATTTTGGCTGCTTCCCACCAAAAAGTATCTTTGCCTTCATGGTTAAAGTCTGGGAGAACATATAGAGAAGAATCCTTCTCCATTTTGTGTTTGTCAGATATATCCTCTTGGGCACGTGGAAAGAAGTTGAGAAGAGTCTTTCTTCCACAACTCCTTCTTTCCGTATTTAGAACTCATTGGCTTCTAAAGAGAATTCAAGCATTGGGTCTGTAGTCCTATTGGATGGTTTTAAAGATATTTCAAACTGAAATTTTAAGCCCGATAAAATTGTTCTTTATATAAAACAAAATACTCTCAGTATTCACACCTAAATCTACATCACAATGGGAGTTAGGATCACCGAACTGCAGTAACTTGGACTTGGATCCTGACATTAGGGTTATTTCCCTTCATGTTTCATCCTAAAGTTTTTGACTTCTGCCTCAGTCAAGTACTATTGACAGTTTAAAATGGGGCTTAGCATTTGTTCAGTAATCTGATGCTAGCTTTCATTCTTAAAAATAAGATCACAAATAGTTTAAGGCATGAGAAATGAATATTTTTCTTTGAATAGCAATTCAAGTTATCTATTAATTCCTAGAAAGATTCTGGGTGCCAGCTTGTACTGATTTTTCTAATTTTTGGCACTCCTTGTGAAGACAGACTAATGATGTACTCCTTGGTTCTCTTTCCCCTTTTATTTTCAAATCTTTATTCCCTTTCACGTATGCTTTTGAAATCTAAGTAATTGAAGAGCTTGACAAGATTTGGAAGGGACAAGAGTCTGGTTGTGATGATACAGCCGGTCCCAGGGGAGGGTGAAAACACTACTCTTAGTTGTCTTACATTTATTTCTATTATGAGGCGTTTCTCATGGCTCTGCAGGCAAAGTTCCAGCTGAGGTTTGCACTCAAGACAGCGTGATATAGACTCACTGGCTGGGCTGAGAAATATTCCTTAAAAATGCATTCTGTTCATTTCCCAGGAAAGATATGAAGGCATCTTTTCAAATTACCTAATTGTGAACATTAGGATGAAAATTACTGATTCTATAAAGCTTTATAATAACAATCTAGGTTTTATTTTAAATTAATGTCACAGACACATTAGACAAAAATGTTTAGTTCGGTTGTTTATACCTTAATTACATTACATCTATTTCACGGTGTAATACCCAGATTTTACATCATGTATAATGCATTTTAATTTATTTGGTGTTGCAATTGAGTTATCTCTATGGATTTCATAATTTATGTTATAAAAAAAACCTTTGTAAAAAGGTGAATTCTTTGTTCCTACTGATCTTTAAAACAGATTTATAGCTTTCAAATAACAGTCTCAGAAGTTAAAACTTTAATATCATTTTAATGTATTCTCTAAACACTACTTCAACATTAAATCTTGCTTTTAACTCTTGTATTATCCTATGTTTCATTATACCTTATCAGCATGAGCATCCAATCCCTCCTTATTCTCTCTTTAGAGGATTATATATTAATGTTGGGAGAGCTTCAAAGTTCATTTCATAAATGGGACAATTGAGGCTGAAGAGAGCTTCTCTCTGTATCCACATAGTTATATCATACTGCTCTCATCCTGATAGAGAATGACTTTTTTTTTTTTAAAGATTTTATTTATTTATTTGAGAGACAGAGAAAGTGAGAGAAAGCATGAGAGGAGAGAAGGTTAGAGGAAGAAGCAGACTCCCCACAGAGCTGGGAGCCTGACGTGGGACTCGATCCCTGAACTCAAGGATCATGACCTGAGCCGAAGGCAGTCGCTCAACCAACTGAGCCACCCAGGCGCCCCGAGAATGACATTTTCAACCTCACCTGCCTCAGAAGTTAACAGACAAAATCCAAACAAACTTGTTGAGTTTGCAAACATATATTTAACCCCCAAATTCTCATGAAAAGAGCTTTGGCCCCAAATGAGTAAGAAATTACCTGAAGGGACATGACCCAATAGAGGGAAGGCTGAAAAATGTGATCAACTGAATTTGGGGATATAAGCTGGGCTGTCCATAGCCCATGCATTTGCCTTTTCTTGTGTCAACCAAAATTCCCGCTGTTCATTTCCAGTAGTGCGGCCCTCACAACAGCATATGGCCAGAAAGTTTGTTTCCAGAATACAGCCGAGGCAATGGAAAGAAAAGGTGGTTTTAATAATGCAGCTCAGAGAGTATGACAGATTTTATGACTTCTGAGCATTGGGGGAGATTTTTTTCCTCATTGTTCTCAGAGTTCAGTACTCCTCAAATTAAAAAGCCAAGAACAGCTTGGAAAGAGACTCACAGTCGTGTAAGAGAGAGTAGGTGGCAGACATGCCCCCCCTTCCCCCCATCAGGAGAGGTGGTTTGCAGAGCGTGCATCCACATTTCCAGCATGTGCACAGGTCTGTGCAGTGTTTAGCGGAACCATGTGATGAGGGAGCAGAAGGCAAGCTGAGGACAGAGCACAAGCTGGGTGATACCCTGTACTCCCACCCAACACACATGCACGCACACGCACACATACACTCCCAGGTGGGATCTGTGCGACTTTCCTCAGGTACTCCTGGCTACCCTAAAGCTAAGAGAAGGGAAAAGCAAATGGTTAATTTATAGAAATCACAGTCCTGCAAGACACAAGTTTCCCTCAGTTTACAGATGTCATAGTGATTTACAAGGAAAAAGCATTCTTATCCATAACCTAACTTTCAGAGGAAATGTAGATAAAATTAAATGTCCTTATAACCTGCAGCCCATTGACAAATACCTCAGGCAGGCAGAGTATAATGTTCCTCCTGGAAGCCCGCAAACTGTCTTAATTTTAATGCTTAACTAGGAGGAAAAACAACTGAGAACTTGACAATGGCAAGGCCTCCGGAGGTCTTCTTTAGCATATGAAAGTTCTTTTGAAAACCTCCTTTTTCCTTACCTCCCCCAGCTCCACCTGTATAATCAGTCACCCCTCACACCCTGGCCTGGCAGCTCTTTTTGCCCATGGGTCTTGTCCCTGGATGTCTCAAGAATTCTTTCTTGACTGTTGGCTCCGGACCTCACCCCACCGAACCTCACCTGTATTCCAAAAACTACATCACATGGATGGCTGCAGCGGTAGAAATGTAGTTGTTGGAGCCTCTGTCTTTACAAGGTTTGAGATTCGCAGAATGCCAGATGGAGATTTATTTTTTTTTGCCACTGCTCTTCAGATCTTTGATGTAGGGAAATGACATTACAATTGAGATTGCTTAGAGGAGGACAGGTGGACAGATGGATCTCACCTGCCAATTGCAGTTATGGTTTTAGTGCTTGGAAGGAGCATATCTTGTAAATAGCCCCTCATTATTATAAGGTCTTGTCAAGACGTGTTTCCTTCTGATGGTGACATGTGTCACACTGGCTCTAGGTATGAAGCAGATGATATTTGTTATTGAAAACCCAGCCATCTATTACGAAACCTTTTTCGTAAGGTTTTTCCTTCTGCTTCAAGTTGGCATCCCATACCTGTTCTCAACAAAGGGATTGTACCTTCATAGCTTAAAGTATAAATATCAGACAACAGCTAAAACTCTTAGCCTTCTTATGATATTTGCATTTTATCAGAAATTGAAATCTTAAACCAAGGAAATGAATAACGGAGGTACAATTTTCAAGCAGTTAATGAGCTAATAAAGATTTTTTTTTTTGAGTAGCAAGAGGACTTTTTTTTAAAGAGCATTTTTTAAAAAGATTTTTTTAATTTATTTGACACAGAGAGAGATCACAAGTAGGCAGAGAGAAAGGGGGAAGCAGGCTCCATGCTGAGCAGAGAGCCCAATGCGGGGCTCAATTCCAGGACCCCGTGAACACGACCTGAGCCGAAGGCAGAGACTTTAACCCATTGAGCAACCAGGCGCCCTGCAAGAGGACTTTCTTGTTCCCTTAAAATTATGCCACATTAAAAACATAAAACCAAACAAATGAAATGATCCATGAGCATTTGATAGATAAATTGATACTCATTTTTATTTTAATTATTTTAATTTCAAACATTTCAACAATATTTCCATTTCCAGAAATTATGTCTTTGTGAGCTTTGGAAGTTTAAAGATGTAACTTTGTATTATAAATTTGCATTTTTTTAGTTTTTAAAAATGAGACATAATTGATATGTTAGTTTTAGGTGTACAATGTGGGTCAATATTTGTATATACTATGAAATGATCACCACAGTAAGTCAAGTTAACATGTCATTTTCTTGGGATGAGAACTCTTAAGATCTACTTGCTTAGCAAACTTTCAGCATTTCTAATGTTGAATTAAGATGGTCTTTGTATTTCTTCTTCCTGACCCTGGAATTGAATACATGTTGTGTAACTTGAATTATCTTTGGAATTCTAGTCTCAGGACTAGAGGATCAATGGGTAAATTAAACTTAAGTTCAATGCTCTCCCTGACTGGATGCGTATGTTCTTGGAAGTCCTTAACTGTACTGTGCCTCAGTTGTATCCTTTGTAAAACAGTATATTTTGTGAGGATATCCCACATAGGTGTTAACCCTAGAGGGAAGAAACAGACTGTGAGCCAGGGCTAAGTAGAGGAGGAGCATTGGTGGGTGTGATCAATGGTAAAGAAGAGAGAGAACTTGGACTCTGATTGGCAAAAGTTTCAAGTGTGCTTCTCCCATATATTAGTTGTGACAGTTGGTGCAATAAGTTTATCCTCTCTGAAGATTAGTATTTTTGGAATATGTATTATATAAATAGGTGAAATAACATAATGCATAATTCGGGAATCATGATCTTATGTAAGCAGAACATCAAGTTCTGTATCTAAGGTGATACAGATATGAAATGGGAAAGAGAGTTAGAACTTCAGAATTCAGGTTTTCAGGCCTGAATTAAGGAGATTTTTGTCTCTTTAGAATTGTGATCAGATTTTTTCTTTGAATTAGGAGCCAAATGTACCATGAGTAAAGCAGCAATGATAGTTCCTGTCATATACAATTATTTCTCCTAACATGGTAACCAATGCCAGATAGACCTTATGGGCCTCTCCTAATTCCCTAAGATGCTGTTGTCTCCCAGACCTTCAGTTGTGTGGCCAGGACTCTACTTGGGTCCATGCTGCTCAGGTGACTGAGGCTGACCAGTTATCATTGAGCAGCCAGACAGAATGTGAGCAAATACGTGCTCCATGTTTCTGACTTCTTTTGCTACTTTGGAACTAGAATGGTACCCCATAACAGAGTGTGTGGATGTGGGATGATGACACCCACAAGTGTAGGACAGTCTACTCTTTAAGGCACATATTTTGATCAGTGGGCATCAGGAGATGGAGAGAACATACAATTTAAATCCCCCCCCCCCCACTGTATATGAGTTTTTCCATATATCCTATCTGGAGAAATTCCATAGGGATGAACTAAACTGCCCTGGAGAGAGGTATGGTTGATTTCTGGCTCATCATGGGGCCATGACCAGCATAATCATCAGTTTGCATCTCTTTCCATCCTTCTCTATCTTTTTTAACTTCTCCTTCACTTTTCCTACCCTAGAACTGCACCTCTCAAAAGTACCAATAATCAGTTCTTCAGATTCTTTTGTCTAGAAAAGCCAGACTAAGATGTTGCTTAGAACTTAGAAGTTGTTCATTAAATATTAATTTTCCTTTCTTCTTTTTTTAAGAATCTTTTTAAAAAAATTTTTTAAGAAAAAAAAATTTTTTTAAGTAAGCTCTGTGCCCAACATTGGGCTTGAACTCACACCCCCAAGATCAGGAGTCACATGCTCTACCAACTGAACCAGCCAGGTGCCCCTGCCTCCTTTCTTGCTTTTCTCTTAATTTTCTCTTATTTGACCTTGTTCAGTTCAAGGATAAATTTGAACTTTGGTCACTTAGTTGCCTCCATCCCTTGTTTTCTCTTCCTGAACTCATATTCTATCTCAGGTAGTGATTTTTGCATGTTTGTTGTTCATTTGAGCCTGAAGAACAATCTTTCCCTTTGATGTTTGGTTTCTAAAAATCTTGGTCTAAACAGGCTCTGATAAAATGCTCCTATGAAGGCTCTTAGCTGAGAACTATCCATGCTCAGGGAGTTTATGATTTATTTTACTTTTTATAAGATTTTATTTCTTCTTGGACATTGCTAGGATAGCCAATTGGGTTTGCAAATAGCATATACATCAATATGCAAACTTAAGTGATTCTTCCTATGGTTTTTCAATGATAAAGTTGGTGTTCTAGAGAGTAGAAGAATTTGGAGTCATACAAAATCTAGATTATTTTCATGTAAGAAAGTGTCAATATGGGGCGCCTGGGTGGCTCAGTGGGTTAAAACCTCTGCCTTCAGCTCAGGTCATGATCTCGGGGTCTTGGGATCTAGCCCTGCATCTGACTCTCTGCTCAGCAGGGAGCCTGCTTCCCCCTCTCTCTCTGCCTGCCTCTCTGCCTACTTGTGATCTCTCTCCTCTCTGTTAAATAAATAAATAAAAATATTAAAAAAAAAAGAAAGTGTCAATCTGAGGAACAAGAGGATTCCTGCTGTGTAGAATTCTATCTCCTATAGTTAGAGATTTATAGCAACTTCCTTTAGTTCCTTAGTGGATTCCATGCTTAGTTCTCAATAGATGAAGGTGGATTTTGGATATCCAACCTCAGACCCATCTTGGGAAGCATAGATACTTCCCATTCCAGACCTGGAAGGTGACCAGAGTGGTTTTTTTTTTTAAGATTTTATTTATTTGACAGAGGGAGAGAGATCACAAGTAGGCAGAGAGGCAGGGGGAAAGCAGGCTCCCTGCCAAGCAGAGAGCCCGGATGTGGGGCTCGATCCCAGCACCCTGAGATAATGACCTGAGCTAAAGGCAGAGGCTTTAACCCACTGAGCCACCCAGGCGCCCCCAGAGTGGTTTTTCCTGTTAGATCTGTGAGGACTGGGATTTTTGGCGTGGGCTTCATGGAGGAGTAGAGGCTTGGATTTCACCATAAAGACTGATACGTTTTCTATAAGCCCATGTTTTTGGGTTTTCTCATAGTATATACTTTTGTTTCTTCATTGCAACCAATCAAAATTCTGATGGTTAGAGATCCCCTTCAAATAGCACTTTCTCCAGGAAACTCTTCCTCAACTTCCTGTCTGAAATTTATCTCAACATCATTTGAGTTTCCACAGGCTCTGTTTATGGGTCTTTATATACAATCTTGTCTTGTTGGCAAACTTATTTTTGTACCTAAACAACTCCGAGCTCTTTGAGGGCAGGGGCTGAATGTTGCGTATCTTTCTATCATCCCTTAGCACAGTGTTGAGCACATGAGGGCTTAAAAATACTTGAGTTTCTTCTGTACTTCAACTTAGACATCTTGAATATTTAGTTTGTGCCAAGAACTGTGTTAAATGTTTTGTTATTCAAATCAATTCTCCTTCCTTGGACCTAGAAAAGATGCTTTCTTATAAAAGAATGCTTTCTAAATTATAGACCTTAGAAGAAAACAAGATTCAGATCTTGGAATTTGACAAAGAGTGCTTCGGTTGTGGATCATTATGTGGCTCTTTTCCCTCAAGATCACTTTCTCCTCCTTTCACTTCAGAGTCTTTCTCGCTATTGTCTTTAACCATTTCTCTGATTTCAAACCTTTCCAGCCTTCTCCTGCTTTCCAAGTGACTTAGATTTTACCCCCAAGCCTGATGGGTAAGATTGGTACGGACATCAAATATTCTGCTCTGTCTCCCATTTCGTTTTCTATGGAGGGAAAACTCATTTTGAGAATGACTCTATATTTTACAACAATTATTAGTTGATAGGTAAAATGATGCATTTCAAATTCAGTATGAAATGTCACCTATGATTTAGAGCAGGACTGCCCAACAGAACTTTTTGGAGTGAAGAAAATGTGGTATATCTGCCCTGTCCACTACAGTGGTCACTAGAGACTTGTGGCTAATTGAGCACTTGCAGTATGGCTTGTGTGACTGAGAAACTGAGTTGTAAATTTTATTTGACTTTAGTTAAGATTTAAATATATATATGGTTCATGGCTGCTATACTGGTCACTGTAGGTGTGGACCAATGACAGATCATATCTCACAGGTTTCTATACATGCATAAAATGCCCTTGTATAAATACCTTTTGGAAACACTACCTGTAGTACACTTTCCCCCTTCGTGGAGATTCACCATGTGCACCAACCATGGTAAAGGCTCTAAGAAACCTTACTGTACAAACAATCTGTTTATGTTGGTTTAACGCAGAATTGTCTGCTCCCATTTGACCATGGGATCTGCTGTCTCCCTCCCCCCCACGAGGACCGCTTATGAACAACTTGTGACTTCATTCTCTAGAACTCTTTTGGAAAAAGTCTCCTTCAGACCATTTTTCCCATCAGGAGTTTGCATTACATGTTTAGCTAGACTTATTCCCTCTTCTATTTTAGTGAAAGCATAAGGATGACTTAAGTAGTCATAAAGGGTGGCATTCTCTAAGCTTTACAAAATCTGTTCTCAGTAAATGGGGCCTGACATGTGCCCCATAGGCATGAAGCTGTGGAGACTCTGAAATGACCCTTTGTGGAAGGATGGTGTGTTTTCTAGTTAGAGCTGGGGCCGATCCCGGATCAGATTTAGTCCCTGGAACCATGACATGTCCTCAGTTTGACCTGAGCCCCAGGTAGGCCTCCTTTTTGTGGGCCGAAGAGAAACAATCACCTCTCCCCCACTGGAGTCGCTGTTGTCATGAGTTGATCCCACCAACAGTAATACAGGAAGGAGGATGATAATGTTCAGTTGTCTTTTCCTCTTGCTCTTAATAGACCAGCCAGTGATACTTCAGATGAAATTGGTCTGAAGGCTGAGAGCAGGTCCATTATTGGGAGCATTTGCTTTAAATTATGAAATTCAGGAAGGCTTGTGGCAGAGAGGCAGCCAGTTCCGCCGCAAAAGGCGCTCGCTTGTCTGTTTCTTGCATTCTGTTAAATATTTCTTATTTCCTCAGAATACACCACAAGGACCATTTGACTGTCCCCTCTGGCTTCTGCATCTTGCTTCCAGCATGAACAGACAGGTAATAACCGTTCAGCAGGGCCATTACCTCTTCTAAAGACTATTATCAAAATGGTCATTATACATAATGGAGATTATTACAGGCAGCCTGAGAGATTTTTTAGATACATCTCTCCAGTAATAGGTGGCCTTTTTTAGCCTTCTATATCTGTGGGGATAATACTAGGGCACAGAATACATGACAAATGGTGATTTTTAGCAAAACTCCGTCAGCTTTTAATGTATTAATTGGATTGTGGATTAAAATTGTATTTATACAGAAACTCTTACATTTTAACTCTTGACAAATGCATGGCATGGCAGGAACATTTCTAGTATTGGAGTTAAAATATATAGAATGTATTGTCCATGTTTATACTATATAATCACATATGCAAGGATACTGGCATTAATGATTCCTTTGAGAACAAAGTCTTTTATAATGAAGTGGCTAGTCTGTAGTCAGCCAATCAATAAGTATTTATAGAACTTGGGCTTTGTGCCAGGCCCTGGAAATATGGCAGTTAGAATACAGAGGGAAGCTTACACACTTAGAGTCTAGTGGTCTGTTTTTTTTTTTTTAAAGCCAGATCTCAACATTTTAACCCCATGAACATAAAATCTCCTGTATATCTTCCATTTGTCCCCAACTGTTTGGAAGGTTAATACGTCCTGTCCTAGGTAAAAATGTGAATTCTGCTGTGTGATACACAGTTGGCTGCCTACCAAATGACCTTTCTCCCTTAAAGCCATAACTTCATTATTGTTTGGTTGGTAAGGTATCATTCCCTAGGGATAAATAACTACCAGACTAAGCCAGTCAATTGTAATGGGATGGTCATATGGGATTCTTGGTGTTTCAGTTGCGATTAAGGACCCAAGAACAAAAAAGTAGGTGGCTGATAAAATGTCATTCCAAAGGTATGGTAGTGGTAGTGTTAGATCACTGATGCCCAATTTGCAAAGAAAGTATCAGAAAAACCCAGTTTTGTAAACCCTCACCCAACATCCCTTTTTGAGTGTAAAAGTTTTGAGGTTAAAGTGAGAAGGGAGAGTATTCTTTGGAAAAAGTTGTTGGAGAGGTGTGGCATTTTGCTTTCCTATGGTGGGACTTGCCTCTCACTTTACAAATGAGAGGGTTTTGAAAAGAGCACAGAGATCTTGTTATTGGTACCCATGGGATATATAGGACAGAAGGGACTAGTACTTGACTCTTGCCTGAGAAAGCAAGTGGGCTTTCAGGGGCTTTGGCTGGCAAGCTACTCTGATTAGCCAGGCAAGGAAAGACGGCTTCATGAAATATGTGGCACTAACAGATTCTCTGTGCCAGTGATAAATGAGTGGTTTGTCAAGGCCAGATAGGGACCTTAAGGAGAATGAACTGAGCTGTTCTGGAAGGAACTTAATGAGAGTTTTTCCAGGGGGATCATCTGGAGGGGCACTGGGACTCCAAGAGACTTTCTCTGTGGAGAAGATCTCCGAAAAGCAGCTGATGAGGGACAGTTGTTATGGTCCAATACAGGAGACATTGCGTTTGTGGATGTCTGAGAGAGGTCCCAGCATTAAGAATTTCCTTTGCAGCACATTTAACTTAGCTCCTCTGTGTCTTACATTGCTGAACTAATCTCATGTTACCAGCCTCCTCAGTCTACCTTGCTGGAGATGTCAGTCCCTACTTTGGATGTCCTGTAGGATCCAGGTTTCTGTACTCCCAAACCTCCATTAAGGAGAGAAAAGAATCTGCAATTGGTCAATATTTTGCCCACATGTTCTTCTTTTCTGTCACTTTTCTCTCTTTTTCTTTCTCTAATAATGGTCATTATTTTGCCCATTTTTTTTCCTGTTCATTTTTCTCTCTCTCCCTTTCTCTCTCTCTCTCCCCCCTCCTAAACACCCATGACAATAGCTAGATTTTTCTTCTGTTAACCTCTAAGTAGCCACCCTAAATCACTTTCATTTAGTATAGTTGACTCCACTTACGATTCCAAAGGTAAGTACCCGTCTTCAAACTGGCCAGCTGGCATATCCAACTGTGTTTAACACAATGATTAGTTTAGAGAGGTGACCTAAGCTGTCTGAGGAACTTTTGTTGGGACTATTTAGAAGAGGCATTCTCTTTTTACCAGGATTGCTAAGCAGATAGGTTGTAAAGGAGGGGCTCGTGATACGATTTCCATGCTTCTTGTAAGCTTACCTCAGCAGAGAGCAGAGCCAAGAGATGGTCCAGAAAGTGTTTGGTTACCCCATTTGAACATTGTACCCAAATATGTCTGAAATTATAACTATTCTATTACAAGAAGATCAACCCCCAACCATTTTGTATTGGATGTTGTCACTTAGAACAAGTAAAGACCTAATTAATGGGTATTTATATTACGGTTAAGTTGCTTTAGCCAGGGATTTAAAAAAATTATTCCCCTCCTCTCTTTATAAGGGAAAATTTTAAACATATAGAAAGAAGAAATAATAGCAAATTCATTTCCATATGTTCTCTACCCAGAGTTTGACAATTAACTCTATCTTTGCTGTACCACCTGGAAGTGTATTTTAGACACAACACATATTCTAAGTATTTCAACATATCTCCTAAAAATAAAGAATTCTGTATAAACACAATACCATTCTCCTACTTGAGAAAATTACCTGTAATTCAGTTTATTCTAATATTCAGTCCATATTTAAACTTCTTTGCTTTCCCTACTATGCCTTTTATAGATGATTTTTTTTTGTAATGGAGCGAGGCTCCAATGAAGTTTCATACATTGATTTTGATTATTAAATCTCTTTAGAACTGTTTACTATCTTATTATTTGTTTAATGACATTGACCTTTGGAGGAGTCCAAGCCAGTAGTAGTAAGAGATGCCCTGTATTCTGAATTTGTTTCCAAATAATTTTATTTAACTCATGAAATGCTAGGAAGTTGGGAGGCATAACTCTTGCTTGTGAATTACAAGTAAATCGGAGATTATGTGTAGAGGCTTGATTATATGCAAATTAGTTTTTTTTTTTAAAGAATACTTAGAAATAAATAACATGTGTTGGTGAGGTTGTGGAAAAAAGGGAATTCTTGTGCATTGTTTATGGGAATGTAAATTGATATAAACACTCTGGAGAACAGTATGGAAGTTTCTCAAAATTTAAAAATAGAACATATGACCTAGCAATCTGATTTCTAGGAATTTATCAAAAGGAAATGAAATCACTGTCTCAAGAAGATGTCTGTACCACCATGTTCATCATAGCATTACACACAATAGCCAAGACATAGAAACAACCTAAGTATCCATTGACAGATGAATGGATAAAGAAGCTGTGATCTATCTATCTGTCTATAGATCTATATATATCTCTGTATATAATGGAATATTATTTAGCCATAAAAAGGAAGGAAATCTTGCCATTTGTGACAATATGGATGGACCTTGTGGTAAGTGAAATAAGTCAGAGAAAGAAAAATACTCTAGGATTTCGCTTATCTTTGGAATCTAAAAAAAACTGAACCAATATAGAAAACATATCGGTGGTTGCCAGAGGTAGAGGGTAGGGGGTAAGGTAGGGGAAGGTCGTTAAAAGGTATAAAATTCTGGTTATAAGTAAGTCTTGGGGATGTAATATACAACATGGTGACAATAGTTAACAATACTCTGTTGTGTATATGGAAGTTCCTAAGGGAGTAGATCTTAAACATTTTAGTCGCAAGAAAAAATAAAGTATGTGTGGTAAAGGATGTTAACTCGTAATCATTTTGCAGTATATACATTTATCACATCATTATGATGTTATACACTTAAAACTAATAGATATTACATGTCGATTATATCTTATTTAAAAGACTGCACTGGGGTACCTGGGTGGCTAAGTTGATTGAACATTCGACTTTTGATTTGAGCTCAGGTCATGATCTCAGAATCATGAGATCAAGCCCCATGTTGGGCTCCATGACTAGTGGGGTGTCTGCTTGAGATTCTCTCTCTTCTCTCTTTGCCCCTCTCCCAGTCCTCTTTTTCTCTCTCTAATAAATAAATCTTAAAAAAAAAGGACTGTCCTAAAATTTAATAGGGATGTGACTTTATAGGTGATAATTGTAGTATGTTGTTCCCATTGCTCACGTAAGGTCAGGTTGCTTAAAATTAGGGATGCTGAGCTTGACTATTTGCTTGAGATGGTGATTGCTAGATCTCTCATTAAATAGGAACAATTTTTTTAGAGGATTTTATTTATTTACTTAGAGAGACTGGGAGAGCAAAGGGAGAGTGAGAAGGAGAATCAGACTCCCCACTGAGCAGGGAGCCCGACGTTGGGCTCTTCCCCAGGATCCTCAGATCATGACTTGAGTTGAAGGCAGGTGCTTAACTGACTGAGCCACCCAGCCAACGCTATGTACATTTTTTAAAATCCATTATCCTTAGTAAGTAATCTGTGTGGTTGTGAGTTTATACTTTAGCACCATGACAGTCCTGTAATACTTCCTCATTTATTTGTTGGTCTGTTTCTGTAAAGAAGAGTGTTCCTTCCTCCCTCCCTACTTTTGAAATGTCCCTTCCTCTCACCTTTGTCTTTCCTTTTCTCTCTCTCTTTCCTTCCTCCCTTCCTTTCTTTTATTCCTTCTTTCTTTCCTTCTCTTTCTCTTTTCCTCACTTAGAGTTGGTATGGTGTTGACAGATTTGTTTGGTTTTGTTTTTATTGGAATGTCTTTACTTTTACCTCTCTGAAGGCTATTTTCAATGGGTTTTGAATTCCAGGCAGGCACTTTCTTTCAGAACTTTAAAGATACCATTCCACTATCTTCAGACTTGAATTGTTTCTGTTGAGAAGTCGGCTGACAGTCTTATTCTTGCTTCTTTGAATGTAAAGTACCTTTTATCTTTGATTACTTCTTAAAATCCTTTTGTTGTTGTGTCTTATTTCAAAATCGTTTTACTATGATGCACATAGATCTAATTTTTCTTATAAGGCATGAAAAGAATTATGGATGTCTTCACCTGGAATTACTGAAATCTCACCACATCACTTTTGTCTTAACTCCTCTAGTTTTACCAGTTAACTTATCTTGCTACTCTTGTCATTCTCTAATTGAAAAATAATAAAATCCCAAAGAAAAATCTTCATTGAAAGGTGAAAACTATTGTAATGATCATCTTGTAGTATAGGTTACTGCTGGTCCTCAGGAACAAGCTGGAACCAGAAACATAAATCCTAGGTAAGAATTTCTCCCATACAGCTATTGCTTTTCCTTTTCCTTTTCATACTTCCTTTTCTTTTTTCTTTTACTGCAGAATTGAATCTATCCATGTGTAGATAGCAGAAAAAAGTGCTTATGGTTTCTAAGTTTATGTCTTCTCCGATCAAGAAACCAGCCAAACCATGTCTATAATATTGTATGCCTAATTCCTTCCCTAAGAAGAAATTCGTTGCCCCAGTGGCATGAAAGGCAAATCAGGTCCAACCAATTGACTCAAACCAGGCTACACATTTTTTAAGGGCATGGCTTCTGAGAAGCCAATGTTCTAATCATATGTATTGAGGGGGAGAATTTGGATAGACAATTCAGTAAGTGTTGGCTGTATCTTCCCATTCTCAATGGAAGCTAGTACCTATATTGCTTTACTTTGCAGAAGATGATCTTTCTAGGATATAAAAATTTCCTGTATATAGGCCAGCTAGGAGTCATCTTAAATACTACCAAATTTTAGAAACTCAAGATACTTTTTACCATACTGTAGGATCCTGGGACCCATAAGAGTCTTCTTTTGGAAAGCCAACTTTAAGCTGTAGTTCCACATATTCAAGGTATTTCCCTAGGCTATAACATTCTCTGTCAACATTTTTGTTTTTTTAAACTATGCCCTGCTGTTCCCTAGGCGCAAGATCCCTGGGTGTATGTTTAATGAGTTCTGCCACATTTGACAGTGTTTTATGTAATGTTAAATAATTCTTTTATACCATCTTTTTATCTGATATTGTAGAAGGCAACCCTCTGGTTCTTTTGTTGTTTTGCTTTTGGTTATCAGAGTAACTGGCAAAAAACACATATCACAGGAATGAATCATCTTCATTAAGGAAGGAGGAGTCCCACATAGATTGGATATCTCAGAGCAATGTATTTAGCATTATTTATATAAAAATGAAGTATATGCTTAAACTCCAACAACTCTTAGATGTTCTTGAACTTAAAAATTTAAATTTACTTAAGGATCTAAAAATATCAACATATACCTCATTTAAAAATGTTATTTGACCTCTTTTTTTTCTTTGCTTTGCCTGTATACCCTTGGTGTGTGTGTGTGTGTGTGTGTGTGTGTGTGTGTGTGTGTACACATATTTTGGTAAGTCTCACATCTAAAGGAAAACCCTTTTCCTCAAATTTAAGGGAATGTGCAATTTTGCTCTCAGGTAAGAAGCTAATGATATTAACAACAGCATCAAATGTTTCTTTCAAAAGATTTTTCTTTTCTTTATCCCTAACAGTGAGAAAGTCCTTAGGAAGCCATAGTTTTTGCTAAGAGAAATGTTTATATTTTTGAGACCAGGCTTTAAACAAACTTGTGAACTCATCACATTTCAAGAACAATGGCATGCCAGAGATATGATTGTTATAATTGGAAAAGAGGGTCATCATAATTCAGCTTTTAAGGATAGGGTTACAGTTACCAACATCTGTGAGAAGCTATGTTATTGAACAGCCAGGTGATAATAACCCATTTCCTAAAGAGTCTCTTCTGGTACATGATTTTCAGTTATAATAATGTGTGCTGGCATGTCCTAATGAACTTGGTGAGGCATGTTCAAATGGCCCAGTCTTGTTGGCTTCCTAACAGCCGCTCAGAGTTGCTATAGGGCCGGCCCGATTTTGTTCTCCAGACTCCCCAAATACCACTCACCAAGGCAGCATTCACCAAGGATTATGAATGGTGCATTGCTCCTCTTAGCAGGTTAGAAAACAAGGGGCCTGGACCAGACCCTCCTGTATGTCTTCCTGCTCTGATAGCCTTCAAGCCCATTACAATATAGGGCATAGATGGTAAGTGTGGCCTCATTTCAAAGGAGAGCTGCTGATGATGTGATGTACTCCCATCTGCATGGATTCTGTTTCAATGTCACTATTTAAGAAGATTAGTTTTTTGTTGTTGTTGTTGTTTTTGTTTTTGTTTTTGTTTTTTATTAAGCACTCCTTAACATAGATCCAGGATCAAAAGGAACAGAGTCAAAAAAAAAAAAAAAAGGAACAGAGTCGATGTACAGGTTTCCCAGGGCTGCCATGACAGCCACTAACTTGGTATCTTAAAACAACAGAAATGTATTCTTTCACAGTTCTGGAGGCTAGAAGTCCAAAATTAAGGTGTCAGCAGGTTTGGTTCCCTTTGGAGTCTCTGAGAAATAGTCGGTTCCATGTCTTGCTCCTATCTTCTGGTGTTGACTGGCAATTCTCATCCCTTGGCTTGTAGCTGCTTCAGTCCATTCTCTACCTCCAGCATGCTATGACTTCTCTGTGTATCTTTTCCTCTGTATGTCTGTCCTCTTCTAAAGTCAACAGTGATTGAATTTATTGACCATCCTACTCTAGTGTGTCCTCATCTTAACATATTTTAATTACATCTAAAAAGACCCTTTCCATAAAAGGTCAACATTCATAGGTACTGGGGGTTAGGACTTGAACATATCTTTTGTGGGGCATAGTTCAACCCATTATAGTTGGTTTCTGCTGGGCAACACTTTTGAACTCACATGACTTGTTTCTTCCCCCATTTCATTACTACAATCTAAATTGATCATTGAATGGAACTCTAAAAAGTGTTATCACCATTTAACAAGAACCATCTTACTTAATACAAACCAACAGTACTAATTAGTTCCAAAAATTGCACTGGCTAGATGGCTAGATGAAGATACTAGGGAAAAACCATCTAAGATAATACTTAATGGGTACCACTGGTAATTCCACTGGACAATGTTCTTAGCCATTTCATATATTGAAATTTAATTCACGAAACAGGTCTTTGATCCCCACTGAGGGCAAACAATAGTATTAAGATCTGGGGATAATTAAGCAGATAAGATATACATCTTCATTTCAAACTTTATTGGTGATAAAGAACAATAGGTAACTGAATGTTTTTGAGTTATTTTGAAATAGATTTATAACATCATGACCCAGATTAGCAGTACTGCTTTCTAATCCAGTCTCTCTAAGAGAAAATTATCTTGTGGCCGCTCTGATTAGTTAAGCCTCTGAGATAACTCTGTTCTAAGCTTAGTTTGGAAATGTCCAGTGTGGATCAGATTTTTCACTTCTTTCTTTTGCAAGTATCTTGGTCTGTGTGTCATCATTCTGCATGACCTTTCCCTTGTGACTTTGATAATTCCTTTCTTTTTAGTTGGGGCACTAGATTCTCAGCCCAGTATGTTTTGAATTCCCATAGAAAAATGCCAGTCCAGTAGAAAAGATAGATCCTTTCTGACCCTCACATACATGTGTACTTGACTTCTTGCTGCTTTGCTCAGCACATTTACATACTTTTTTAGCAATATGGTTAATGTCCTTATACCTGACCAATCAGTTTGTTACTGTAGGAGTAAAGTGTGTGTGTGTGTGTGTGTGTGTGTGTATCTGTGTCTGTTGTTGGGGTGGGGGAGATTGAAATCCCTTACTTTAAAATAAAAATTATTGACCACATAGTATTTCATTCATGAATATGCATGGTTTAAATAATCATTAGCCCATTGTTGGGCCCATATACTCTTTTCAATTTTCCCCATTTGACAGTTTCTATTTACTCTCATATATTGTAAAAAGATTCATTCATTCCAGGTGGTTTTCAGCCTCCATCTAGTTGTCCTTGCTATTCCTTCCCCTTGAGATTCTCTTTCTTCTGTTCTTCATCTGGCTGCTGTGGTTATCATGAGAATGAGCTTCCCACATCTTCTACCTGTAGTGTGACTGACTGAAGGCCCCTTGAGGGTTGCTGTGCTTGGAAATCTATAAATGATTTTGCATCAAGGATTTGCCTCCTAGTGCTCCTCTCTTGGGTTCAGTGGTTGAGTTGTGAAGATTGTGAAGGTTGTGAAGATTGAGTATTTTGAGGATACTTGGGGAGCCTTATTCCTCGGAAGCATGGGGCTTTTTCTGGCTCCAGAAGTCCATGGTAGCTTTGCTGAACCTTTGTTATATTGCATAGGAACCCAGGACTTTTCTAATCAACCTTCTCTCCCTCTTTCCATCACCTGGGGCCAGACTTGGATGATGGTCTCATGACAGTGTCAGCCTTCCCCTTCTCTCTCCTTTAGACACAGGCATTTTTTTCCATCAAATCCTTACACTTTAATCCTACCTTGGAATCTGCTTCTTGGAGGACCTGGACTAACACAGCTGGCTCTTCCTTACTGTTTGGTCAGATGTCTACTCGTACATGGCCTTTATACTACTGTAGCCTCTTTCCTGGTTATGATTTAGCACATTGGCTGCTGTTTTATTTCTTAGATAGCAGTGGTTACAATGCCTAGATACTTGCTTGTTTCTTTGGTTACTGACCATTGGTTACTATTTCTTCTACTGGAATGTAATTCTCCTTTGGGCAGGAACATGAACAGCCCTAGCATTTAGCTATATTCCTGGCACATCATATATACTTAACAGATACTGTTGAATTAAGGAATGGATTCTGATAGCTTTCCAATAAGGGGTTGGGAATTTTGAAGAGGAAATGTATCAGTGGTAGTTAGAGAAGCTGGCATGTTTTGGAGGAGGGCAAGACTAAACGAGATATTAGGCAATTGAAGGCGTTACATGGATCCTGGTCTCTTGGGGTTAAAGAGATGAAAGAGATGATACATTAATTTATGTCCTTAATTCTCTGGGACAGCTCCATTTCTGTCTTGTCAACTGTCTAAGTGAACTCACCCTTGTCAGGGCATGTATTCTGAAAAATGATGGCCCAAGTGATGAAGAAGGGCATCAGTGTAGTGTCAAAGGCAAGCTTTGTTTTAATTTACCATGGTGCTTCCATCTGGCCCACCCGTTCTCCCTCCCTCGTGATGTGCAGGAAAGGCTTGGATCTTCATTTGCAGCAGTGACAAGGGCAGACCCGGAATTTGATGTAGGGGGCAAGTTGCTGCTGCACATTCTCTTCAGCGATTGTTCTAGAAGTGGTAGCCTGTGCTGCATTTAAAACTCTCTAGCCAATTTTAGCCAGAGGAGTATTTCTGTCATTTAAAATTTTTTCCTCACCTTGAGTGGTACTGCGGTACACAAGAGGACGTGGCATTTTGGCCTCAGAGAATGTGGGATTTAGGTGTGAGGCTGGTGGCTAATTAGTCCTGGAGTCAAATTCGCATGTCTGGTCATACTGGAAAATATGACAATTGGCAGAAAAATGAAAAACTACTCCTGAGTGCTCAGAAGCTGTGGCATTTCTTGAGGAAAGTTGACCTAAAGTTAATCGGAAGTTTTCTTCATGTGAGATCCAAGGCTCAGTTTGTGGCTCTTAGGATAGAGGAGTTTGTGTGCTGTGAATAACCAATAATGGATCCCATTTTTGTCTTAGATTCTGCTGGACTGATGCTATTCTCTTCAGGCAGACTCTTAAAGGTAATAAGCCCATTAGCTCCCCATTCTTTTGGCCCCAAATTACCACTCTCATGTGTGTTGTGTGTCCATGTGGGTACCAATGCATAAAGAAATAATTGTGTTTGCTCCTGCTTGATAATCTGTTTGACCCACGCCTCCGAAATTTAATGAAAATAAAATGAAGATCCACATATATGTAAATGAAGACCTAGATATACCAACCAGAGAAAGAACTGGAAGCAGAGGGAGAAATGTGCTCTTCGCTGAGCAGTGCAATCAGAGGGAAAGTATCCCTTTGCATGGGGTCCAGGGGAGAATGGTGAAAATTTCAGAGAAGGCAGCATTAGCCTGCCCTGACGGTAGGGGTAGAGACAGAAAGACAGGAGCCCTGCCAGGTATTTGTGAAGTAAAAGTTCCCCTTTCTTTAAAAACACAATAGCTTGTGTAATTTTGTCACATGCATCTGTTGCTCTCACCCCTTACTTTGTGCTGAAGTGCTCGCTAGAGCATTCACAGGAGCAGTTCTCCCTCCCACCCCTGACACCTGCCATGGAAAATGCTGCATTATTCATCGGTGAGCTAATGGCAGGTGATGAGATCTTTTCATGCTACATCCCTCTCAGTAGGTGTTTATCACTCTGCTCACCAGCGGCCCTGCTATTACTGAGGGGCCAGAAGAACCCTACACAGTCGCTTGCAAGGTAATGGGAAACGTGCTCAGCTTTCTGGGCTCACAAGTGCAGATGAAGGTTATCACCAGGGCAGCTGCGAAGCCCAGGGCGGGAGGAGGGTGGTCACTCTAGGCGAACAGCTTAATTTTGGAAATCCATACAAATCATGTCAGAGCCATGATAATCCATCTTCTTTAGCTCCCAGCCTTTCAGCAGTCAAGGCACTTTAATAATTTCCCCCGATTCACCTGTGATCTCTATAAATAACCGGAGTGAGGGAGGAAAGGAGAGGAGGAAAGCGATGAGTTTGGCTTAGTGTCTGATGAGCATGCCAGCGAGGAATTGATCTCTGTCTAGTAAGCAAGATGCAGTCTTCTCTGAGGGTGGGCAGGGTGTGGCCACACACAGGAAGCTAGCAGGGGGACAGTCCTGTGACTCCGGCTTGGTGCTCTGGTGTCATTTGAAACCAGCCTGACAAGAGAGGTAGTGGTTCTACTGATTTATCTGAAACCTGTGACAGAGAAATTATGGAGCAATACCATGTCAGCATGTGGGAGGAATAAAAGAAAGGGGACTATTTTATCTTGAAGTCCTTAATTCCATGCGGGACCACAAGGAAATCAGAGATTTCCTTGCCCTACCATATGTGCCATAATAACCATCAATTGATTCTCACTTTTCTATTTTTTTTTTTCTGATGAAGTTTGTTGTTGGTGGTGGTGTTAGGAATAACAGAACTTGGAAGTTATTTTCTGGGTTATAGGGATGTTAAGTGAAAGAATCTAGGTATGAAAAAGGCATTATGGTCAAGACAGCCTGGTAGGGAGGTGATCAAATTATTGTTCTCCCAGCTCACAGTGGCTGATTTCATAGATCTTCCAGTTGGGTGCTGTTTCTGAATGCAGGGACTCCCATTGGTTTCTCTCACCTCCTAGGCAGCGTGGTCTAGTGGAGGACAGAGGGTATGGATCTAAGGTGGGAAAGACTTGGGTTTTAGTCGTGGATCAACTATTGAGTAGCTGTGGAAATTTAAACTTTTTGAGCCTTGCTTTTATTACCTGGATAACGTGTATAATAACAAGTCTAGGGTTACTATGAAAACTAAATAGCAACCATTTAGTTAAGTCCTTCACAATGGCTAACTCCTTCCAGTCTTTCTAACTTAAAGTGAGTTTATTCTTCCTCTTATGTGGCCAAAAAAAGTTTTTTAGATAAATTGACAAATCTTTTTCCATGAGGTGAACAAGTAGAAACACTCTAATAAATGTTTTAGATTGGCCCTTGGTTGGTGGGTTAATGGTTAAAGAAACTGATAAACATCCATACCATGGAATATTATTCAACAATAAGGAGCAAACTATTGATATACATAACTTGGATCTATCTACAAGAGAATTATGCTGAATGAAAAAAGCTAAGCCCAGAAGTTTGCACATTTTGCCTTTGAAAAAGGTATTGAATAAGCAGCACGGAAGACACTAGAGGGGATGGGCACTGACAGACTGGCATGGTTATGGAAACTGGATCCTGCCCTTTCCTAGTTGTCTCATCTCGGATAAAAGCTACTTATTCTTTCTGGGCCTAAGTGTTCTCATGTGCACATGGGGCATAACAGCACCCTTCTTGTATGGGTTCTCTGGTCATTTAATGAGAATGCATATGTAAGTACTATTATTAACTGATTTGACCACATAAGAATAATCACAAACAATTTATGCCAAATAAACCGTTCCTTAAAGATATTAAATGAGGCTTATATAGTAACTTCCTGAGTTGGCTAATTATGTCTAAAAATAGTACTCTTCATGGAAATGGCCATGATGTCAATACCTACACTTGAAAGGAACGTCAGTAAAATTTCAGAATGCCCTATCAATGAGTTATGGAAAGAGCTCGTTAATTGCTCTCTATATTATGATCAAATGAATATCTGGTCCTAGAGGCATGAATAAATCTTTAGTATTGTGTGTCATCAATTATACAGTGGGTTGTAACAGCTCTAGGACCACCTGCATATTTACATGCTAGAGCAAGTGCTTACAGATGAAAGAGAAGAGTATTAGAGACTGTAGTCATTCACTCACAATTTCTGATGGTGAATTATCTTCCTTCCATTTCCTGTTGGTCTAGGTAGTTACTCTTTTCTGCCTAGTGTGCTGGAAGGTAATTATGCGAGTCCAAGCTCCAAAGCCTCGTTCTATCAAATTTATATTTTAACATTATAAAGTATGGCATTTATAGGAGAAAAAAAATATATGCCCCACTATTTTCAAGGCTACTGTGACCACAGCAGGACGAACTTTCAGAGATGCGGAGAAGAGAGTAACCAAAGTGAGTGCCCTGGTGCTGTATGGACAGACGTGTGGTCATATCAGCTCTGACTGCAGGGCATCAAGCACATGTGAGCAGAGAGCCAGCCAGGTAGAGCAGGATGTGCAAAGACAGGTGCGGATCTGATTTTGTTCCTGACGCTTGCAGTAACCATCTGTGTATTTTTGAGCAAGTCACATGATCTCTGAGCTTGTGACTTGTCAGCACTAAAATGTGGAGGGTGTGGGATTCTGGAGTCACAGAAATGGGGTTTAAATCCTTGCTCGTTTGAGCCTCAGATATAAAATGGGGATGATAATAGGATTGCTTGCCTAAGATTTTATGAGGATTAAATGAAGTAGTGTATTTAAATACTAGTAAAGTGCTATGCATATAAAAATGCACATTAAATGTAAGCTGTTATTTTAAGTGCCCTGTTGAATCAGAGAGAAGAAAAATGGACAGTTTTTGTGGACAGTTCAGTACTATGGAGGAAGTTGTTTCTGTGCCCCTAATCCATTTTTCCCCCTCACCATGTAGGCAGAATAGTGGCTCCTGGAAAATGTTCTGAAATTCCTAGAATCTGTAAATGTATCATGTTCAAAGGAAAAGGACTTTTTTTTTTTAAATTTATTTGATGTAGAGAGAGAGAGATGACAAGTAGGCAGAGAGGCAGGTAGAGAGGGGGAAGCAGGCTCCCTGCTGAGCAGAGAGCCCGATGCAGGGCTTGGTCCCAGGACCCTGAGATTATGACCTGAGCCGAAGGCAGAGGCTTTAACCCACTGAGCCACCCAGGTGCCCCAGGACTTTGTAGTTGTAATTAAGGGTATAGACTTTAAGAGAAGATGATCCTGGATTATTCCCATGAGCACAGACTAATTACATGGGCCTTTAAAAGCAGAGAACTTTCTCTGGCTGGAAATTGGAGGTTCAGCAGAAGGAGAAGTTGGAGAGTTTCTAAGCATTAGAAGGGTTCGACGTGCTGTTGCTGGCTCTGAGAGCAGGGCCCAAGTACAAAGACTGTAGAGATGCCTCTAGGAGCTAAGGGCAGTGCCAGATGATGGCCCTTCAGTACTAAAACCATCAGAACTTGAATGAGCTGGGAAGCAGATTCTTACCAGCCCAGATGGCTGACACCTTAATTTCTGCCTTGCGAAATCTGGATTAGAGAAACCAGTTGACAGCTCAAACTTCTGACCTATAGAATTGTGAGATAATAAATTTGTGTTGTTTTTAATCACTATGTTTGTGGTTATTTGTTATGGCAGTGGAAGAAAATTAACACATTATCCAACCGCCTTAACATCTCCCTCCAGACTTGGCAGAAATTAGCTGCAATTTCAAGGAGGTTTTACAAGGATAACATTTCCCAGAGTAGAAAGGTCTATGTAGAGACTTAGGTATTATGGATAGGGGAAATTTACCAGCAGGGTATGGGCAAAATTTTATAAACACACACGCGCACACACACATAGACACATGTTTTACATATGGATATTATATAGAAATGAGATGAGATTTAGGGAAATTAAAAATGGAAAGCAGCATTTAAACTATGAAACATTGTAAACATTAAAACTGTATGTTTTTATCCTCCTGCTTTAAGATGAAACTAAAAGTCAAAAGTGACTAGCAGACTTGACCAAGGTTAATTGTCTAACTACTTGTCCTAGACTAAGACTGGCCTACTAAATTCTTTTCATGTTCTCTTTTCACTCTACATAGTGTTAATACCTAACGGATCTCAGTCACATTGTGGGGCATAGAATGGCAGAGTGCTGAGGGAGGTGAATGGAATGGAAACAGTGTTTTCCTATTCCATGAGGAGTGTCAAAGACCAGTTTCTTTAAAAATAAGGTTTTACCTGCAAATATGCATTCACCCTCAGATCTTATGCATCTAGAATCCTCACATGGTTTTATTTCTCAAGTGTTCTGTTTTATGTGCAAGCTAGCATGGTCATAGGTAGATGGAAGTCATTAAAACATCAGATGAGGGATTAGGTTAGGTGACTGCCAAGATCATTTCCTGTCCTAGAATTGTTCAGAGCACTCAAGGCAGTGATTTATGTCTGCTTAAAAGGATGCCATCCAGACCTTGACCAGTGTTTGAAAACAATTTCCCAGCCAGCAATGCAAAGAGATTATTCCATAAGTCGGCCATGTTTATGGTATATTGTCCATGAAATCACCAAGCAGACATGTTACTGCATCATAGAACCTTCACCCAGGTTCATATGCGCAAGGTGCTATTGCCTTATGAGGCATTTATGAGATGTATGATAGCAGTGGACAGTAGAGGAGCTGTTTTTCTCTTTGTAATGCTGAAAATATGGCTTTCTTTTTGGGTGCTATTAAAACACCAGTGGATGGATCTATACCATGACAGCGAGAGGGATTTTTTTTTCTTCCGTTGCTCCAGAATTGATGATAAGGGCTCAGAGTTGAAGAGTGTCCAAGTAATTCTCATTTAAATGGGGACACCAAAAAACTGGGGATAAACACCTCTCTAGGGCTTTATAAGAGGAGGTACAATCTGCCCTTCTTATTCAACTATCTCTCCACCCCAAGTTGATAAGAATAGGAGTGGATTGGTATGTATTAGTTTGCTGTTAGTGCCACAACAGAGTACCATGGACTGGGTGGTTTGCATAACAGAAATTATTTTCTCACCATTCTGGGGGCTAGAAGTCCAAGATCAAGGGATTGACAGAGTTAGTCTCTTCTCAGGTAGCTTCCTGATTTGTAAATGGCTGTCTTCTCCCTGTGTCTTTACATTGCTTTTACCTTGTACTTGTCTATGTCTAAATTTACTCCTCTAAATTATTTATTTATGTATTTATGTATTTAGCACACAAGTGAATGGGGGGCAGAGAGAGAGGGAGAAACCTAAGCAGACTCTGTGCTGAGCATGGAGCCCAACATGGGACTCAGTTCCACGACTCTGAGATCATGACCTGAACCAAAATCAAGAGTCAGATGCCCGACTGATTGAGCTACCCAGGCTCCCCAAATTTAGTCTTCTTCTAAAGACCCCAGTCATACTAGATTATGTCCTCACTTGAACTAAATTACATTTTTAAAGATTCTGTATCCTAATATGATTACATTCCAACTTTCTACTGTTCTTGGAGAGCTCAGAAAAGAGCCACGATTGGTTAGCATGGCTACACATTAAGAAGTAAAGAGGTTAGGGATGCCTGGGTGGCTCAGTGGGTGGAGCCACTGCCTATGGCTCAGGTCATGATCCCAGGGTCCTGAGATCAAGTCCCGCATTGGTCTCCTTGCTCAGTGGGGAGCCTGCTTCTCCCTCTGCCTGCTGTGCCTGCCACTCCCCCTACTTGTGCTCTCTCTGACAAATAAAAATCTTAAAAAAAAAAAAAGTAGGTTAAAGGATGGATCAGTCAGTTATCCTTGGCCTGCCGATGTGACATCTAGGCTAAAAGAGTGGATACCCCACCCAGGGAAGGATTGGAAGTAACCATTGCTTCTTAGGCTGCCCAAGAGCTATACATGTACCATCTTTGTTAATGGTTCTCATCCAGGCTGAATTGGCCCTTTAGGGGACAAGTAGCAATTTTAGTTTAACACATGGGAGGAGGATGCTGCCATTGCATATAGTGAGTAGAAACCAGGAGTGCTGCTAGACATCATGATACAATGCACAGGGAAGCCCACACAATAAGAATTATTCATGTTAGTATGTCAGTAGGGTTACTGTTGAGAACCCTGATCTGCATGGAGGCCAGAACATTGGCAGGGACCCCACATTGGCATGTGCTGTCATATCAGCATAGACCGTCACCATTACATAGAACCAGACTGAATGAGAGGGAGACCAGTGATGTTTCCTCATTACTGACAGGTGGCCAGTTACATGGGAGTGTCTTTGCCTCTTTTATTTCTCCTTCCCAGACTTAACTTCAAGGATCAAGATAGAGGGGAGGGAGAGAAGTGACTTAGAAGTATACCATGCTCTCCTGTTCTGAATTCTAGGACATGATGGAGAAGGAAGAGTATAAAAGCCGACCATGCTTTCCTCTTCACAGTAGGCTACTTGAGCCACTCATCCAGTCTGTGATATAAGAAGTGGTTAGCTGTTGAATTGGACATGAGATTGAAATATTAACTGGACTGGGTGTTTATTATTTTTTAGACTAGGTTTTTAGAAAGTGCCTAGAAACCTATGGGGGACTTGCTTAAAATGTCCTTAAGTAATGGGGAGGGGAAACTCAATAATATTAAACTTGGAAATAGTGACGAAATAAAACCGTTCCTTGCTTATATTCCCAATGACTTGAAACTCCTTTAATAGGAGTAAGCCTGTCATGTAAACATGGCCTGTATCTGTCTCTGGTCTCGCACCCATGCCATTCAAGAGCTTGTCTTGTAACATCACCAAAAGCATGATGCATTCCATAGAGGGCAACTGGTTGTTTGTTTAGCTCAGTATTCTAAGACTTATGAGCCCTAAGTAAGGTGATGATTTTCTAATAGAAAATAGAAATACAGTGTCTTATTTATTCATATGGCTGTATGAAATAGAGGAAAGAATATTTTGGAGTGAGGACATCTAGGTTCGAACCACAAATTTAGCTACTTACTGAGCAGCGTGTGATCTTTGCTTAAGCAGTTAGAAAACTTCTGTTTGAGTCCAGTTTCTCCATGTACATGGTAGATAAATCTGATTTAGAATGTTATTTATAAGGTTTGCTTAGAGTTTACTGGGGAGTGGGGTTTAGCTTCTTATTATTCGTTTAGCAAAAGTTTTCATAGTTGTAATGTAGTGATAGCTACTATTTACAGAGCACATTTCTCTCTGATTTTATTTATATAAATTTCAAAGCTGAGCAAAACTAGTCTATGGTGATAAAATTTATGCATGTTGTTTACCTTTGGCCAGGTGGGGTCATGAAGATGTGGCTTCTAATAATTTTTTATTTTCTGATCTGGGTGGTTGTCACAGTGGTTTTTAGTTTGAAAATTCTTTTTTAAATCAAAGTATAGTTGACATACAATATTAGGTTCAGGTGTACAACATAGCAATTTGACAATTTCTTACTTACGCAATGCTCACCATGATAAGTAGGTAGCATTTGTCACCATGCAAAGTTATTACGATATTATTGACTATATTTCTAATGCTGTACTTTTGATCCCAGTGACTTACTTGTTTTATAACTGGAGGTTTGCACTTCTTAATCTCCATCTATTTCTAAAATGTGCCATATTCTTTTCTGAGTACTGTTGAGTACTGGATAGGAAACGCAATCTTAATTTAACTTATATCAAGAGACTCATAAAATGTTTTTGAGGAAAAAATAAGTTTAAGTGATTTTAATAGGAAAGATAGTGACTGCAATTATTTTTCAGGTCATTTGACAGATTATTTTAGAAGAAACTATAAAATCTGAAATTAGTTTCCTCCCACCTCTTCTTTCTACCTGCCTCCTTTGGGCTCTTGTAAGTGACATAATCATCACCCATGGGAGAATCGTACTTTGCCTGTCTGCCCTGGTGCTACAGTAGGGCAGTCATTTGAGGAGTGACGACTCCCTAAAATTGGAGACTTAATTTATTATCTCATTGTGAGGGTGAGGAACATTTGTAGAAGAAAATCTCAAAAGGTGGAGATTTGATGGTGGAAGGGGAGGAGATCTTGTTCCCCTTTAATTTCAGATGAGGTCTTTTTTGGGAACCGCTGCGCCCTCTGCTGGAGGCCCACCAGAGCTCCTACAAAAGCCCTAATGGTGGAAAGTTAGCTTTTAGGAACCTATCCTTTTTTTTAGATGGAATGATCAAGCAGAAAAGAAAATCCCCCCTTACCTGTCCATAGGATCAGGAATTTACCATCAGAAGGGGAAGGTGGAACAACATGAGGGCTCTGCATTGTTAAGTAATTTCGTTAGTTCTGTTGTGTGCCTGAACACAATATTTACAAAGGGAATGTTTGGTAACTATGCTCACAGGAGAATGGTACATCAGACTTTTTCTCAGATTTATCAAGGTTCACATTGCATTCCTTTTATGTGCAAGGAATTGGGCACACAGAATTATTAAAATAGAGTTCTTAAGTTCGGGATCTTATCCTCTGAAAAAACAGGTTGGACAAATAGACATGCCTACTGGTTTGGGTAATAGTTGATATAATGGAGGCATGAACATGTTGTAAATAAAGGGATGGTGAATGGTTTGCAGAAATTATAATATGTAATATATAATTCCATTTATGTAAAATAGTAATGTATATATTTATGACCCCACTTATATAAAAAATTAAAATATTTAAAATACTTTGAAATGTTACAAAAATCTAGAAGTAATAGATTGATTTTGAAAAAATTGGTTAATTGTAGGATTCAAGGATATGTTTTAAAATTTGATGTTCAAGGGGCACCAGGGTGGCTCTTTCAGTTGTGACTCTTGATTTCGGCTCAGGTCATGATCTCTGGTCATGAGATCGAGTCCCTTGTAAGGCTCCACACTCAGTGAGGAGTCTGCTTGAGTTTCTCTCTCCCCTTCTCTCTCTGCCCCTCCCCCTGCCTGTGTGCCTGTACTCTTTTCTCTCTCTCTCTCTAAAATAAATAAATCTTAAAAATTTTTTGATTTTCAAGAATAAAACTTTTTTTTATATTTTTAAGATGTGCTCATTGCAAAAAAAGAGAGAGAGAGAGAGAGAGAAAGAGAAAGATAATATACAAAGGTGTAAAGAAGAAAGCGAAAAACCACCAGTAATCCATTTTCTGAGTGTGAAACGTGGGTGAGCTGGCCTGTATCCTTTGAGACTTTTTCCTGAGCATATATATATATACCCATATCAACATATCTGAGATTATGCTGTGCTTTTTCATTTCAGATCTCTCTTTGTCCATGTTAATATATTTTACTTATATTGTTTAAAGGAAATGCTCAGTGTGTACTTGTTTATTTTCTGGCTTTATTGAGGTATAATTGACATAAAATTATACATATTTAAGGTATATAACAGATGATTTGATATGCATATTGTTCACTTAGCTTTTGTAAGCAGAGAGGTGTTTGAAATGAAAAATAGAATTTTTTTCTGCTTATTCTTCCTCAGCATCAGTTTCAGTCTGCCAAAGCAACCACTTGTGTACACTGTTCTTTTTAGTTCTCGTCTTGATGAGCTTTGTAACACTACGCTTATATCCCGGCTCTCCCTTCTCTTTCTTTTCCAGCTCTTCTACTTCCCAAATTCTGGCAACTCTTCTTTTAATTTTACAGAGTCATAGTGAAACATTTACCTTCTTTTCTGAAACCATAATTATTATGAGCTTTGTCTTTAGCTTTTACTGCAGGCTGGAAGCCAATAAATATTATTTGTTTTAATGGCCATCTACATATTATTCACTGCAAATTCAAATAAAGGTGTGGAATTGCATTTCCTTCTTTTTATGTCCATTGTTAGAATATTTTTGCCATTTGGAAAAGAATGTTCCTAATGTCAAAGTCAAATGGATTCACTTTTATTATAATTTTTTCATATTTTAGCATGACTCATATTTTTTTTAATTTTTTTTAAAGATTTTATTTATTTATTTATTAGGAAAGAGAGAGAGTGAGAGAGAGCATGAGAAGTGAGAAGGTCAGAGTGAGACACGGACTCCCCATGGAGCTGGGAGCCCGATGTGGGACTTGATCCCGGGACTCCAGGATCATGACCTGAGCCGAAGGCAGTTGCCCAACCAACTGCGCCACCCAGGCGCCCTAGCATGACTCATATTTAAACAAGGGCTTTTTCTGGTAGCTCTTCTGTCTTTCCTGTTTCTCTTTTTTAAGTTGACTTTTTATAAGTGAATCTATCCTTTATTGCATTTTTGTTTTGCCCAGTAGCTGTCAAATTAACAGTGTTTTTTGGCCATATTCTCAAAATCACCTGGCCTCATTTTTACCACACACAATACTTTCTTTCTCCTTCTGGAGACATCAAATTCCTGCTGTATGTGGGCTGGTCACTCTTTGGGTTTTTTGTTTGTTTTTAAAAGATTTTATTTATTTATTTGAGAGAGAGCAAAGTGAGACAGATCATAGAGGGAGAGGGAGAAGCAGACTCCTGGCTGAGTGGAGACCCCAATGTGGGCCTTG
The DNA here is from genome assembly GCA_028533885.1 of Nasua narica. Lineage (NCBI taxonomy): Eukaryota > Metazoa > Chordata > Mammalia > Carnivora > Procyonidae > Nasua > Nasua narica. The sequence goes on from CM052813.1 coordinate 17,087,557, forward strand.
GTCCCAGAACCTGAGATCATGACCTGAGCCGAAGGCCGACTTTTAACCAACGAGCCATCCAGGTGCTCCATGGCCGCTCTTTGAATCTGCTTACAGCATCAACTCTTGTTAGCCCTTGAATGTATCTTGCACTTTTGGGGTAGCTTCTCTTTTCTTGGAATCCTGTCTCCTCTACTTTGGTTTCAACTTTATTTTTTGTCTGTGGTAGACACTCAAATGTCAGACTCACAAATGGTGCTTGATTTATTGATAATCTGTGTCTGTGCATGTCCAAACACACTTTTTTTTTTAAAAAAAATCTTCCTTCTTCCTTGTTTTTTTGTATGACTACAGAATTTCATGTTCAGAATCTTATAGAACTTTGAATATGTCTTTAACTTTTACTATGAAGGGCTGCTGATGAGAAATCTGATGCCAGCCTGATCCTGTATATTCTTACTTGTTTTATAGATGAACCATAGTGTGGTCTTCACTTCTGGAAGCTGTTTGAAAGCAAGAGCAGTTATCACAGTGAGAGATAATGGTGTCTGAATCAGGCCCGGAGGAATGGAATGGGGGAGTTGCGAGAGACGTAGTCTGAAGGTAGGATATGTGACTCAGTGGGTCTCCTTTTGAAGGTTGGCTTCAATTGTCAGTTTCTTTGCAAGGCCTAGCTGGAGATTTTCAGTCTTCATGCATTCATTGTTGGTGGGAATTAATGAGTGCCCATCATTTACTGAAGGGTGGCACAGCTGAATGGAAAGATATAAAATATCCAGCTTGTGTTTTAAGGACTCTAGTTCCTTAGAGGTAAAATACAATTGACACAAGCCTCTGTCTTTCCCTAGTAGTTTACATTTTGAATTCCATTACATTATGTTTGTTTTCATCGGTAGGGAGTCAGAAGGTAACCAATAGTTCAAGTTGGTATTGTTATTAATGTTTTTATATTGTTATTATTATAAAATGGATGTCTTCCTTTGTAAGTAACATGACACGCGTTCTCTCGTCAATTGTAAATTGTGGTTTTGCAAATGCTATGGTAAGCCACACTGGTAGGATGAGTTATATAAAAAGGCTGGACGTGTTTTGGAGTACATCTCTGCTTATCCAGATGAATCATAAGTGTCTTTAAGTCTCTACCAGGTCTGGACACCTCTTTGTTCAATTGCAACTTTTCCGGAGGCCTAGAGATCAAGCTTTCAACAGTGGTAGATCGGAATAAGGTGACATAAAGGAGACAAAATGGAGAGCAAGAATGGTTCAGGTGTTTGAGAGAAGACATTGGAGTAATAATTTCTTAGCTATTAACATCTTTATATGGACTTTGTGACCTAAATACATCAGTTTCCTGAGAAGGGGATAAAAGCTCTCTTTTTTGGTGTAACTAGGAAAATGATAGCTCCTATCCAGGAGGACATTTTGAGGATGTCTCCTACTGACACCATGATTCTGCCATGTTCTAAAATATTTATCGAAAGAGATTAGAATCATCAGTAATTGTTACTTGATGGAGGTTTGTGGAAATACACTCTTGCAAGCTCTAAGAATCATGTGGTTCTATTTGGAACAAATAATGAAGGTCAAAAGCACCACTGATGCTTACTTTGCCACAGTGCATTAAAAATAATATTCTTTGTCTGAAAGCTGCTGAATCTGATACACCACTTTGAATCTTTCCAGTGCATTAGTGGGGTAGGACATATGATGGTGACTCTATGTGTGGATGACCTTTGTGCATAGAATTAGGGGATGGCAACAGACAGAGTAATTTCAGTTACCACATTCTAGAATTATAGATCTCTAGAAGGCTGTCAGATTCTAGAAGCTGAGAAAACTGATTGTGAGTGAGAGGGACTTTTATCTGAAAAGATACCTTTTCTTTTTTCTTGGTGGCAGGTTGGGGTCCACGGTGAGGGAGATAGGCAAGGGACAGGAAGAGAACTGTGGTGTAGTGACTTCCAGCTTCCCTTCACAAAGCACGCAACTCACCTGGCTGTTTTCTCAGCCAAGCAGGTTAGGCTGGACAGACCTCCATATTTGCTGATTTTTATCCATTAATTTTATGTGCTCATTACTCTCTATACAATTTGTCTTTTTTCTCTTCTTTTATCCATTTAGATCTCCTTGTTCTTTCTCTTCGTTCTTTCTTAGCTGTTGGGTCATTTGTTCATTCAGTGAGCAGCTATGGAAGACCCATTCTCTGCATAAAAGCACTGTGTGATATGGTGGGCACAGAAATGGGTAACATATGTTTCTAATCCTAAAGGACCTCACAGCTTATGAGGTCTGTGAGGTTAGGAAGAAAATATCTAGAAGTTATCTTTGTGCTTTGAGTTATCTTGATGCTTTGGGAGGAGAGCTCTTCTTTCGTGTGTATTGATTGCCCTGCCATGTGCGCTGCAGAAATATGCAGAGAAAAGGGAAGTAGTTAACTCTGTGGGCCTAGTGTTCCTTGTATAGACTCTGGTCCCGCCACTCTTAAGTCCTCCTTACCCTTATTTCCCATCTGTGGTAAAAAGTAAGACCTCTCTGTGACCCCTCTCTGCCCCCCACCCTTCCTCTTTTGGAGAGCTCCTACTTCAAGGCTATTGTTAAAAAGCCATTTCTTGGTCAGTGTCCTTCCAGATTCATTGGATTCATTACTGTCATTACTTAAAGAGGGCAGCTAGGCTCAATGCACAAACTGAGAGGAGAGAATAAGTGGCTAGAGAATTTCAGTTCTGATTTTTTGCAACTTTTCTCAGTTATCCTTTTAGAAAGTGCAAGATGGATCTTTCCTCTTGAAGCTTTCTGGATCTCTTCTGTTGAAAAAAGACATCACTGCTGACGCTTGAATAAAAAAAGTGTCTTTTGGTGGCAAGGGACTCTTTGTTTCCTGTTTCTGGATCCTTGTAGGCACTGTTGGTTGCAAAGCTTCCTCGGAGTTGCCTGGCAGATCCCCGAGGCCGTGGCTCAATAGGCGCAGTGCGGGCCTCCGTGGCATTCAGTAGAATGCCTGCTGACAGCCCAGTTCATCATGCCAGCTGTCTTCAGAGCACAAGCAGAAAGGCACCTCATGTTCACTTCAGAACCGTAGAACCTTCCTGCAGATCTCTTCTGACGTGCCTGCAACAGCAAAATAATTTTCAAAATGTTTTACGACCCCAGGCACCTCTAAAATAGTTTCACTTGTCACTTCCGTAGCCTCACATCAGAATTAGACTAATATCAAGGGGGATGGCAACAGCACATTAGCCTGTCAAGCAGGAGGATCTGAACTTATGGGGAATGTAGCATGGTCTAGAGATAGAAACTGTAGAGGCAAGTGGATTTAGCTAAGTGGCGTAAGGCCTGCTAGGTTCATATGGACTGAGCACTGGCAGATACTTGGCAAGGGCTAAGAATCTGATAGTCCTGATTTGCATTGTGCTTTACAGTTGATCATATATCCCCAAATACACTTTATATTTTTTATTCTCATCACAGACTTTTAAGTGTTAGGGGGGCGCGTATTGTCTCCACATTAAAGAAACGGCCTCCAACAAGTTCAAGACCCATTCAGACCCATTTGGAACTGTCTGTGCTCTGAGAGGTGACTTCTCTCACCATTGCCTCCTGAATACCTAATATATTGCCTGGTATATTGTTGGCACCTAAGTAGTTGGTAAATAACTGACACAGTGGCTGAGCTGGAACATAAATCTAGGACGCTTTCATCTCGAGGTGAAGTGTCGCTTGCTTCGTGGGGTGGGGGGAAGAGTAAGTAGGAAGCCCAGCATTGCTGTGGACCTGACCCGTACAACTTTGCTCCGGAGCAGTTAGGGGTCCTAATGGGTACCCTGGGCGGGGAGAGTTGGGTAGTGAGTAAGGTTGGGCGCACCTGTAGGTGAGATTCAAGGATAGAAATGGGTTTGGGTGCCAGAGAGACAGGTAACCAGGGAGAAAAATCCATGTCCACAGCCCAAGACTGTGTGACTAGGGTCAGCCAGTCTGTAAGGTTGGGGTTTTTAGGTCCTATCTCCCCATTCTACTTATGAGGCATTGGAGGCAGGAGAAGGGTTTTGGCTAAAGTCACCTTGGGTTTAAGATTATTTTACTCTAAGGTGCAAGTTCTCATTCATGACACTTTTCTGCCTCTGTGGGACATGGTGTTCACTCACCACGGTTATGTGGGGATCAGTTAAGTGGAATCAGTCCATCATGTGAGTCTTGTCCGATATCTACCAGGGAGACAGATGTGTGAGTAGCAGCATAGTGTATGATTGATGCCGTGATCAGGGAGAGAGGAGCGTGCAGTAGGGCTCCATGACAGAGCTGGGACTCGAAGGGGATTAGGGGGAGTAGGGTTACAACAGAAAGGAGGTGTAGCCTGAGTAAGGGTGGAGAGAGAAGCCAGCCTTTGGAATGATTGGAATACCCGCTTCCAGGAGGCTGAATAACAGCCAGATCCCCAAGGTCTGGTGCTGTCCCACGCTGTGGTTTGAACTTGATCCTGAAGTTTAGGAAAAGTCACTGGAGAAATCTCTGCAGGGAGTTGCTTTGAATAAAGGTGCATTGTAGAAAGACGCTGTTCGTAATTTCTTATAAGTCTTTGTGATTTTTGAAGGGGACTCTGAAACTCCCCATTTTACAGAACCACTGGATTTCAAAGAAATATTTCTAAATAAGAATTTGCAATGCCTGAAGAGAGATTTAAATGCATATTACATGGTTGTGAATGAAAAAGGGCAACCCATGTAATTAATGTGGATGATGCTCCATACATTAGGGGATTCTCTTTATCCCTGAGGGCAGGGTCTGCAGCCCATCTTTCACCTTTCTGGCCTTCAAAACCCTGCAGGATATTACATGCATCAAAAGGCCATTAATGGTATATTTGTCTACAGTAGGGAAGAAGACTGCTTTCTGATCCATGTAAATATCCCTTATTGATTTAAAAAAAATTCAGCCTGACAAAGTATAAAGTAGATATTTAAAATGTGCATAGTGCATGAAATTACCTCACATTACTAGTAAATGCATGCCTTGTAGCAATTATGTCACTTACGCTTGCACTAATTAAGTGTTGATGTGTGAGCAGTAAGTTGCAATGATGTCGTTAACTAATGTACATAAATATTCCCTTTAAACTGTAATTGCACTTTGCCACAACGTAAAAGAAGGCAAGCTCAATTTAGGAATTATGTAGGACTATTCTTTGAGAAAATGTTAACGAACTCTGGAAAGGGAGGGTTTGGTTCCAGAGTGCTGTTTCAATTATGAGAGGGGGAAGAAGAAATGGGGAGGGGAGAAGGAAGGGTTTCAGGAGTGTCACTTACAAATCTGCGGGAGAACATTGACGTATTCTCTTTTTTGGGCCGTGGGTGAGGTCCAGGCCCCCAGCCTCAGTTGCCTTGTGTGAGTGTTTCAAGATGAAGGGGCTGATCAGACTTACAGCACAGGCTGTCCCCAGCAGAGAGACCTGGCACTGCATTTCTGTCACTAGAACTTAGCTGATCTTTGGGAAATTTGTGGTGGCATACCCATTTCCTTTAGTGCAGATTTATGATGCCCAGCGATGATGTGATTTTATGTTGAACTCTAAAACTCCAAACTCTCTTTGTTACCCCAGAAGCCAAGGCCCAGCCAGGTAGCTTGAGAGATGTGTCATCCTGATTTGCTTCAGCAATAGGATGGTGAGGCTTCTGTGGGTTGGGGTCAGAGAGCTCAGAATTCGCTAACTAGGTATGGGAGGCCTCGGAGACACACATTATTCTCATTTTGTGGCTGCTAGTGACGCCCCCCTCTGAAAATAGTAAGGTTAGTTTCTAAAAATATTCCTCCCTCTGTCAAGAACAAAAGAAAGACTGGTGCCCCTAACAAAGCTTAAAACGAAGTTTGTTGACTCATGCTAAGAAGGAAATGAGCAAAGGAGGGGACAAAGGCCTGGCTGTAATTATTAGCGACAGCATCTGGGGTAACAGCAGTGAGCAGACAAACCTCAATTAGTCTGCCAGCCCCAGCCCCTGGTGGGGCCGGAGCATGAAGTGTGTGGTGAAGAGTTTGAGCTATTTTCACTTCACTTTGGCCTCCAATTTGAGAGTTTAGTTTGTCAGTTGAGGTTTTAACCTGTGGTGAAGTGAGAGGCCATTTTCAAGCTCTTTGTACTTGAAGCTTCTTCATTCATAGAATTTTAAATGACATATACTCTAAACTTAGTATAATATTATCAGTGGCCAAAAAAGATTACTTTTAGGTGAAATCACTCTACTGGGGTGTATTTTTAGTACCTGAATGACTTCATTTCCTTGAATGGGCCATATTACACTTGAATAGTCAGGAGCGACTATGTTTTATGAGAATGACCAGACTCTGTGGCTTAAAACAACAAAGGTTTATTTCTGTTTCATGTTTCATGTTCATCACATATCATTAGAAGATTCTGTTCACCATAATCATTCAGGGGTCTGGTCTGATAGAACAGCCAGTCTCCATGTCTGAAGGAAAAGAGGGTTCCAGAGGGTTTCACAGGGGTTATTGGATGTTCTACGAGTGGCATTTCTTACTGGCAACCACCCCCTCCCCCCTGCCCCCCAACAAACCTAAGAGGGTAAGTAAGTGTAATCCCACCTTTGCCAGGAGGGAGAGAATTAGGTATTTTTGGCAAACAGATACCATGATATTTAGTTTTCTTACATTGAATTTCAGATGTGAACAAAACACTCCTTGAGTGGCTTCTATAAGAGCATCACTGTGCTAATGATTCATGCTATCTTAACCATCAGCAAAGAGGATGAAAAGGAAGATTCTTAGGATCAAACCACTTTGTTACCAGCTAGCTAACACACACTGGCCCAGTTCTCATCGGCCACACCCACCGTAAATGAAATGTCAGTGCTAAGCATAGAGGATGAATTTCATAGTCACTTTCTTTGTACAGTTTGAAGTTTTGCATTGAATTTTTTTTTAAATTAAAAGATATTGTATTAGGAAGATAGCCTGAATGAAATTATAAAGAGGGATACATTAAAAAATACCAGCAGTAAAATCTCTTCAAGAATTAAATTGCTAAAAAATTATTAAATTGTTGCTGGAAGTCTATATCTAAGATTTATTTGAGGTTTTGCACTGAAATTTAAATCCTGTGTAGCTCAGACACTTTGGTAATGTCTTTCCCTAATGTTGGGCACCTGGGCAAGTAAGCCATTAATTTTTGGGTTATTTATCTCTTAGATCCATATAGTTCTTCTTGTCTATCTAAAGATCTCTTCAAGTAATTCTTACAATTTTAAGCAACCGATTTTGAGCTTTCTTGAATGGAAAAGAAAGGAATTAAATGCATTTGTTTAATTTCTATTTTATCAAGTGGGCATAACAGGTAAGTTAAGAGGATGGGAGGTTGGGAAGTGTGGGAACTGTGTAATGGCACTAGGTAGGAGATGCTTTTTTCCATTTACTTGAAAAATACCACATTCACTGTAGACTGGGTGTGTTTTCAGGTGTCTTCAATAAGTAGGACTGTAATTTATTAAAAGTAATCACAACTTGCAAGACCCCAGACTCAAATCTGAAGGACAAAAGCTGAATTTATTTTTTTGCCTGCCAAGAGGGACCTGCAACTGGTAATGTGCCCTCATAAAGCAGAAGTCAGGGTTTATGAAGAGTTTGGGATAAGTATTGGGTTTGTTAGGTTAAATTTGAATGAATCAGGGCACATATTGCATGGAGCACTGGGTGTGGTGCATAAGCAGTGAATCTTGGAACACTGAAAAAATAAAAGAAAAAAAGCAAAAAAAATGAAGAAGCTTGTGATTGGTGAAGCAATTAATCTGATTAACACTAGTGGTTAATTAGCTAGGGTTTGGCAGTAGGCAGTGCAGTGGTTGTTCGATGAGTGAGTGATCTAATGCAAGGCTTAGGAGTTTCAGGTGTGAGTTCTTTTTTACATTTTCATAAGGGTTCTGATCTTACCTTCAATGCTCTCTTCCTTTTTTCCACTGTCTATAATAGTCACTGAAGACTTCCATTATATAAGAAGTCAATAAAGCCAATCCTTTTCATATTTTAGCTTATAGGTGAGATTTAATATATAAAAAATTTTTGAGCCTTTACCATATGACAGGGGCTTTGCTTTCCAGTGGCATTTATCATCTGGGTCTGGGAGGGGAGTCAAAACTGAGCACAAGTGAGTGTAGACAAGAATGGCAAGAGCTATGGGAGAGGTTTGTATACCATAGTGGGGACCTGATGGAGAGAATGCTGGATTATATCTGTGGCTTCCTAACCTCTTTCTTTAGTCAAGTCTTAAAAGGTAGGCCAACATGTATGAGGCCATGATGAGTTCAGCTGAGGGATTCTGGGCAGAAGGGAGGGTGTGTGGAAAGGTAGAGGACTGTTTGAAGCCGTGCTTTTCAGAGGACCATGAGCAATTCCATGTGCACCGTGAGGTGATTTGTGTTCCTCCTTCTCCCCACCCCTCCTGTTCTCCCTCGGTTCCCCAGGTCTTGCTGTGAACTGAAGTCAGTTTTATAGAGGGACCTTTGGGAGTGCAACTGAAGATGGCTCAAGACTAAACGTTTTTAATATAATAACTGTGCTGGAGCTGTGGAGAGAAGGATGCAATTGTTTCTAAGATATTTAACCTTGAAACTAGTTCTTAAGGAAAGCCTCCTACCTCCTCTGGGTTGGAAGCACCTACCCACTTCTAGGTCCCAACTGGCTTAGAAGAAGGAAGCAAATACTGACAGCCTCTCCTGAGACTCAGAGATAAAGTAAGTGAAGTGGGGTGGGGAAAGGAAAGAATTTACAAAGATGAAGGGGTGTGTCGAAGGGGGGAAAAGAGAGCGAGTACAGGATAGGTTACGATTGTTTAGGTGATAGGTCTGGCTTTCAACAGGAAAGGGAATTTATTGACTCATTTAGTAATAACCCAAATGTCTACAATGCCTCATGGATGAAGTCCCATTTTGTGTGTGTGTGTGTGTGTGTGTGTGTGTGTGTGTGTCTATGTTTCTCTGAGTATTCTGCCTCACTCTGCCCACATTTATATTGGATTTCCCCTTAGTCTGACTTGATGGTAGTGCACAGTAGCCGCTAGCTATTACAGTCTGTAGGTTTCCTTCTTGATAGCCAGCAGAAGTGACAGAATGTCTTCCCACATTCCTCAAAGTCCAGAGCTTTATTACGGGAGCATCTTGGGTTATATGCCTGCCTCTGAAGCAATACTAGGGGCTGGAAGAACACTCTGACCTGTTTGGATTAAGGCCAGTTTATGTACCCATCCCTGAACCACTGTCTGTGGTGAGGAGGATGCCATGGCCTCACTTGGTTTAGACCAACTGGAACCTCTTAGAGTCAGTCCAGCTCAACCTTCAAAGTTTTTTCTCAACAGGATAAAGGAGAAATTGGAGAATTGAAGAAATATTCTCCTGTAGGAAAATATTCTGGGGAGGCAAGCATAAATTGCACTTCATATGGCTCTCTCTGATACCCCAAATTCTACACTGAGAATCTCAGGCCTTTTGAAGGGCCTGGGTTTCCTCTCCAATAAGCCCTGGGATATAAAAGACTGAAGCCCAAACTGAACACTTGCTTGTACTGCTGACTTCATGTGACAAGAGGATGTTCTTTCAATTCTGGACTGTGTCACCCCACCCTTTACCCTGGAGCTGGAATTACAGCTAAGTCACCATGAGGAGAGGGGACCAGATTAAGGAATTTAACATTTCTCCTGAGGAATTTTAGAATTAGCCTAGAAGAACTCTGAGATAAGAAGGTTTATGAGGCTTATAGTTTGGAAGGGCAACACAAATTACTTGAATGGAGAATGAATAGAAGAGATTGAAATCAGAAAGACGTTTGGGCTGTTTGAGGCAAGAAGAGCAATGAAGATGGAGGTGAGGGTCCTATTGAGAAGATTTAAGGAGGTATCTAAGGGTTTAATAAACGAATCAGCGCGCGGTGGTGAGAGCTTTTGGTAAGAGAGAATGGAGAGTCTCTGAGGAATGGCTGTGAGCGTCATGGTGCTTTTTTCTGAAAGGAGAGGAATAATTGCAAAATACTCATATCCTGGCACAGACTAGAAAAGTAATAATGATTGTTTTTTCCTCTGTTTTCTTATGGTGAAAGTGCGTAGTAAGAGGTCATAGAATAAAGATAGTTTGCAGAGGTCTGAAACTCCATTTCCTTTCATCTGCTGAATTTCCGGCCACCAGTGAATACAAAGGCCTTTGTCTTTTGTTCTTTCTTCCCTAGATGAGGGACTCTCTGAAGATTGCTGTTCCCTCCTATGTTGTTCATGTTAGTAGAGGTGCTAGTTGTTGGGGGGAAGTTTAATAACTGAAAAGTAAAGGGATATTGTTGGAAACACAGGTTTCATATTATGGAAAAATTCCAATATTCCTAACTAGTAGGTCATTTTGAGTCTTGAGAGTGAACTCTCTCTAGGTTAGAAATTTTAAAGGTTAATGACTGAGGGAGGCTGGCTGTCGTTCTTTTATTCCTTAATGGTTTTGAATGAAGCATGATAGATGAAATTGAAACATAAAAATTTAGACCAAATCAGGCCGACTTGGGTTAGAAGTCTTTTTGCTCAGGAGCGAATGTGAGTTTCATTGACATTGCCAGCAAAGGGCAAGATAAGCTGATTATTAAACAAATTTGTGCCACCTCATTGTCAGGATATAATGTGGGTTTCCCACTGTTAGCCCTGATGGGCGATACAGCTGTTAAAGTCATTTGTTATTTTTCTGTGTGGACAGTTGGAATCTTGTCACTTGAACAAAGGTGTCTCATTGCGTTATAACTCGAGACAAACACTTGGCCGAGAAGAACCATTGGAAAAACTTGGCATATGTAATGTCTACCAGCTCCTGTTTGGTTTCATTGCTATAGCATAGGAAGTAAACCTGGGGATATGAGCTAGATTGCCTAAGATATATTTATTGCTTTTTCTGTACAGTGAAATTCCAGAGTAAAGAGAAGAATTTATAAAGTAACTGTTCTCTTCACATGTATGTATTGAGTGGGCTTCTACCACCAACTTCATTTTCTGCCTCAGGTTGCTTGGGTCTGAGAAGACTCTACAGACCTGCTGAGTCCTAGGGACTTTACGTCCTGATCTCGTTTCCTCAGTAGCAATGGAATAACAGTACGTTCTCTATCAGCCTGGCAAAGTTCTTATGAAGAGTAATTGTTGGTATGTGGTATACAGAGTCTTCAGTTTCCAACTTTGTAATTGTTGCCACCACTGCCACTCCACCTGCTGACACAATGAACCCCAGACTACTTGGCATGGGAAATAAAGCTTTCTATGGTCTGATCTTGGTTTCCTGTCCAATCCTCTCCTTCCACCCTCCCCCGACTGCCTACACCTTCTACTCTACACACCAGATACAATGTCACTGTGGTCTTCTTAGGGTTTCCAAGGATACTTCTATCTCATACTCCTGTACGTTTTCTCATCTCACCCTCTCTGCCCAAAATGCTTGTTGTCTGGAGGCATTCTAGACACTCTCCAGGTATTTAGACCCTTCACCCCATCTTCTCGAAGCCATGTTGGACTCAAGGCAGATGTTGGCAATAAGGCTCTCAGTATTAAGGAAGCTGAGTAAGGTTTCTGAAGCTCCTCATCTTTCTTGGTGATGGATATAGAAAGCATAGGGAGCCAGTGCTGGCTCTGATTTTTCTGGATGGGGCATCTGAGTCACAAAGGGTTTAAATAATTTGTTGAAGGGGATAAAATGAGAAACTTGTAGACCTGGAATTGGGACCCAGGCAGTCTGCCCAAACAACTAGGGCACTTCCTTTGTACTACACAGTGTTGTGAGTGACTGTTTGATTATCCCTTCCCTATCCTGCTGTGTCTTACCCTTCACTTTAATCTAGCCTGTGAGTTTTAATAAAACTTGACTGAAGGCATAAGTGTAACAGGAAGGACTCACATGTAGGAAGTAAACATTTAAAGTGAAATAACCATTAGAATGCAAAAAATGTGCTTTCTTTGGAGAACTCTCTCTTTCTCTTTTTAAATAGCTGACTGATTCCAAGGATTCTTAACTCCCGCCAGCCAGCGGGAGGAGTGTTCCAGCAGATCCCAGTAGCCCTCTTTCTTTAGAGTCTATATTTCCCCCATTCCCTGTTTTATATCTGCTTCTAAGTCTGTTTATCTGTTCTGGTTATTTATTGCTGAGTAACGAACAACCCCAAACCTCATTCACTTAAGAATAACATCTTTTTTAACCTAACATGATTTTGAAGGTAGAATTTTGGATAGTGCTCACCTTCTGCTCAACTTTGCACTGACTGGGATCATTGGATGCTATCCAGCAGATGGTAAGGCTCGTCTGAAGGGACTGAGAACATTTTCCTTGCTACCTTGGAGGGGATAGCTGGGAGGCTGGATTTAGCCATTTCTTTCCCTTTTCCATGTAGTGTCATAAAAATCTCAAGGCCTCTCTCTCCATGTGGTCTCTTCAGCAGGGTGGTCAGATCTTTTAACTGACATTTTAGGGCGTGCTACTCTTGAATATATTCTTCATGATGCATGTTTGCTTCTTGACTTTAAAAATCTAAGTAGTGAATGTTCCAGGAGGAGGAAGTGGAAGCTGCCAGTGTCTTAAGACCTAGAAACTGATACATGTCACTTCTGCCATATTCTGTTGGTCAAAGGATCACTGAGCCTGTCTATATTCAAAGGGAAGTGTCAGAGACCCTTACCTTCTAATGGAGGCAGTGTTAAATAGTTAGTGGATATCACTGATTAACCAAAAGGCCATTTTGTTTAGAGTGAAGGCAGGGAGGCAGTAGGAAGCAGTGGTCAGATGCCTGGGCTCTGGTGATTTTATGAGTTAAGATCCTGACACCACTATTTACTTATTGCATGCCTTGGGGCATTTCTGCACTCTATGCTGCAGTATCCTTATTTAAAAAAACAGAACTAATAGTTATCCCTACTTAGAGAGTTAGGAAGTTAATGCATCCTTTATGCACATAATACAAAGCCCAATACCTAATGGGGAGCTGAAAGACGACCTGTTGTTCATGGCTGAGTAGTGTCACAACTCGTTGTCTCAGTGCTTTTGTTTCTGAAGGGGGTCATGGCTGTCCTTGACTAAATGGCCCAATGGCATGACATCAGCCTCCTTCCCAACCAAATTCTCACCCACCCCCCAAAAAAGCCCCACACATAGGGTTGTAAAAGCTCCTCCGAAAGGGGAGCCTCCCATCACCAAAGCTGATGAAGAAAATTGCTGGCGGATGTTCTTGACCTTGAGCAGTGCGGTCTTCACTGCTCCTAGGACCGGATCTGCTTACAGCATATCTCACACCCATCATAGTGCTTTTTAAATTGTGTTGAAATTAACTGCTTAATCATCTGTCTCCTCTATTAGACTGTGAATTACTTGAGAGCAGGAATTTGAAACTTCACCTTTTCATTCTCAGGGCTTAGCAAGTTGGGCGTTCGATACATTTGTAAAATGCATGACAATATTTTCTTCATTCTTCAAGCAAAGTGGAGGTGGGTCAGAGTGACTGTAGAAGTTGTACTGGAAAAGAAAATGTTAGAATTACATTTCTTAGAGAAGATTTTTAAAAACTAAAAAAGCAAATATGTGTCAAAAATATAATTCAAGAGTCGTAATTAACTAATATTTTCTTTATTTTTCCTCAAAATATATAGTCTGTTCTAAATCTACCTCAGACAACAGTTTCAGATTTTTCTTTTTCTTGTTACATAGTATAGTCATGTGTTATGGCTCCACTGTACTTTAGCACCACCTGAAATTATAGCTTCTCCCTTACTCACAGTTTTGTTCTGGTGTATTCTTTTATGTATCTCTCATTTCTCATCACTTTCTGAAGTTTTGGGCTTTTTACCTTTCCATTGTTTGGGCATTGAGTTCTGGGAAACCTATTTTGTTTTCCCTCTTGGTTTTGTAACTCTATCTTTTGGTTTTCCAGACAACTTCAGATTTGCACTTTTATCACTCCTTTCACAGAATGTTGACATTGCTTTTGGTTTTCAGTGCCTCTCTATTGCTTATCCTCTGTTCCTGAAGGATTATGTATCACATTTAGGTCATTGTTCAGTACCCCCTGTTTCCAAATAAAATCCAGTTTCTTGAGTTAGTTGGGTCCTAGTGGACATAAATGGAGTGGAGAATGACAATCACAACGAATGAATCATGGCCAAAGCTGTCCTAATGAAGGTCCCTAAACCCTCCTGAGAAAAAAGTACCAACAAAGCCTTTCATTCTGTTTGCTGAATACACAAAACAAAACATTAAAAAAAAAATTAGGTGTAGACAATACTCCTCTACTCTTTTCCTAAATGGATCCTCCACTGGGGTAACCACTGTAACCTGGAATAAGTACGAATGTTGTAAAGTCATTATTACATCCTGGATCTTACTTGGTTTGCTGCAAAGATTTCTTTGACTTCGCAGTGCATGCCTGTTTCAAGTCCATGACCATGACCACTCATTTTTTTTGTTGATTTAATAAAGACTGTGAAACTTATGGGTTGACTTAAAAAAAAAATGAAACCAGGTAATTTTTAACAAATATCTGAGGGTGGTTGCCATGTATACATTGTGTTGAACATTATGGGGGGTGTTATTGTAGAAGAGTCCTTCTTTTCTAAGAGCCTCTCAAAGGAGACCCTAGGTGTTAAAGCTGAATTTTAGTCTTTCAGTCTAATCCCCAAAGTTTATGGGTAAGAAATCTAAAGTCTGAAAGGTTAAATGATCTTGGGAAATACATTTAACAGCCTTTTTGAACTTCAATTTCCTCATCTAAAACACAGAACTCGTAATATCCAACTCATGGGATTGTCATAAGAATTAAATGTGATAATAAATGTATGGTACTTAACCAAGTACTGCCCATAGTCAGTTCCCAATAAATGCTACCCTTTTTTGTTGTTGTTGTTAGTATATTGTTGGCTATGGTTATATGAGTAGGAGGTGGCAAAGCAGGGATACAAATCCAGTTCTCTCAAGTCTGTTGTTTTATATAGTTCTCTATGCCATAAATGTATTATTTTCTAGTTGGGGAAAATTTTCTCTTTCAGTCAAATCAGGTGTTAATTGTCAGATTGCTGTTTATTTTCACCAGATCACAACAGAAATAAAAACAATGTTCCAAACAAAAACTGCAGCCCCCAAACTTTCTGTGTATGCACTGCTTAAATGCAGCATTAAGTTAAAAGTCAAATATTTTTTTTAAAGTTAAGACTTTCTAATATAGACACAGATTAAATGTCACCCATTTGTTCTGCTAAGCATCCCAAATGCTACAGGATTTGCTCCAGATTGTGATTCCTATTAGATCTTTTGCACTTTCATTGCTTCTCCATTTATCTTGTAGCTGTTACAGTGTGGTTAGTCCAGGCTGTCTCTTCCTGAGGGTCAGGAGTAAATCCTGCTGCTCTGCCCCGTTTGTATGTTTCCCATTCAGAACTGGGCAGCAGCCAGTGCTGCTGGGAGGCTGGTGAATTGGATGCTCACCAGCCCTCTGTTCTTGGAAAGCCTGTCTTCTTATCACTTTATGTTAAATATGGATGGGAAAGGCTCTCCTAATCTAACCTTCTGTGTTTATCCAGCTCTGAAAGTTTATCCAGCTCTTTCTTCTGGAAGACTGAATGGAACAATCTTTAATAGAGCCCTACAGAGTTAAAACATGCTGCTGGGTCTTCAGTATGTATCTTGCTTGTCCTCTGTTTTGTTATATTAAAGCAAGGTTTTCCATGAATTTAGTGCCATAGATACATAGATAGTTTTCCCACATTGTGAAGACGAGTTCTTTGAACACAAGCTTTATGTTTATATGAAATTATGTCTGCTTCTTTGTCTTCTACTCCTCTTTTTTGATTTCAGGTATCTAGCTATATTCACTCATCAGGTTTAACCTTAAAAGCAGTGGTGCTTATATTAGTCAGTGTTCTCCAGAGAAACAGAATATATATATATTCTTTATAAGAGGTTTATTATAAGAAATTGGCTCATGTGATTATGAAAGCCGAGAGGTCCTACCATCTGCAGTCGGCAAGCTGGAAATCCGTGAGAGCTAGTGTTGTCATTCTAGTCCAAAGGCAGTAAAAATCCAATGTCTCAGCTCAAGGCAGGCCAGCAGGAGGAATTTCCCCCTCTTGCAAGAGGGTCAGCCTTTTTGTTTTAGTCAGGCCTTCAACTGATTGGATGAGGCCCAACTATGCTATGGAGGACTATCTTTGCTCAGTCTACCCATTTAAATGTTTCTCTCACACAGAAACACACTCACAGAAGCACACAGAATAAAGTTTGACCAAATGTCTGGGCACTCCATGGCTCATTGAAAGTAATATATAAATTAACCATCATGTGCCAACATATGTGTAATTAGACATATTATTCAACTAAGTCTCAGTGTCTCTCTTTG
This sequence comes from Nasua narica, assembly GCA_028533885.1. Lineage (NCBI taxonomy): Eukaryota > Metazoa > Chordata > Mammalia > Carnivora > Procyonidae > Nasua > Nasua narica. The sequence goes on from CM052813.1 coordinate 17,103,916, forward strand.
CATAAATTAGGAAAAATAATACTGACTTCATTATGTTATGTCAACTAAATGTAGCAGAATATATGCAAAACACTTAGCTCTCTGTTTTAGTTTTAAATACTCATTAGATGACTTTTGTACCTTCTCATTTTGTTCTTCTTGTCTCTTAACCTTTCTTTCCGTCTGTTTATGTCTCTGTGTTGAAATTATTAACTTTAATATTCTTTCCAATTCACTCATTCCTTATTCAACTATGTCTAAACTATTGTTCAGTGTATTGACCTTTTAGTTTCAGGAAAAATTATATATTTAAAGATTTTATGTATTTATCTTAGAGATAGAGGGTGTGAACAGGGGGAGGGACACGGTGATAGGAAGAGAGAATCATTAATCAGAGTCCCCTCTGAGAATGGACATGGGGTTTGATCCCAGGACCCTGAGATCATGGCCTGAGCCAAAATCAAGAGCTGGACGCTTAACCCATCGAGCCACCCAGGTGCCCCAACAAAATTGCCCCAACAAAATATTTTTTATATGTATTATCTTTATTCAGTTGTTTCTACATCTGCCTTGTCTTCCTTGTTTCTTGTTCTTTTTTAGTGTGTGAAGATTTTAATATATTTCTTCTTTTATGGGTTCTTTAATGGCCTCTCAGTAATGAGGGATTTATCTAACAAGATACAAAAAGTACAAACCATAGAGAGAAATATTAGTACATATAAGAATAGCAGAATATTTTTTTTAAGATTTATTCATTTTAGAGAAAGAGAAAGAAAGAGTGAGCCAGAGTGCAAGCAGAGCATGGGGATAGAGGGAGAGGGAGAGAGAGAATCTCCAACAGACTCCTTGCCGATCATGGAGCCAAATGTAGGATTTGATCTCACTACCCTGAGATCATGACCTGAGCTGAAATTGAGTTGGAGGCTTGAGTGCCTGAGCCACTAGGTGCCCTGAAAAAATATTCTTAAAATCTGATTTTTAGAGCCTCCATATATAAAATTAAAAGATAAGTCACAGATTGGGAAAAGATATCTGCAGCACATATACAAAATAAGTATTGATACTGAAAACATGTGGGCATTAAGGAGGGCACTTATGATGAGCACTGGGTATAATATGTAAATGATGAATCACTAAATTTTACTCTTGAAACCAATGTTACACTGTGTGTTAACTAACTAGAATTTATTTATTTATTTAATTTTTTTATTAACATATAATGTATTATTTGCCCCAGGGTACATGTCTGTGAATCATCAGGCTTACACATTTCACAGTACTTACCATAGCACATACCCTCCCCAATGTCCATAACCCAGCCACCCTCAGTTTGTTTCGTGAGTTTAGGAGTCTCTTATGGTTTGTCTCCTTCCTGATCCCATCTTGGTTCATTTCCCTCCCCCGCCCCCCATGACCCCCCACCCTGCCTCTCAAATTCTTCATATCAGAGAGATCATATGATAATTGTCTTTCTCTAACTGACTTATTTCACTTAGCATAATACCCTCTAGTTCCATCCACATCATTGCAAATGGCAAGATTTCGTTTCTCTTGATGGCTGCATAGTATTCCATTGTATGTATATATACCACATCTTCTTTATCCATTCATCTGTTGAAGGACATCTAGCTTCTTTCCATAGTTTGGTTATTGTGGACATTGCTGCTATAAACATTCGGGTGCACGTGCCCCTTCGGATCACTACATTTGTATCTTTAGGGTAAATACCCAGTAGTGCGATTGCTGGGTCATAGGGTAGCTCTATTTTCAACATTTTGAGGAACCTCCATACAGTTTTCCAGAGTGGCTGTACCAGCTTGCATGCCCACCAACAGTATAGGAGGGTTCCCCTTTCTCTGCATGCTCGCCAATATCTGTCATTCCCTGACTTGCTAATTTTAGCCATTCTGACTGGACTGAAAACCAGTGAAAACCATCTCACTGTGGTTTCGATTTGTATTTCTCTGATGAGCACTTTTTCATGTGTCTGTTGACCATTTGGATGTCCTCTTTGCAGAAATGTCTGTTCATATCTTCTGCCCATTTCTTGATTGGATTATTTGTTCTTTGGGTGTTGAGTTTGAGAAGTTCTTTCTAGATTTTGGATACTAGCCCTTTGTCTGATATGTTATTTGCAAATATCCTCTCCCATTCTGTCAGTTGTCTTTTGGTTTTGTGGACTCTCCTTTTTTGTGCAAAAACTTTTAATCTTGATGAAGTCCTAGTAGTTCAATTTTGCCCTTGCTTTCCTTGCCTTTAGTGATGTTTCTAGGAAGAAGTTGCTGTGGCTGAGGTCAAAGAGGTTGCTTCCTGTGTTCTCCTCAAGGATTTGGATGGATTCCTGTTTCACATTGAGGTCTCTCATCCATTTTGAGTCTATTTTTGTGTGTGGTGTAAGGAAATGGTCCAGTTTCATTCTTCTGCATGTGGTTGTCCAATTTTCTCAACACCATTTGTTGAAGAGATCTTTTCTTTTTTCCATTGGACATTCTTTCCTGCCTTGTTGAAGATTTGTTTACCATAGAGTTGAAGGTCCATTTCGGGGCTCTCTGTTCTGTTCTATTAATCTCTATGTCTGTTTTCGTGCCAGTACCATACTGTCTTGATGATTACAGCTTTGCAATAGAGCTTGAAGTCTGGAATTGTGATCCTACCAACATCCGTTTTCTTTTTCAACATTCCCCTGGCTATTTGTGGTCTTTTCTGGTTCCATATAAATTTTAGGACTATTTGTTCCATTCCTTTGAAAAAAAGTGGTAGGATTTTGATAGGGATTATATTAATTGTGTAGATTGCTTTAGGTAGCATAGACATTTTCACAATATTTGTTCTTCCAATCCATGAGCATGGAACATTTTTCCATTTCTTTGTGTCTTCCTCCGTTTCTTTCATGAGCACTTTGTAGTTATGTGAGTACAGATTCTTTGCCTCTTTGGTTAGGTTTATTCCTAGGTATCTTATGGTTTTGGTTGCAATTGTAAATGGAATCGACTCCTTAATTTCCTTAATCGACTTCTCAATTTCTCTTTCTTCTGTTTTGCTGTTGGTGTATAGAAATGCAACTGATTTCTGTGTGTTAGTTTTATATCCTGACACTTTACTGAATTCTTGTATGGGTTCTAGTCTTGGAGTGGAATCTTTTGGGTTTTCCACATAAAGTATCATATCATCTGCAAAGAGTGAGAGTTTGACTTCTTCTTTGGCAGTTTGGATGCCTTGTATTTCTTCTTGTTGTCTGATTGCTGAGGCTAGGACTTCTAGTACTATGTTGGATAGCAGTGAGGATGGGATAGTGGGCATCCCTGCCGTGTTCCTGATCTCAGGGGAAAAGCTCTCAGCTTTTCTCCATTGAGAATGATATTCACTGTGGGTTTTTCATAGATGCCTATGATGATGTTGAGGAATGTACCCTCTATGCCTACACTGAAGAGTTTTGGTCAAGAAAGGATGCTGTATTTTGTCAAATGCTTTTTCAGCATCAGTTGAGAGTATCATATGGTTCTTGTTCTTTCTTTTATTAATGTATTACATTGATTGATTTGCGGATGTTGAACCAACCTTGCAGCCCGGGAATAAATCCCACTTGGTCATGGTAAATAATCCTTTTAATGTACTGTTGGATCCTATTGGCTAGTATTTTGGTGAGAATTTTTGCATCTGTGTTCATCAAGGATATTGGTCTGCAAGTCTCCTTTTTGATGGGGTCTTTGTCTGGTTTGGGGATCAAGGTAATGCTGGCCTCATAGAATGAGTTTGGAAGTTTTCCTTCCATTTCTATTTTTTGGAACTATTTCAGGTGAATAGGTATTAATTCTTCTTTAAATGTTTGGTAGAATTCTCCTGGGAAGCCATCTGGCCCTGGGCTCTTGTTTGTTGCGAGATTTTTGATGACCGCTTCAATCTCCTTACTGGTTATGGGCCTGTTCAGGTTTTCTCTTTTTTCCTGGTTCAGTTTTGGTAGTTTGTGTGTCTCTAGGAATGCATCCATTTCTTCCAGATTGTCTAATTTGCTAATGTATAATTGCTCATAATATGTTCTTATAATTGTTTGTATTTCTTTGGTGTTGGTAACTAACTAGATTTAAAAAAAAAACTTGAAAAATAAAAAAAGAAAATCAATATGCTGCAATTTATGAGAAATAGATTTTTGATAACTTTCAGAAAGCAAAAAGGAAACATAAATAGAAATACTATAGAAAAAATAAAAAAAAACCAGTTATATATTTAAAAAAAAGATACAAGCAATTCATTGACAAGAATGACAAACATAAGAAATTTGTCATATTGGGTGAAATTTAAATACATTATTATAGAACTATTTACAGTTTATCAAATTGGTAATAAATGAAGAGTTTGACAATACTAAGTATGAATAAATGTATGAAAATGGGAACATTCAAAATTTACTGGAAGAAGTATAAATTCTTTCACTTAAACAACCATTTTTCATTATTAACAAATTAATGTTCATTCAATAGATTTCAGCTTACAGTTATTTTCCCTCAGTGAAACTCTCATATAGGTCTATAAGTAGTCATGACAAGGATCTTAATTACAGTCTTTCTGTACTGAAAAAATATTGAAACAATTTAAATATTAATATGAGAGAGGTTTTGTGGCATAATCACACACAGTTAAATACTGTGTAGTGGGTAAGAGGAATGAAGTAAAATCTACATGGCAATTTGACAGAACTCTAAGAGATAAAGCTGATTGAGAAAAATTTTGGCAAAATAGCATATACATAAAATTTAAAGATACACAGAAATACTATATATTGTTAATGGGCATATTGGGGAGGAAAGTATAAAGATTGACAAATGTGTATACAAAATCAGAATAGTGATTTCCTCTGGGCAAGCATGTAAAGGCAATGGAATAAAGGAGATGTACAAGGCCTGGCTTAACTAAATCTGTAATTTTTCATAAATTGTAAAATAATGAAGAAATATAAGAAATAAATAGCATTTATAAATTCTACATGGATGTATGGGTATCTTTTGTATTATTTACTGAAATACTACATTAACAATTAATAGAAATGGATAAGGCTCTCAGTAATTAAACAAAAATTTGGCCTGAGTAAGTTGTATGGATGAAGTCAATGAGGAAATAAATAATTCATGTTTACTACTGTAACTTTGATTGTAAGAAGGTATTATTGGGATTGTTTGTGTATAATTGTGCGTAGTAGATTTTTTGATCCTTAGTATTTCTGTTTTATCTGCTGTAGTGTCTCCTATTTCATTTCTGATATTTTTACTTGAGGCCTCTGTTTTTTCTTCATTTGTATGGCTAAAGTTTTGTCAATTTTGTTTATCTTTTCAAAGGCCAACTCTTAGTTTTGTTAATCTTTCTGTTGTTTTTCCTATTTTCTTTTTTATTTGTTTTTGTGCTAATCTTTATTATTTTTTTCTTCTCATCTTGGGCTTTGATTTTCTTTTTTGAGTTTCTTGAGGTATAGTGTTAGGTTACTTGAGATATTTCTTTTTTTTTAATGTACGTGTCCATAGTTATAAACTTTCCTTTTAGAATTGGTTTTGATGCATCCCAAAAGTTTTGGTATGTTGTGCTTCCATTTTTATTTGTCTGAAAAGCTATTGTTGTTTATTTCTTCTTTTAGTTCTGTTAATATTTGCATATTTGCTTAGTTATATTTAGGTGCTCTAATATTGGGTACATAAATATTTATAATTGTCATATCTTCTTGATGAATTGACTTTATCGTTATAAAATGATACTCTTTGTTTCTCGTGAGCATTTTTAGCTTAAGATCCTTTTGTCTGATGGAAGTATAGTTATCTTTGTTTTCTATTGGTTATCATAAACTTGGCATATCTTTTTCTTCCCCTTCAGGCTCATGTTACATGTGCCCTAAAAGCTATGTTGAGTCTCTTATAGACAATATATTACTGGATCTTTTTTCTTTAAATCCATTCAGCCATTCTGTGTCTTTGGGTGGGAGAATTTACTCCATTTATGTTTAAAACAATTATTGATGGGTAAGGACTTAACTTGCTATTCTTATTTTTTAAGATTTTATTTATTTCAGAGAGAGAGAGAACATGAGCAGAAGGGGCAGAGGGAGAGGGAGAGAGAATCTCAAGCAGACTCTGCACTGAGAGAAGAGCCTGAGGTGGGGCTTGATCTCATGACCTGAGCCAAAACCAAGAGTCTGACGCTCAGTCAACTGCATCACCCGGGTACCCTTTACTAGTTTTGTTAATTATCTTCTAATTGTTTTGTAGAGTTATTGTTCCTTCCTCTTTTGCTGTTTTCTTTTTTTTTTTTTGTGGTAGTATGCTTTGTCTCCTTTGTCTTAACTTTCTGTGTATCTAGTATAGGTTTCTTTCTTCATGGTTACCACGAGGCATGCATAGAATACCTTACAGTTTTAACATACTATTTTAAGCTGATAACAACTTTAATAGCATACAGAAATTCTGTATTTCTCTAATCACATCTCCTACATTTTTATATATAATTAATCTATGTTTGTGTATACAGTACATTAATGTAGTTATATATATCTTACTTATTTTTAAGATTTTATTCATTTATTAGAGAGAGAGAGAGCAAGAGAGAGCACACAAGCAGGGGGTGGGGAGAGGGAGAAGCTGGGTCTCTGATGAGCAAGGAGCCCGATGTGGGGCTTGATCCCAGGACTCTGAGATTATGACCTGAGCCGAAGGCAGACACTTAACCAAGTCATCCTGGTGCCACAGTAGTTAGGGTTATCTTAATACTTTTAAAAACTTTCAAACTAGAGTTGTGATTTGCATATTCCCTTTGCGATAATGGAGAATCTGATTTTGCCTATGTATTTACCCTTATTGGTGAGTTTTACATTTTACGTTTCATACATTTTTATAGTGTTGATTAACATTTTTTCATTTTAGCTTGTAGAATGCCCTTTACCATTTCTTGTGAGACAGGTTTAGTGTTGATGGACTTCCTCATATTTGTTTATTTTTCCTTTATTTATGAAGTAGAGCTTTGCCAGGTATAATGTTCTTTGTTGAGTTTTTTTATTTCAGTATTTTGAATATATCATCCTATTATTTCCAGGTCTGGAAAGTTTCTGCTGAAGAAATCTGCTCATGGTCTTAGGGAGGAAGGGGAAGGCTTCTTGTAGGTAACAAATTACTTTTGCTACCTTCAGCCTTCTTTCTTTGTTTTTGACCTTTGAGAGTCTAATTATAATGTGTCTTGGTGTACCCCTTTTTAAGTTTAACCTATTTGGTGTCCTGGTTGCTTAAATCTGCTATTGAAGTTCTCTGTTGAATTCTCCAGTTTTGTATTCGTCAGCTGTAGGATTCCGTTTGGGGTTTTGTTTTGTTTTTTCTTTTTTTGGATTTTTTTTCTTCTATTTCTTTTCATTCATGCATTGTTTTCCTACTTTTGCTTAGTTGTCTATCTCAGTGTTCTTTTAGTTCACTGAACTTCCTTAAGAAAATTGGTCCAATTTCTTTGTCAGATAGTTTATAGATCTCCGTTTCTTCACAGTCAGTTATTGGAGCTTTATTAGTTTCCTTTGGTGGTGTCATGTTTACTTTATTTTTCATGATCCTTGTATTCTTCTCTTGGTATCTGCACATTTGGTTAAGCAGTCTCTTCTTCTAGACTTTACATTTTTGTTTGGGCAGTGAAAGACCTTCGCCCATCAGGTCAACTTGAGGCACTGGATGGGTCATTTGGTGGCATTTGTGGGCAGGCAGGGCTTGCTGTCTCTAGTTAGGCTAGGCCACTGACTGCCTAGCCTAAGGTTGAGAATGGCATGCTCTTGGCTGGAGTCCACGGCTGGAGAGGTCTGCTGCCTAGGCTTTGCATTCTAGCAGGACCACTCGCTGGGCTCCCTGGTTGTGCAGTGCTGCTGGTTGTGCTCTGAGGTTAGATGGGGCCACTCTCAGTGCCCTGCAATCACCTCTGGTTGGATGCAGTTGCGGGCTGTGTTCTGTGGCAGGATGGTGCCACTGGTTGGATTGTGCTGTTGGGCGAGGCTATGAGCTGGGGTCTATAGTCTGTCCTAATAGGATGGGGCCTCTGGCTCTGCTTCTTCCAGATGGTGTAGCTGATGTTAAGGTGGGACTACAGGCTGTGTCCTGAAGTTGGGTGGGCCTCATACTGGACTTCATGATTTGGTAGACCATTGGCTATGCTGCACCTTGCTGTTGGGCAGGTTTGCTGGCCAACCACTTATTTCGGTGGGCCTCCAACTGTATTGTGCATTTTGGTGGGGCTGGCAACTATGCTGTGCTGTCAGTGGGATTATTGTCTGAAGTAGATTATGCTACAGGATGAGGAGGGGGTCACTTTCTGGGCTTCCTGCTTGGGTGAAGCTGTACACTATGTTCATTAACCAGACTGGGCTCAGCAGCTGAGTAGTTCCATAGGGTGGGCTTTGAGGCTGCTTGATTCCAGGACCCCAGGGATCATGATCTGAGCTGAAGGCAGAGGCTTAACTGACTGAGCCACCCAGTCCTTTGGGTTTACCACATTGTAAACCCTAGAGCTACCACCCAAGCGTTGCTTTAAACCAATAAATATTCAAAGAAATAGAGGAGTTAAAATGGAATTCTAAATAAAATTTAATCCAAAAAGAAAGAATGGAGAAACAAAAAGCAGATGAGAAAAAAATAGTAATATTTTTAGTAGCAGTAATAGCAGGCATAAACATGGTCCTTTTAATAATTACCTTAAAAATAAATGGAACAAAAAATTTAATTAAAAGCAAAAATTACAGACTGGGTAATTACTATAAATTAAAGGCAGAACTTATCAGACTGGATAAAGAGTAGCAAGAAAGGGCGCCTGGGTGGCTCAGTTGGTTAAGCAACTGCCTTCGGCTCAGGTCATGATCCCGGAGTCCCGAGATCGAGTCCCGCATTGGGCTCCCAGCTCCATGGGGAGTCCGCTTCTCACTCTGACCTTCTCCCTTCTCATGCTCTCTCTCACTCTCTCTCTTTCCTAATAAACAAATAAATAAAACCTTAAAAAAAAAAAGAGTAGCAAGAAATAACTATTGGTTGGGGTGCCTGGGTGGCTGAGTTGATTAAACATCCAACTCTTGATTTTGGCTCATGTCATGATCTCTGGGCCATGAGACTGAGCTTTGCGTCGAGCCCCATCAGGCTCTGTGATGGTCATGGAGATTACTTAAGATTCTCTCTCCCTCTCCCTCTGCCCCCTACCTCCACTCTTCTCTCTCCCTCTCCTTAAAACAAAACAAAACTCTTGGTAAATAATCGCTGTGTGGATCAATGGAACATACACTTTAGCGGCGCCTGGATGGCTATGTTGGTTAAGCTTTAGATGACATTCTCAGCTACAGCCACCTACTTTTTGATGACCAAAGTTTTATATCCTGTTTCTGTATGGCTTCTAAAATAGTATAACCACTGAAGAAAACTGAAAGTTTCATTTAAGTTAAACATAACTTACAATATGGCCCAATAATTCCACTCCTGTGTATTTTCCCAAAAGAAATAAGAAACATTGTTGCCCAAAGATTTGTAAACAAATGTTCATATAATCTTTATTCATAATAGGTAAAAACTGGTAATAATCCCAATGTCTATGAACAGATGAATGGATAAACAAATTGTGGCAGAAGTGATATCACCAAAATGGCCACAGAGTTTGTCCCCCACTCCAGTCCTCCTCACAGGACCAATTAGCCACTATCCATAGACAAGACACCAATTTAAAAATCCTAGAACCCAAGGGTGAGCATAAAACTTCCCCTGGACCACAGTTTTTTATTGAAAGTGACATCTGATCTCATCTCCCAACTCCAAACATTCGCAGATTGAGGCTCTGGTGATTAGTGCTCTCTATGTGTTTCTTCTGGAGATTCTCTTGCATTTTTTTGGGAAAAGATTTTATTTATTTATGACAGAGAGAGATAGAGAGGGAACACAAGCAAGGGGGGAGCTGAAGAGGGAGAAGCAGGCTCCCCGCTGAGCAGGGAGCCGGGTATGGGGCTTGATCCCAGGACCGTGGGATCTTGACCTGAGCCGAAGGCAGACGCTTAACCAACTGAGCCACCCAGGCTCCCCTCTTGCATATTTTTGTGTGCCTACGTGTAGATGAGTGAATTCAAGTGTGTACTTAAAAAGATATTTGTCAAATTTTATCAATAAACTTAAAGTTTTTCCATAGTTGTCAAGTTTTGGGTTATTCCAATCATCATATTATTGGAAGAGTACCTTTTTGCTTGGGTATTCTACCATCTGTTTGTATCCCCCAGTGTTCCCTTCCTCTTTTGTGGTTCCTAAATGTAGGTGTTGACTTTGAATGGGAGCAGGCAAGTAAGCATCTGTGGTGATTCTATCCAGAGAATGTGCTCACTTTAGGCTCTCCTGGTTTAGGATATATCCCAGTTATATTCCCTGAAGAGAAATATCCTAGTAACTCCACCTTTGCAGTATTTCCTTTTTTGTCCATTTTTAGTATATAACCCGGGAAATGATGACCCACTGATGATAAAGTCAAATAAGTAAATATGGGAAGGAGGTAGGATACCTTATTTTCTTTTTGGTCTCAGGAGACTCCATAGCTGACTCCCTTTTTAGACCCGAAGTAGTGTTCCTATCCTCCTCTCTCTCTCTCTGTTACTACTAACGGGAGAAATTGTGAGAAGTTTTAACAGCACAGTCTTTGGAGTCATATTGGCTTGACTATTAACTTAACATCTTCAAGTCCTAGTTTCTTTTTTACCCCTAGCTTTATTGAGGTTCAGAATTGTATGTATTTAAAGTGTACAATCTGATGATTTAATATACATTATAAAATATTTCTCATACTCAAATTTACATCATTACTTCACATTTACGTTTTTTTGTGAGAACACTTAAGATCTAGTCTCTCAGCAACGTTAAAGTACACAGTACAGTATGATTAATGATAGTCACTGTGCTGTATATTAGATCTTTGAAATTTACTCTTTTCTAGCTGAAAGTTTGTACTCTTTGACCAACATGTTTCCATTTCCCCCACCCCTCAGCCTTGGCAACCATCATTCTCCTCTCTGTTTCTATGAGTTCACAAGTCCTAGTTTCTTTATCAGCAATAGCTGGAGACCTCAGTTTTGAGAACTGAGGTGTGATGTAATGCTGATGAAGTACTAAGTAGATAGCTCAGCTTATAGTACCTTTAGATCAATGTTGGCTGTTATAATTCATTAGTGCTATTGATATTCCAAGTATATAGTATATAACAGAACATTAAATAATATGTTAGGTCACACAATGACCCCAACATTCCTTTTATGACATAGAAAGCCTTCTGCACTCGGAACCCCATTGTGCGTCCACTGTGGTCAGCCAGCTTATTATCACGAGTCTGACTTTTATGTGTTAGGCCATTCACTTGATTCTCACTTGGATATTATTAATGCTGCATCTGGAGTGTGGGTAGTATATCTTTAAAAGATTGCAAACTACTGTTTATGCACAAGTCACTATGAAAAAAATTGCATTGTGTTGTAATAAAAGAACCCTCTCAACCAGAACTGAAGTGTTGTTTCTACAACACTGAGAGACTAAACGAAACAAACTGGAAAAGCTGCTTGGTGTTGTGTGAGCAGTTCACATTGTTTTCCTTTTTTTATTGTACTGTTTTACCACTGGCAATCAGTGTGGGGCCTTCACTTATGAAAATATAGCTGTTGGCAGTTTAGGCTCAATTTCATTCTCAAGCTGTCATAAATGATCACATGCGAAGATAATACTTGATGGGAATTTTGTTTTCTTTCCCTTTTTTTCCCTTTTATTTTTCTTGGAGGCAACTTGTTAGAGAAGAGAGCAGATAAGATTGAGATCTATGGTATAGTGCAATGCTTGGAAAACACACATACAGTCTCAGAAATTCTGTTCCCACAGCAAAAAGATCAAGGCAGGGCCCTAATTGAATTAAAGCATTTGCTGTCATTCTCACTTGTTCCCTACTATTATCTTCATAGGTTCTTGAAGAAGAGCGGACATAACGAAATTTTGTTCAATATATTACCTTGCTTGCGGCAGATCTGCGGTTTTCTTGGCCCATTTTCTAATAAAGACTGAATTCATGCATTCTTGCCACAGATGTGTAGCCTGAATTGAATGAAGACTTTAGACCTAAATTCTGGTTTTATAGGACACATAGTTTAAAAGGGGAAGCAATCAGATGTATGTAGAAAATGGGACATTCTAACGGACTTTTGGTCTGATCTCTTCAGTAAGTCATTGTCATGAGAAAAATGAGGGGAAGGATAAAAACCAAATTAAAAAAAAAATATGTTACTTCTCTGGACCCTGGCTTGATAAAACCATTATTTTCAAGAAACTGTGGAAATTCAATACAAAGTAGGTATAATTTTTATGAAGGAATTCTTATGAATTTTAGTAGGTGTGATAATGGTATTGTGATTAGAGAGGAAAAAATAGCCTTACTGTTTTTTCTAAGGACTGCATACTGAAGAACATAAGGAAGAAATGTCATCATGTGTATTATTTACTTTATAAGACAAACAATAAGCATCAAAATAATAAACAGCAAAATAATACATGAAGCAAATATTGCAAAATGTTAAAAATGGTTAAATATGGGTATTGAGCTTATAGGATTCATTATACTTATCCTCTATTTTTCTGTAAGTTTGGAAATATTCTCAAGAAGAAGAAATTTTCATGGTACTTTTCCTTTTAATAACAAAGAGTGCTATTTATAGTTTTTTCTGAGAAGAGAATTCATAATGCATAAAATATAGAGTTATTGAAATAGATTAAACAAAGATTGATATAAGGATGGAAATGTCCTCAAAGCAGAACTCTAAGATATGCCAATGCATATTTAGAGATAGCTGTCTTTTATTTTTAAGAGGACATTCAGTTTATGACAGGAATGCCTTTTCTAGGTATAGGGACTAGGAAGATCAATTTATATTTTTTATTTATTTTTTGTTGTTTTTTTTTAAGGATTTTATTTATTTATTTGACAGAGAGAGAGATCACAAGTAGGCAAAGAGGTAGGCAGAGAGAGAGAGAGGAGGAAGCAGACTCCCTGCTGAGCAGAGAGCCCCATGCGAGGCTTGATCCCAGGACTCTGAGATCATGACCTGAGCCAAAGGCAGAGGCTTTAACCCACTGAGCCACCCCGGCGCTCCGGAAGATCAATTTAATATGCTTCTTGTAATAAAAGGAGAGCTCTAGAGAATGTCAGACCACAAACTTGGTAGAGGCAGTCAGCCCAGTGCAGTGGGAAGAACACAGGATTTGTCTCCACATGGCGCTAAATTTGACTTGACTGTTATTTCTTAGCAGTGTGAACTGAAGCAAGTTTCTTAGGTGAGTCTCAGATGTCTCTGCAAACTGGGGATAATAAAACTTTCTTTCCAGGAAATGTTAGTATTCAGTGAGGTAATATACATAAAGACTTTAGCACAGAGATGTGTGAAATAAAACTCCTCTGTCTGTGTTACTATGATTAGAGGTTCATCAGTGGCAAGTAGAAGAAAAGTGATCAGGAACCCAGCAGAGGTGAGAGTGAGATTTTAGCTAAGCATTGACTAACAGGACATTAAGACCTGAAAATGGCAGCAGAGGGAGCTTTCTGGGTGCATCAAAAGGATAGAACTGGTACCAGCAGGTGGCTCAGTTGAGATTCAATATAAGCTTCCTGGAATGGAGTAATGGAAAAATTGCTTGGGACCTGATTGTTAGAGCTTTTGCTTCTCGGTCCATGAAACTTGGACTTTATTTTGAATGCTACGTGAAAAAGCATTGAATGGTTTCAACAAGCTTGGACATAGTCAGAGGTATGCTTTGGAAGGATCAGTCTGGCAACTGGGTTCATGTTGCCCCTGGCAAGTCTGAGGGTAGGATCCTGTTGCAGAGTCTTTTGATCTACTGCTTAATAGTCATCCCTCTTCTTTGTTACAGGACTCTGATTTTGTTGGGGTTGGTGATGCAACCTCATGAAAAGGAAGAAACAATTAAAAAACAAAACCATATTTGCCACATTTTACTTTGAAATAAAGGGTGGCATTGTTTAGTTTTGGCTGGTGAAATATAAGTTGAAGTCATAGGGTGAGTCTTCCAAGAATGTGCTTCGAGAGTGGGAGGTAGCCTTAGGCAGTAAAACCGCCAAAGGCCCTAAGAATATAAGTATGGAAAGCCAGCAGTGTCTTGGGTGCCTTATGATACTGTGGAGCTGTTAGACTCTCCCACACTGCCTACTGTTGGCCCTGTTGTTAAGTGAGAGAAAGATGGGGTGCCTGGGTGGCTTAGTCAGTTGAGTTGACTTAGTCAGTCAGCCAGGTGGCTCATGATCTCAGGTTCAAGTCTTGATCTCAGGGTCGTGAGTTCAAGCCCTGTGTTGTGCGCATGCTGGGCTCCATACTGGGCTTCATGCTGGGCATGGAGCCTACCTTAAAAAAAAAAAATCCTTGTCTTCCTGCCACCCACCTCACTTCCCTGCCATCATGCTGAATATATGACCAAAAGTTTTGTGTTACATGTAACTGAATTCAATCTGCAACTGATAGAAGCACCAATCAGGAAGTTTTACAAGGTGAGGAATAAATGAGAAGCCATAGGGAGCTGGATTATGGTCATGGCAGCATCAGCAGAAATGGAAAAGAATGGTAACCAGGAGACACACTGGGGATAGACATCCTAAAACAATTACAGTTACAGACTCGATATGTGGCTGGAGGGAATGGAAGGAGTTTAGTAGGACTCACAAGTTAAAGCTTGGGTGATGAAGAAAATGGTGACATTGTCAACAACCCAGATGTAGCTGTAGGAAGACAGAGCTTGAGTGGCAAATAAATGAAAATACAGTAAATTTTAAATGAGCAAATTTGACTCCTGATGGAAAAGTCTAGTCAGTCTAAGTGCTGAATCAGTAATATAGATTCTTAAGCCCTTAGATCAGTAGAAGGGGAGATTGGAGTCAGGTAAGGAAGGGGTCTTCTATTCCATTGTAGGGTTTCTTTTTATACTTCTCAGTATGAAGATGGACCATAAGCATTGGTCAGGATTTTTAACCATGGGTTTAAACTACATCTGCGAAATATATAATCATCTTCTCTGGGGGCACAACATCTAGAAGAATGCTTTGCTTCGCTAAGGCATAGGTCTGCCGTGAGAATAGAACGTGGGCTAGGTGACCTCTGGATGTGCTTTATGGTTCTGTGATTCTATAATTATCTCGGGCTTCAAATCACTTTCTAGGGAACAGAAAATAATTCTTACTAATAAAACATAATTTGAAACTTGGAACTGAAATTACACATTTTCAATAAAGCGTTGTAATAAAGTTAGCAACTGGAGACTCCCCCTAGGAATAAAGAGCGAAATGTATTGGTTGGCCACTCGTGCAAGGCAAAGCTAAAGTCTACATTGCTTCATCATGTGCAAGAGTGGATGCTCTATATAAGTTTTAAACATAAACCTGACAGGAAATGAAAGAGCCAGAAGGACATTGTTATTTCACTGTGGAATCTGCAGCAATATCAATGGGTGCTCTAAAGTTTAAATTCTGTGTCAATCCCACTGAGAAACCGCTGCCTGCTTCTAGTTTCCACGTTTCCTTTTTATCTGAAACCTCTTTATTGGTACAGTGGATGGAAATTCATCTCTGGGTTTTTTATAATCTTACCAACAATAAGAGACCAGTGTTATTAGAAAAAGGTAGTAAGATACGGGGAGCTTTATACTAATAAAAGTTTGTCTTAAATTCCCCCAGATTCAGAGGAGCCATTATTTGGGCAGTTTGGTTTTTCGGAGACCTCAACCTATGACAGAGAGCAATTATTAACATAAATTATATATGGTACAGTTATTGTTTTCTTAAGAATTCTGCCTCCCACAGAAGCACAGTGTTTGTGATCTCAAGTGTAGGCTTATACAAATATTAAAATGCAGTGGTTTCCCATAGCGTCTTCAGGTAGTAGGCGTTCCTTCAAAAATTATGCCATGGTCACATAAGTTTGGGATGTTCTTTGAAACATAACCTTAAGTTTCCTTTTTGCAATTCTTTTCAGTACCTTTATAGAACGCTATGACCCCTCCCCCCCCCCCCCCGGAAGGAATAGAAGCAGCATTTCCAACGGTATTACGTCTTGAAGTTATTTTAACAAGATGATTAGGGATTGAGTCCAATTGATGTTTTCTTTTTAGGTGAGACCATGTTCCCCCATTTTGGAAACTCTCCTCCCCAACCTCTCTCCAATTTAAGCTACAGGTGATAATGTTCAAAGAAGTTGGAGTGTGCAAGCTTGTGCACTAGATAGAGCCGGGAGGTGTGTTTCTAGATCATACTATTAAGCTTTTTATGGTTTAGGAATCTTTATTCAATACATATGTGTGTTTGAACAAAGTATATTTAAATGTTATTTTACAATTCATAACACTATGCAATAATATTTTTACATTTGACATGCTTGCATGTGTATGTGTAATTTGTTTTATTTTACTTTTACTAAGCAAGATTTAGCCTATTATGTAAACATTATCCTTTACTTGAGACACATTTTGCCACATTGGTGTTGTTGCATGGTTGTAGTGTTTATCCTTTATGCCTGGATAAGCTCCCTCTGAGCTGACATATGCGAGTTTGCTTTCCTGTTCTCATGTGATTTAGGTAATTACCATATATTTTTGGCCATTATAAATGAGTAAGAAAGGAAGTAAGTAAATGATACAATTTAGGTTATTTGTTTCTGAAGTTAAGAGA
The DNA here is from genome assembly GCA_028533885.1 of Nasua narica. NCBI lineage: Eukaryota > Metazoa > Chordata > Mammalia > Carnivora > Procyonidae > Nasua > Nasua narica. The sequence goes on from CM052813.1 coordinate 17,120,614, forward strand.
AAGCCTCATGAACCATGGCTTAAACCATAAGGATTATTTGCTATTTACATAAACCAGTGCCTGTTTGGCTACACAGCAATGCTTGGGATCAGAGTCAGCTTCTTTGTGATTCTTGCGGGCTTTTCCTCATCCTCACAGAGTGACTGCAGCTGCTTCAAACATCACATCATCACGGGGCAACCTCCAAGACAGATGGAATAGGGTGGGGGTAACAGGGTTGTTTCTTTATGACTCTCTTTTTCAGAGAGAACACCTCTCCCTAGAAGCCTATGGTGGGCTCCACTTTAGTAGGCAGAATCAGGTGATATGTCCAAACAAGATTCAGCTCTGCAAAGAACAGGATTATCATGATTGATAATTACTCTTTTCTAACACTGGGTACATCACTCCCCAAACCATAGTAGATTTCACCTGGCAAAGAGCAAGTGGAAATGGTGGTGTATTAGTCATGGTTCTTCCGAAAAACAGAACCAATGGAAAATATGGATCTATAGATCTATGTATTATCTATCTATATCATTTATTATAATGAATTGGCTCACTTGATTAATAATGTGGACAAGTCCCAAGGTCTACAGGGTGAATCAGCAAGCTGGAGACTCAGGAGGGCTGATGGTTTAGGTCTGACTCCAAAGGCCTTAGAACCAGGAGGGACAGTAGTGTCATACCATTCTGAAGACCAGCAGGCTCGAAACCAGAAATAGCTGAATTTTCAGTTCAAGTCTAAAGGCAAGGAAAAAATGATGTTAGTGTGAAGGCTAGCAGGCAGGCAGAAGTCGCTTTTACTAGGGACAAAGGTGAGTCTTTCTGGTTTTTTTCAGGCCTTTACTTGAGTAAACGAGGCCCACCCACATTATGGAGGGTAATCTACTTACTGGATCTACCAGTTTAAATGTTAATCTCATTCCAAAACACCCTTATAGAAACCACCAGAATAATATTTGACCAAAGATCTGGGCACTCCATAGCGCAATCAAGGTGATACATAAAATTGACCATCACAAGTGGTTAGGTAGGCAGCCAACAGGGTCTGCTTCGGAGGTATGGAATATCATTATATAACTTTTTTTGGTGTTTCTAACAGCAGTATGTTTCAAAGAGTGGATTAATGTGTTCAATTGATGGTAAATATTTTTAATATTTTTGAGTTGTATTTCCCAACTGCTTTCTTTTTTCTTTTTTTTGAAGATTTTATTTATTTATTTGACAGCGAGCAGAGAGATCACAAGTAGGCAGAGGCAGGCAGAGAGAGAGGGAGAAGCAGGCTTTCTGCTGAGCAGAGAGCCATACGTGGGGCTCAATTCCAGGACCCTGGGAACATGACCTGAGTGGAAGGCAGAGACTTTAACCCACTGAGCCACCGAGGCGCCCCATTCCAACTGCTTTCTTAAAATACTTTTGTAATTTATGTAGTCTCTAGCAGTGCTTTAGAATATGTTTCCTACATTAGCCTCAGGGTTAGAATTTTTTTTTTAATATGTTGGTTTTTAGGGGTAAAGTATTACTCATTGCTTTAATTTTCACTTATTTTGAGAAATAGGATAATTTTTTGTATTTCCTGTATTAAGTATTTCTCTAGTGAAATCTCAGCAGTACTCATTGTATAGGTACCTTATGTATATTGTATATAAGTATATAACATATAAAATATATATTTATCTCCATTATCTCTTTTCCTATCTCTGTCTTTTCCATCAGTTCTTGCTTTTTTTTTTTTATTTTTTAAGATTTTATTTATTTGAGAGAGATGAGGTGGGAGAGGCATAGGGAGAGGGAGAAGCAGAGTCCAGGCTGAATGCTGAATAGGGAGCCCCACTTGGGACTTGATCCCAGGTCCCTGGGATCATGACCTGATCCAAAGGCAGACGCTTAACTGACTGACCTCCCCCCCCGCCCCATCAATCCCTCTTTCTTTCCTTTTTACTTAAATGTTGTTACTTTTTTGTTCACAGGTGTTTTAATTTTCTTAATCTTACCCACTTTGATCTTTCTTTTATAATTTATCCTTTTATTTTAATCCTCTTGTTAAATACTTTTCCTTTCTTGTGATTTAATTTTAATCTACTTAAAATTTGTTCTGGAGTCAGCAGAGTTTTCTTAATGTCATTTATTAAAGGAAGACTCCCATTGCAGTTATATGGTTATTTTATGTTTTATAGATGTTTTGGATTGAATTGTGCACCCCTGCCCCTCTAAATTCACATGTTAAAGCCCTAACCCTCAATTAACTATTCATGGAGATAGGGCCTTTTGGATGGTAATTAAGGTTAAGTAAGATCAGGGTGGGGCCCTCATCAGGTAGGACTGGTATCCTTAGTTAGAAGAGCAAGAAACGTAGATCTATTTTTTCATACAGAGAAGAAGTCAGATGAGGACACAGAGAAGGTGACCAGCTATAAGTTAGGAAGACAGGTGTACATAGAAACCAACCCTGACTGTACCTTGATCTTGGATTTTTAGTTTCCAGAACAGTTGAGAAAATAAACTTCTGATGTATAACCCACCCAGTCTGTAGTAATTTTTATATGGCAGCCTGAGCAGACTAATAAAGTAACATCCTTGGATTTATTGGGATCTTTTCTTGAGAGCTACTGTTGCTTCTGTTAACATACTCTAGTAATAGAAATCTCAATTTATATAAATATATATGTAAATATAGAGTATCATCACAAATTTTGATTATTATTTTTATATTTTATAGTCTGCCCTTTATATAATATTGGATATAACTATCTGCTGGATATAAAATTATACTTTAAAATATGGTCTATCTGTTCTTCTCAGTTTCTCTGTTGGTATCTAGCACAAAGCCTCATTGAGTAGAGTTTAGAAATCAGAGTTTCTTGGTTCATCTAGTGTTAGCGGCCCATATGGCTCCAGCATGCCTTTCTTGGAGTAGGAGATAAAAAAAAGTGAACAAGGGTAGACGGGGAGGGGAGGTAAAATTTCCTAGGGTCTCTTTGGGGGCAAATCTGACTAAGCTAAGAGTTGACATTTGCAATTATCATTCTAAATAAGGCTGAGAACAAAATGCAGCCAATTAGCATTTTGATTCTACAATATACCTAAATATTTTCTTACCATAAGTTCTACCCATGAATACAGTATTTGGGTACAAATTTTAAACACCATTTTAAAAACATGCCAGTGACTTTTAATAATTTGTTTAGCAATTACCTGCGTTCTTATTAAATGCAAGGTTCTCTGGGAGATAAAATGTGAATTGATGTTGCCTTAAAAATTGTCTCATTTGTCCATAGGATCAACTCTTTTGTCTGAATTGACTGAACAATTAAGCTCAACTGCAGACTGATTTTGTCTTTTCTTCAATAGATTTGATTGAATAATCCATCGATCTGTTGGCATTATGTAGATATGGCCCCAAATAAATTTCCTTCTCTGGAGCAATTGAGCTTAGACTATTCATTACCATTTAGAAAGAGTTTCCAAAAGTGAATAGAAAAAGTTAGCGTTTATGAATTTTATTTTGCTTTAAATCAGCAACTATGATAACAAAAACAAGGATGCTTAGGAGTAATTGGGAGGCACGCCTCCACTCTTGAATATTTCTTAGTCCCCCTTCAGAAGTGTGAATGGTGCAGAAGGCCTGGTTGCCACTTGTGAGTCTTGCACTTGCATGATGCGTGTCATGCTGAGGACACTTCTGGAAAGAAGTCATTGTTTCCCTATTAGTATCAATTTCTTCCCTCTTTGGTTTTCTTCTTTCACCACAGAAAGGACTCCTAGATGCTGTTTTTTGTCCAGACAAGGTTCAGCACATCCCTTTCTCCAATCTGGTATCTAGATCATCTAGATACTTCCACGTCCATAGAGCTCCCTTCACTAGGGCTGAGTAAGCATGGCTTAATTTTTTGGGGACTCTAGGGTGGCTTATGACATGAGAGACAGTAGGTCCAAATATAGGAAATTAATAGGACAGAATGGAATTTTTTTGTTGTTGATCAGAGCTTAACTAAATTTAGTAGTGATCCCTTGAGGAATAAAGAAAAAAAAAACCCACCTAATTCAGCACCCAATTATTTTTAAAAAAGGATCTAAAGACATAGCAGGAAATTAGACCAGCCAGTTTGACATCAGTTAAGTCTCAGAAGCATTTTAAAAAGATCAAATGCTGGAACATTTAAAAAGCACAGCTTGATAACAGTCAATTAAGGTAGCCTCAGGATGTGGCCAGGAGATTTTAGTAATTTGTGTGTGTACAGCATGGGTGGAAAATCTGAAAGGCATTGCCATAAAAATCAAGAAAAACAGTAAAAATCATAAAGCAGGATATGGCTACTTGACAAAGTCCCCCCTTTTCTCCCCTTTTTACTTAATAACTGAAGCATGGAATCTTGGCCTGGCCATTGAATTAATAGTTTAGTAAACTTGGGTATATATGAATTTCAATAAATCTTTGGCAACTTAGTTTTGTGTTCCAACCACGATTATTTAGTGATACTAAGATTTTGAGGGTAAAGGGATCTGGTTATGGTAGAATCCTTCAGTATAGTGCTTTTCAAAGTGTGGTCCATGGGCTGATGCCATTCAATGACTATTATCTTCAGCAAGGTAAGTACAGAAATTGAGAGTATTTAGAAACTCTTAGAGCAGTGTGATCAAGTACTTTGCTAAAAAACAGAGACTTGAATTTTATATATCTTTGCTTTTTAAAAAAAGTTATTCATAGCAATTAATTTTATTGTGTTTTATGAAATTATGGCTCTGTGCCTTGTTGAAATAAAAAAAAGCCCTCCCCGACAAATAGTTTGAGAAACACTGATGAAGACCTTTTTAAAAGAAATGGCATTTAAATTATGATGTGTACCGTGTTATTAGAAAATACCAACCTATTTTTCTCGTAGTGAAAAACATCCAAGCGTAATTACCTCAAATACATTTGTAAGTGGCTTTCAAAAGGAGATATTTCCAGGGCATTTGGGTGGCTTTGTTGCTGAGTCTCCGTCCAACTCTTGATTTTGGCTCAGGTCATGATCTCAGGGTCCTGAGACCCAGCCACACGCTGGGTGTGTGGTTTGCTTAAGATTCCCGCGCTCTGTCCTTCACTGGCTTCATTCTCTCCCTCTCAAATGAAAAAAAAAAATGAAGAAACTCATTGGGTTAAAATATTACAGGATCTGGGCGAAGTCTTTCGTTGTGAGCTGTAGCTGCAGCTAAAACTACAGTGAGTGGAAAGGTAGATTGGCTGACTGTTCTGATTCTTCAGGCCTTCCCCGTGTTAGAAATACACATGTCCGGGGCACCTGGGTGGCTCAATGGGTTAAAGCCTCTGCCTTCAGCTCAGGTCATGATCTCAGGGCCCCGGGATCGAGCCCCACGTTGGGCTCTCTGCTCAGTGGGTTGCCTGCTTCCCCCTCTCTCTCTGCCTGCCTCTCTGCCTACTTGTGATCTCTCTCTCTCTGTCAAATAAATAAAATCTTAAAAAAAAAAAAAAGAAATACACATGTCCTTTGCCATGTGATTTTGCATTTCCTGCGACTCTATGTCTGGTCTCTTACTCCGCCCCATTGATATTGGGTTTCGCTGGGCGACCTGGCCTGGAGAATATGAGCAGGAGCGCCAGTTTCCCCAGGTTCTGAGACAAAGCCTTCACAGGCATTGTATACTTCCTCTGGCTCTGGCTGGTTCGTGTGACCCTCTTGGTAAGGGCATTCTGCCAGCCCTCTGTGGCTCCTTCAGTGTGGCTCCTGGAATGAGACACAGATCAGAGCTAAACCTGACCCAAGGCATAGAGCCAAGCCAACCACGCTGTAGCCTGAGGTCGAGTCATCCCTGCCAATTTATAGACCCGTAAGCTAGAAAAACAACAGCCTATTGTTGTAGGCCACCTATTTTTCGTTTTCTTCACAGCATCATTGCAGAAATCGCTGGTCAGCACAGTGGGTCATGACACATTCCATAGTCAACGAATGGCATTCATTTTACCTTTCCATTCTAGAAACCTCTTCGGCATGTCCTTCTTGCAAATTCAACAACCTATTTGACATTTGAACTTCTGATCACTAATGGACAACTCAAGTGTAACACATTCAAACCTGAACTCTTGATTCTCCTCCTCCCTGTCCCAATCACAATCTACTCCACTTCCTGAGAGATGCCAGCTCTGTTCTATCTGCTACTCAGACCAGGGTCTTTGGCATCATCTTTGAGTTCTTACTCATCTAGTGGGATATCAAATACATCGAAATACATCCTTAATCTTACCATTTCTCATCTTCCCCGCAAGTTCCCTAAGAAGCACTCCTCAGCTGGTCTCCCCGCCCCCAACTCTTAGTTCTGAGATCTCTTCTGTCCATGTACCAGGTGGGTTAGCCTTTATAATAAAAGTCATGTCATCTGACTCTTCTTCCTTGAGCCCTCTCTTGCCTTCTCAGCTCACTCAGAGATCCTTGCCAAGTCATTATCATGGCCTCGCTGGCCCTCCCTGTCCTAGTCCCAACTGTTGCTCACATCTCACTCCCTGTCACTTGCTCCCCTATTGCTACACATTAGCCACTTGGCCTCCTTGCTTTCAATAAGTACACCAAGTTTGTTTCTATGGAACTCTCTCCTTGGAATGCTCTCTTCCCAGATGTCTACAAGTTTTTCTTCCTTATTCCCTTTGGAAATCTGCTCACGTAATGCTTGCCCTGGCCGTATCTGGAATAATAACTACCACTCCACTGCTTTCTGCCCTGTTCTTTCAACTTATTCTTTTTTTTTTTTTTTTTTGGCTTTTATTTGTGTATTCGACAGAAAGAGAGATCACAAGCAGTCAGAAAGGCAGGCAGAGGGAGGGAAGCAGGCTCCCCGCTGAGAGGAAGCCCGGTACTGGGCTTGATCCCAGGACCCTGAGATCATGACCTGAGCTGAAAGCAGATGCTTAACCATCTGAGCCATCCAGGCAACCCTCAACTTATTCTTGATCTTAGTGCCCACCGTCTGGCACATTATTACTTATGCATTTATCATCTGTCTCTGCTCACTAGAATGGAAATGCTCTGAAAAGCAGGCACCGTCCTTTCCATGGCTGGATTTGTAGCATCAGGTACAGCACCTGGCACATGGAAAGTGCATAGAAAGATATTACTAAGTATCTGTTGGTGAGAGCACGAATTCGATGTCTTTGGAAAGAACATGGCCTTGTTAGGCCCTGAGTATATTAAGTGTGAGTCAGGTATTCAGATGTTGACTGATAATAGCAAAGAGTAAAAACGCTTAACTTCCTGTTCTAATAAGAAGTTGATGTTGGGGTGCCTGGGTGGCTCAGTGAGTTAAGCCTCTCCCTTCGGCTCAAGTCATGATCTCAGGGTCCTGGGATCGAGCCCCACATTGGGCTCTCTGCCCAGCGGGGAGCCTGCTTCTCCCCTCTCTCTCTCTGCCTACCTCTCTTCCTACTTGTGGTCTCTCTTTCTCTGTCAAATAAATAAATAAAATCTTTAGGAAAAAAAAAGTTGATGTTGGCCACATAAGAAAATATCTTGGTCATGGATTATTGAAGAATAAAAGCACTTGGTTAAAATTAATCTTGTGGAGGAAGGATTTTAATTTTAACATTGAACACACGGAAGTAAATTACATTAGGGATTTTTAATTTGTATGGAATATTCTATAAGGATTTGCAGTCCATTTTTGAGCAAGGTCAGTTACAGAGCTTGCTCAAAGATAGAAGGTAAGAAAGAATCAGGGACTATTAGAACCGTTTTTATTTGAGGGAGAAAAATACCTTCCCCCTCCATGGAAACTTTAGGGAGCTATGGGAAGGTGAGGTTGGCCAGGTAGGAGGTGGTGACTGTCACTCGCAGATTTTGCCCACGCTAGCAGTTTTCTGGCATTTCAGCAGCACACCGTTTTGGTGAGGACTCTATGTTATTTCAGCAGCAGAATCTCTGCCAAGATCACGAAGCGAGTGCAAACTCCAGGAAATCTTGTAAAAGAAGCAAAAATGTTGTCATATGCTTGGATGTCATATCAGCTGAGGCAAAACTGCAGCCTACCTAGACCAAAGTCTTACCAAGTATGGTAATTCTGGGGCTTCCATCATAAGTTGCTGCTTGGAGGTGACAGAATTTCTAACATCATTTCAAAATCTACTCTGTATTAGATGTGTGTACACATATCAATACTTTTGTAACATTGAGTGTTACATAGGACTGTTCACAGATATATATTACAAAAGGGTAAAAAGGGGAAGAATGATACCATTCTTTAGAAAAATAAAAAAAAATCTTCATTTTATTCTAATTTATTTTGTCTTAAGTGAACAGAAAAAATGTTTAATTTTATCTGGGGAAGAAAAGGGATGTAAATAACACTTGTTAAATAACTCTGATGTGCGAGGCACAATGCTAGGAGATTCACATGTGTTTTCTAGCTCTAATATAAATTTATATCTTGTGTGTAACCATTTTTAAAGGTTAGAGTATTTTGGAGTCCGATATTCTCACCGTTTCTTAGGGTGAAGTGAAGACAAATGCAAGTTTCCTCAGATTGTCTAGCTGAGACACAGAATTGTTAAGTATTTTGCTTAAAACAACAGCAAGGCCAGAGTAGGGCAAGGAAATTATTTTACGCTTGTTCGAGATAGAAGCTTTCATTGAAGTATCAGCTGTTTCTGTAAGTTTCATGGACAATCTATATCTGACTTTTAAGCAATATTACAGTGTAGATTGCTCTGTGTGATGAATATTCAGTAAAACAGCTCTTAACTCCCTCAGATAAGGAACTGTAAATGATTCAGGAGCATCACCTTGATTTTTTTTTTCCTTGTGGCTTTTCCTCCTTGTATTGAGAAGGGCTCTTTGAAGCAAAGCTTAGTGACCATATCTTTTTCTCCAATGGAAATGCCACTTCTTGCATTTTTTTTTTCCTTCCATCTGCTTCAGCTATCTATGATCTTCATGCAGTCTTTTCTTAAGTACTATGCCGTATTTGAAAAAGAATTGAATCCTGGAAGTTTTCCTCTTTATTTTTTTTCCCCTGGTAACTGCACAAATCCATTAAGCATTTTGTTATTCCCTAGGGGTTGAGTGATTTATTATCCTGACCCTGCTGGTCAGATAACGAAAAACCTAACTCAGAATGAACAACTGTCTCTGTTTCTTTGAGTGATGAGCACAGAATTTTAAATAATGATTGGTGAATGGGAAAAAACAAGAAAGAAAAATCCGAGATTTTTACTTGGTATTAGCTATGGGGTGCTGTAGGCAGAGATTTTTGTTTTTATTCTCCTCTCTGAAAACATTGTCTGCATTTGTTTTCTTTTTTGGGAATTAAGCCACTTTCCCTAAGGAAATATGTTAAGTTAGTAAATAATATAATCCTCTGAAATGTTTTTGTTTTTGTTTTTTTAAAGATTTTATTTATTTATTTATTAGGAAAGAGAGAGAGTGAGAGAGAGCAGGTCAGAGTGAGAAGCAGACTCCCCATGGAGCTGGGAGCCCGATGTGGGACTCGATCCCGGGACTCCGGGACCATGAGCTGAGCTGAAGGCAGTCGCTCAACCAACTGTGCCACCCAGGGGCCCCCCTCTGAAATGTTTTTACCCAGATTTTTTTTTCCCAATGTTCAAATTTTATTTGGTATTTTAGTTGGTATGACAGTTGGTTGCATGGTCTTTTTACATTATATGGCAATGTACACTATATTACACAGAGTTTTTATTCTCTCTCTCTCTCTCTCGTTTGTATTTAATTTGTTTGGTCTCAGTTTTTCCTAAGTTAGGGTAAAGGGGACCAGTAAGCAGTTTCTAGTTCATTTGTGGAATCATTCATCAGTGGTTCTGATTATTTACCTTAGGCCAGGTTCAATGTTGGGGCTTGAGAAAACAGGTGGGAGAATAAGCGTTGCCCTTAAGGCCCGTGACCAAACAAGGCACAGGACCACAAAAGGCCACACAGACATGATTGTGCCTAGGGGTGGTGCAGCCACAGAGACATAGACAGTGCAGAGTGGGGTCAGAGAAGAGAGAGCCTCAGTGCTGCCAGACTCTCAAGACAGGCCTTGCACAGATGATAGTGGAACTAAATCTTGAAAAATGTTCGTACAGTGTAAAATAGAAGATTGTTGCTAGTTAAGAGAAGTAACCGTGCACAGTCTGGGAGAACAGCTCAGGTCTGGGTAGAGAGAGATGCAGGCACCACCACTGTGTAGATAGTGCAATGACCCAGGAGGGTGTGTAGTACAAAGTGAGGATGTGAGAGCTCAGTGGGCACCCTTGGAGGGGGGTGTGGGGGGACCACAAGTGGGCATGGAGAGGGGTTCACAGGGAAAACTCAAACAGTATGTACAGAGAAGTAGAGCACCCCTTATGATATCAGAGCTTAATAATCAAGCGTTTCATTTCAAAGAATCTGGACTAAGCCACATCCTCTGGTTTTATCTTCTAGGTTACTAGTTTCCTGAATAGAGTAGGTTACTAATACGAAAATACCTAAGGGACATGAATCACTAAACACTATTTAAATTAATATCGATGGCACATACATAGAAACACCTTCTGGAAACATTTAAATTTAAGATAAGATATAAAGGCATTTGACAACAATAAGACACAATTATCTATCAGACTGGCAAAGATTATAGAGATTGATGGTACTAGCATGTTTAGAAGGACGTCTTGCAAAGTACATGAAAATTTAAATGTGCTTACCTCCGACCTTGAAATTCTACTTTCAGGAATTGATTTTAAAGAAATACTGTATATTCATTCTTTGTCCAATAAGAGAAGATTATTTAAATGAATTATGTTTCCTTGTACAATAGGATATTCCACTGGAAAAAAATGACAAGCCAGAAATACATTTATTGATATGTAAGGATGTCTTCATTGCTAACAGATTGTAAACAACCTCTGTAAGTCACCCTATTTTTAACATATATACATTTATATATATAAAGAGGCTGGAAAGATGGAAAGATCTACATCAAAATGTTAGCTGTATTCATCCCTGGTGAATCATTGCTAGATGATTTTCACTTTTCACTTAGTAATTTGATAGCATTTTGTAATGTGTGTTTTTGTTGTTTTTACAGTGTGTATGTATTCTTTTCTTTTTTTCTTATTATCCAAAATAATTATTTTCTTTTTTTTCTCCAAATACATTTATTTTATTTTTTCAGTGTTAAAAGATTCATTGTTCATGCACCACACCCAGTGCTCCATGCAGTACGTGCCCTCCTCAATACCCACCACCAGGCTCGCCCAACCCCCCACCCCCTCCCTTCCCAAACCCTCAGTTTGTTTTTCAGAGTCCACAGTCTCTCATGGTTCATCTCCCCCTCTGATTTCCCGCAATTCACCCTTCCTTTCCTTCTCACAATATCCTCCGTGTTTTTCCTTATGCTCCAAACGTGAGACCATATAATTGACTCTCTCCGCTTGACTTAATTCATTCCACATAATCTCTTCCAGTCCTGTCCATGTTGATACAAAAGTTGGATATTCATTCATCCTTTCTGATGGAGTATGTATTATTTTCAAACTCTGATAAAAACACTTCCAGTTAAACTATTGTATGACTAACTTGGAAGTTACATTGGTCTTGCTAATGGAAAGAGACTAGTGCTTTGCCACTTTTGATGTGCATAGGATTCAGCAGATCTAAGGTGGGACCTGGTACCCTGCATTTCTCACAAGCCCCCAGGCATGGCCAGTGTCACTGTTTGTGGACCACAGTTTGAATAGCAAATTCTCAATAAACGATAAAAAGCCTGTATTGCAAGATTTCATTGTTTTTGTTGTGCCTGTTTTATTCCAGGTGGAAATAGGCATGGAATAATAAAGGACTTCTGGCAAATAAAACAGGAATAGCTTTTATCATTCAGTGGTTCTCTTAACTACTAGAATAAGTGGATTCCATCTCTATCTTGTCCAGAGATTCAAGATACCCTGCAGAGTTCATGGCAGTCCTGGGCCGCCTCATCTTGAGGGAGGGCCTTCATCTTAAAAACAGAGTTTGAGTAACCATCCCCATGTGAAGCTTGCCACTTATAAATTGCTTTTCCTTAAAATACTACATTCGTGATTTTCTCTGATAAAGTAATGCTTACATATAAACACTTTCTTGACTTTTTGGCCTTTTCTGAATTGCTTAAACATTTTAACATGTCTACCAGTTATTAATTCCAAAAAAAAAAGAAAAGAAGAAGAATAAAGCAGCAAATTCAGTTCAGACAAGGTCAAGAGAGAGGGCGTTTACCAAAATGTGACTCTACTACCAGCATAGCTCTCTACTCACGCTTTAGCCACATTTCTCCCCTCTTCTAACTTAGATTATTGGGCCAACACAAGTTTTAGCAAGTCAATTAAAGGGCTAATACAATTAAAAGAAAAAAAGAAGAAGAAAAATAACCAAACTAATCCTGTCAGCCTCCTTGACTAATCAACCAAAATTTCTTTTATATTGTTCTTGTTAATGAGCTGACTAGTAGTGCAGTTGGTAGGAACAGTATTTTTGAATGTCTAATTTTAGTATTAGCAAACGGCACGACTGTGGCAATATGCCATGTGTGTATTTATTGTTTATTCATTTATTTGATGTGGCCTGTTCTGCTAGAACTTGGGTTTCTTTAACACAGATTATGTCAGAAGGGGCAGATTTACCCTGAAGCTAAAAAAGCATTGTATTCACCTGATTGTGTGTTTTTACAAAATTTACTAGAATAAGATAATTTAGCCTCCATAAATTAAGTTCTCTCTCTCTCTCTCCTTCCCCACCTCCCCCTCTCCTGTAAGATTTCTTGGGGAAGGGAAGTATTCAATAGCTTAAGTCCACGAGTTGGTGCTTTTGTAATGAGCAACCCATGAGATTTGGGGGCGGGTGGATGATATCCAGAAGATACCATTAGCAGCAATTCATTGAGAGCTAGAGATATGTTTTAAAAAGAATTAATGACTAGGCTCTTGGGTTGTTTGATACTCCAGCTAATGAAAGGAAGGACTACCATGAACACATAGGAGAATTATTTATATTTCCTGCTGATTGGACACAAAAAAATTGTCATTGACAAAGATAAGGTAAAACTCATACCACAAGAGTGGACAGCTAATTTGTTAATGGCTATTGAAAAGTCCAAGAATTTTTAAGATCCTCCACTGCCCAGGGAATCTTGAAGAGCCTTGCATTCCTGCAAATCATATATGAAAGGCACTTGATAGTTTCTCCCAAACTGGTAACAATTCTAAGCACAATATAAGATGTTACAATAATAAATAGTGGAGCTGAAAAAAAACTTTGTAAAATGTCAACAAAAAACCCAAATTTTAGTCACTGTTGTTGGAGAAGGGACTGAATTTTATTTTCTCTGTAGAAAAATTACAATTTTACTGTCATACAAAGAGGTAAAGCAGATACAAACAAAAATAGCAAAGTGTTATAGAGGCAGACCTCTTAAGGAAAATATATAATTTTTTGAATCTTCTGAAGTTCTTGATAATTATCAATATTTCAAGATTTGTCCACTGTAATTTATTTGCCTGCCATTCCAAATAAGTGGAAACTTTCAACCAAAGGTTACATTTGTATTTTGCATTCTTTTTCTTAAAGAAGAACTTCAAAAGCATAGAAGGTTCTGGCCCTGCTAAAGGTGGATATGTCTCCAATAATTGGAATGACTTGAAAGCCTCGGTGCTGCACATGGGATGTTTCCCAGTATGTTAATATTTTGACGTTTTCTTTTTTTTTTTTTAAAGATTTTTATTTATTTATTACAGAGCGAGAGACTGAGAATGAGAGGGGAGAAGGTCAGAGGGAGAAGCAGACTTCCCGCAGAGCCGGGAGTCCAATATGGGACTCGATCCCGGGACTCCGGGATCATGACCTGAGCTGAAGGCAGTTGCTCAACCAACTGAGCCACCCAGGCACCCTTTTTTTTTTTTTTTTTTAAAGATTTTTATTTATTTATTACAGAGCGAGAGACTGAGAATGAGAGGGGAGAAGGTCAGAGGGAGAATATTTTGACGTTTTCACCATAAAAGGGAAAGCTTTAGGAATGTGTGAAGAAATTCAGAAAAAATACTCAAAAATAGACACACCTTCCTTTAGTGTGAAAGTGGCTGGTTTTGTGTCATCTAGGACCACTACATTTTCCCAAGTGAAGCTACCTGGGGAGGCTGTAAATGCAGATGAAAAAGCTGAAAACGGGTTCCTGGGTGGCTTAGTCAGGTAAGTGTCTGCTCTGCCTTGGGCTCAGGTCATGATCCCAGGGTCCTGGGATCGAGTCCTGCATCGGGCTCCTTGCTCAGCTGGTAGTCTGCTTTTTTCTTATCTCCATGCCACTCCCCCTGCTTGTGCGCTCTCTCTCTCTCTCTCTCTCTCCCCCCCCCTCTTCCTCTCTCTCTCTCTCTGACAAATAGATAAAATCTTGGAGCAAAAAAGAAAGCTGAAAACAGTCCCAGCTGTGTCACCACCCTCGCACTGCCCCAACCCCCTCCAAAAAAAAAAAAAAAAAAAAAAAAATTTAAAAAAAGCTTGATAAAGATGGTTACCCTTGGATCGTATTTTGGTGTAATTAGTCTCTCTTAGTATACAGTGTTACCTAGGGCTGGCGTCCTGAAGGGGAGAACAGAGGGCCAGAATATAGAGGAAGAATGAGATTCTAAGTGCACATGCCCCAGGGTTCCTGAGGACAGTTAACTGGGCTGGAATTGTGTTAAAATCACTATTGTTTGGGATAGGGCACTTGTTATAATGCGTCATAGCTTTTGAGCCACCTGCCCTACTCCCATTTTCCCCATAAACCTTATTATCTTCAGTGCATGAGATGTTGAATGTGAGGTTTCTCCAGGACCCATTCGTGACAATAAAGCAGAAACACCTGCATTTATACCTTGCCTTATTTGTAAAAGATTTGGAGTAGCTGCTAAGATAAACAGGACGTCAAGCAGCAACAGCGCTTCAGAGAGGAGCAGTCATCTGATGGGAGCAGAGCATAGAAGTGTTCGAAACAATCAATACAAGAAAATGACCAAAAAGTGTCCCCAAAGGAAGAAGTACCGATAAATAAAACTGGGCACTGCTCTGACTCTTCCTGGCACCCACGACGGAAAGGGAAAAAAAACGCATCTTAATGGTGTTTTCTTTTCGGGATGAAATGCGTCACAGAAATTCAAACGTTCAGACCCTTTGAAGAAAATGTTTCAGCACCCCGTGTGGGGCTTAAAGCAAGTCCTCACTAGATGTGGGTAGAAGAAATACGGGCTCTGCTGGCAGATGACCTGGTTTCCATCCAAGGTGGTAACAAGCTCATCTACTTGTTAGTGTTCTGACCTTGAACATGTTATTTACCTCTTTAAACTTTGCTTCATTGGTGACAGGGGGATAATAATAGCAACTATCTCAGAAGTGCAGAGTAAGTACCCGATGATGTTCTATTTTAATATTATTATTTTACAAAAGCTGTGGAAATGGAGCTGAGATACATAGATTATTGTATATACCACTTTAGGAAAATAAAGGACATAACATGGGATTACAATTTAAGAAAAGCATTTTGGTGGACACTTTGTTTTCTGACTAAAGGTCCAGCACTTGACAGTTACTGATGGAAAAAACGTCTCTCCTTGGGCAGATGCTAGGAGAGATCTCTGGTCTGAATGTTTTGAAATCTGGTCCACACACTGCTTTTCATAACTGATAAAAATAAATGTTGCGTGCTAGATTCTGGCCCCGAGGCTGACCACACGCAGTCTGTGGTTGGGATGCCCCTGGATTGCCAGGGTCTGTGATGAGAGGCTGGCAGGTCAGTTAGCAAAGGTCCCTGCAGGAGCTCACTATGGAAGCTCGCCAGAGAGGTACCTGACTTGCCCACCTCTCCTTCCCCCTGTGACTGAGGCCACTGCACTTGGGTGCAGGAGACTCCACAGGCTTGTGCAACCTGGTTAAATATGCCCACTCCTCCACATAGATAATAATCAGCCTTTCAAAGTTTTGAGTTACTGTGCAGCGGGGGTTAGCAGGTGCCAGACGGGAGAGAGCTGCCTTGTGAGACATTGGACCCCCAGCACTTTGAGCTTTGGGTTTCACCTGCACATCACGGCGACGGAGTGGTGAGCAGCTTGTCTGCTCCCACATGCCTTGTGGAGCCGGGGAGGCGAGAGCGCGTCGCTGGTATCACAGAGCCATTTAAGGGCTGTGACTGTTGTTAATATCTCTGTAAAAATGGACTGGCTATTGCCTTTTAGACTGAAGGAGAGGAGCAAAACCCACCAGATTTTATGTCTGTTTTATATCAGCTTTCAACCTTAAACAACTATATTAAGTGCTCTTTGGGTTAAACTGAAATGCTTAAGGAACCTCATTACAGAGTTTAATTATCATGGCATTTCGTAAAAGGCGAAAGAGGAGTCTGGCTGGGAGAATCCTGCCCTCTGAGTACTGATGGTGCTGGTTTGGATTTCAGTAACCACTAGAAGGTGCGTTTTGCATTTCTTGCAGATGTACTTTGCAAGAAAGGAAACAGGGAAGGGGCAGGGAGAAAAAAAAAACATGCCCCTGATCTGTTTTCTTTTTTGAAATTGTAAATTACATAAAAAAAAGAAATTGAAACATGAATAGACAAAGACTTTGTTTATTTATTGCCAGGAGAGACCCATTAGCATGCCGCACCGTGTTTCCATGGCATTGTGGAGACATAAACAGAAAACACGGACTAATGCATTCAGTTAGGCACAGATTTTAAAGTCTAATGTGCAATCTAAATATATATCACATGTATTCTTGCTATTTATTTATCTATTGTATATCCAGCAGTGAAAGAGGAGACTGCCTAACTAATGGGAGGCTGTAATCTGTTTGTAAATGTGCCTACACGTTCAAGGTTCTGTTTGTGATGTGTGTCTGTGGCTTCTCCGTGCCCTTTGTTACCTTGCAATCCCGTCTTACCTACCTTTGCCTCATCTTGACTCTAGGCACAGACACAAATGCCTTAATTCACCTTCCAGACAGGTAACCTACCAGAGGGAAGCGACTTGGGATAAGTGTATATGAATCACTGTGAGTGATGAAGATGTGGCAAATTGGAGAGCCCATGCTCTCTTGACAAGCAACAATTCTCGACAAGCGTAAATGTGGGTTTATTTCATAAGATCTGACAAATTTTCAAGAGAATCCATAAATCTGCATTTTTACCAATGGGCAAATTTTCAACGAGAATCTGTAAATCTGCATCGTTACCTGAAATCTCCTGATTAAAGAAATTAGCATATTTGTTGGCCAAATGCAACCGAGTAGGAAGAGTACAAGGGCTGCCAGTTTCTGACACCTGATATGTGATAATAACTTCAGTGTTGTTGTGGTTACTGTTGTTTTGCTTTTTTTTTTTTTTAAAGGCAAAGAGCCTTTGCTCCTTCCGTGATGCGAATTGCATGTTGCAATAATGCAGTTGAGTCAATGTCAGAGCATAGCCCAGAATCCAGGGCTTTGTTGCCTGTTTCAGTGGTCTTTCTCATCATCTTGGGTGATACTGGCCTGTTGATTCTTACGAAATTTCAGCTGGCTTCTCTCAGAGAGAAGCATCAAGCAGAAGGGAATAGAAAAGCGCAGACCCAAGGTAGAGAATCAGGTGACCCTGTTCCAAAGAGCTCCTCTTCAGTGAGAGAACAACTGACCAGAACCTGACAAGAGTGAATAATTTCATTCCCCTGGAGATCATGTTTACAAATAGGATGAATGCCACTCCACAAAGAATTCATTATCAAGCCAGTTAATCACAGAATCAGAAACTAGGTTCAGGGAATGCTGCTTATAATTGTTATTGGTCTGCATGAAATCAATTGGTACCATTTGGGTCCCCTCCTTTATTTCAGGGATTCTTTACCACTCCTGTATGGGGTACTTGTCCTTACGTGTTAAGGAGTAAGGTGAGGGGGAGACCTATATTCTGTGCTGTATTAGAAAAAATATGGTATATCTTCATCTTTTCCCTTAAATTTAGGTGTGCAGATTTTTTTAGGACAGTATGGTTTGACTCAGACTAGCTGTGAAATGTAGTGTCAGTCTTCAAAGACTGAAGTATGAAGCCATATTGTCTGGAAACAAACGAGAAATCAAAAGTATTATTCTGGAGATAATAGATTTAGTCTGTCTCTGAAAATAACAAATTGTTTGAAAAACATCTAAATGAATGAAATAATTAGCTTGAAGAATATCAAGAGCCTTCTATTGTATTGATAATAACATCTGATATATAATGAATGAATTATATTTTCATTCTCTTGTATTGGTTTGCCTGCAGTTTTGCAACCATGATGGGAATCACGGTTTCAGGCCTTTGCTTCATTGCCTTTTGCTTTTCGTGGGCTCCTGCTTACACTCTGGTTGAGAACTGCCTTTCCTTCTTAGGTATTTTCTTGTTCTTTTTATTCTCAAAGGTCCATTAAGTAGGAAACACCCTATTATAGCTGCAAAGTGAGTGTGCTTCTTATTCACCCCCTGGCCTGTCAGGAAGAGGGTCTGGTTTTCTGTGAAGACGATCCCCTTGCTACCCGTATCACAGTGTGCTCGGATTACCTGCCAAGTGCTTGCTGTATAAATTATAGCTGCCTGGTGGGAGCTTTAATTCACATGCTTGATGTTTTAAAAAAATATATTTTCAAGGTTGAACTCCATAAATCCAAGTTTTTTGACTGGGTTATGTCTGCTCTCATTTTTCCTTTTCTTCTTCTTGTATTTAGAATTAAATCTTCTTTTGTGGGGAAGGGAAGAAGACACAGGAACTCCATGAGAAAGAATTTTGTGTTTGATGAATCTCAGTTAATAAACACTGAGTTAGCAGAGATTGGAAAATACTATATTATCGGCTGGTGCTTATTTAAATATTCAGATGAGCCAGCCCTTCTAAACCTTTCAAACCGTGAGGGCAGCTTTGGCTCTCAAGATTGCTGTTTTGGGGCCCCTGGGTGGCGCAGTTGGTTGAGCGACTGCCTTCGGCTCAGGTCATGATCCCGGAGTCCCGAGATCGAGTCCCACATCGGGCTCCCAGCTCCGTGGGGAGTCCGCTTCTCACTCTGACCTGCTCTCTCTCACTCTCTCTCTTTCCTAATAAATAAATAAATAAAATCTTAAAAAAAAAAAAGATTGCTGTTTTGTTCTGCACTTTCAAGTGTGCGCGTTCACTGGTGCGTGTGAGCTGTTGGCGTACCACAGTTTAGTTGTAGCCCACCTCAGGATGTGTCGTCATTGAGAAACCGAAAATATAATAAATATAATAGGTGTTCCCTTGCAGTCTGGTTCTAAGTTTGGCAGAATCTTAATGCCTTCACCAAATTTTCTGGCCTTCTCTCTTCTCACACAGCACTTCTAACACAGCACAGTTGGTGTTCGTTTTGGGTAGATTAAATAACCGACATCCTGGGCATTGACAGAAGGGAAGTTGATCAACAGGACTGACAGTTGAAGATTGACCCAGACAGCTTGAGGATGCCCTCACAGGCCTACAGCTGTGCTTGCAATTGGATTGGGGAGCAAAATTTTGCTAATAAGTAGTTTTGAGGAGAGGACTAAAGGGACAAAGAATCATTGTGAGATTGGAAGTTTAGTGAAGTGAGATTAGAACTAGGTACTTTGATGATTGTGGTTGTGATGCCACTAAATGCATTGTTTTAAATTTCTTTTCTTTTTTTTTTTTTTCATTGTTTTAAATTTCTTTGGAGAGAGTCACTTATAGCTGAAGACCCTTTCTTTGCTGCTGGATGAGATATGTAAATTAGCTGCCAGAAGGTTAAGCAGATGAGAACTTGCCCTGTATAACAGAGGGGGGACGCAGTTGAGGTGTCTAAGAGAATGGAAGGTTAGGGAAATACCAAAGGGGTCTGGGGAATGGGAAGACAATTGGTGAGGCTTGGGCAGGCTCAGTGAAAGGTCGAGGAAGAGACAGCTGAATGGCCAGGAAAATTCTAACTGATTTCTGATGTGTCCAAATAGAATTATCTAGACTTCATTCTCAGCAATGTGTTGTAAAGCCTTCCATTTGCCGTATTTTTCTTAATTCTCCATTGTTCCTGAATGCTTTGGGTACATGTAGATTACTTTTGCAGCCTGTGAGGGGTTGCTGAGATTGGCATTAAGGTCAAAGAAAGGCAAGAGTCGAGTCTCTAAGCAGGACAGGATGGTAGCAGTACTAGTCACAACCCCAACAAAGACGACCATGATGGAGATGAATGTAGGAGTTATTTACTGAAGACCTACTCCATTCCAGATACCTCACATACTTTATCCTATTAATTTAATTTTCACCAGAACCCTGCAACTGTGGGCTCTCTTTTTATCTCTGTCTACACCCAGTCCTCTGCATTGTTCTGAATCCTTCACAGAGCCCCAGGAGAAAATCCTTTTTCCCAAGCTCTGGGTTGCTTATTTTTGCCATTTCCTTCTATGTAATGTTAGTGGCACAGATTTGATGCGAGAACATAAATTTATTACCCAGTGCTGACTAAACACTGTCAGTTGAAGTAGTAACAGGTAAATGGCATATAAAACTCTCTCTTGGATGCATAGACTCAGGTTAACCTCTTTATAGATACCTTATTTTCTTCCCTTTTATAAAATTTATAGACTTTTCCTTAGGTTCCTTTCCAGGTGGAGTTAAGTAGACTCTGGTGCTACCCCAAATTATGGCTTATTTTATTTCTTGTGGTGCCTCATTATAATGCAATTATCAGATGTCTGAGGCATCTTGCCAGGGCACCTGTGTATTGGAGTATGCTCAGTACAGATTAAACCAAGAACACTAACTTGACTGGGTCTCATCTATCTTTGCTCTTGGTTACTCTCCCTCTGGATATAAAAGAATGCAAACTATCCCTATGCTTTCCTGTTTTCTGTACTTATTTTGTCTTCTTCCCTGCCCCCTCCCTGCTACCTTCCCCACTCCCAAGGACATAGTGCCCTGAGGTTTCTCATGAATAATCTCCTTTCCTCCCAAACCATAGATTCTGCTCTGATCAATACTTTACTGTGATTCAATGATATGAAGAGGTAATATCATTCCCTGTTTTACAGATGAGATTTAGGAAGGTAAAGTAAGCCATTCAAGGTCACAAAACTACGAAGAGATAGAGCTGGAATTCCAACCTATGTCTGTCTGGCTCCCCAGAACAGAATCTTTCTTTCCCATTCTGGCTTTCTTTACTGGCAACCCTCTCCTTCCACCAGGGGCATAGGCTGGACAATTTGGGGGCATGAACTGAACAAGCATTTAATATCATGAAGGTTTACAATACCTTTTTATGTTTTTTTCTCAGAATTGCCTTTTTTTTTAATTAGGAATATAAAATCACCATGTGGGTTTAAGTTAGTTCCAGTGTAAGTTGCAGTGATACTAAAGTTTTGAAATAATGCTTATATTATTAATTATTTTAAGTGAGAATTAAGGGGTAACACACTTTCCATTCATCTCTCCAAGGTTCATGTGCAAACTTTCCCCACCAAACTCATTGCAGAAGAGAAAAAAAGAAAGTCTTGCTTAACCAGAGAAGCATGTAAAATACTTCTACTACAGGAAGCACCTTTTATTTTACTTGAAGAGCAATTCCAAAACATCAAGCTTTAAAAAAAAACAAGTGACAATAAATCTTTACAAATGCCTTTCTTCCCACACTGACAATTGTTGAGAATATACTTTGCTCCATTACACTGTGTTATCATAGACAGTGTAAACGATGTTAAAGTATACCCATGTGCCCCCATCCCAGGAACCACAGGAGGCTGCCTTTGCCACATAGTATCTGCTTGTTTTCCTACCTAGCAAGCTGCCCTGGGATTTTTTTTCCTTCTTTATGATCCACTAGATGAAAAAAAATCTCATTAAAAAAATTTTTTTGGGGGGAGCCTGGGTGGCTCAGTGAGTTAAAGCCTCTGCCTTTGGCTCAGGTCATGATCTCAGCGTCCTGGGATGGAGCCCCGCATCAGGCTCTCTGCTCATCAGGGAGCCTGCTTCTCCCCTTCTCTCTGCCTACCTCTCTGCCTACTTGTGATCTATCCCTCTCTTTCTCAAATAAATTAAAAAAAAAAAAAAATCTAAAAAAAATTTTTTTTTTGTTCCGAAAATGCTCAAGTATACACAAGCGTAAAGAGAATTTTATAATTAACCCTCATGTATCCACTTCACTTCAACAATTATTAACTCATGGCCTGTTCTGTTCCTTCTATTACTGTTGCTCCCTAGGGGCTTTTTTTGGCAGGGAGAGGAGTGTTAAAGGGGAATCTAAAGTCAACTCCAAACATATTATTGTATGTAAATCTGAGTCTCATTTTAAGTATCTCTAAATCTAAATTCCAATTTTTCCAAATTGTTTTTATACGTAGTAGACATGGAAATTATTTTTTTCCCCAGTCTAAGAAATTAGTTTTTTTCCCCAGTCTAAGAAATGATGGAGAAACCTGCCGAGCATGGAGGATGCTATCGGCTCTTTTGTGTGGTTTCTCTCCCTCCCCCAGATGTCACTAGAAGTCCCGTTTGTGAAGGAGATGGACAGTAAGTGGTAGTGACTGATGACCTGGCCATGTGCTGGCTATTCTTCCTAATGCTCCCCTCTTCTCTGCCATCTTCCCCAGTGCCCAGTAGGGATCTATTTCCCAGACAAAGGACTATGTGATGATAATGGGTTGAAGTTGTTTCTATGAAACTCATGAATTTTTCATGTAATTTAAATACAGATTGGGCTGCCAGGGACATGGTTCATTGAGAAACGCTTTCATGCTGAGTCTAGGCATTGTGTCCTCAAAGGCTTGTCTCTCATGGAAATGTGAGGAAGGAAAATAGGAAAAGAAAAATCCAACTTTGTCCTGCAAAGTCAGGCTTCCCTGACTCCAGTTGCCCTCAAAGCTCCGGAGTCAGGGCAGAGAGAAAGACATTTTACGTTTTGGGTTTTAGCAGCCTTGACTGTTGGCTCTGCACCCATAAAGGGGGTTGCTGGGTGGAGCGGAGGCCTCTTTTAGCTAAATCTGTTTATGTGTTTGTCCTCTCAGTGTCTCGATATTCAAAGAAGACATTTAGGAGATGAGGGCCTGGACAGAAATGAAGACCCATAGCGGCATGCAGAACACACTTCTTGACCATTCATTCATTCCTTTTTCAGTTTGTGATTCTAGGTCTTACTTAGCATCTGGGGGATGCTGTAATAAAAATGTCTCAGTCCACCTGGAGTTTATGCCATAATGGGGGAGCTAGATGATGAGTATGCAAACAAATAAATAGCCATAATTGTGTTAAGTCAGGTGGAGCAAATGAAAGTGGTGTTCAGGTAGCACCTGATGGGAGAGCAGAGGGTGGCTACATCCCTCAGTAAGGAGTGGCAGGGTCAGTGCTATTCACAGTGTCGTCTGAGAGCCATCAGCGCTATCTAGAAACTTCTTAGAAATCCAAGTTTCCAAAGGTCTGCTAGGAATTTGATCTAAAGATGCACTATCTACTGAGTGATTATCTCTGGGGAAGGCCTTCCAGCTGATTTTTATGCATGTAAATTTTGAGAAACATGGGGCTAGGGTATGCAGATCCAAAACCCAGACCTAAAAGCAGATTCCTGTTGCATGCCCAGAATGGGTCAGCAGAGGGTTCTGCTGCTTCTAGTCTTTCTCAGGGGTCCAGGCTGCAGCACTTGCCACTCTCTCAGACATCACTGGTTGTCATGAAGAGCGTGAGAAAGCTCTCCGGTGTGCACACACACTCATGTGTGTATGTGTCTTCCAGTTAGATGGTCCAATCAGAAGGCAGCATGTACCATTTTTTGTGCACAACCAGTTGGTGAGCACTGAGCCAATGGCTGTATCCAATCCCAAGGGACCCAGGAAGAATAGGCCTACCTTGCGCCCAGAGGAGCGGTACCACAGGGGAGCAGGAAAGAAAGAAGTGGAAGTAAATGGTAGTTGATGCTAGGAGCTCAAGGAATACCCAATACCCAAAATAACATTTCGTACCTTTGAGTCACCCATGTTCCAGGTCCAACCCCATGTGGTCTCCTATGAAACCAGTGTGATTTAAAAGTGGTACTGCACTGTAGAAAACACTTGGACCTTGGTTCCGGTCCTTGCTGTGTCGCTTGGGCAATTCCTTTAAGCTCTTTGACACTCAGTTTCTTTTTTCATCTATAAATTGAGGGTTAGAATACCTTCCTTGCGGGGTTATTACACAGATGTAATGAGATAAGGAATCTAAGGGGCTTTTCTGTGACAAATTGTGGCATTTGTGTCTAATAGTAGACACAAAAGATGCTACTCTTTGTATCTAACAGTAGCCACAAAAGATACTAAATAATGTTACTGATTTAGAGTGGAATAGAATCCTTGAATCTTGGGAATTGAAAGGGCTCTTTGAAGTCTCTTAGTCCATTATCCTATCCACTGCAGAAATCCCCAGAAACTTCCTGGCAGTTGGTCTTATAATCATGCTAGAAATTCTGGTGACAAAAACTCCTCTCTTTTTGAGAAAGTACTTTGCAATCCAGAATTGCATTTTCAGAAGGCCAGTTCATGGATATGGTTAATTCATGCTCGAGGGAAAATGTGTTCTGTGGTCAAAGAAGTTTGCAACGTTCTGGGTTCCACAATTAATACACATTTCTTTATTATACACAACATTTTAGGGCACTTTGTATTTTCATAAGTAATTGTGATTTCGTTATGCAGTATTTTCCAAGTAAGGCTTAGGGGGGATTAAGGTTTTGAGAAACATAAATGTTGATCTAAATATTAAACATTTTTTCTTTACATTGAAGAAAATTCTAATAACTGGAAACTCTTCCTCTTATCTCTGCTCTCTGGAACAGCAGAAATAAGCTTGCACTACTTTCCTCAAACAGATTGCACAGAATCGACATACGCCTCAGACACGTGGTCCAACAGAAAGTGAAATACACCTGAGTGGTTGTTGCAGCGTACAAAACGTTTCAATACCAGAGTCTTTGACCCCTCTTGTGCATATAAATTGATTATCCCCAAACCAGAAAACGGGACAAAAATCCCTTTCTAATATTTCCAATTCAAACACCGAAGAATGTATTTATCTAAAGGACAGAAGAGAGATTGTGTGTCATCCTTCTTGAGCGCTTTTGATGCCTCTTTTCACTCTACCACCCTTAACGCAGCCAACATAACTTCAGAGTTTAAGATGCACAAGGCAGGAAAGTGAAGGGATTGACCAAGGCCACTGAGGGATTCTGTGTATTGCCTCCCAGAATAGAAGGCGAAGGTGTCTGGCTCCTGTGGTCTCTGCCTGTGAGCACACCGCATCTCCTAAGAGGTCATTTGATTCTGGGTGAGGAAGATGAACTGGCGACAGAAGGAAAAGGTTTCAGTGATACCCTTTCCCTCCTGACATCTTTGTGATGAGATCTTTCGATGTCTCCAAATCCACATTAGTTATGTAATGCAAGGGGAAATTGCTTCTGTCATCAAAAGCATAGGGCGATTATAGATCTACTCTGAGCATTTTGAGTAATGAGTAATCCTTTTGCAAAAACACATTTACTCTTCTAACTTATCTTTGCAAAAGATGAGACATTATGGATATAATGCTAAGAGCTGTGGAATAGGAATCAGACTACCTGAACTCCAGCCCTGGCTGTGCCACTAATAACCTGTGTGTGCATGGGTAAGACATTACCTTCTCCTGACTCAGAATCTGTATCCTTAAAGCAAGTGGGTTAAAACAAATCATCTCTCAGTTTTAATCCTACCTCTACAGCACTATAACCATGTTAAAAACTTTTATTTTCAATGAAAGGAATTCCTTTTCATTCCCCAAATCAGAAAAATAAGCAAGAACTTTATTTGTTTATTTGAATCAACTGAAATGTGGCTCTGAGCTTTTATTTGGCCAAGGTAAAATTCAATCTCAGACATCTCTGGCATTAACACTTTCTCCACAGAGATTTGGTTGATATTTTAATGTCTTACTCAGTGCTGGAACACCAGCAAACCCTTAGGTCATCAGTTATAGGACCACACAGAGGCCCACGCTGGGAAGCCACTGTGCTCACGGGCCTGATGGCAAGATGCCCTGTGGTTTCAGGGCACACTGCTCCCGTATCATGCTAAAAGCATAGTTCTTTATGCCGAAGCAAAGAGCTTATGTTTAAAATCCTTCTTCCCTCGTGGGTAATGAAGCCATTTCCTTGGCCACTTCCTGGAAGCTACTACCATAGAGTATCTCTGCTGTCATAGAACCTCTAGATTTTTGTCTTTTTTGACAAACTGAGAGAATAAAATTCATTTTTCTAGTATTCCCCAACAATATTCTTATTTCTCGCCACTCTTCCCAGAAGTTTATCCAGAAGATAGACGGAATCTAATTTTATATTTTGCAAATGATAGGAAGGACTTTTGTCATCAAGTAGCTTCTCCTTTGTATCGAAAAAAATCCCCAAATCAAGGAAATACTAAGTTCCTGGCTATCTGCTTAAAACAGAAGAAAGGAAAAACATGGGGGGCAAACATAAATTAACATTTTGATAAATTACACTGACCAGGTGGTAACACACACGGAACTTTATAATTTATGAAGGAGAAAGATAAATATTCAAAACATTGTTTTATTCCACACATAATATACTTTTAGTACAGAATGCTTAAATCAAGCAAAAATGAAATTATGGATTTAAAACACTTATGATCCAACCTCTTAGAGAATTCTATTTTTAATATTTTGGTGTACATACTTTCATACCTTTTCTATGCATGTGTACTATTGGTATTATTAAATGTAGCTAATGTTTATTGTTTGTTTGCTAAGACATAAGAGGCATGAGAAAAATCTGTCATGATTAATACAGATCCCCAGACTTTGAATAATGAAATATTTAAGCAGCTCTATTTATTAAGGATTTATCATATCCATATACCAACCCTTATGTAAAACCCTTTAACACATCTTTTTATTTAATCTTTGTATCAAACCATGAGATTAACATTTCATGGTAGATATTGATGGTCATTTAGAAAGTCTTTGTCTTGCTTCCTCACTTTTTAACAGAAGTTTGGTTTTGTTATTTGTTTTTCCCCCCCAATAATCTGTTCTCCTTGTAACTTATCCTACCTCTAACTTTCAGGATGGGCCTAACTGATATAGGAGTGATTCTATTTCAACAGGTACTTTCATTTAGCCAGTCAAGTACTCAGTTCTGGACAAGGAGACATGGAGAGTTGGCTGGGTATTTCTGGGCATGAATCCATGATCATAAGCAGAGAAACCCCAGAAGAGGCTACTTCTTTTTTTTTTCTTTTAGATATGGCTAAGTAAGATGTCTCTTATTGTTTAATCTATTTTGAATTAACGTTTCTGTTTCTTGAGGCTACAAGCATCCTAATATAGTGTTTTTATCTCATTTCTATAGATGATGAAATTGAAGTTCAGCTATTGCCCAAGTTAGTGAGACGGACTCCATCTACAGTTTTATCTGAGTCCAGAATCTCCACTCATATGCTTGAAATTTTTTTTACGTATAAGTCACTGGTATTTCTTTTTTGGTGAACCCACTGTCTGTGTCCTTCAGAAAGGCACAGTTTAAGTCCAATATATATTTTGTTTTCTATAATTTCAGATAAGACATTTGTGGAAAGCCTCTAACAAAGTTCTTGTACTTATTTTTATTTCTAAATTAACCTCACCATTGATGTTTGTTATTTTTGTTGCTCTGACTCTACAAGGTTGTATTTCAGTTTTAGTCCAACACATTCTAAAACATGATGAGGGCATCTGGGATCATGCCCCACATTGGGCTCCTTGCTCAGCGGGGAGCTTGCTTCTCTCTTTCCCTTTGCCCCTCCCCTCTGCTCCTGCTCTCTTTCTCACTCTCTCTCTCTCTAAAATAAATAAATTAATAAAATCTTAAAAAACCCACAAAAAACACAATGAGCCATTTATAACTTACTATTTAAAATACACCATCTGGCAATACAATTCTTTAAGTTGACATATCAGAGTATCAGTCTTTCTGCACTTTGACTTGTGGTGACTTCTTTTCCTGCCACCTATCATTTTGTAAGTTTCTTGAATGCAGAAGCTATATATACTTATATTTTTGTTCTTTTAAGCTAGGTGAATAGAAATCTGGTCCATTTATGGGAGGTATGGGCAGTATACTTGTATTTACTGAGTGTTAAATAATGGTAGGTTAATAGGCATATTCTAGAGGTGTATAAATGATACATCACCATCAAATAAGCTATAGGTTAGATTTTATTATCTTCATTTCACAGCACAATCGTGAAAAAGTTCAGAGGTGATAATTACCATTCATTCAGTAAGCAAATATTTCCTTTTTTTTTTTGTTAAAGATTTTATTTATTTATTTGACAGAGAGAGAAATCACAAGTAGGCAGAGAGGCAGACAGAGAGAGAGGAGGAAGCAGGCTCCCTGTCAAGCAGAGAGCCCGATGCGGGGCTCGATCCCAGGACCCTGAGATCATGACCTGAGCCGAAGGCAGAGGCTTTAACCCACTGAGCCACTCAGGCGCCCCAAGCAAATATTTCTTAAGCACAGCCAACCTGTCAGACATTCTCATAGTTTTTACAGATACAGTGGTGAACAATTTATGGTTCCTGTCTACAATAATTTTATAGTTAAAGGACAGAGACAAAGAAGTAAAGAGGCATTTATTATAGAGTGAGATGGAGAGGGAAGCCCAGGGAATTATGGGAGCAAGAAACAGACACACCTGACTAAAATGTAGTAATTAGGGAGGGTTTCCTTAAAGATGCAGCATCTGATTTGAATCCTAAAGAGAAAGTAAGAGCTGGCCAGGTAAATCTTGACTTAGATTGGTCTAAGTTTAGTCCAGGGGGAATGATTAGCTAAGACTTCCAGGGAGAAGCATTCCACATACAAGTCTCTGAGGCATATTGTGAGCATGACATATTTATTGATGTTAGTGAATGGGGTTTGATAGGGATGGTGAGAGATGAGGCTGGAATGATCTAAATCTGATTTTTGAATTATCTTAATTGATGTACTAAGAAAGTTGAATTTTGCCCTGTAAGAATTGGGGAGCTCTTGGGTAGAGGAATGGTTTATTCCTCTTTTGGAAAGGGCAGAGAATGGTTTAGAGCAGGGTATGGTGAAGCTTTTCTGTGAGGGACCACATAGTAAATAATTTCAGCTTTGGGGTCATGGTGTCTCTCTTGTTTGTTAGCATTTGCCCCAAACAGCAAGAGACATCACATTCATGTGCAAATGATTGAACATGGCTGTATTCCAATAAACTTTATAAAACCAGGCAAGGGGTCAGATTTGGCCAGTAGCCTGTTCTTTGCTGAACCCTGGTTTAGAAACACGTGAAAATCTGGAGATAGGAAGTTGTTACAGTAATCCAACCAACGTCTGAAAGAAATAATGTGAGTAGAAAGAATAGGCAGATTTCCAAAATCCAAGGAAATGGTTTCACTAGGACTTAGAGATTGATTTGATCTGTGCGTAGAAGGAGGGGTAAAAATGATTCTTAGAGGACTGGTATAGACTGTGTTGTAGATGATTCTGCTTCAACTGAAAACAGCTGGCTGAGAAAGTGAGGTGGGAAGAAAAGTCCTATTTAGATAAATTGAGGATAAAATGTGCGTCAACATTACGGAGAAAGGTAAAGATTTCAGTGGGCATTTGGACATAGTAAATTTAGGTACTCAGGGGAGCAGTCTAGGCTAGCCACAAGGATTTGATTGTCATTGACATATTTGAAATATAACTGAATGTAGGAGAGCGGGAGAAATCTTCCAGGAGGAATGAGAAGAAGAGCAGGAGACTGGGAACCATGATACCTCAGGTATGGGCAGAAGAAATGGTTTCCCTGAAGAGAGCTGAAGAGGAGTCACAGAGAGATGTTTAGAACTAGAAGTGTCCTTATGGAAGACAAAGGAATAGATCAAGGAACAGACAAAAGTAATGGTACCTAATACTGTGTCTCTTCATTTTTGGCTAATGGCTTCGGATGAAACACTGTCAGAGGAGTGATGGGGAGTAAAACCTGTTGGTAGTGAACTGAGGAGTATGGTTCAGGGTATTGACATCTCTTTTGAGAAATATAATTGTGAAATGGAGAAAAGAAATAGATGAGGATATGTGTGATGTGTTTTAATAATGATGGGAAAGACTGGGTGATAATGTACTTTTCTGATGGGAAAATACTTGAGACAAAGTATTGAAGATGCATAAAAGGAGAGTAGTTGATGGAGGAAGTTCTCAGAAGTGGACAGAAGTTAGCTCTAGGGCCTAGGTTGCACACTTACCATTGGCAGGAGGAAGGTTACAGCTTCTTCCATTGGGGCAGGGAAGCAGGAAGCAGGAGAAGTACATATTTTTGTGAGTTAGTAGGTAGGGGGTTGGGCAGGAAGCTAAGAGAAGTCTATTTACTCTAAGAAGTTTGAGCCTGGGTCTTTACTAAAGTGGAAGGTTTTTGTTTTGTTTTGTTTTGGTGCATGCGTGTATGTCTGGAAGCTTCAAAGATGTGGAGAAAATTGAAAGATTCCCCTCTTTGGAAAGCTCAGAAGGAAAAGAAAATGTTTTTGGCAGGTCTTCAGCTCATACATGGCAAATCTGGTAATGGAATTCTTGTCTCCCAAAGTCTAGAACCACCGTTTTGTCCATTATACTATGCTGGCAGGGAGAACTTAGGCAGTTGTATGTTTACGTGGAGCTAACTGGTTCAAGGGACCAAAGATGTATCTATTTCTGAGGATTTGGTCCTTTGTTCTAGTTTTTCTTAACATAGTATTTGTGAAGCACTAATGGAGTCTTGTTTAAAAAGTCCTATGTACACAGTGACTTTCATAGATTAGTTTGTGCTATGAGGACAACAGACTGGATGGGGAAATTTTTTTTTTTGGTAGTTTATTTGAGAGAGAGAGAGAGAAGGAGCAGGAGAGGGGCAAACAGACCCCCCACTGAGCAGGGAGCCCGACTCCACTGGGGCTCCATCCCAGGACCCTGGGATCATGACCTGACCATAGGGAGATGCTTAACCTACTGAGCCAGTCCGGCGCCCCTGGGTGGGGGAAACATTTTCACATGGACTTTTCCATCGCTCAGTAAACAGACTACTAAGGCATTGCTTCAAGTTTAAGCATAGGGGATAGCAGAAAAAAAAACCCACAAAAGCAAAGATAAATCATCATAAAGACTCAAACCAGGGATAAATGAAAAAATTTCAAACGAAAAATCTCAGCGATTGTCAGGGCCTTCCCACAATGTCATTCTTTCTTTGCAGATTTTAGGCTCTTACAAAATGACTCTTGTATGCTCTCCTGTCCTTGGAACAGAGAGTGAGAAATGGGTTGAAAAATTTACTTGCTTGTTGAAAGTTTCTTGCTACCACCCTGTTATTTATGGTCCATCTCTTTTTTCAGGCTCCATAAAGTAGTTATTTCTTAGCAAATTTGAAAAAGTCCAGTGTAAACTCACAGGTCAATGGTAAATCTACACAGATGAGGTGATGAAAGTCGCCTCCCTTAGCTAGCTGACCTATGGATGAAAAAACTATGGAGAAAACTTTTTTTGCTGTTTTCTCATAGGATATGTTACTGTGTCTGATTTTGTAAGATCCTCTCTCTCATTATCCCAAAGAACAGGGCTTGTTCTTATAAACTGGTTGGGTCCTTCTAATGTACATCCACAGGAGAGAACTATCAGAGGAAGGATGAATAAGTTGAATTAGAACAGATGTTATAATTTACTTTTTTGAGGGGTCTATAAATGACAGAGCATTTCACCAAGTATTTAGCAGTGTGCATAAACTCAGTTATTTTGGACTACCCAATTATGTGCTACATTAATATTTTAAGTGCAGCACACTACATTTCACTGTGTCACTAAAACTGAATTTGGTGACTGCAAACACTGGCAGCAAACCAAGATGTGTAAAATGTGGTTATAGTATCATTCACTCAAATGTCCACCCCATTCTAATTGCCTACAGTTCAAAGCGACAGAAGGCTCTATTTCTTCCAATAATAATTTGATAACTTAGATAATCTTTCAGATACGAAGGTTCAACCAGTCCCCAAACTGGAGGTTAATGTTACCCTTCCTTTAGGATTCTGCCTTCAGTAATGATAGCCATGATTGGCTCTGGGGAATGAGCCAGTGTCCAGCCTTCTCTCACAGATCTGCCATACATCTTAGAGAAGCTCTTCCAGTTCAGGCTGAGAACCACGGCTCTGGAAACTAATGAGATTGTGATAATAGTTGTAAGGCATTTCCTATATGAATAAAGGCTTCTTATATATGCATATATATGAATTTATCCAAGACTGCAAGGACTAAAAACAGTCAGCCAAGTTATTAACTATTCTTCATATCTTAATTCTGATTGCCCACTACTTTATAAGCAATTTAGTCTTGTTTGCAGTTTTTAGTGTCCATAAATATATTTGTTTTCAGTCCCCCAACTCTTGTTTTTCATATCTTGAAGCCAGTTATGTGTTTGAATGTGGACAAATCTGTTAGAGAATTTTTTTTAAGACTTTCATGTCTTAAGCCTTAGGCCAAGGGGACAATTTACCAAGTATGGAATTAATCTTTTTCCTGGGAATATTTTCCTAGATACTGTTTTCATCTATGGTAAATGTTACTTTAATTGATCTTTATGTCTTTTACACAATATTCATTTAAGGAATTAATGATTGGAAATTACTTCCCTTCATTAGTTGATTTGGGTATGTTAAAGATGTGGCTCTGGAGGATATTTTTACTTTAGCAAGGTGCATGTATTTTTCATAAAATTCATTGTCAAAAAAATACTAAATTTTAAATTACAAGTTATTTGAAACAAAAAATACAGAAAATCATGTATTGAGCTTTTGTGTACCTACCACTGAGATTAAACAGGTGATGATTTTTAATATTTACTTCAGAAAGGATATCTAGGATCTGAACCGTATAATTAGTGAACTTGATCAGTAAATGATGACAGCTTTGTTTCTTTTCAGTTGCTGTTCCTTTATTTCTTTGTGTTATGTCTTTGAGCTGGACAGTATCTTCCATATGGTGTTGAATAGAAATTTGTTTTTTAAAAGGAGTGATTCAAGTGTTTTATCATTAGGTTTGCTGTTGAGTTTAAGGAGATTCATTTTACCAGATTAAGGATGTTTCCTCCTATTTCTGCTGCTCTAAATATTCCCTTCTCCCTATCCCCTGCCCCAAGGAAAAGGTGTTGAATATTATCACATATTTTGTCTTCTTCCAGAGATAGAGCAGTTAGTATGATGTTTTTTTAATGGCTTTATCTTTTTAGAGCAGTTTTAGGTTTATAGCAAATTTGAGGGGAGGATATAAAGATTTTCTACATATTTTCTATTTGCACATAGGCACAGCATCCCCATTATCAACATCCCCAACCAGTGTGGTACTATTTGTTACAAGATGAATTTACATCAACACATCATGAACACTCAAAAATCTATAGTTTCATCTTGATGTAGATTCCATGGGTTTGGACAAATGTATAATGATGTGTGTCTGTGTATATATATATATATACACAGACACACATCATTATAGAATCATATAGAGTATTTACATTGCCCTGAAAATCCTCCATGCTCCACATATTCATTGTTCCCCTGCTCCTCTAACTCCTGGCAACAACCGAATTTTTTTTTTTTACACTGTCTCCATAGTTTTGCCTTTCCCAGAACATCATGTAGTTGGATTCATACGTTATGTAGCCTTTTCAGATGATCTTATTTCACTTAGTAATTTGCAATTAAATTTCCTCTATGTCTTTTTCTGACTTGTTAGCTCATTTCCTTTTCAGGGTGGAATGATAGTCCATTGCCTGGATGTACCATAGTAATGAATCCATTCACCTACTGAAGGCATTTTGGTTGCCTCCAAGTTTTGGCAATTAGGAGTAAAGCTGCTGTAAACATCTATGTGGAGGTTTTTATGTGGACATAAGTTTTTATCTCCTTTGGGTAAATACCAAGGAGCATGATTGCTGGATCATATGGTAAGAGCTTGTCTTGTTTTGAAAGAAAGACAATTGTCTTCCCAAGTGGCAAAGTACCATTTTGCATTCCCGCCAGCATTGAGTGAGAGCTCCTGTTGCTGCACGTCCTTGCCAATATTTGGTGTTGTCAGTGTCCTGGATTTTGGCCATTCTTATATGTGTTGGTGGTATCCAGAAGGTTTTAGGAACCTCATTGCTAGTCTTGTTAGTATTTGGACCTTAGTCACGTAATCTCTAAATAGTTTTGCTCTGCTCTTAACATGTAGCCTGAATGCTTTTTACTGAAATTCTTAATCCTTACAGAGATGCTAAACTGATTTCTGTCATTCCTCAGTGTCAGAACAGACATTTTTGCATTTGAATCTTTACATATTTAATCGGTTGAAACTCAGAACATTCTTATCACTTTTAAATCAGCTTTAGCCCCAGGAAAGTAACTTAACGAAGTAAAATAAAATGAAATAAATAAGTAAAATGTGTGAATACATGAGATTCGTGGGCGGTGCAAAGAGCTCTATTTGTACTCAAAGTAGTAGTGCCTTTCAAAATTGATTTAGCAGCAAACTGTGTCTTCAAGCAAAATATAACTAGAATGCCAATGTCAAAAATAGATAAAACAGCATCTTGTGTTGATGGCTTCATGGTGGGCAGACTGAGACAGGGACCTGGGTTCTTTTTTAATAGATAACCCCCACATTTTTACCCTTGTTGGCTCTGAGAGGCCCCTCGGATGTCACAAAGCATTGTTTTGAGGCACTTTCTAAGATATTTATATATGGTTTTTGACAAATATTACAGATTTTGTACATTTAAGTTGGCATTGCTTTTAAAATTTGAGATTTTACACATTTCTTACGGTACATTTTTATAGTTCAAAACAATGTAAATAAGAAGTGAAAATAACTTAGAAATTCTATTTCTCCTGACTAATAATATTACCTAGACTTTTGTACCTACTTAAGGAAATCACCATAAGAAGCTATATTTTTATTCCAATCATAGTAACATTGCTCAAAATATATTTGAGTTACTCATTGAGTCCATTTATGAACCATTATAGAAAACAAGTATCAATAGATTAAAGTAATAACTTGTTTTGAACGCAAATGGAATTACCATCACTGGATGGATCTTTTGACTATTTCCAAAAAAATCAAAGCAAACATCAAAAGGATGAAGTTTTGCCACTATTACAGCTATTCAAAGTAAAGGGAATTGCAAATGCCAAAAGTAGTTCCAAAAGAGAAGGTTCTAATATGATATGACTAGGGACAATTGTAGGTAGCATCATTAGAATAAATGTATAATGTCCTTTATGGTGATTTCCTTGAAGAGTTTTGTGTTCCTGTGGCTGTCTGAGTTGTGATATGATTGTTCAAGAAGAGTCATGCCTGGTAGATTCAGAACAGACTGCAGGGCAGGGAAGATGGAGAGTGAGCAAGAAGGAAAGGATTTCCTAGTTGGGTCAGATTGGTGGGTCATGTTACAACCTATAGAGCAAGGAAGGTTAAGAGTAGCCACTGTGACTTAGTGGCTGAGACTGAAAATGAAATCAGTGTGTGGGCTTAAGTGGAAAAAGGAATCTGCCAATAATTATATTCAAAAACTTCCAATTTAAAGGTAAATTTGTAATTTTAATAATTGTACAGTAAAATAAATATTTGAGTCTCAACTATATATAGAGTACTGTTCCTATTTCATTCAGAAAATAAAAAATAATTTTAACTTATTCTTTCAGACATAAAATAATGTTTTTCAAAGATTCTATTGGAAATGTTCTACATCTATTTTATTTTCTTAAAATATAAATTGTAAAGTTTCTACAACATTATAGAAAATTTATGAATATGGCAAAGGTAGCTAATTTTCCAAAACCAAATGAAAGAATAATTTGAGTGTTTATTTTTACCTACTAGCATTTTCATGTGCTCTTCTATATAGTAGTGCATGAGTTATATATCTTGCTTTATGTTTTTACCTAACATTAAATCACAAATGTTCGCATATTTTTATGTGGTCTTTGTACTGTTATGTGTCATTGCTGCAAAAAGTCCAATGAAAAGAACTAGGACAGTTTATCTAACTGCTTCCCTATTCCAAATTTAACTTATTTTCAACTATTACAAGGGACAGATGCAAAAGAGAGCAAATTACTTTCATAAAACATGCTTTTTAAATCACTGAAAGGAAATTTGATGAAGGGCTAGGAGTGTGGTTGACATAAAAAAGTAGCTTTGGTACAGTACAAAACATTCCAGATTTGAATTAGCAGGCACGAATTTAGTTCTTCCTTCACTATATATCAATAGTATGACCTTGGGAAAGTTATATGACTCCATCTGTGTTCGTATACTATTTTGCACTTCTATTCTTCTATTACAGGGCTTATTACAGTATATCTTTGTGAGCCATTCATGCATCTGTGACCTTTAGGCTGGGTATTCAAGACAGCTTTCGTTACTTACTCATCTTTGCTATTCCTAGTTCGGAGAAGAGACTGACACAAAATAGATGATCAGTTATGGTTTGTTGACTAAAATGGAGAGTTGTTGTAAAAGTTAAGATGACGGGGGCGTCTGGGTGGCTCAGTGGGTTAAAGCCTCTGCCTTTGGCTCAGGTCATGATCTCAGGGTCCTGGGATCGAGCCCCGCATCGAGCCCCGCATCGGGCTCTCTGCTCTGCGGGGAGCCTGCTTCCCCCTCTCTCTCTGCCTGCCTCTCTGCCTACTTGTGATCCCTCTCTCTGTCAAATAAATAAATAAAAAAAAAATCTTAAAAAAAAAAAAAAGCTAACCTTCCTCCCTCCCTCTCTTCTCTAAAAAAAAAAAGTTAAGATGACGAAATTCTTTTTGAAATGTAGGGGACTATACCACTGCAGACTATTAAAAATAAAAATCAGAGGGTGGCTCAGTGGGTTAAAAGCCTCTGCCTTCGGCTCAGGTCATGATCTCGGGGTCCTGGGACTGAGCCCCGTGTCGGGCTCTCTGCTCAGCAGGGAGCCTGCTTCCCTCTTTCTCTCTGCCTGCCTCTCTGTCTGCTTGTGATCTCTCTCTCTCTCTGTCAAATAAATAAATAAATAAATATTAAAAAAAGATTAAAAAATAAATAAAAATCAGAGAACTGAGTTGTAACAAAAGAAATGAAAAATTTGATACAAGATCTCGCTCAACTTTGTGTTTTAATCCTCTTTGAGTTCACAAGAGTTGCATATTAAAGTGTTCTCTGTTGTGTGAGTACAGGTAGAAGTTGGCATGAATTCTAAGCGACGGAAATAGCTGCAGAGGGATTGTACTATTTAGGGATTATGTTCACTGTTCATGAATATCACAAGTTTACATTGCCCCTTTCCTGGTGGTAGACTTTTGATGTGAAAGTGCTAGAATTCATCCCTGATCCTTCCTCAGTGACTTCCATGGGCTGCTCTTCTTCATCCCTTTGTGCTCTAATAGAGAGAGGATTGGTGTTTTCCCCTGGCTTGAAGTTAATTTGAGTCATATCATACTCAGCACTGAAGTGAGTGTCCCTTCATGTGCTTTGTGTGGCACCAAGTTCCCATCTGAAGGCTTGTGCTCCATGTTTTATCAGGCAGCCCAGAGTCTGGTTATCTCTACCCAGGCAAAAACAAGGTCCACCTCTCTGTCTGACCTGCCCTGGAGACTTATAGGTGATGCCAGCCTTCTCTGGGAGATCTAGACAATGCTTCATGATGTTGGAAATCCTAAGGAAAATGGCTTTAACCTCTGATAGGCCTCCCAGACCTAGATTTTGAACTTCTACTGGCAATGCTCTTGGTGCAGATCGGATGAATGGAAAACAAAACATTTAGCAACTGTTTTGACCTCCCTCAAAAACTCTTGAATCTAGGGCGCCTGGGTGGCTCAGTTGTTAAGCAACTGCCTTCGGCTCAGGTCATGATCCTGGAGTCCCTGGATCGAGTCCCGCATCGGGCTCCCTCCTCAGCGGGGAGTCTGCTTCTCCATCTGACCTCATTCTCTCTCTCTCAAATAAATAAATAAAATCTTAAAAAAAACCCCAAAAAACCTCTTGAATCTAATTGCCATCCAGCTTTCCAATGAGGATGCTGAGCTATAGTTCAGTATCTTATCAGGTTATGCTGTCCCATTTCATAAGCTCCTCCCCATTCATTATTCTCCCATTCCAACCTTGAAAAGCAATTGTTCCCAAGGATGGCTCCAGTTGATTATCCAGAGGAGTCAGGCATGATTACCTACCTTCTATCATGCGTCATCTTTTTTTTTCCCCTTTTTTTTTTTCATCTTTTTTTTGCTTACCTTATATCATGCATCATCTTTTTTTTCCCCTTTGGGGCCCCAAGAGCAATGTCCTTTTCTGCTCCTTGCTGCCACAACAAATAAGTTCTCCTGTATTGTATTTACGGAAAGACATATTTCCTGATGTCTGTGCCCTGCACGGGTTAGCAGATTGGATGGCAGTAGTTAGGATCGTCATAAACCCGATGCTGGCATGATATGTCTGGGGTGCTGCCAGCGGTCAGACTCATGGAGCTGCCATAAAGGGCTGTCTGAGAAATGACAACCAGAAATAGTACAGGGGTTCTTCTTGCCCCTCCCACCTCAGTTACAGTGGGTAACAAAGGGAATCTAGGAAGTCTGAGCCTCAGTGTGGGAGCTGAGAGTTGTCCTCATTTCCTGCATGTGCTGAGTCTGAAGCCTGGTGGTGTAACAGGAGCATGGGTTTGGGGTGAGCCTCAACAGATCTGGGATCAAGGGCCACCCTTCTCTCTGTCAGGTTTACACTGAGTCAGGTGAGAACATGCTTTGAGCTTCAAGTTCTTCATCTGTAAATAGGGTTAGTGATCTGTAACTCACCATTTGTGAGGATTAAATCCATATTCTGTATGAAAATGCTTTGTAACCTATCATGTGCTGTAGGAATATGAGGATTTAGTGTCTTCTGTCTGGGAATTTAGCTGTTTCTTCTTCTTGGGTCTCACAGTCAAAGTATGTCAGTTCCCATGGCTGCTGTGCTGTCTGCCATCTTGTTTCCTTGTCTACCCTTGCTCTGCTGCATTTCCCTCATCTTTGAGTTTGCCATGAGCCTTGGCTCTAGCTGGACATCTCCCTATTGCTGTATTCTGTGTCTATCCTTAGGCTTGACTCTGCCTCCTTTGCTTTCTGGTATGTTCTTGGTCTCCATTCTGTGTTCCCTCCTCCCAGCTCACTGTCCTGAAGCTTCCCTTTTCCTCAGTTAGCCATGGTTCCACCTGACAAAACGTTTCAAGAACTTTTTCAGGGAGTTAGAAATGTAGTTCATGATACACTTTGTCCTTTAATATAAGTGGGATTTGATTTTGCATGTGGTCAGGGTTAGGAAACTAGATTTTTGTCTTCCAGATGGGATCCTGTAAGTTTTCAGTAAGGATTCTTAGATTGGAAAGGAGAGACATACAGTAATTAAAAGTAGCCTGAAATTAAACTAGCTTAGACCCTGAATTGGGAAATGGGCCAGAGAGGAAAGAGAATAAGGAAGCAGAAGGCTTTTAAAGGCTTCATGTCATTGTGTGTGCTTATGGTTAATTTTTAATTTTCATATAATAGAGCAACATCAATTTTATTATGATTTGTGTGACTAGGAAAATACCATTAGGAAATATTAGAATTTCAAAATAAACCAGAGGGAGTGTAGTAGGGATAAATAGACATTTGAGCAGGCCAGGAAAAGAAAGAGAAAAAGAGAACCGGAAACTAAATCAACAGTAAAAGCAAAATAAGGTGGGAGGTAGGCTTTTGGGCAGTAACTGAAGTATGGTTTACACATGTGATTTCAGCTGAGGAAAACAAGGAGTGAAATAAAATCAGACTTCTGTAGGTATGCTTGTGGAAGCTGGGCACAGCTCAGCTCATCCGTGGGCTGGCTTTAGAACAGGTCCATCCTGAACCTTTGAAGAACATACAGCCGGGGTCCAAATGGAGGTCCACATACCATAGGTCTACATAATTATTCCAAAAGTCTTACATCCAACTCACAAATTGATAAATAAGATATTTGTCTATCCTTCTTTTTTGTTTTAATTTGGCACAGATATTTTCTTTTCTTTCTTTTAGAGATGGGAAGAGGGGGGTGGTAGGGAGGGGCAGAGGGAGGAGAGAGTGAATCTTAAGCAGGCTTTTTGCGCATGGGCTGGCGCTGAGCTCGACACAGGGCATGATCTCACAACCTGAGATCATGACCTGAGCCGAAATCAAGTCATATGCTTAACCTACTGACCCACCCCAGGCACCCCGCTACGAATATTCTCATAACACCTTTGGAAGATTAGCTTCCAATTTAGAATCGTTGGTCCTGTGTGCCAAAACAGCAATGTGGGGAGAAGCAGCCTTGTACGTACCAGCCCTTTTTCCTTCCTCATACTACCTTGTGCTGCAATGTAAGGGGCTTCACACACACACACACACACACACACACACACACACACACACACACACACACAGGCCCTCCAGCCTACATGTCCAAGCTCTGTCCACATCCCCAGAAAACAGGTGCTCCTTTCCACCTTGGGGCCTAGGGATGTGCCTATTGGCTTCAGTTACTCTCAGCAAGGCAGAGGAGGGAAGGTCTAGAACAGATGGAGCTTGTTTTGGCAGGAAATATTGGGTTCATGCTCTTGAAGGGGTAAGGGCAGAGACTCTGGATGGGCATATGCTTTTGGCCTTGGAGACTTGTCTCTGTGGTAGGCACCCAACCCTTGGAGGCTCCCGAATGTGTGCATCCTGGGCAGGGGCCTTGGCCATGCTCCTCAGTGCAGTAATTCAAGTGAAAGGGCTTTAAATGTCTTCCTCCCCCCCACCCCCCACTTTAGTAGAACTCACGAAAGATTGAGAGAATGTTTGGTCTCCCTCCCTGTCCTCCAGGCCAGGAGGACCAACGTCTCAATGGGGCCATACGAGACGAAATTCCAGTATCACATCAGCTGGCTTTTCTATTTGTGTTTTCCTCATTGGTGAAATGCGAGTAGTTTCCTCTCTCGGGAACATTTAAAAAAGATAAATGTTGAGTTTCGAGAATCCGAAGGAATGTACCCTGAGTTGATGGATGTGAGGGAATAACACTAAGGTCTTCGCTCCACTTGCAGCAAGTGGAGCCCCAAGACTCCCTTCCTTTGGGTCCACAGGTCTCCCAGAGGCAAACACAGTTACTCTTTAGAGCCAGGATGCTAGCTAGCTCTGACTGTCACGTTCTTCC
Organism: Nasua narica; assembly: GCA_028533885.1. Lineage (NCBI taxonomy): Eukaryota > Metazoa > Chordata > Mammalia > Carnivora > Procyonidae > Nasua > Nasua narica. Next base: position 17,161,769 of record CM052813.1, read on the forward strand.
TCCCACAGCTCAGATACCTAGGGCTTATTTCCCCCCAGTGTGCTTTCAGCCTCTGCTTTTCTGCCCAGATGCCTCAGCTGGCCTGGTGACTTTGCACTGGGGCTGCAGAGGGCTCTGTGGGCGGCCTGGCTTCTTGGAAGTGCAAAGGCAGGGCCCCTGGGGCTCCTGAAACAGGCTGTGAGCATGGGACTCGTGGCCCTCGTAATCATCTCTCTCTAATGGCAGAGAAAAGCTGTCTCCTTCTTGTGAGGAAGGGACAGAATCACAGATGAGGAAGTGATGAGGAGAGCAGTGACTGGGTTCATTTGAGAGACTTGAGTCCAGTGTTCCTCCCTCCCTTACTGGATCCTCTGGAGCTTACCTCTTCCCTGCAAATCAGCACCTTGAGGCAATTAAAAATGCTGAGCTCTGCGGTGCTATCACACCAATTCTGTCTTTATAGGAGGAAATTAGTTCTGAGAAAACAGTCAACAGCCTGTCCTTCAAGGTGGCTCTGGGAATACCAACCTCACAAACATTTAGAGCCTTTCTGCTGACTACCTGCCTCTGAATGAAAGGCTTTGCCCATTGCCTTTGTTTCTTGAAAGTGCCAAAAGTCGTGGGCACCAGGACAGGATTAGCTGCAGAGTGAAAGTCACCGCTCCCCCCCTTGAAGGTGGAAAAGCACACAAATGCCTTAAAGTGGCAACATTTTCTCATTCTACTGGTAACATTTAAGGGACAGCTTACAAATATCTGTATTTTCCTCAAATCACTAAAACAAAGACAAACCAAAACACACCGACAGCTACCAAGAGGGGACAATTTTCCCTTCAGCTGAGGCACTATTTGCCGAATTGCAGTCCAGGAGAGATTTTTACAGCCGAGTTATAGATGGCTGGAAATTTTTTGATGGAAATGCGGACTGACTTTTAAGCTGTATTGATGCTTGTGAGTGCTGCTATGATCAAAATGTCCTTCTTCCTCCACCGGACTCCCTCCCCAGGCTCTTTAATTCTTATAAATAATGTGCTAGCCTCTCTCACTGAAGCCGGTCGGTGAAGCAGCCTGGGAGATGTGATTAAGGAATAAAATTCCCATTCTGGGTCAGAAAACACGAACCATGGGTTTGATTTCCGAGTACTCAGCTGGGACAAACAACAACCACAAGCACAACCACCACACCCGCTTTCATGGCCCAGTTATCCCTGATCAGCAGGGAAATAGTTAATGCCTCCTCTTCCTCCCTGCCTCCAACTGGGGATGACTGAGAGCAGGACTAGGCTCTCCTGATCTCTTAAGCTTGGAGTTCCTCTTGGCAAAATGTCTTGATGGGGAAAATAGCAGCGCCCTTCAGAGCTCCCAAGTGATTGTTGTTGTTGTTGGTTTATAGTTTCAGTGATGAGAGACGCTCAGTGTTGATAAATGTTCCAGCACCAGGTTGTCCAGACTCAGAAATTTTCTCTCTTAGTCAACTACTTGATTGCTACAAATTTAGCAGATATATTCACTCTTACCTCTGAGGAACATAACTGGAACTCTTTCTCACGTGAAACCAAGGTCTCTTCCTTTGGAGAGCTCATAAAATCTGAGGCTTTTGTCCCTGCTTCCAGTCACACAGTGCTCTCGAATCTTAGCTCCACACATTTGTCACTCTTCCACCCTCCTCCCCTTAAATAAAGCATATGTTCCAATCTATTAAGTTCTTTGCACATCAGAGCCACCAAAAAGAGGTCAAATAATACATTTTGGCACATTTTTTTACTTTGTCACTTACTGTCGAGCTTTTGAAGATAGAAAAAAGTTGACAACTGCCCTTGAAAACATGAGAATATGGAGATTTTCTGCCTTGACAGGTTTCTTTTTTTCCCTCTTTAGTCTCACAAATCAGGCAGTCTCTGTATTCTATGAAATTTAAAGTTTAGTTGGATGACTTTTCATAAACTTCATTTTTAACACATTTTTTCTCCTCTTGTATTTCTATAATATATGCAAAATGCCAGGCTCCTCAAAAGAACTTTACAGGTCATTTTCCTGCCATAATAGTCGAATCAGCAGCAAAATGCACTTCATGGTTTAAATGCAGTGACAGAAGTAGTCTGACAGCAGAAATATGTACTGGATAGTAACTTCCACAAAAGCCTTGAGATTTTCACATGAGTAGAGCTTATGGCTTTGAAAATCACTTCTTTTTTTTTTTTTTTTTTTAAGATCAGCTTTGTGTAAATACGAACAAAGAGTACTTATTGGCTCTGTACTGTCAACTGCCCTTGACCTAGTGATATTGTTGACTTTTCACCATTGTCTTTATATGTGCTGGCCCAAGGGGACACACCTGTAATAGCTGCCTCCCTCGACCATTAATTTTGATATGCTCTAGATGATGAGCCTTACAGAAGAAGCCCTTGATAGAACAGCTGCCGAGTCAGCACGTGCATGTGGGTGTGCATACACACATCACGTTTTTTCAAACCCCAAATTAGGTCACTTGGACTGATGAAGGATTTTTCTCCTTGTTTGTGAATCTCTCTTGGACACGGAAAGAGCGGCACAAGTAAAACAATAAAACTATTTTTAGTTAGTAATACAGTGTGGTGTCTTTATTGAAAAGGATAAGTGTAAGTGAAATTGCAGTGGTGTTGCAGGTGCAAAAATTGAAATGCTTGTTCTCACTGGTAGCAAAACGACCCAGTAAAACTCTCTTTCGATATGAAAACTTCCATATTGTGTGTTTTTTTTAATTAATGAGCTTCACAGATGCTATACAAATTTGTTATCTATCTATCATCCACCTATTGATTAAAGATCAGTACATAAGGATGTTATTGGATGAGTGTGCTAGCCAGTTTGGGCTGTGTAATAGAATACTATGGATGGGGTAGCTTTAATAACAGAGAATTTCTCACGGTTGTGGAAACTGGAAAGTCCAAGATCAGGCTGCAGGCCTAATTGGGAATTCTGATGAGAAAACTACTTTGTACTTTGCAGATGACAGCCTTCTTGCTGTATCCTCCTGTGGGCAAAGACATGGAGGGCTGTGGTCTCTTCCCCTTGTTATAAGAGAACTAATCCCATTCATGAGGGGTCCATTATCTCTCAAAGGACCACCTCCATAGACCATCACATTAGGGATTAAGACTTAAACATACTAATTTGTAGGACCCGGGTGTGGTTTGGATGGGACACCTTCAGTCCAGAAGTACGTAGGAAGATTCCCATTATTGAATCTCTTTGGATGTACCTAGAAAATTTGAGCAAAGAAAAGTCAATTGACTAAGCCCCTATTCATTAATCTTGGCATTGTTATTTGTTGTTTTTAACTGCCATTATTTCATATTCACAATAAAAATAGTAATTGTCTATGTCATGCCCATTTCATCCCAGGGAATAAATGAAGATTAAGTACTCTAAGTATTTTGTGTCCTTGGATCAAAGCAACATATCAACAAATGTGCATTTTCCAGTGTGCAATTTCTGCACTGTAATTAGTGTCTTTGGGTTTTGTAATGTTTAACACTAATATTTGAATGACAATAAAAGCCCTCCTTCCAAGTACAAAGAGTTTAGTAAGTACCTGTGAAATTTTGTTATTCATGATGGTCAAAATAAGTCAATTGCCATTTTAGGTTTTGAACTTTCTGTAATAATGGCTTTAATTTTTATTTCTGTTCCACTTTCCCTTGCTCCCTTCCTTTCTATATCACCTTAATAACTGTAAGATACAGAAAAGTTTAGAGAATAATGTAAATGCATTCTCTGTGACATACTGGCTCAAAATTTAGTGGTGTAAAACAGTAATCATTATTTCTCAGGTGTGAGGGGTTACATAGTTAGATCTACAGATATGGGCTGAGCTTACTTTTTTTGCATGGGGGGTGGTAAAAGATAAACTGCGGCATATTAAAAATTTAAGAGTTTGAGCAAAAATTGATTTGAATCTGACAGCATCCAATCTTGTAGATAGAAAGGACCTCTTAGGAGCTGTACAAAATGAAAGATTTTTATAGGCAGAAGGGAGCAAGAACAAAATTATGATAGACAAAAAGGTTGGTTACTTTAAGGTTACTTTCCATTAGGGGATAGTGGGGGTTTATCAGGTGGATTACCTAACTAGTGCCAATTCTGCAATTTCCGACAGAGTGGTTTAAGATTCCATTTCTGGGAGAGCTGAAACTATAATTAAGCTTTGGTTTGGTGACATGGGCTTGGCATAAGCAACTCTATTTTGGATCTGCTCTGTTGGTTTTAATAATTTCTCCCTTTTGATTAGACTCTCAGCCTAGCTAAGAGACTTGATCAAAAGTTAAAGGTATTGGGGGCATCTGGGTGCTCAGTTACTTAGGTGCCTTCGGCTCAGGTCATGATCTCTCTGTCCTGGGATCAAGCCCCACTTTGGGTTTCTTGTTGAGCAGGGAGTCTGCTTCTCTCTCTCTCTCTCTCTCCCCTCCCCCCATCATTTATTCTCTCTCTCAAATAAATAAATAAATAAATAAATAGAATCTTAAAAAAAATTAAAGGTATTATTGCTACTCTCATCTACTACTCTAGAGTTTTTGAGTTGTTCTTGCTGAATCTCTTTGTTATTCACAGGTTCTAATGTTGGGTTCACATTCTTTAAGTTCTCTTTGTTCTTTTTCCAACATTGTGTTCTTAGGGAGATCATTGGCTTAGTGGTTAATAACTGCAAACATACATTTAAAGCTTTTGAGAGAATCCAGAGTGCCAGGGAGACTACTGTGTTTATTATCGGCAGAAAAATTCCCAATGTCTGGAGTGTACTTTGGAGCCATGTCCCCTAAGACCCAAAGCAATCAGAAGCAAAAAAGTTAAAGACTCTGGCTGAAGGAGTCACTTTCTTAAGCCAGCTGGCTTGTTCAGTAATCTTATGTAGCTGAGTCTCAGCTTCCCCAGAAATGTCCATCTGAGAGCAGCAAGTGGTATTGGCCATAGCACAAACACTGCCTTGATCACCTAAAAGATTATCAACGGCTATCTTGTAGTCAAGAATAACTTTGGCTAGAGAGTCTAGGGATTTTTATTGGGTAGCTGTTCCTTTAGCAGTGGATTCTGCAGTATCACCAGAGAAATGTTCTTGATCCTCTGTCTTGGGGAGGAAACAGTCGACCTTGATGTTGACTACTCTTCTAGTCAATTTGATTTTTAGGTCTCGGTGGTTTACAAAAGACCAGATGTCAAATGGTCTTTTGTAAGTGGTCTTCTTCACCTTTGAAATAGGCACCCAACTTTAGACACCTTGTAATTTGTCAGTGGTGTCAGTGGTCAAGAGTACTTGGGAGGGTCCTTTCCAGGAATCTCACTTGTACAAAAGTTTTAGAGCAAAACAATAACTGTAAATGACAAAAGGTTTAAAAGTGCCCATGGTTAAATATCTGATGAGAGTTCATTGTAATGGAGTTGATAAGGAAATTTGGTTATTTCTGTGACATACAACACTTAATTTCTAGGAATTTCATACAATTTCTGAAACATTTATATTAATAACATGCATCCATACAAACATAACCGAAGATGGTTTATCACTTATTTGATAAAGCTTTCTGTGTAATTTAGCATACCAAATAAGCCTAATTACTTTAATATTTCTCTTTTACAAGGTGAACGATGAATTCTTTGAGATTTTCTAGGGGCTGTCTGAAAAATCGTAAGGTTACTTTGAGGTCAAAAAGATTCCACTTAGAATTTGATTTAGGGAAGTTGTCAAAACGTCAAAAGATTTGAACATTTGACTAAATGGGATCACAGATCATTGTGAATAATACTTAATTATCTATTTAGCCGAAGTGTGATAATGTAAGATTTTAAAGGCAAATACAGAGGGTTGCAAAGTTGTGAACAAAACTCTTTTAATATTGACAAGATTGTGTTATCTTAAAGATCTGATATAGAAAATGTGAAACACAATAAATTTTTTGGGGTAAGACACAAAATCTTTGCTTTCTAGGTACGTTACCCAAAAAGTAAAGAAAACAAATAAGCAAAAAAATATCTTTTACAGTCTCTTATTAAGAGCAGACTAACAACCCAAGAAAACTTTGTCCTTTAACAGAGAGAAAGCCAAGTTCTAATTTTGTACCAGGTATTTTGGATATGAAAACTCATAAAAAAACTTAAATAAATCTTTCAGTCTTAGCCAGCTAGACCATGCATAAAAAGCCTTTCGCAAGATTGCCCTTCCACAAACCTTGAACAACTTTTTATGTATCTATTCAGATTTTGTCCTTATTTAAGTCTCATTTTGGAATAACCAGTCATTACTTTCCTTATCTATACTTCATGTAGTTGTTTTCTTTCACTCTTATTATTTCTAAGTCTATTAACCACATTAATTATAATTATTAATCCTTAGAATCCTTTATTCCTAGTGAGAACTAAAAAGTAAGCAGTTGTGCACTGTCCCTTACACTAGCACTCTGTGGCTTGGCAAGTTTATGTATATGTCTCATATTTCTGTAAGTACATTCTTCTTTATAAAAATTTTTCCGTGTGGCAGAAAACAAGCTTACTAACGGACCAAATATCTTTAGTTCTTCTGTAAAGGAAACCCAAAGTTGGTAAACCTCTGTTCAGTAATTAATATTTAAGTATTTTATCTTATTTAGAAATGATCTAAGCATTCAATGAGTATTCATTATTTAACTTATTTTGGTATAACTTTAGGGTTTCAAGTTACCAAAAAGATTTTTGAGACGATTTTTTTTTTAAAGATTTTATTTATTTAATTGAGAGAGAGAGAGGAAGCATGAGAGGGAGAGGTCAGATGGAGAAGCAGACTCCCCGCTGAGGAGGGAGCCCGATGCGGGACTCGATCCAGGGACTCCAGGATCATGACCTGAGCGGAAGGCAGTCGCTTAACAACTGAGCCACCCAGGCGCCCCGAGACGATTTAAAAAAAATTTTTTTTTAAGATTTTATTTATTTGAGAGAGAGAGAGAGAGATCACAAGTAGGCAGAGAGGCAGGCAGAGAGAGAGAGAGGGGGAAGCAGGCTCCCTGCTGAGCAGAGAGCCTGATGCGGGGCTTGATCCCAGGACCCTGAGATCATGACCTGAGCTGAAGGCAGAGGCTTTATTTAACCCACTGAGCCACCCAGGTGCCCTTGAGACAATTTTTAAATAGGCATACCATACAACGTAATGATTGTTGAGAAGTTTATTTATAAACTTTTGTCTTATATCTGTTTAACTTATTCTTAGTTATATTTAGATTATGACGAAAATCTCATGAGACATTAAACAGCTAACCACTTTAAGTTATCTTTCTCACACGTTTGTGGTTCCTTCTGTTCCCTCTTCTGTTACTGCAACTATTAAAAGATAAACTGAGGCATATTAAAACATTTGAGAGTTTATTTGAACAAAAATCAATTCAGATCAGACGCATTCAGTCTAGCAGATAGAAAGGAGATCTGAGGAGCCGTACAAAATGACTTTTATAGGCAGAAGGGAGCAGGAACAAGGAAGTTGTAATAGACAAAAAAAAACAGGTTGGTTATTGCAAGGGCATTTTGCTTTAGGGTATGGCAGGGGTCTATCAGGCAAATGACCTAACTAGTGCTTATCAGGTGATTCCAGATTGACTGATTTAAGATTCCATTTCTAGATGTTAAAAGACAAAACAAAACAAAACAAAACAGACTCTTAAATGCAGAGAACAAACTGGTGGTTGCCAGAGGGGAGGTGGTTCAAGGGATGGGTGAAATGGATAAAGGGGATTAAGAGTATACTTTTCTTGTTGAGCTGAGTAATGCATAGAATTATTGAATCATTATAATGTACACCTGAAACTTATGTAACACTGTAGTTAGTTATACTTTAGTAGAAAAAGAATCCATTACCAACCCTCGCCTCCATGCCAAAGGGTTCCATTTCTGGGAGAGCTGTAATTAAATTTGGTGATGTGGTGCTTAGTATAAGCAATGCCATTTGGGGCCTGTTGTCTTGCTATTCATCGTGGTCACTTGTAGACCAGCTTGGTAGGGGGTAGGGGCTGATGTTCTGTGATGACTGTAGCCAGGTTGACTCAGATGTACTCTGCATGGTCTCTCATAGCATACTGAACTCTAGTATACTAGTTCAGGGCCTTTCGCATAGTGAAGGCAGGGAGTGAAAGAGAAAGCAGAAGTGTGCAGGATCTTTTGAAACCTAGTCTCAGAACTGGCACACTGCTAGACCCACTGGTTTCTATTGACCAAAGCAAGTTGCAAAGCCATCCAGTGCAAGGAGTGGAGAAACATTCTTTCTCTTGATGGAAGGAGCTGTGAAGTGGTATTTTACAAGGTATGTGGATAAGGAGGCCTAAATTGGGGCTATCAGTGCAATGAACCCACCAAATATCTTATTTCAGACCTACTGGGTTTGATACTTAGAAATGCTTTGTCCTATTAAAATTCTCAATTCTCAATTAAAATATTAGTAAAGTATTAAAAATAAATGTGAAAAAATTGGGGCCATCTTTGTAGGTCCCATTCATCTTCCCAACGGGGGCAATCATTATCTTGAATTTGGTATTTGAAAAGTCTGTTTTTAAAAATACTTATGTGTATGTGTGCATGTACACACATATAGACCCCACACTATGTTGCGGTTTTAAAATGTATGCACATTTTTTGACATTTCTTCCACAGAGATGTAGTGTTTAACATCCCTTACACTTGAATGTAGGCTGACTCTGGTAACTCACAGCTAACAATTAGAATACAGTGGCGGGGGTGGGGGTGGGGGAGACATTGCATGACTTGCATGTCAAAATCATCAAAGAGGATATAGTTTCTACCTGGCTTTCTCCCTCCTGGGGAGAAAGACCTTGGGAACTCTGGGCTGATATGTAAGAAGTTGAAGGATTTGAAGAACAATGGCTCCCCAAATATGTCCGTGTCCTAATCTGCAGAACCTGAGAATATTTTTATCCATGGCAAAAGAGATTTTGCAGATGCAGATGCACTTAAGTTAAGGATCATGAGGTTAGGAGAGATAGTGCTGGATTATCTGGGTGCAAACAATGTGGCCCTCCTCCAGCAGGAGTCAAAGCAGGAAAGAAGAGACGTAACGATGAAAACGTGAGGTTGGAATGATAGGAGTAAGAGGTTGTCAGCAAGGAGTGTAGGTGACCTTTAGAACCTAGAAAAGCAAGGAAACGGATTGTCCAACAATCCGAGCCTCCAGAAGGAATCACTCCTGCCTTCATCCTAAGTAAATCCCAGTGTGCCCTTTGTCAGACTGCTGAACCACAGAACTGTAAGATAAATTTGTGTTGTATAAGCTAAGAAAGAAAAAGTAGTTTAGCTAAAGCCACCAGGCTGAGCTGGAGAGCCCACGTGGAGAGACCACAGAAGGTTAGAGAGATATTCCAGGAGCCCCAGCTTTTCCAGCCCCTAGGTGGCAGACAGATCATGGATTGAGCCTTGAGATGATTGAGCCTCCAGTGCTTGAGTTACCCCACTTGATGCTGGGTAGAGTAGAAATGAGACGTCCCCACTGAGCTGTGGTCAACTGTTATTTTGTGACAGCTGACTGGTACAGCTTGGGCTGCCCTAACAAAATGCTATGGGCCGCAGGGCTTAGACAACAGAAATTTATTTCTCATAGTTCTGGAGGATAGATGTCCAAGATCAGGGTACCAGCATGGCTGGGTTCTGGTGAGAGCTCTCTTTCAGGCTTGTTGACAGCCGCCTCCTTGCTGTGTGCTCACATGGCAGAGAGAGCCTGGGAGTCTCTGGAATCCTAATCAGATGAAGCTCCTACCCTATGGTCTTTAACTATAATTACTTCCTTACTCTAAATACAGTCCCACTGGAGCTTAGGGCTTCAACATACGATTTTTAGGGGGACACATTTTAGTGCATTGCATGAGCAAAATAAATGGTACTGTTTTAAGCCATCTAAGCTTTGGGGTAGATTCTACAGCAATGATTTATTTAATGAGAGCAGTTATATGAGGGGCACCTGGGTAGCTCAGTGGTTTAAAGCCTCTGCCTTTAGCTCAGGTCATGATCTCAGGGTCCCGAGTCCTGGGATTGAGCCCCGCATCACTGCTGAGAAGAGAGCCTGCTTCCCCCTTTCTTTCTGCCTGCCTCTCTGCCTGCTTGTGATCTCTCTCTGTCAAATAAATAAATAAAATCTTAAAAAAAGAACAGTTATATGATAAATATATTCTTTTTGTGTTTTAAATATTTACATAAGTGCTATTATACTTAATATTCTGTAATTTCTTTTTTGACTCAACACACTTTTGAGATATATCTATGTTTCTCTTTATAGATAAATTATTCATTGTGATTGGTGCATATTAGTCCAGCATATAACAGTACTATATTTTATGTATAAATTCCCTTAAGCGTGAACTTTTGGGTTGTTTATAGTTTTGTTGCAATTATAAATAATGTCATAAGGGCGCCTGGGTGGCTCAGCAGGTTAAAGCCTCTGCCTTCAGCTCGGGTCATGATCTCAGGATCCTGGAATCAAGCCCCGCATTGGGCTCTGCTCAGTGGGGAGCCTGCTTCCCCCTCTCTCTCTGCCGGCCTCTCTGCCTACTTGTGATCGATCTCTCTCTCTGTCAAATAAATAAATTAAAAAAAATAAATAAAGTCATAATAAACATGTTTTTATATTTTTCTCATGGGCAAGCTCAGACTTTCTAAACTGTATTTATTAGGTCATAGGATATGCATACTTCTTTTTGCATGATATGCATACTTTTGATTTTAGTGATGTGGCCAAATTGTTTGTCAAGTCCCCTTCATCCTCTTTTTACTACCACAAGGGTTGTGCAGAGACCTCTGCATCTCTTTATTTTTACTGACAACTCATTAGTTTTAATTGTTGCCAAAATGATATCAGTATAGGTTGCTTTAATTCCTACTTCTTTTATAGTTTGCGAGGTTGAGTCTCTTTTGGAAACATTTTCCTGGCTATTTTGGCATTCTTTTCTCTGTATTGATTGTTTTGTCTATTTTTCTGTTATGTTTAGTCTTATTTTTAGCAGCTCTTTATTAATATTAGCATTCATATGAGCATTCATATTTTCCTGTTATCTGTTGTGAAATTGTGTCCAGGTATTTGCCTTCTCTTTTTCCTTGGTTTAGATGTCATTAGAAGAATTTTCGTAATTTGTTTTAATCATATATGTGTATGTCACACATGCATGCACTTGCACAGACATGTAATTTTTCTTTTACAAATTGCAGGTTTTGTGTCCTCCTTAGGAAATACTTCCCAGATAGAATATTCAGAATATTCCTGAAATGGAGGAATGATATATAGAATCCTTGATATTTTTAGAGCTGTATTTTCAATGAATTGATAATTTCTATTTATTAAAACAGAGCAGATTGGCAGTTTCTTATATTGAAACTGATGGTTAGGGGCAGTGTACAGATTTATGAAATGCTAGACAAATCACTGGAAAAAGAACTGAAACTTTCAAAACTCTCAACTATATTTCCAGGGAATAGTGTCCCTTGGGCAGATGGTTCAACCAGTGAGACTTTACTTTTCATGGTGATCCTTGAGGTGTCATGATGTTATAAGTTGTCTTCTTCTGAAATGTCCTTTGGGTCTGCATGTTATATAGGATTTACCAGACAATTGGTATTAATTTTACCCCCCCTTATTGATTATATAGCTCATTAGTTGATAGCTGCAAGAAACTCAAAGGTAGTGTGTGAAAAATTTAAGAGGAAATAATAAGTTTTTTTTTTTTTTTTTTATGAGGATGAGGGAAAAGAATGGGAAACTTGTGAGGAGAGGACATGATATATCCCTGTATCTTGCCCCAGGGGGGTTATTTATTCACCTTCCATCTAACATCTTGGTGGTATATATGTTTCCAACAGCTCTGTTCTTGGTTAATGCAAATAGGTGTGCTGTGGAAAGCATGTGCATGGGCTGTCCTTACGTAATTTGGTCACACAAATGCACTACCTGTTTTTTCCCTCCATCTGCATAGAAACTAATAAATAGGTTCTTCGTAGCCAGAGAGAAGAATGATAGCAAAAAGTCCTATTGCCCCACTGTTTGCTTTTCGTCGGCTGTTTTGGCCATGCCTTATGTCAGAGCTCATTGCTTAAGGCCACGGCTACGATAACCCTGGGGCAGGATGGGTGAGAAGGAGATAATGTCTTCAGGCTGTGGCTTCATCTCGTCTTAGGAGAGTCTGTTGCAATTGATGGCAGGCAGTCTGTTCTGTCAGTGCTTTTCAGCATTTATGGAAGCCTCAGGGCCCCTAGGTCTGTGCATGCTTGTCTGTCACAAAACCTGAAGCTTCTTCTGGGGTTGTCTTTGCGGTGTTGTGGGAGGCACAGTGGCATGCAAATGTAAAGCCCCAGTCTTTATTCCCACTTTGTCATTAACTGGGTCTGTAGCTTTTATACAGTGATCTCACTTTGCAGATACTCTGCCTCAAGGAAATGTGCCTGAGTTGCATCACAATTACCATATTACTTACTATTTCCTTCTTCAGAATATGATTTTCTCAAAGAGACTACCTTTTTATCCTCCTGCCCAGGATAGGCACTTCAAGAAACATCTGTTGAGGAAAGTAACCTATATCTTCTTTGGGTATTTGTGCTCTCTAGAATTAGGGGATTGGAATCCATTAGCTATAAGTCCTTCTATGATTCTATGACACATGTGTAATTGTAATTAGACTTTAAGTGGCTGCACTTTTCTGTGCACTTTCACATTGCCAAGGGGATGTCCTTCTCATGTGATGAGAGAAGATAGAACGAAAGCATGGTATCTGCACAATGAGGGAAACTTTGACAGGTGCTGATGGAGTCCATTTAGAAGGTGCCTCCTTTCTGACTGCAGTAAGTATGTAGGCCCAGTGGGAGGAAAAGCTGCCAGGGATAATGAGACAAATATAGCAAGTATTTTGGTATTTTTTAGAGTATAGTACTAAAGAAAAAGCAGTCAATTTATATATTACATCCAACTGTGCATTAACAAATTAGAAACATTAATGACTTAAGCATAGTACCAAAGCAGGTAGAGTCCACACTTAAATCTTAACTTTTGACAGTTGAAGATAAGTACTGGTAATTTCTCTAGCATGAATATAATCCCTAATATAAAGAAGCCATTATTCAAGTGTAGAGTATTGGGCACAGAAGGGAATCAGTAGATGATACCGAACCCAGAAGATGTTTCTAGAAGATGACCTAGACCTCATTAAGGCCACATAAGGAAGTTTCCTAATTTCTTGGTGAAAAAGGAGTGAGACCCATGCTTACTTATTTATATGGTACACACACAGATAAGCACAAACTTCAGTAAGTGTCTGAGCTTAAGCTATCTTAGTCGACTGCATACCGTTTATGCTCTAGCATGAGCTTAGTTCAGGTCATTTCACCTGAAAATCGAAATCAAGATTCTGATGTTCTAGAACATTCCTGTCTGGATATGCCACATGTTTCACTTGGTTTACTCCATTTTCTTTAGAGGAACTATGCATGAGGGATGGGGTTTAGATATTCCGATGAATGTCTTCAGTGTAGTTTCAGATATTCCAATAAACTCAATAAAGCATGAGTTTTAATAGGATGCTGAAATGGAAAATACTCAGCAATGGGGAAAAATGAGATTACCATTGAAGAAAAGTGCCACATATGACCAATAACCAGTGCCATATATGACTATAAAGCTTGTGCAAAGGTGCAACCCAACTTGAAAATCAGGTGCAAAGAGAATGGATATATTTCACGAATCACAGGTGGAAAGTGAAAGTTTACAATAATTGTAGTGAGGATATTCTTAGAGCCGGTTCCAAGTCTCAAATTTACATTTCTATAGTGAACATAACCCGAATACTGATTTTCAGTAAGAATAACATCATTGTTGAACAATTTTTTTGTTAGTCCTGAGCAATGGAATGTATTTTGAAATGTCTACTTTATTTTTTCTTTTATTTAAATGGTGGAGAAATTGAAGTGGTGACATTACACTTTCATTTTTAGAGAAATGTATGAGATTTTAACCTAACTTTCTTAATCTAGGCATCAATTCAAACTGTTCGTCCACAGAAAACTCACCATTGCCTGTTGACCTACAGCAAGGCAGTCATCCAAAGATTTTTGTTGTAATCTAGCAGTTGTAATTTCTAGAAACTACCAGTAGGTGTCTCCTATCAGTAGTTTTGGCTGCGCTGCGGAAGGGGCCGCAGTCATTTCTTACTCACTTAGTAATGGGCATCACGAGAAATTTACCCATTGTATGATGCAGACAATTAAAGCCCACTTACCATATTTCTCAAGTGGATTGAATGATTTTAATTTGAACCCCAACTTTTCAGGAAAGGAGTTTCTAATAGTGATTGTTCTGTACATGTGCATAATAAATAATCAGAATATTATTTCAGGAGTCGAGCTGATTTCTTTTGAAGTCTAACAAAATTATGATTAAAAGCAAAAATTTCCTAAAGCATAAGTTGACAGTCCAGCCATGCAAATGAACATTTCCTTCACAAGACTCGCAAATGTGAGAAATTTCCTAGAGATCCAATCTTGAGGTTTTATTATGCGTGAGGTTAATGTTTAATGTCTGAAGTCTGCAGGGTCTTCCTGATGGGGAAAATACAAAAGTTACTTCTGCATAGAAGATTTTATTTTATTTTTTTTTAAGATTTTATTTATTTATTTCACAGAGGGAGAGAGATCACAAGTAGGCAGAGAGGCAGGCAGAGAGAGAGGGGGAGACAGGCTCCCTGCTGAGCAGAGAGCCCAATGCAGGGCTTGATCCCAGGACCCTGAGATTATGACCTGAGCCGAAGGCAGAGGCTTTAACCCACTGAGCCACCCAGGCGCCTCTACATAGAAGATTTTAAAAAAGAGATTTCTTTTCAGAAAATAAAAGAGAGATGCTGAATGAGAAGTTAGCTCTGAAATGTTCAGTTTGTGTCCGAGCACTTATGAGAAGTGACATTTTATCACTGCCGACTTTCCAGGACTGTCCTCTTGTTATTCTAGCCTCCCTTTGAATACAGTTGCGCTTATTGACCAAACATTCATCTGGTGCTGGGCATACATTGACTTCTGATTACCTTCTCTCCCCAGCCAGCTGGTACTCTGAGGTACACTATGTTTTACACTCCTTCACCTCTCACCTAGTATATAACCCAGAGTCATTCTCATTCTAAGTTAATACAGAATGTTTCTACATTGTTTCAGTATGGCATTGAGTCTTCTGATGCCATACTGGCTTGTGACAGATTTTTGGTACTCCCATAGTTTCTGACAAACGTAGTTCCTTGCACACAGTAGGTATCATATTATCGTTGAATGAATAAGTGAAACAGAAGGCAGATGGAACAAGAAATACATAACCTTGGAGGCACCTGGATGGCTTAGTCAGTAGAGCATGTGACTCTTGATCTCTGGGTTGTGAGTTAAAGCCCCATGTTGGGAATAGAGATTACTAAATAGGTAGATTGCTAGAACTACGTATCATAATTGTGTGTATGTGAGAAAAGAGACTATTTATTGAGTGCCTCGTACAAATGAGGCAGTGCTTTTCATAGTAGACTTACTCAAGGGGCACCCATAAGTTCAGCTGACCCCAGCTGACCATGGAAGAATCCGAGTTTAATTCTGAACTCTGCAGATCTAGCACTGTCTAGATCTAGCAATCTAGAGATTGCCATAAAGAGGGGCATGGAATGGGATTCTTGATCAATGAACTACTGAGCAAGAGGAAAGAATTTTGAAAACTCTGCTTTGGAATATCCTAAGTGAAAATTTATACCACCAGGATTATGTTAATTGTTCACTCACCTTGCTTAGGTTGGGTTCCATAGGAAACACTCTAAGATCTATTTTTCTGCCAAGGTTTACTGGGAACACCTTCAGGATTATAGTTGTGAGTGAGTGAAAAAATAAGATTGGGCAGAGGGAGGAGTTGAACTGAGATGTAGTCTCAACAAAGGCTTTAGCCAATCCCACAAGGAGCTCTGGAGCTGGGATGACTCTTCAGCTTTATGGCACCCTACGGCAAGGGCAAGGAGACGAGCCTTAATGGCCTGTAAATGTAGACTGCCCCAGGGAGGGCATTGACCTTGAATGTGGGGATTATCATCAGGTGAGGATAGTTCTCAGAAGGTGGCTCAGTTGGGGACCCTTAGGAAGAGCATTCCCAAGTGTTCTGGGAGTAGTGCCTGGTCATCAATTATCTGGAAGGGATACGTCAGAGGTGTCCACCAAAGTATCCACTACATACCCCTTTGTTTTCTCCAACCAAAGAAATAAAATCCTCAGTCTCATCCATGGAGAAGTAAAATAAAATATAATAACCAGATTAATTCTGGTTATTAGTTCTGGTTAAAAAATGGGACAGTTTTCCAAACTTGAACATTCTGATTCAATCCATTCTTGGGCCTCAGTGTCCCAGGGTAGGGAAGGAAGAAAATCAAAGGACATGTGTTTAACAGTTCAGGTTTAGAAAAACTGACAAAATTGTAGGATTAGGCTCCAGAGTTGAGAGGCTAGAAGTTCTGGTTGCAGAGTTTGAGGGCCTAGAAAACCCAGACTTGATTTAGAACCCAAAAGATGGTTTCGAAGGTAATGGTGATGGGAATGGTGTAAATGGGACAGTTTGGCTGGCGGGCCATGTCTGCATATGTTGCAGATAGTGACAATAATACAATAGTACAATAAGAGAGGCTTAAGGAAATGTATGGTTCCAGTGTGTCCAGCAAATTCACTGTAACCACATAGCTGGGAACACAGGACACAAGGGTCAGGCTTTGGGACAACCTTCTAGGAGTTAGGTTTCAAGAATTTCAAGGCAATACCTGAAACAAGAGTAGAATTTTGTATGAACTATACTAAAAAAAAGTTTCAAGAAGACATAGAGTGGCTAAATAACAGAAACTTACTTTCTTGAAGTTCTGGAGGCAGGAAAGTTCAAGGTCAAGGTTATGGCTGATTCATTTCATGCTGAGAGCTCTCTTTCTGGCTTACAGATGGCTTCCTTCCCCTGTGTCCTCACGTGATAAAGAAGGGAGCCTTAGAGTGAGTGATCTGGTGTTTCTTCTTATAAGGACACTAATCCTGTCAGATTAGGGCCCCACCCATATGATCTCATTTAATCTCAGGTACCTCCTTCAGGCCCCATCTCCAAGTACACCCACCACCACACAGTGGGGGGTGGGGGGAGTTAGGACTTTAATATATGTATTTGGTGGGGTGGCAAGTAGGACACAAATCTTCAGTCTGTAATGGGAGAACTAATATTTCTGTGGAGATCTGTTAGACTGCATAGCAAAAACAGCAGTCGTCCTAACTGGACAACTGGACAGACAGAATAAGTTGGAGCTCTGAGGTCACCCAAGGGTTCCAGGTTACCTCAGGTCTCAGGCAAAGAGGACATTAATTGCTTAAAACAGCAAGACTGATTCCACAGCCTAATAACTATATACCTCAAATCTCTTTAGAGGTTGGCTGAGGAGAATGGATCAGGTTGAAGTTCCAAAGTGACAATACTGTTAGATAATGTTGAACAAACAATCCCTCTTACCTGGTTTGGGCCTGGTTCACGTCAAAAGGTTTGGGTGTAAAAATAGTACTGTTCTTGAAAGCTAGTTTCCTATAAAGATTGGTATTTTCTATCAGTGACTATTTACTTTGGAGTCAGGCCTATTGTTTTGTGAGAGTAATGCCCTCACAGAATTTCAGTGCTCACGTTTGGAGCAAGTTTATAGCTGAGCATTTACTTCTAAGAGAGTTATGTATGTATCTCTCTTTCTCTTTCTCTATATTTTTGTCGTTGGTGCTGTGCTTAAGAAGCCTTCCTCCAGTTCAAATATCTGACATATGGGTTTCAAAACAGAAGCATGTTATCTTCTATTATATTTGTATCTCTTTGGTTATCTCATTGATATAATTTATAAGGCGACAAGCAAGCATTTCAGCCAAGGATTTGCAGGCAGCCATCTTGAAATGGAAGTCAGTGCAGGGTTTTGACAGAACATATTAGTTGTTTGGATCTTTCTCTTTTAGCTAAAAAGAGTTAATTACATTTAATTAGACATGAATGGAAATGGCATTTAGGTTACCTTCGTGCTTCTCTGGATTGTCCCCTGCTCACATCAGATCTGGGTGGTCTTTGTAAGCAAGCGCAAGGCTCAGTGAGAAGGTAGAAGCAGGGAGGCAGGTGACAGCCAGAGATGGATACACTGGTACACCGGCCAGGGAGCCAGCACAGCCTAGGCAACAATAGCTCTACCTCTTTTATTCATTCTTCAGTGTTCAGCTTAAGTTTTATGTCCCAACTTTTCCATTCTAGGCTGATCTCTTGATCTCCTAAGTGGCTAAGAATGTTAGTATTTCATTACAATCCATCCAAATTATTTCTTTTCATATAGGCTCCGATATACAGTTCTTACTATCTAGTTTTTGTACTATTTAATGTAGAACTTTAGTATGTACTTAGCTTTCCTTACAAGATTTTAAATTTCCTGTTGTAATTTTGTCATAACCCGGACCATATCAGTCTTTTTCTAAAGACTTGCCAATTTATGATTGAACATGGATACTCACATGGTATGAAATACAGCCTATAATGACTACAAACATGTACCTAATAAAGTATAGTTGTACCTCAAAGGGACTGCGTGGTTTAAAAATATATGGTTTAAAAAATAAAAATTTTTAAAAAAAAGGGGCGCCTGAGTGGCTCAGTCAGTTAAGCCTCTGCCTCTGGCTCAGGTCATGATCTCAGGGTCCTGGGATCGAGCCCCACATCGGGCTTGCTGCTCAGCAGGGAGCCTGCTTCCTCCTCTCTCTGCCTGCCTCTCTGCCTACTTGTGATCTCTCTCTCTGTCAAATAAAATCTCAAAAAAATGCATATCAAATCCTTCATATGTCTTTTATCAAAAATATATGTATTTAGTATGTGTCACAATACATACTTTTTGCCATGACACTTGAAGTCATGAATATCCTAAGCTTGTGTCAGAGGAACTCAGTTTGATGACTCTGTCATTTACCAGCCGAGTGAGCATGAGCCTCAGTTGCTGCATCTGGAGATTGGGGATAATCTATTAGCTTCCTCATAAAGTTGAATGAAGGCATGATCCAGTTCAATCTGCATTTCCTCAAAGTGTAACAGAAGAAAGTGACCATTCTTTAGATGGAAATTCCAGATTTAGTTTGAATTCCCTCCAACTTAACCCAGAGTTGGTGGCCTTTCAAGAAACCAAAACCCAGATCGTACCCATCCACCAAGAAGCCCCCCAGTTCAGTCATTACTGAAGCTGTTTTGTTTCCTTCACAGTTGAGTTGTTGGTTTTTATCGCAATTCAGTCTGTACACGTTATTAAATCTGGAATGAGTGAGTTTGTGGCACATCTGGCAAGAGGAAAGAGGCCGAATTCCAATTCTTTATGCCTAAATTCCCTGTGAAGTTTTCCGGCGGGTATAGCAATGTTGTTTTTGACTCTTAATGTCGAGCTGTGTGTGCCACACTTGTGGGTGGCTGTTAAGCACCTGTCATTTCCAGTCCCCAAGGTGGGCAGGGACATTGTTATTTTGTGTCTTGGGGGCAAAATTCCCCCTCTTCTTGGCGCCATGGCAGGTTTTGACTTCATTATTCCGTTCTGCTGACTTGTGGGGGTGATCTCTCGTTGACATCTGGAGGTTTTGTGCCGGAAAAGCAGAATATTAGTGATGAGATTCTCCACGTGGATCTGAAAGAAGTCCTTTTGCCTATAATTTGTGAAGTTTTTGTGAAGCTCTTTGGGATCCTTCTGGATAAAGAACCTTCTATAAGCCTCACTTATTATGATGATGACTGCTGGCAGAATCGAAGTTACACGTGTGCGTCCGGAGGACAATATATTCTCTTTGTGCCCACATAAACTTCCATTTATCTATACAAATACCTTTGAAAAGAGCAAGGCTGAAATGTCGTCTTTCCAGCTGGGGTGCTCTTCTGTTGTTGCAGTGTAGTAAATTGGGTCACCGTCCAGCTTTGTATCCGGCACCTGCTCAGCCACATAATGGGAAATGAGTGCTTTTGCAGTGACAGTGGCAACGCGTGGCGAGCCTGGGCCGGGGAGCTCCATGGACGGCTAATAAGGAGTCCAGGAGAGCCGATCATTCAGATTGCCGCCTTTGTTGCTCTTGTCTGGGAGGAAAAGACATTACTAAAAGGAAAATTGTTCTTTTAACTCCTACTTTTGAACCCTTTCTGTGCTCTCTGAGGAGAGCGATTTTAAAAGGTTAGATGTTGCTAGTATGTGCCAATTTGGAGAAGGAAATGTCTCTAATGCACGGGAATACTGCAAAGTGGAGATTTTTTTTTTTTTTTTTTTTTTTTCTGGGAGCCTAAATGTGGTGGTCTGAGGTTGATTAAAAAGGATTTGGGGATTGAATAAATGGAGTCGTGGGTGTAGAATGAGAGCGAGGCAGAGTCAGAGTTCAGATCTTAGATTCACCATCGACCTGCTATATAATGTTGCCTCGGGTTCCTCATCTGTGCTGGAGAGGGTTAGTGCAAAGACGTAGTGAGTGGAACACCTGGCATGTGACGGGCAGTCCTCTAATATTCATGAAATGCAAAAAGTATCTTTGTGAGGGATGGCTTGGCTCAGTCCAGGGTAGGGGAGGTTTTTCCGAGGTAACACACAAGCCCTGACTGTCAGTGTCTCAAAGAGCACAGGCTTATATCTCTGTCTGCCTTACTTTGTGTCCACTGAGGTCAGCTGTCCTGCTGCCACACTCTACATGGTCCTGAGTCTGGGTCCCATCAAAGAGCCATGATCTCATCATTCCAGCAGTGGAAAGAAGAGCTGCGGAGGGATTCGTAGCTGCAATTAAGTGATGTAGCCTGGAAACGATGCCTGTCCTTTCTGCTTAGAACTCACTGGCCAAAAGTAGTCACGTGGTTCCTCCCACTTGCTAAGGAGCCACTGGGTAAATCTCCTTTTGCTCCAAATGGGGGAATCCAAAAGAAATAGCAAGTAACACTGATGACTTCTGCAGGGTCCACTGAGAAGGCTCTGTTAGTTCACGTCTCTTCTGCATGTCAGAGTGCTGCTGCACATTTTGTCCCCTCTTCGTTATGCTATCTAATCACTGCCTTTTGTTGAAATTTTGGTCTTCCTGACTTATTTTCTCTATTTTTTTTTCAAATGGAACACAATAAAATTTTGTATTTTCATGGACTAGAAATAGGGCTTTATTTTACTTGATATGGCAGTGCTGCCCAGTTTCAATTTTCTTTCCGGTCCTAAGAAGTTGTAAAGAGGGGAGTATGGAACCTGAAAACATGAGGGAACCCACCATCTGAGAGTTTCATGGAAGAATATTTTTTTTTCTGGCTAGGTAAGATCCAGTTGGATGTAATTATCCTGTAGAATTTAGGCTGGTTAATATGCTATGCTGAAAGAGAGAAGAGCTAGATTTACCTATTGTACACTTGAGAAAAAAAAAACGGCAAGTTTATGAATTCTTGTCTTGATTTTTTTCCCCCTTTTGGGAATCTTGATTGGCCTTGACTATTGACTATATGCTAAAATATCTGTATGCCTTTAGGAAATTAGAGAAGGGACTGCAGGAATCTGAGTCTTTATTGGTATAAGAAGCACTTACAATTATCTCCCATTATCCATTTTCCCTTTGAACTTTTGATAGTAAAATTCTCACCATCCTATCTTGGCTTAACTAGAGACTACATCCCTGCCTAGCCTGATGGGTGCAGATCCTCCCTCATGAAGTTACTTTTGGGATATAATTAACAGTTAAAGATTAGCACTGATCGCATGTCCCTCTTGCAGCTAGGTATGATGCCACGTATTAAGCTCTAGCAAAAGTGAGCAGATGGGATGTGAGCACAAGTGACGGGTGCAACTTCTAGTCATGTTATAATGAAGCTTTCTAATGTCTGCTTCCCTTTCTGTTGTGCAAATTGGAAAAGGTGACAACTTTCTGGAATAGTCACTTTGGACCCAAGGATAGAAGTATTGAGGATGACTCTCACTACCTTCGGCTGGCTGCCCATCTCTGCACTGCTATATGAGAAAGAAAGAAAGAAGCCTTCTGTATTAATTCAGCTGTTGTATTTTGGGGATCTTTTTTACTATAGCAGTGTAGCTTACACTGTACCTAGCGACTTTCCTCTTTCCAGACCTACTTTTATTTCCAACATCATGTTTTAATTGATTTCATCTTTTTGTTACCATTTCTTCTCTTACATTGGAAGACATAGGGGAGGCTCGTCCTTTTTTTTTTTTTTTTTTTAAAGATTTTATTTATTTATTTGTCAGAGAGAGAGAGAGAGAACACAAGTAGGAGGAGCGGCAGGCAGAGGGAGAAGCAGGCTCCCCGCTGAGCAAGGAGCCTGATACAGGACTCGATGTCAGGACCCTGGGATCATGACCCGAGCCCAAGGCCGTGGCTTAACCAACTGAGCCACCCAGGCATCCCGACGCTGGTCTTTTGTTGAGTGTGAGATGTAGATTTGCACTTATTTACACCTTTTTACACTTTCACTCTCTGAAGTTCATCAGGCAACGGTGAACACAAGGGTCTTGGAATTCCAGGCTGTTCCTTCCTCCAAATGAATATTCTCCCTAGGATCATCAGGTCTGTTTTATCCGACCTGGCAAGTGATTTTGCCTTATGCAAAACCAAACTCTGTATGATCAACATTCTAAAGTGCAGTAAAAGACTCCCAGGGTTTAATGGCCATGCGTGTTATGAGAAGAATTCTGGAGGCATATTTAGGTATGAAAATAAGCCCAATTGGCCTTGGCAGACAAAGCCCTATTTTCTTCATTTGGTTCCACTTCATAGTTGAATGTAAGCTTGGAGGGAAGGTCTGCATTTTTAGAAATTGTGGCTCTGGCCTATTCTCAAGGCAGATGGACCTTTTCTAAGGAGCTGGTGCCCTGTGGGCTGGGTAGGTGTGCACAGTAAAGAGATTAAAATCAGCTGCAGCTGGGACAAGGTGGATAAACAGCAGGTGTTCTCCGGGTGTGACTGGGGCTTTTCCCTTTCTACTGGTCATTTGGTGGTCTATTTAGTGTCTTGAAATGGAGGAAAAATTACTGGGTGGTTTTTCTACCTTCACTTGCCAAACTCACTTCCTAATGGTAAAAGAGACCGAATCCACCTGCTGGCATCCACTTGCTTGGTAAAATGATGAGGAATGCAGCCAGGCATCTTGCTCTTTGCACAGAAGGTCAGGTTGGGCTCTGTTGACAGCCGTTGAGATGAAACCAACTGAATCAGAGAACTGAATACATTAGTTGTGTTGGCATCTTCAAGACTGAAAGCTTATCATTGGTGGCATGCTCTGCTCAGCCTTTTGGCATGCTTCAACCAGAATTAGTGATAGTAATAAGTGGTCCATTTAAAGGATTTAGTGAAAACCTGATAGATGGGCTTTTAAGTGTCTGTTGACCGAAAAGAAGGCTGTTTAGAGGCTAAAAACCTTAAAATGCTCTCTCGTACAATATTGTCCTACTCTTTTATATTCTCTTTATTCTTATATCCCAGGAAGTTATAGTACATTATATCTCAAAATATAGCACCACGTAGTATATCATGTAGTTATAAAAGGAGTCCATTCCACAGGCTTTGCTTCCTGTCAGAGAATTCCCATCCAAGACATTGTTGTGTTAAGTGACTTGAATATAATTTTAGAGGCAGGGCTAACACCGAGTGATTCAATGAATACACCTTATTAATTGGGTTATCAATCTGACTAATGATCATAGACTAAAATAACACATTTTACTTTAGCTCTGTATTGTTATTATAAAGACACAATTCTTTGTTCAGATTTTGTAGTTGCTTAAATAACTTACCGTGCAAATAAACCTTAGTCATGACATGTTACCTTCATGACAAATTTGCTTGAGTTTTGTTCACTTGTGTCAAATCTGTTTCAAACACTGGAATAATGATGGAAGTAACTCACTTGAATTACTACGATCATGCAAAGGATGAATGTGTTCACTCTGGCAGCTCTGGGCAACTCTTAAAATCATCACACATCACCTTAACTTACTGAATTGGAAAACTAGAATAATGGCCTGGGAGCTCCACAAGAATGAGTTGTATTGAAGCAGTGTTGAGAATAAATCTTGCCAGACTCATGTAACTTCTTGCCATGATCTGGTAGAAAAACCCTGTGAGGTAAGAAGGAGAAAGGGCAGTGAGGTTGATAGCATTTCATATGACTTTAACTCCTATAATTTGGTCATCAGTAAACCTTGGCTAGCCTCTGCATCAATAGATGATGAAGAGCTTCTTGAAATATCAAACTTTAATTTTATCTGTACTTCACCCAGACCATCAGAATTAGGAGTTTTATGCTCAAATCTCTGTTGGGTACAGGTAGATAATTAAATAACAACCAGAAGGCATAAGACTCTATATAGGAAATGGTGGTAACTGTGGGAAACAGGGGGATTCATGTGACCGTTCCACTCTAGCCTTGGTTGCCATGTGGGAACCTGGGTTAGGTGGGAACAGATTTTCCAGTTTTCAAGAGAAATTGGAAATCTGGGTTTTTATGTAAGATGTGCTGATTTTTAAATGATGGCAAGAGTTTCAAACACTATGGGCTAGCTAGCCTAGACTGATTTCATCTCAGGAGCCATAAATTTGAAATCTCTGAACTAGATATGTATAGTGAAAATTCATTTAATGATGCTGTTTTCACTTTCACTGACAATTTCTTCATGATTGTCTTAGTGCACGCCTAGTTTGGGGGTACATACATGAGATACAGCATCCTGGCATTCTGTGAATTTGATCTAAGTATTTGTGGTTCTCATAGGTCTTATATTTGGGAATATCAGGATGCCATGTAAATTCTTTGATAACCCTGACTTAGGTGGGGGGTAGTAAGCAACTCAAAATTGACCGTAATAAATGTGAAAAGATGGCTGAAATGAACAACTTAAAAGTCCAGTGATAGAAGGAGAATTGCTTACTTAGGAATTAAAAAAGAAACACATACCCATAATGTAAACATAAGATAACTGATGCATGTAGAAATAATGGCCAGAAATATCCTTGATGTCCTAATGACTTAGAAGTTAAAT
Source organism: Nasua narica (assembly GCA_028533885.1). Lineage (NCBI taxonomy): Eukaryota > Metazoa > Chordata > Mammalia > Carnivora > Procyonidae > Nasua > Nasua narica. Next base: position 17,186,812 of record CM052813.1, read on the forward strand.
GTCATCTTTTATAAATTGTATGACCCATGGAAGGTTTGGGTATAGGAAGAGGTTGGGAAATGTCTTTATCTTCCTCATGTTTGCTGTAACACTTGAAAGTTTATGAAGCACTTATTCCACATAAATGACCCATTTGATACAGGCAGCATGTTTTTCTAATAGGCTCTACTAAAGTACAACACTTTAAGGAGGTGTAAAAAATAGAAAGGATGGCCCTTTCCAAGTAATAGAGAAATTCACCAAAGAACACATTATGGAGTTAGGATACCTCGGCTTGGATTCTGGTTCTACCATTGACCTATTCTTTGTACTTAGGGCAAATTACTTTACCTTCTTTTTGCTTATACTGGGATGGTAGGGGAATCTCAAGGACACATACTAAATGTTGTTTAATTATTTGATATTACTATTAATATTATAACTAGGAAAAGTGTGCCTGTTACTAGGTATTAGATGTGTGGCCCTCATTTTAAGCACTCTCTAGATTGACATACTTATTCCTCACAGTACGCCTGTGTGTTATACGTGATGGTTCTTATTTTACAGATCATGAAGACCGAGACTTCATGAAATTCAGTATGGTAGAAACGCTTTTAAACAACTTCCACTAACATCCTTTCTGGATTAATCTGTACTCTCCATTTTATCTGTAGAGCATGCAGAAGTGCCAAATGCTTCCAAATGTCTGTGGCAAGGAGGATGCTCTAATACGTGCTCTGGTCACCCTCTCCCACCAGCCAAGTTGTGGGTCTGCCAAGAGTCAACTGTGTGTGCTTTCCAAATTATTTATGTGTCTTCTTATAATTATGCCTGCCCCTAACATTTATGGGGTCATGAACAAGATTACCAGTGGAGGCCCATATCCCTTGGGTCTGAATATTTAAAGATAATTTAAGGTAACACACTCTTAAAACATGTTCTGTCCTCCTTCGGTAATAAATAAATCTTGATAACTATTTGGAAGGTCAAGTTTAAATTTCCAATTCTCAAAATCTTTGGTGTTCCATGGAAAACATGGCAGTACAAAGAGGTCCCATCTTCACCAACTTTCCCTGCAATTTTCTACTGTCTCTTTTAGGCCTCAAATTTGTCTCCTACCACAAGGGATCTTATGTAGTGTCTGAATACCTTAACCAATGTTTCCACACTTCATTTACATCCAAACTTTGTTCATGCTATTTGGCTGGGGAATTTCAGAGCCCTCGTACCCAGAACATTTTTTGTTGTGCTTGTTGTTGTTTTAAGTAGGCTCCATGTTGGGAATGGAGCCACATGAGGGGCTTGAGGTCATGACCCAGAGATCATGACCTGAGTTGAGACCAAGTGTTGGACGCCTAACCGACTGAGCTACTCAGGTGCCTTGGAACATGGTTTTGAAAGGGCAAAGTGATCTTTGAATGGGCATGTCACTTTGGTTCCATTGAGGGGAACATGGCAAGAATAGGACCAAAATGTGGACTTCTAAAGTTAGGCCCAGAACAGGGGTCCCCATTCATGTGTCTAGAGGAGGTATTGATAGTGATTATCATTCAATGAAATATTCAGAAGGATGAACTGTTAACATGCAAAGATATGATCATTTCTTTGGAAACTTTGGAGAGTCTGCATATGAGCAGCTAAAACATTATATTAGATGTGGGAAAATATATTAAACTATAAAAATATATTTAAATATAGAAATTTCCTGCATTCAGCTTAATTATCAAATGTTAACTTCTTTACCAAGTTCAGGAGTTGAAAATTATAGATTATGTACTATAGATATGATTTATGCAAGAAAATCAGTGACTAATTCCAGTCTGTGGATTCTTATTCCAAGAAATGGCTATGCTCTACAATAAAGACAAACTGAATTTTCATTTATTTCTTTCAGATAAAATGGAAGAAAACACTTAATATATGATTTCAAGTGGTGCCTGGGTGGCTCAGTTGTTAAGTGTCTGCCTTCTGCTCAGGTCGTGATCCCAGGGTCCTGGGATCAAGCCCCGCATCGGGCTCTCTGCTTGGCGGGAAGCCTGTTTCTCCCTCTCTCACTCCCTCTGCTTGTGTAGCCTCTCTCGCGGTGTCTCTGTCAAGTAAATAAATAAAATCTCTGTCAAGTAAATAAATAAAAAAAGATATAATTTCAAAATACATTTCCTGCTTGAGTCCAAGTTTTCTTTTATTTAACTGATCAATGCCCAGTCCTCATTTTGTTGGCAACCCAGCTTCTCCTGTAACTGGCTCAGAGTCAAGGAGGTGGTACGTTGGAAGGGTAGGAGTGAGAGAGGAGGTCTGTCTTGTTGCAAATACTGTAACAACTATGCTTTGTTATTAAGAACAAAATAAGTATAAAACCATTCATGTGTGTAACACTCAGTAAAACTTTTTAAAATAAACTGAATGTTGACTATATTAGGATTACATCTTAACTCTGGATTAGTTTTCAAGAGGGGTTATGGAAATCCTGAATAAGTGTGGTTATCTAATGTATTTTCTGGCTTGTAGGCTTCAAGATAAACTTTTATACTTAGTGTTCTGAGACTCAGTCGATTGACTCTAATACCAGTCTTAAAGAAAGCACTCTTCATCTTTTCCTTAGTTTTGACTATATGAAAGCCTTGTGACTTTCTTGAATCAGTTTTTGTTGTTGTTGTTTTGCATAATGCCTTTAGAAGGTTTTGCTTAAAAGACTGGAATAGCTAAGTGAGAAAACTAGGAGAAGTGCACTAACTCAAAGAGACTAAGAAAGATTGTCTAATTACAACAAAATGAAAGATCCAGAAGAAATATAAAATTACAGAGGAATTTAAGCAGTTGTGCATATGGCCCTTTTAAGAGATAGAGAGAGAGAAGTATGTTCACAGATTTTCCTTTTGGTGAAGTAGCAAGAATCTCAGAAACTCTTTACAATCTCAAGAGTAGTTGGTTGTTGGTTGGTGTGCATGGCCCTGCCCGTCCTCATTTGGATGGAGGCGGGCTTTAGAGAACTCATGTGTTACACACTTGCAGTGATGCAAGGGAGGAAATTGAAGGCTTGTCTTGCTCTTTTAAATTATTATCGCCACTGATTTAAAAAATAACTTTGTGAAGTATAAGTTGGTATCCTTTGAAGAGTTTTTAAAGAATATAATACCCCTTTCTTTCTCTTTCCTTCTTCTGTGGCAGACTTCCTGAAATTTCAGTGATAACACTTGTGAAAGCAGTCTGCTCTTTCTGTGCTGCCCGCAACATTTGGAAAACCTGAATATTTCCAAGTCAAGGGCTTGGTCCTTACAAAACAGAACCATTGTTGCTTATCAAAAGCTCTGGCTTACTCCATCTCTCATTAGGGACCTAAAATCCTATTCCCTCCATGTGTGCTTCTCAAATTGCGCTTATGCGTCACCTAGAGATCTTGTTAAAATGTGTCTTCTAAGTTAATAGAAGTAAGATGGGGCCTTAGATTGGGCATTTCTAACAAACTCTCAGTCCCTGCCAGGGCTGCAAATTTGAGAGCCACATTTTGAGTAGCAAGGACCTAGCTAGGCAATAGCACTCACCTACAAATGAAATGTTTATATTGAGAATCTGAAATTCAGGAGAAAGGGTAGGGAAACAGGGTCTTGGGAACACAGCCCTTGCTGTATTTATGAATAAGTAAAGAGAATTGGTGACAGAAAGAAGGACAACAATGGATACAAAAGTCCTACTAACTTCTAGTTTGGTCAAGGTAATCCGTGCCAGGAGACCAGTTGTGCAGTGTGGGTGGGAAGTGTTATCCACAGAAGTCTGAACTGGTGTTAGGGAGGGAGAATGTCATGAACCACAGCAAACACTATGCACCCATACTAGTGACAAGTAAATCCCAGGCCAAACTTGCTAGCAACCATTAAGTGGAGTCCACTTGTTCCCCTGATCCCATCCTTCCAAAGCTAATAATGAAATTGCAGCATTTCTCACAAGCCAGAATGAAGCACCGTAAAATTAATAGACTATCTCACCCATGAAGGATAAGAATAAATTTGTTCTGTGCCTTGGAGAAAAGTTCTTTGAGGCCTGTGTGCATGCTAATCCAAGAAGGGGAAACTCTGTAGCCAGGGGAGGTACTGGCTGATCTTTCTTTGCTGGAACATGGCGACTTGAGTCAAGGCATCCGAATAGTTGAGAGGATATAGCCACAAACCAGGATTGGCATGTGGGGTTTTTTCCAACCTCCTCTCTTTCCTCAGGCAGGTCATTCAGTGCATTACTGGGCCAGCGCCTGTCCAGTAACTATGAAAACCTCACACGACTGGGTTCTGGATCATGGCATCAAGAGAGCAATTGTGGGAGGAGAAAGGTCAGTTTGGAAAGATGATGGGAAGCTGAGACAGGCGAGAATCTTGTTTCTCATCAAAGAAGATTTTGGAGAAAGGAAGTATACAGGGAAAGCCAGAGGACAGTTTTGCAACCAGAGAAAGAGAAACCAGGAGAATCAGAATTAGTTACATTGGCGCTCATTTTGGTAGGGTGGATATTAAAATACCCTCTGTTCCATATTCTGCCGGCATTTAATAAAGACAACTAGATTTCCTGGCCCTTGCCAGAATGAACAAGTCCTCAGGAAAACCCCATAAGCCACACATGCTTATGTTTTCCATACTTTGGGGTTTTTTGTAGCCCAGTGGTTAGAAGCACTGACTTGAGAGCCAGGCCCTCCAGGTTCAAACCTGTTCCTGTCACTCACCAGCTGGGAAACCAGGGACACATTTCCTAGCTTCTTGTGCTCCAGTCTCTTCCTTTGTAAATGGGAATAATGTCTCTTCCAGTAAGATTGTTATGAAGGTCCGAGGAACTGGGATTGCACAGAGTGCTTAGAAAAATGCCAGGCACTGAGTAGGTGCGATTTGGGTCACTCTTATCATTGTTGTTTTTTTAATTGTTTTCATCATCTTGATGATAAAGCATGCAGAGTATCATGCTGCCATAAACAATCTGACAAGCAAAGCCAGATAGAATGAAGAGCAACTTGAGGATGATTTTTGATAGGACTGTTAATTATAACACAGAGGAAACTCTTCTCCAGAGAAGGAATTGCTATTTTGATTGGTTCTTAAGTTAATATACTGCTTGAGTTTTCAGTTCAACAATTGAATAACTACGGTGAGCCAGAATAAGTTATACAGTAGTGTCTAAAACACGATTTTTTATGCATTTCGTATAACATACGTAAAGCTTTTATTTGAGAGGGGACCTGGGGTTGTCACTATTCTCTCCAAAGATCTCTCTACCATTTGTGGTGCTGTGGCTTCAACAATTGCACCTCGTTTTGCTGATTTCTGTTAGCTAGACTTTTCCATTGGTGTGTTTTAATGCTTCCTTTAACGGAGGTGACCACACCAAGGCCCTGCATGAAATTACCATTAGTAAATTTGGGGGTTGTGTGGGGATGGTCTCAGACTGCAGAAGATCCAAACACATTTTTGAGACAGAACAGTAATCCCTTTTTGTCCTGGACGTACTGCCTTCTGATGGCCACCAGGTACATGCCCTGAGCCTGAGAAATGCTGTCCTTGTGTGCTGGGCCAGAAAGGAAAATCTGCAGTGAGAGATAGGACTGCTCCAGTGTTTATTTATTGGGGGCTATATACTTTTAATTCTGGCTTTAAATTCCATAGCGTAGAAGTGTGGTTTGTGGGTAAGGGACAGGTGAATTTCCAAAAGTGATCTCAGAAGGTTGACTTTTAGAATCCCTGAAGATGGGGATAAAAGGGGGACCTTTTAAATAAACCAAGTGCCCACAATGGCTTTATTACCACACTGCTACTCCACACTGTAGATTACACGAAGGCCTGGAGACTAATTTCAGCAACAGGCACAATTTACTAGCTATAGTGGGCCTCAGATGAATAGTTTCTTGTAAAATCAGTGGCAGCTTTATCCTAGCAGAGCACAAATAAATCAGCTCTTATTATTCCACATTCATTTAATCCTGGGACATTAGTCAGCGAGACCTTTCTGCAGCCTAATAAACAGCAGCGGCCGCAGTTTTTCTTTATGAGAGTAGTTGTTCATCCTAAATTAGAGCCAGCATTAGGCCGAGGCAGAAACTTTTGCAGGGTGATTTAAAGATATATAATACGAGACCATAATAGTGTACAGAAACTGTACCCATGTGTATAAATATAGCAGGGCCGTAATTCTGCCGTCCGCGGATTACTTTAGAGCACGTGGCTTATTTTCACTCTTTCTTGAGAGTATCCTTTGTGGCAGGCGACACGGTTATCCTCTCTGGACGTGACTCGAGTGTCCTTTGATGTCCCTTGGGAATGGGATAGCATTGAAGCGGCATCCTTCTCTTTCTGTTTACCCAGAAGAAGCTCCACCAATTTCCAACCCCGTAGAGGAGGACAGGAGCGCCGTGTGTCTGAGCTGTGTCCCTGGCTGTTTCTTTCTGCAGGGTCGTAGCTCAAATCAAAATCGTAACCCAAGCCCACATAAAACTTTTTTATTCTAGGTAGGCTCAAGTTGCAAGTTTCCTGTTGTAACATCGCTATGTACGTGAAAAATACAGTTTGACTCGTATTAAAACTGATGTTGTGGCTTTTTGAAGTACTTTCAAAAAAGCCTTCCACTCATACAAATTGACCTTATTTCATAGGTACACAGGGTTTCTAATTAAGGGAGACTACTTTGTTTTTTGTCATCCACAGCACATATAGGACCTCAGTTACCTGTGGGCTATGTCCACATAGGCCGTTCTTCATGCCTCTGACAGGAAGCCATCAGCTTGATAAAAATACATGTGGAATCACTTGTTCATCACAAGCAACTGGAGGATCAGGGATGAATTGGTTTACTCCTATGTGTAGGATATAAATCACATTTGTTATGTGGATTGAATTTGTATGTTAATATAGTGCTGCTCACAGTTCACCAAACATTAACTGAATACCTGTTATGTGCACTCCACAGTGGAATTTTATGTGCACCTGATTTTTTTGAACTGCATTTCTTATGGTGGAGAGAAGAGGAAAAATAGTCCAGACCATTGGATCCCAGGAATATAAGCAGTGGAACTAATATAAAATTGAGACACATTTTCCATTATATAGATATAAAACACAGTGATCATAACCAGGTGTCACTGTTTGGCCAGTGAATTCGAGCCCATTCTCTTAATGAAAATGTAATATTGATGCCGTTCCATTATTTGGAGACAATTAAGACAGAAGCCACAAACTAGAAAACATGATGTGCTAACACTAAGGAGTTATATAGGTAGGTAGTGCTCCAACTAACTTACTTTTCTGTAGCTAAAATTGACACCCTGTAGATAAAATGGTCTTTTAGTACAGTATGTGTATAGTTAGAACAGGTTGTGGTATCCCATAAGAATATATCAATACGCATGATCCTTCCTTTCAGGAAGAATTACACAAGTTCAAGGGTAGACTTTCATGGATCCCGATTTCTCTATAGCCTGTTACCCCTGTATGGGTGAAGGGTTCCTGTCCTATTTGAACCTGAAGCCACAGGGTTTGGCCAGTTCCGGCTCATCTTTGTACAATGCATCCTTCTGATTCCTAGGGTAGATGAGATGATCCACAGAGGATGTCTAAAGACAAAGCCAGTAGCAACTGGAGAAAGGACGCCAAGTGCTCAGTGCCTTATCCTCACGTGGCCAGACCAGCATATTATTAGGCAATGATTTCAGACACAGATGAACAGCTCTTTGAGCACAACAAATATCTGCTATTTCTCTTGTAGCATCTTCAAAGCCCATGTAACTTTCGACATATGGTATGTGTACGTTGTACTGTCAATTGATTCATTGACATACATTGATGAAAATTATTAAGAAGTCACCAATCCTTAAAGACTAGTCTAAGCATGTCTAAGACTAGTTTCTTCCACCTTTTCATACTCTTCTTAAACACCAAGTTATTTATAATATTTATAATAAAAATTCCCTAGAACTAAAAAATGAAATAGCAAAATCTTTGCTTTCCTGAGTACAGTAAGGAACATCCTGCTGCCAGTTGCTGAGGTTATCATTGTTATCACTGTTTTATTGCTCTAAATCTCTTCTCTCTGGCTGCCTGCTCCTTCCATAGCCCTTAGGAATTCTTTGGCTTCCATCTTCCGAGATTCCACTTAAGCAGCCTTCTTTGTACTGACTCTCAAACAAACAAACCCAACTTTTCTCCATGCTTCGACCCACATCTGGTCCATGAGAAAGTCTCCTGTTTTGTTTGTTTACTTTTTAAATTTTCTGTCCCCAAAAACCTATAAAAATCAGGCTGTTCCCTAATTCAGTATTGGCTCATGGAGTTCACTTGTCACAGAGCCACGCAAGCTCTCTACATATCTTGACAATTTTTATACCCTCGTTATGGGCGAGAGTCCATATCCAGTATGGATATCCAGTCCATATCCAGTAAGAATCATCCAGTAGGTCCTCAGTCTGTCTTCCATGAGAGGTCCTCCCTCCTTCGGCCTCACAGCTCCTTCTTGCCATCTGCGATTATTTTTACAGGTTGGATGAAACAGAAACCAGAAGACCCTTTGGTGTTTTGTTATGTTGAGTTACACATTGTTATTTATTCAGATGGCTGTACTCTTTCTTCAGTATTCAGGGTGTCCACCTGACCTAAGTCTATGCTGGATATTTTATAGAATCTGCATGTCTTCTGTGCTTGGGGTGAAACGAATGAGATGTAGGAGTATTCTTTCTTGCTTGCACCAAATTTCTTTCAAGCAGTTACTATGCAGCATTGCCACATTTTCATTTTGCTGACATATAACTAGAAACTAGAAACATATATTGTATGAGCTCTATTTTGTGGGTTAATTGTTTGCACTTTAATTTTGGAATCTATATAACTTTGGTTAGGAATCTGCTTGAGTCTTTTAATGAAAAGGAGAGGAATGTAGAAGAGTAAGAGAGTAATTGGTAGAAAGGGAAAAGCTCTTTTTGTTTAAGTACTTAACTATTCTCAGGGCTTTATGTCTATGGACTAGAACCTATATTTGTTGCAAAGGCAAATGTTTTCCTACTGAATTTTAAAATCTGGAGAGGTTTAGAGATGATCTTGTGCAACCTCTTTATTTTATGGTTTACATTATATAATGGGTTGGAAAAGTTTATCTCTTCTAGTTTAAAATTTTACCATTCTAGAAAGCTGAATCTTACATTCTAAGTGAATTTTTTCCCCAAGTCACATATCTGAATAGTGACAGAGATGACAGTAGAACTCAGTTTCAACATGTGTAGCTTTCTCCTTCATTGGAGCTAAAACTGGAAAGAGATTTTCCAGTATTTATTTCAGGATCTTATGTTTCCATTGGATCTGAGCAAAAATTCGTTGGCCATCAGGGATTTCCACCCCCCTTCTGTGACCTGTACCTGTTACAGTTTTTAGGGTGGAAGAGTATGTGTGGCAGGTGATGGTGACATACCAATGTAGTGCAGATAAAGATACTGCCAGTTTCTCTAAAATATTGCACTGATTTCTCCCAAGAAGCTTCAAAACCAAAACTTAAGTAGCATCTACAATTTATGAAGAGTGATGAGCAATATTTACATATGTGACTTAATTATGCATACTTTCCCCATATTTTTAAAGATTATGTAAAGACTACATGATGATTCCTTAATTTACCAGACTCTAATACAAGTTAGTTCTCTTACTATTTCTCAGACAGTATTAGGACATTACGTGACTTGATCTCTCTGTTCTTGTTATTTTTGCAGTGTAACTAAGTACCCTAAAATTTAGTAGCATTGAACAATAACCAGTTGGTTATGTTCCTGGATTCTCTGTGTTAGGAATTTTGAAAAGGCACAGAGGATGGCCTGTCTCTGCTCCATGATGTCCAGATCCTCACCTGGGGTGACTTGAACAGCTGGGGTGACCTGAACAGATGGCTTCTTCACTCACATCTTTAGTGTCTGGGCTGAGATGATTCATCAGAGGTCCTCTATGTGGTCTCTTCAACAAGGTAGCCAAAGAGTTAACTTTTTATATGGTGACTCAGGGCTCAAAGAACAGGAGGGCAAGGTAGAAGTTGCATGGCCTTTTATGACCTTGCCTTGAAAGTCAAATATTATCACTTCGGCCACACTGATGGTTTAACAAATCTTAAATTCATTCAGACCTAAGAAAAGGGAATAGTGGGTAGCTCCTGATGGAGGAGCATTAAAAGATCTGTGTCCTTGTTTTATTTTTATTTTTATTATTTTTTGTGTGTGTGTCCTTGTTTTAAAAACAATACCCCAGTTAACCCCCTTCCTGACTGTTATTGTTGTTGTCATACTTTAAAATTTTACTTATGTTTAAAATCCTTCAAGAGATTATTGAATAAAGAATATTTAGATTCATCCACATAACGTACTCTGTTGTACCTTATTTCTTATTGTATCTCTTTGTCTAATTTCCCTTCTACTACAATAGTTCCCTTTATATTTCATTTAGTGTGAATCTCCTGGTTTCTTTTGGTCTGGAAATGTCTTTGTCTTTCATCTTTGAAGACTTTTTTACTGAGTTTAAAGTTCTGGGATGGCATTTTTATTAGAAAAATAACCTCTCAGAATTCTTATTTTTTTAGTGATAATGTCTTCTTTTCTGCTTGCATTGTTTTGTCTTTAGTTTTTAACTGTTTGATTATGATGTTGATTATGATAAGGTGTTCATTGTATTTGTCCTGCTAGCATTTCTTAAACATATGGCTTGATGTCTTTCATTGGTTTTGGAAGTTACTCAATTTGTAATATCTTTAAATTTTATTCCTGGGGCATCTAGGTGGCTCAGCTGGTTAAGCATCTGCCCTCAACTCAGGTCATGATCCCAGGGTCCTGGGATCAAACCCCACATCGGGCTTTCTGCTAGGTAGGGAGACTGCTTCTCCCTCTCCCTGTACCTCTCTCCTCACTTGTGTAGTCTCTCTCACTCTTTCTCTCTCTCAAATAAAAATCTTTCAGAAGATTTTATTCTGTCCCATTCTCTCTTTCCTCTGCTTTTGGGACTCTAATTATATATATGTGAGATTTCTGACACAGTGTTCACAAATACTTTTCTGTACTTTCCATTCTTGTGACTCTTAATGCTTCAGTCTTGATATTTTTTATCCAGGTATTCCAGTTAACTATTTTCTCTACTGCGGGGTCCAGTCCTGCTTTTCAATCTATCTTTTGTGATATCCTTAATTTCAGTTGCTGTATTTTTAAACGGGTGAGTTCCCTTTAACTTTTTCTTACAGATTCTGGTTTTCTGATTTTCCATTTTGCCATTTTTTTCTTTGATAATAATTATTTTAACATCTTTATCTCACAGCTCCAATATATTAGTTACTTGTAAAGCCCATTTCTGTTTCTTCCCCTATTTATTCTCTTTCTTGATATGCCAGTAAGTGTTTTTAATTGAATATGTGGCATCACTTATGAAAAATATGGAAGGCCTGGGTAATGTTCTTTCCTTTGAGTCGGGTCTATTCAATCTTCTTATAGGCAGTAGAAGGGCAGATCATCTCGGTCCAAGTAGAGATTGAGCTGACCTGAAGGTGATTCGCAGTGTTTGTAAGGCTCAATCTATTTCTAGTTTGACATCACCTCTGTCTCACCTCTACATAGCTCTCCTGGCTTCCCAACCAGGACAACATCTTCATCTCTTTAATAGATCTTGGACTTCTAATTTGGTATCCTAAATACCATAAGACTGCTTCAAATTCTGCAGTGTTTTTGAACTAATTTCTACTTGGGTTCTTAGCCTCTTGCTTTATATAGCTTATTAGGGAATAATATATATTCCCTAATATATATTATTTTATATATATCTCAAAGGGAAACTTGAATGTCCAGCTCACATTTCTCTATCTGCCTTCTTTTCAAGCTCTTGGCTGCTGAAGTCATTCCTACATTGGTGGTTCTGAACTCCATTTTTTGTCTCTTTGTTGTATGAGATGGCATAAGGCTCAGCTGGCTTCTCAACACCTTGACTGACCCAAGCATGAACAAATACTCCAAAAAGAAAAGGGTCATGCAGAAAGTTTGACTTTTCTCTATTTTTTCTTTCTCTAGGATCTGATTCCATAAATTCTGGCTTTTTCAGCAGCTCTGTAATGATTTCAAGTAGATTTTTTTTTTAATCTAAATTGTTTATATTTCAGCAGGATTGTTGGTCCGCTACAAGCTATTCGGTTGTAGCTAGGATTAGAGTTCTAGCTCATTCAATTTAAGAAAAGTTACAAAGACGTTTTAAAGTAAACTTAATGTTGTAACCATTTCTTCTAATTGATTTGAAACTTTTTAAGAATCTAATTACAGCTTAAATGATATTCTTTCTGTTTATTTTTCTGGCTGACAGTTTTAAAATTTATTTTTTATTTTGAAATAATTGTAGATTCACATGTAGTTGAAAGATTTTTTTTTTTTTTTTTTACCAATTTTTACCCAGTTTCTCCCATGTAATTTTTACCCAGTTTCCCCTAATGGTAGCATTTCATAACATATAGTACAATATCACAACAAAAATATTGACATTGATATCTATTTATCAAATTTTCCTTTTATATTTTTGGCATAAAGTCCAGGAGCTCTTTGCCTAGCCTTGTATCCTGAAAATTTTCTCCTATTCTTAAAAAAAGTTTTATAGTTTATATTTAAATTCATGACTTATTTTGACTTAATTTTTTAATAAGGTATGTGGCTTAGGTTGAGGATCATTTCTTTTGCCTGTGGATGTCCAACTGAGCCAGCACCATTTGTTGAAAAGGCTGTGTTTTTTTCTATTGTATGGTTTTGCACCTTTGTCAAAATCGGTTGAGCATTATTTGTGTGAGTGTATTTCTGCGATCTCTGTTCTTTTCAATTGACTTTTGTGTCTGTCCCTCTGCTGGTACCACAGAGTCTTGCTATATCACAATTCTTGAAATTAAGTAGACTGATTTCCCCCACCTCCCCATCTTGTTCCTCTTTTTCAAAATCGTTTTTGCTATTTAAATTGTTTTGCCTTTCCACATAAATTTTAGGATAATTGTGTGTTTAAGTATGTGTATTTTATACACACACACACACACACACACACACACATCATATATGTATGCACATACAAATAACAGTCTTACTGAGGTTGTACTAGGCATTGCTTCAATGTCATTTTGAGGCAAATTGACATGTTTACTCTCTGGATTCTTCCAATCTATGAACATGCTGTCTCTTCATTTCATTAGTCTGATTTCTTTCATCTGTATTATATAGTTTTTAGTACATGTTTCTGTACATGTTGCATTAGATTTACCCCTAAATAGTTTATTTTTGTGAGTAGTGATTATAAATGGTCCTGAATTTTTAATTTCACTGTCTATATGCTCATTTTTAGTATATAGAAATGCAATTGATTTTTGTACGTCTATCTTGTATTCTGTGACCCTGCTGAACTGACTTACTAGTTTTAGGATTTATTGTTTGTTGTTTTATTTGTATTATTTATTGTATTCCTTGGGATTTTCTACCTAGAAAATCATGTCATCTGGAAATTAGGACAGTTTTACTTCTTCCTTTAACATCTTTTTACCATTTATTTCCTCTTTTGCCTTATTTCACTGACTAAAACTTCCAGCATATGTTAAATAAGCCTTGTTCTTGGCCTTATGGAGAAATTCAGTCTTCCACCAAGAAGTCAAATGTTGGTTGTAGCTTTCTGTAGCTGCTTTTCTATCAAATAAAGGAAATTCTCTTCTATACCTATTTTTCTGAGTTTTTATCATGACGAAATTTTGTCAAGTGCTTTATCTGCATTGATTATAATCATGTGATTTTTCTTTAACATGTTAGTGTGATGCATTATATTGATTGATTTTTTAATATTGAATCACTTTCCCATTGCTGGAATAAATGTGAGTTGATCGTGGTATAGAATTACGTATTGTAGAATTCTATTTGCTAGTACTTTGTTACTAATTCTTGTGTCTTTATTGATGAGGAATATTGGCCTAGAGATTTCTTTTTTGTACTTTCTGTGTAGTTTTGATATCAGGATATTTTTGCCTTCATAAGATTAATTGGAATGTGTTCTCTCTTCTAATTTCATAAAGATAAATTGAATGATTAGTGTTAATTCTTCTCTAAATGTTTGGTAGAAATCTCTAGTGAAACCATTTAGGCTTAGGGATTTCTATTTTGGGAGTTTAAAAATTCTGAATTACTAAAATTTTAATAGTTGTAGTGCTATTCAAATTATTTCATTTTGGGTGAGTTGTAATAGATTCTATTTTGTAAATGATTGGTCCATTATCAAGTTTATGTATGGAGAGTCATTAGTAGCATTTTCTTATCTTTTTGATGCCTGCAGGGTCTGCAGTGATATCCCTGCTTCATTCCTGATACTGTAATTTGTGTCTTCTCTTTTTTTGGTGAGTCTTGCTAGAGGTTGGTCTATTTTATTGATATTTTTTGCTAGGTATGAGGTCCTGGGTTGATAGTTTTTGTTCTTTTAGTACTTGGAAAATATCATGGCCCTTCCTTCTGGCCTCTGTGGTCAGATATTATGCTAACATTGTTTCTCTAGGGTGCCTGGGTGGCTCAGTTGTTTGAGCATCTGGCTGTTGATTTCAGCTCAGGTCATGATCTCAGGTTATGAGATTGAGCTCCGTGTGGGGCTCCATGTTCAGCAGGGAGTCTGATTGATATTCTTTCCCTCTCCCTCTCTCTCTGCCCCTCGCCTGCTCACTCTCTTTCTCCAAAAAAGATTAATAATTCTTTAAAAAATTTGTTTCCCCTATAAGTAAGATTTCAGTTTTCTCTGGCTACTTTCACAACTTTTTTCCCTGTCTTTAGTTTTCAGAAGTTTAATTATGATGTCTTGCATGGATTTCTTTGGGTTTACTCTATTTAAGCCCAGTCACCTTGTTGAATCTAGGTGTATATCACTTGCCAGATTTGGGAAGTTTTTAGCTATTATTTATTTGAGTACTTTTTCAGCCCTGCCCCTTTTTTACACTCCTGAGACTTGGTGACATGAATGTTAGATCTTATGCTAACGTCCCATAGAACCTGAGACTCTATTCACTTTTTTCCAGTGTATTGTCTGTTGTTTAGATTGGGCAATTTCTTGCTTTCTATCTTCCAGGTCAATAGTTTTTTCTTCTCATCCCCTCAATCGTGTCCTTTAGCTCATCCACTGAGATTTTTATTATGGTTATTGTATTTTTTAGTTCTAAAACTTCCATCTGGTAAAAAAAGTAAATAAAAAATTAAAATTTCCATTTGGTTCTTTATATCTTTTACTTCTTTGCTAATAGTTTCTATTTCTTTGTTGAGACTTTCTAGTTTTTTCTTTGTAATTTCTTGTTAAAGCACTTTATCATGGTTAGTATAGAATTTTTGTTCAATAATTGTACCATCTCTGTCATCTCAGTGGTGGGATCCATTGATTGTTTTTTCATTCAGTTTGTGATCTTTTTGGTATGATCAGTAGTTTTTGACTAAAATCTAGACAGTTTCACATTATGTAATGAGAATTTGTGATCTTATTTTAAGCCTTTTAAGCCTTATTTTAAGCCTCTCTGACGCTGCTTTGGCAGGGGAAACAGAGACACCACTTTGTTACTTCTAGGTGGAGATAGAAGTCTAAATTCCCTTCTCATTGTCCCTTAATTCAGAAAAGGGGTGTCCTTGTTTCTGCTAGGCAAGAATGGATTCAGTCTCCCATGTGGTCTCTGATGATACTATGGAGGGAGCTAACTTCTTTACTGTCTTGAGATGGGGAAAGTTCTAGTTCTCTAGTAGGCCTCTTCTGATACCCTTAATGGAGAAGTGGTCAGGAGTCATGTTACTGAAAGATGGAGGTGGAATTCCGGGTTCTCTATGTGGTCTGCACTGGTGGCACTATGCTGGGGAGGGAGGAGCTTGTTACCAGTTGGCAGGGGTGAAAGGTCCAGCTCCCTACTTATTTTCTCTGAAACTATCCTGGTGGGAGTGTTGGGACACCCAGCCTCTTAAGGGTGGTAATCTAGCTTCTCATTTGTAGTGTGGATGAGGATGGCAATACAGTTTTTTCTTTGTTGTTTGGCTGATGTAGAATGATTCTTGTCTAAAAATATGTCTGTCTCACTAGAATGCCCTTTTTGCTGGTCTTTTAAATAGAGACAGCTGGTTCCCATTGGGATTTTTTTGTCTGATCTCTTTGGCATTTCTGGTTGTTGGCTTCTGCCCCAAGTCCGAGATGTGTGAGGCAAAAGAAAAACCAGGTAACTCACCATCATGTTGATACTTGGACACAAGGTTCCTGGCCAGTTTATTTTCTTCTCTCCAACTTTCAGAGTCTTATGTTTGTTGTATATATACCGTCTAGAGTTTTTAGTTGTACTTGTTGGGATCACAGGGAAAAGTGTACATATTGCATCTTTCTGGATGTGAATATTCCTAAAACTTTGGAACACATTTTCTTTTCACTGTCCTGTAATTAATATAGAATCATGGCTTTAATTTTGGATACTTCTTTTTTTTCAATGACTTTCCCTCTTTTATCTTGAAAGCTCAGTGTTTTAAATTGTAGAATAAGGATTGCTTGGGATGGTGTCAGTCTTCTGATGTATCCCCTTCAACTTACAGATTCCATAAGAAAATAGGTCTTAATAAAAGCCACTGTTTGGTTGAAGCATTGACATAGTTAACCCAATGTCATGGCTAGCCTAACAGTCTGGAATTGGATGTTTAAACATATTCTAAGATATTTTTATAGCCAAATTTGTTGTATTGAATTTGAAATTATGAAATCTTTAAATTTCAAGGAACCTTAGCAGTCACCTGGCTGGATTTTCCATTTCTTTTACATCCCTGGCAGGTGAGGACTCATGTATTGCATAAGCACTTCTTATTCCTTAGGCACTGCTATGGAGTAGCCAAAGGCATATAGGAATGCATCTAGGCCAGAAGTGGTGAGCTGGGAATGGAGCTACCCAGCAAACTGGGTAGGGATAGAGACTATGCAGTGAAAATCTTTACTATTTTGCTATTGAATTATTTGTGTATTATAGAATGATTTGTTGGCTGGTGGGCTGAATATATTGTAACTCTATTCCCCAATGTTGCCTACTTTTTCTTTCACATTTTTAATACCCATAGTTGAGAGTAATGAAACATCGAATTTATCACATAAAAATAGCTTCGTCTTATATGATTAATTATATTGCTTTCAGGGGGTATTTCTTGCTAACAGTTATCTGATGGGAGAAGGATTTTAATGTAATAGTGTCGTCTTAAAGAGTCTTACTTGTTTATATACATTATGGTTATCAAAAATGGCCTACCAGAATTATTTTATGTAAGACTTTATTAACAGTCATTGTTGCCAGGTATTAAAAAATAATCCGGGGACACCTGGGTGGCTCCGTTGTTAAGCATCTGCCTTTGGCTCAGGTCATGATCCCAGGATCCTGGGATGGAGCCCCATCTCAGGCTCCCTCCTCAGCAGGAGGCCAGCTTCTTCCTCTTCCTCTGCCCCTGCTTGTGTTTCTTCTCTCGCCGTCTCTCTCTCTGTCAAATAAATAAATAAAATCTTTTTTTTTTAAAAGATTTTATTTATTTATTTATTAGGAAAGAGAGAGAGTGAGAGAGAGCAGGTCAGAGTGAGAAGCAGACTCCCCATGGAGCTGGGAGCCCGATGTGGGACTCGATCCCGGGACTCCGGGATCATGACCTGAGCCGAAGGCAGTTGCTCAACCAACTGCGCCACCCAGGGGCCCTAAATAAATAAAATCTTAAAAAAAAAATCCTGTGTACCTTCCTCTGAATTGAGGGATTGGATTTGTTCAGCTGGTCTAGATTAAAATTTATCTACTAGAGCCCAAGACATAGATACTGTACTCTGTCTTCTTGACTCCACATAACTCAGATCTGGAATTCTGCAACAAGACTTATATTCACATGTGAACTCTGCGGGGCTAATCAGTAGACTCTTTTCACTTCCTCTCATAATATATTTTAAGATGAGTAGACTTGTCTGAGTGGCTTAAAGATGGAAATAGGCAAAATGTTATTAATATTACATGAAATTAATGTTAATGTGGCCATACTGCATGGCTCATTGGGGGACCGTTCCAGTTTACAACTGTTGTCCTGTCATAGTTATTAACAGTGTCTCTATCATTCTCAAAGTGTCCTGGCTTAGACAATAAATTACGGCCACCTAGTTATTAGCTTTGTGTGTTTGTTTTTTGTTTTTGTTTTTGCCAGCTATACCATAGATCTCATGAAAAACATTCAATATTTGGATAATGAGACTTATAATGAGCCTCTGATCATTCTCGCACTGATGTGCACCATGAGATGCAAAAAAAAAATAAACACACACTCACATTCTGCCAATACTAGTGTGCTCTGTGGCCTGGATTCATAAATGAAATGAAACATTCACTTAGAGCTGGAGGGTACTGAAAATGAAGTAATACTTTTTCACCCAAATTCTCAGATCCTCTGAATTATGTCAAAAGACCTATTGGCTAGGGAGAAGCTGTCTGTGGACCCTAGGTTAAGTGTTCCTGCTGTAAATAATGTTAAACAAATTTGGGGAAGGTAGATTATTTTTCATATCTTTAAAATGCTGAGGCAGTAAGACAGTCCAAAAATGTAGAAACATGCTTCTTGGTAAAGTAAATAGAATCAGATACTGTTATCAAAAAACTTCTCTTTATATGCATTCAGATTTATAAATGTGTGCTTTCTTATGGCAAACACTTCAGATAATGTAAAATTTTCTCCATTTTTATATAGGACTATGATGGCAACATCTTTCCATTTTACTCCATGATGCCTTTCTCTCCATTCAGATCTCATTGGAGAGAGTCTGTACTTTCATGTAACAGATAACATCATTCAGCCAGTCATTCTGGTCAGTTCTTGATGGGCATAGATATTTGTAACTTTGTTTGTATTTTTCCCTTTCTCAGTGTTGGGGTTGTGTCCAGAGTAAGTGCTTTCCACACTATCTAGCCCTGGGGTGTGTTCTCAAGGTCTGGGAGAAACACAAGTCATAAGGATGGATATCTCATGTTACTAAAGACAGCCCATGGGTCCATGTGATGCAGGATTAAAAATGTAAGATAGAGTGTCTGGCGGGATGCGGTTTTAGTTTGGAAAGTGAAATCTAATGCAGGACAGGCTCCAGGCTGGCTAACATATGCCACTGGAGGTGCATAGGGCTCATCGTGATTCAGGAAACAGTGGTGCCAGGATCCACTGTTGATAAGACTGCCCTTTCAAGGTAACACGTGCAGTCTTTTCTTGCCACTTTTCTGTATTCGAAGCCATTGTTACCAGGTCTATGTTCTTGACCTTCTATCTGGAGTGTATTCCATAACGGGACAGCCGATATTGGGGGTGGGAAATCAGTAAAATAAGTGAAACAACACCTCGCTTCCTTCCCATTTGTCTCCCTCTTTCCTAGTCTGGCCTGTTTCTGGGTTTGACCATAAGCCTGATCCTCTTCTAGAGGAGAATAGCAGTGGGAGAAATCTGGCTAGGGTCTGAGCTCGACGATTATGTATCATTTCAGATGAATCACCTTCTAATCAGAAGAAATTCTCTTGCTTCTCTGGGCTTAATGCTGAGGTCAGGATATACCTCTGAATATTCTCTATGTGGCTGCCTCCTTTGGGTTCTAGACCTAGGCCGAATTCCCAGAGAAGTAAGAAAGAAGGTCATTTTGGGCTTCAGAACGTGGAAGGATGGCATGGGAGAGAGGGTAAGAACATGAAGGTGGGTGCGAAAGACTTTCAGTCAAATCCTCACTCTGATCCATTTCTATCATTCAATGTAGGACCTTTGTGAGTTTCTTTTTTTTTTTAAGATTTTATTTGTTTATTTGACAGAGAGAGAGATCACAAGTAGGCAGAGAGGCAGGCAGAGAGAGAGAGAGGGGGAAGCTGTCTCCCTGCTGAGCAGAGAGCCTGATGGGGGGCTCGATCCCAGGACCCTGAGATCATGACCTGAGCCGAAGGCAGAGGCTTTAACCCACCGAGCCACCCAGGCGCCCCATGAGTTTCTTATCTAAAGCCTTTTTATTTGATTGTTTCTCCCTCCACCATGTGCATCAAAGAATGACTGGAATGAGGATCCAGAGGAATGTTAACATAAGACATTTCTGCCATGAATAAAAAGACAGAAAAATCACCTTGCATGTTCTGTGTGACAGGAGACATTACTTTCAGCAGCAGGGGCTGGGACAAGCCCAGAGAGGGGCTGTGGGTATTAAAGATCAGAATGTATAAGGGGACCAGGGACACCGGGGGAAGATGTGTTCTGCTGCTGTGGAGCCAGAGGGACATGGCCCAGTGTCTGCCCTTCCCTTTCTTCAGCTTGGGAACCACATGGAAAGGAGAAAGGAGAAGCCACAGGGTGAAGTGCGTAGCTCTGAAACAAAATGGAGGAAGGGTGAAAAGCACATCCCAGTTCCTGATAGATTTCAGTTCATCATTGTTGATTTTGGACTAAAACCTTCTTTCCAGCCAAGCAGGCAGGCAGAGGTGAATTTATCAGATGTGATTTTTATCAGAACCCACCATATGAGGCGGCCAGCAGTCACCGCGGGACCCCAGTGCCTGTGATTGGCTCTGACACATCCAGCCAAAAGGGCTCTTATTCCAAGAATGATCTTCTTTTTTAGATGGTATTGAGTTGGGACTGATTTTGATAGCCAGTCTCAGTCAAGAATCATAAAGTTATTGCACATTTAAAACCGTCGGTATGAGAATCATTCTCTTCCTCTTTTCTCTCTCTCATCATTTCCCAGGGCTGCAAGGTTACAGAAAGGTCTAATCAATTGTCAAACTCTCTTTTATCACCGAGAAGGTGGTAAGAAAAAAAAAAATCTAACTGCCCTACTGTAGGGGGTTCTTTGACTACACAGCACCCTCTTCCACATACAATGCCGCCGTGATTAATGTCCTCCCACCTCAGACCTTGTTAAAACCTGTTCTCTCACACAGCCTGCTGGAGCACAGTGAGAGCAGGGCCCGGGTTGCATAAATCAACGTGTTCTCACAGCCCCCAGGATATCCATTATAGATGCCAGCTGGATGGCTGGAAGATAGAGAAAAATGAATATTGTATCCTGTGGCCTTTTGCCTCTAATGACCACTTTTCAACATTTTTGAAGGCATGATTAAATTTTGATAACTGGGGAAGTCACTCTGAGCGGGCTGAAATAGAGATAAATTGACGGAGGGTCTGACATCTCAGTGGAGAGCCGGCAACTAATTAGTGTGTGAAGCGCACTCTGAAAGAGATGTAAAAGGGAGGCAGGTTTAATCAGGGGCGCTGCTGAGGTACAGGAATAGTCAGGGATAATTGCGGCCGAGGTGGAAATCACAGGCTCAATGAGCGGCTTTTTCTGTCCACTTGATTGGCAGCCGCTGACCTAGTGGCCGGCACCCTTGAACCCTTACAACAGTAACAGCCTTGTCAAAGCAATTTGCCAGCAGCTCTCCGTGACCAGTTATTTCAGCTGCCTGAGCTGGGACACCCAATTTGAAAGGGCAGTCTGCTCCCCTGGCTGGCTGGGAGCTGGGCGGAACAGTCTCATTATTTCCCATGACTTGACTTTTGAACCTGGTCGCCCTTTCTTGCCCCCAACCCTCTGTAGCCCACTCATACTTAGGCATGCTCCCCGACGGCTTCTGCCAAGAGACAGTGTCAGGGCAATTCGGCTGTTCATTTGGGGAGCAGGGAGAGGGAGGCTCAGGGGCATGAGGCCATGTTTGGGAATTAGGGGGAAAGGGATTGCTAGTGGGGGCAGAGGCAAACCCAGAAGAGGATTTGCTGCTCTGAGGAATGGCTTTCTCTGTCTAGAGCAAGTTGCCAGTTTTTTTTATACCACAGGGCGAAGATGGAGTGCATATTAGGTGTCTCTATCTTCTTCCTTTTGATTGCATGAGGGGGATCTCAGAGGCAGCCCAGTTGATCCCCTCCACCTGTCTTTGATGACTGGTGGAAGATGCCAGTGGAGCGTACATGCATTGGTTGCATTTTGTCAAAGTAGGATTTTTTTATTGCTCCGTGGGGACTTAAACTGCGTTGAGAAGGGTAACTTCCCCCCCCCCAGAGTCTGAATTAACGACTAAGACATTGTTTTTTTCCCATTATTATTATTATTATTAGTGGGAAAAGGACGCTAGATGGGAAGAACCAAGATGGCAGAGGTGGGTGAGGAGCAGCTAGTGGACTGGTGTACAGGCTCTTTTCTTTCCAAGTTGATGAATTAGTGTTTGTGCTCTCTCCTCCTCTCCATCTCCTCCTCTTCCTTAGCTGAGCACTTACTAGTTTCTCTTTTAAATAAATTAGTCATCTGGACCTGGAAAGATGTTCAGAACTAGGATGGTTGATGTTTATAGTGCTAGCTTGTGGTTTCAGAGAAGCCTGTAGTTAGAGCTGTCTTTCTTTGCTTTGCTCTGCTTTCTTTCTGTGGCATTTTTTCCCCCACATAAAAATGAGCCCTGGTTGTTAGAGGACCCCATTACATTCTTTGAAGTTACTGATCCTTGTATATTTGCTGTGTGGCTTGGCCAGTGGAGTCTCCATGGTTTGTACCACATGTGGCTGCCTGGTTGGCGAAAATGGACATGGCTTCAAATAGTTGCTCATTTCCCTGAATGTACCTGTTTATACCTAGAATATTGGGTGGAGCGGCTACCCCTTTCTGACTTCTAGGGTGCTCCCCCCACCCCATTCCCCTTAGAGGCTGGCTTCTCTAAGTGAAGACCAGGGAATAGTCTCCAGTTACCAGATTCAGGGTTCCTCAGGAAGCTGGAAGGGGAGGGGCCACATGTTCCCATATCCAAAATGACATCTGGTACTCCGGTTACTTACAGTAATAACGTGGTAATTTGCTTCCTCTTTTCCATATGTTAGTTGGGAAGTGCCATGCAGAATAACTAGGGAAAAAAAATGAAAGATGACAGTTTTTGGACTATAGGCTCTCCCAACTCCCAGACAAATAATTACAATACTTCATGCAAAATAAGTAGTAAGAACACCCAGGGATGCTGTGGGGAAAGAAGAAGAGGATCTGAATTCTGCGTTATAGCTGGGGAGTGCTTCATAGAAAAATGTGTCACAGAAGGATGAGTAGGAGTTCACCAGGTAAGATGAAATGGAGGTGAATTCTCAGAGGGTGAAGAGGATGTGTGACGTATCCAGTGAGGACTTGGCTGTGGCCTGGGTATCCGTAGGAACATCACTAATGAGGCACACAGCAGCCAGACGATTAGAAGACCTTGGAGGAACTCAAAGCCATGTTTCCATCCCTTTTACCGCCAAGGCTTGTATAGATCTGACACACAGTCGGTACTTAATAAATGTTTACTTAATGAAGGAATGGAAGAACAAGTGAATGAGGACCCTGGACATTAGTTAGGGAGTCTTATGATAAGAATTTTTTTAACTTTTTTTTTTGTTAACATATAATGTATTGTTTGCTCCAGGGGTACAGGTCTGTGAATCATCAGTCTTACACATTTCACATCACTCACCATAGCACATACCCTCCCCAATGTCCCTAACTCAGTTACCCTATCTCCTCACCCCCCAGCAACCCTCAGTTTGTTTCGTGAGATTAAGAGTCTCTTATGGCTTGTCTCCTTCCTGATCCCATCTTATTTCATTTTTACCCTCCCTACCTGCTGCAACCCCCTGCCCTGCCTCTCAGATTCCTCATATCAGAGAGATCATATGATAATTGTCTTTCTCTGATTGACTTATTTTGCTTAGCATAATACCCTCTAGTTTTATCCATGTTGTTGCAAATGGCAAGATTTGATTTCTTTTGATGGGTGCATAGTATTCCATTGTGAATACATATACACAATGGAATATATATATATATATATATATATATATATACACACACACACACACACACATCTTCTTTATCTGTTGATGAACATCTAGGTTCTTTCCATAGTTTGGCTATTGTGGACATTGCTCCTGTAAACATTCAGATGCACATGCCCCTTGGGATCACTGTATTTGTACTTTAGGGTAAATACCCAGTAGAGTGGTTGCTGGGTCATAGGGTAGCTCTATTTTCAACTTTCTGAGGAACCTCCATACTGTTTTCCGAGTGGCTGTACCAGCTTGCATTCCCACGAACAGTGTAGGAGGGTTCCCCTTTCTCTGCATCCTCGCCAACATCTGTCATTTCCAGATTTGTTTATTTTAGCCATTCTGACTGGTGTGAGGTGGTATCTCACTGTGGTTTTGATTTATATTTCCCTGATGCTGAATGATGTTAAGCACTTTTTCATGTGTCTGTTGGCCATTTGGTTGTCTTCTTTGCAAAAATATCTGTTGATGTCTTCTGACCATTTCTTGATTGGATTATTTGTCCTTTGGGTGTTGATTTTGATAAGTTCTTTATAGGTTTTGGATACTAGCCCTTTATCTGATATGGCATTTGCAAATATCTTCTCCCATTCTGTAAGTTGTCTTTTGGTTTTGTGGACTGTTTCTTTGGCTGTGCAAAAACTTTTAATCTTGATAAAGTTCCAATAGTTCAATTTTGCCCTTGTTTCCCTTGCCTTTGAAGATGTTTCGGAAGAAGGAAGAAGTTGCTGCAACTGAGGTCAAAGAGGTTGCTGCCTGTGTTCTCCTCAAGGATTTGGATGGATTCCTGTTTCACATTGAGGTCTCTCATCCATTTTGAGTCTATTTTTGTGTGGTGTAAGGAAATGGTCCAGTTTCATTCTTCTGCATGTGGCTGTCCAATTTTCTCAACACCATTTGTTGAAGAGATCTTTTCTTTTTTCCATTGGATATTCTTTCCTGCCTTGTTGAAGATTTGTTTACCATAGAGTTGAAGGTCCATTTCGGGGCTCTCTGTTCTGTTCTATTAATCTCTGTGTCTGTTTTCGTGCCAGTACCATACTGTCTTGATGATTACAGCTTTGCAATAGAGCTTGAAGTCTGGAATTGTGATCCCACCAACATCCGTTTTCTTTTTCAACATTCCCCTGGCTATTTGTGCTCTTTTCTTGTTCCATATAAATTTTAGGATTATTTGTTCCATTTCTTTGAAAAAAAGGGGTGGTATTTTGATAGGGATTGCATTCAATGTATATATTGCTTTAGGTAGCATAGACATTTTCACAATATTTGTTCTTCCAATCCATGAGCATGGAATGTTTTTCCATTTCTTTGTGTCTTCCTCACTTTCTTTCGTGAGTACTTTATAGTTTCTGAGTACAGATTCTTTGCCTCTTTGGTTAGGTTTATTCCTAGATATCTCATAGTTTTGGGTGCAATTATAAATGGCCAACTCCTTAATTTCTCTTTCTTCTGTCTTGCTGTTGGTGTATAGAAATGCAACTGATTTCTGTTCATTGATTTTATATCCTGACACTTGAGTGAATTCCTGTATGAGTTCTAGCAGTTTTGGAGTGGAGTCTTTTGGGTTTTCCACATAGAGTATCATATCATCTGCAAAGAGTGAGAGTTTGAACTTCTTTGCCAATTTGGATGCCTTTTATTTCTTTTTGTTGTCTGATTGCTGAGGCTAGGACTTCTGAATTATGTTGAATAGTAGTGGTGATAGTGGACATCCCTGTCATGTTCCTGACCTTAGGGGAAAAGCTCTCAGTTTTTCCCCATTGAGAATGATATTCCCTGTGGGTTTTTCATAGATGCCTGTGATGATATTGAGGTATGTACCCATGTACCCTCTATGCCTACACTGTTTTGATGAGGAAAGGATGCTGTACTTTGTCAAATGCTTTTTCAGCATCTATTGAGAGTATCATATGGTTCTTTTTCTTTTATTAATGTATTGATTAACATTGATTGATTTGTGGATGTTGAACCAACCTTGCATCCCAGGAATAAATCCCACTTGGTCGTGGTGAATAATCCTTTTAATATACTGTTGGATCCTATTGGCTAGTATTTTGGTGAGAATTTTTGCATCTGTGTTCATCAAGGATATTGGTCTGTGATTCTCCTTTTGATAGGGTCTTTGTCTGGTTTTGGGATCAAGGTAATGCTGGCCTCATAGAATGAGTTTGGAAGTTTTCCTTCCATTTCTATTTTTTGGAACAATTTCAGGAGTATAGGTATTAGTTCTTCTTTAAATGTTTGGTATAATTCCCCTGGGAAAGCATCTGACCCTGGGCTTTTGTTGGGAGATTTTTGATGACTGCTTAAATCTCCTTACTGGTGGGTGCCTGAGTGGCTCAGTTGGTTGAGAAACTGCCTTCGGGTCAGGTCATGATCCTTGAGTTCTGGGATCGAGTCCCACATCGGGCTCCCAGCTCCACGGGGAGTCTGCTTCTTCCTCTGACCTTCTCTCCTCTCATGCTTTCTCTCACTTTCTCTGTCTCTCAAATAAATAAATAAAATCTTAAAAAAAAATCTCCTTACTGGTTATGGGCCTGTTCAGGTTTTCTATTTCTTCCTAGTTCAGTTTTGGTAGTTTATATGTCTCTAGGAATGCATCCATTTCTTCCAGATTGTCAAAGTTGCTGGTGTATAGTTGCTCATAATATGTTCTTATAATTGTTTGTATTTCTTTGGTGTTGGTTGTTATCTCTCCTCTTTCATTCATGATTTTGTTAATTTGGTTCCTTTCTCTTTCTTTTTGATAAGTCTGGCCAGGGGTTTATCAACCTAATTAATTCTTTCCAAGAATCAGATCCTAGTTTTGTTGATTTGTTCTACTGTTCTTTCGGTTTTTATGTCATTGATTTCTGCTCTGATCTTTATTATTTCTCTTCTCTTGCTGGGTTTAGGCTTCATTTGCTGTTCTTTCTGTAGTTCCTTCAGGTGTAGGGTTAGGATGTGTACTTGAAACTTTTCTTGTCTTGAGAAAGGCTTGTATTGCTATATACTTTCCTCTCAGGACTGCCTTTGCTGTGTCCCAAAGATTTTGAACAGATTTATTTTCATTTTCATTTGTTCCCATGAATTTTTTTAAATTCTTCTTTAATTTCCTGGTTGACCCATTCATTCTTTAGTAGGATGCTATTTAGCCTCCATGTATTTGAGTTCTTTTCAACTTTCCTTTTGTGATTCAGTTCTAGTTTCAGAGCATTGGGGTCTGAAAATATTCAGGAAATGATCCCAATCTTTTGGTACTGGTTGAGACCTGATTTTTCACCCAGGATGTAATCTATTCTGCAGAATGTTCCATGTGCACTAGAGAAGAATGTGTATTCTGTTGTTTTGGGATGGAATGTTCTGAATATATTTGTGATATCTATCTGGTCCAGTGTGTCATTTGAAGCCTTTATTTCCTGGTTGATCTTTTGCTTAGATAATCTGTGCATTTCATTGAAGGAGGTGTTAAAGTCCCCTCCTGTTATTGTAATATTATTGATGTGTTTCTTTCATTTTGTTATTAATTGGTTTATATGACTGTCTGCTCCCATGTTGGGGGCATAGATATTTAAAATTGTTAGATCTTCTTGTTGGACAAACCCTTTAAATATGATAGTGTCCTTCCTCATCTCTTATTATAGTCTTTGGATTAAAATCTAATTTATCTGATATGAGGATTGCCATCCCAGCCTTCTTTTGATGTCCATTAGCATGGTAAATTGTTTCTCACCCCCTCACTTTAAATCTGGAGGTGTCTTTGGGTTTTATTTTTTTAATCCGATGGGTTAAATCGGATTAAATCAATGGGTCTTATTTTTTATATAAGACCCAACCTATCGATGGGTCTTATTTTTTTAATCCATTCTGATGCCCTGTGTCTTTTGATTGGGGCATTTTACCCATTTACATTCAGGGTAACTATTGACAGATATGAATTTAGTGCCATTGTATTGCCTGTAAGGTGACTGTTAACTGTATATTGTCTATATTCCTTTCTGGTCTATGTTCCTTTTGGGCTCTCTCTTTGCTTAGAGGACCCCTTTCAATATTTCCTGTAGGGCTGGTTTGTGGTTTGCAAATTCCTTTAGTTTTTGTTTGTCCTGGAAGGTTTTTATCTCTCCATCTATTTTCAGTGACAGCCTAGCTGGATATAGTATTCTTGTCTGCATATTTTTTTCATTTAGTGCTCTGAATATATCATGCCAGTCCTCTCTGGCTTTCCAGGTCTCTGTGGATAGTTCTGCTACCAATCTAACATTTCTGCCTCTGTATATTACAGACTTCTTGTCCCAAGGTGCTTTCAGGATTTTCTCTTTGTCACTAAGACTTGTAAGTTTTATTATTAGATGATGAGGTGTAGACCTATTTTTATTGATTGAGGGGGGGTGGTCTCTGTGCCTCCTGGATTTTGATGCTTGTTCCTTTCGCCAGATTAGGGAAATTCTGTGCTATAAATTGCTCCAATATACCTTCTGCCCCTTTCTCTCTTTCTTCTTCTTCTGGGATCCCCCTTATTCTAATATTGTTTTGCCTTATGGTATCACTTATCTCTCGAATTGTCCCTTCGTGGTCCAGTAGTTGTTTGTCTCTCTTTTGCGCAGCTTCTTTATTCTCCATCATTTGGTCTTCTATATCACTAATTCTCTCTTCTGCCTCATTTATTCTAGCAGTAAGAGCCTCCATTTTTTATTATACCTCATTAATAGCTTTTTTTGATTTTCACTGTTAGATTTTAGTTCTTTTATTTCTCCAGAATGGGATTTTTTTCTCCAGAATGGGATTCTGTAATATCTTCCATGCTTTTTTTGAGCCCAGCTAGCACCTTGATAATAGTCATTCTGAACTCTAGTTCTGACACATTACTAATGTCCGTATTGATTAGGTCCCTAGCCGTTGATATTGCCTCTTGTTCTTTTTCTCGTGGTGAGTTTTTCCTGCCTCATCATTTTATCCAGGTAAGAATAGATGAATGAGAGAACAAAGTAGTAAAAGGGTAGTAATGACCCCGGAAAAATATACACTAAGCAAATCAGAAGAGACCTGAAAAAAGGGGGAAAAGTAAGGGGGGGATAAAAAATATATATATATCCATGTATATATGGATATATATTAGACTGGTTAATAGAACAGAGCCGCACATTTGATTTTGGGTGTATTTTGGTCTGTTAGAAGAAACTTCCTCCCAAAATTTTAAAGAAAGAAAAACATATATATATATATATATATATATATATATATATATATATGTAAACATGATGAAAATAATGGAATATGACTGTAAAGATGAATATTCAAAAAGATTTTAAAAAGGAATTGATCAGATAAGTAGTTGGTTGAAAAAAAAGGAAAGAATGTGATCAGGCTGGAGACTAGAGCAAAGCCATGCATTAGATTTAGGGTATATTTTGATCTATTAGAAGAAATTGTATCCCAAAATTTTAAAGGAAAAAAAAACCCTATATGTCTACAAAAAAAAAGGTTAAATACAGTGAAGGCTTAAAATATCACTATAACAATGAAAATTTAAAAAGATTTTTAAAAAGGTATTGATAAGATAAAATAGTTAATATTAAAATAGGAGATGAAAAATAAAAAAAAAAGAATAAGAAAAAAATAAAGTTAAA
Source organism: Nasua narica (assembly GCA_028533885.1). Lineage (NCBI taxonomy): Eukaryota > Metazoa > Chordata > Mammalia > Carnivora > Procyonidae > Nasua > Nasua narica. Next base: position 17,216,239 of record CM052813.1, read on the forward strand.
AAAAAATTAACTTTGAAAGACTAAAGAATCATGGGGGAACAGCCATGAATTCTATGTATTGCTTTCCCCTAGCCTAGAGTTCCACAGTTCTCATTGATCAGTGACTTTGGTCTTGGCTGGATGTTCTTTCTGATCTTTTGTGGGAGGGGCCTATTGCAGTGATTCTCAAATGTCTTTGCGGGAGGCGGAATTGCACCACCCTTGCCAGGGGCCAGGCTAAGTAATCTGCTTGGGTTTGCTTTCAGGAGCTTTTGTTCCCTGAAAGCTTTCTGTACAGCTTTGGAGGAGGAGAATGAAAATGGTGGCCTCCCAGTCTCCAGCCCATAGGAGCAGAGATCTTAGGGCCTCATTCCTCAGTGCACCCTCAGAGGAAAGTAGTCTTTCCCTTCCACCTCCCTGGTCTCCTGCCGCACTCTGTGCTGAACCAGAGCATTTCTATCTCTGGTGCATGGCCCGGTTTGTAGTCTCCAAACCCAGTTGATGCCTGCAGCTCTCTCTGGAGCCACTCCCCCCAAGGAGGAAGGTGGGTCTCCCCGGATCTGCTGATTGTTGGGTACTTGCCGGAAGAGCAGTGGCCCAACTGTGCCGCAGACCACGGTTTAAGGTAACCCTAAGCTGAGAGCTTACTCCTCGGCTCCGTCTCTCCAACTGGCTTCCTCTGTCTGATGCCCAGGAGCTCTGCCACACTCAGACACCCTTGGTCTTTTTGTGACCCTGAGGGTCCTGAGACCACACTGTCCCCACAAGGGCTTTACCCCCCTCCCCCCCACTTAGCCTCTGGAGTGACTTTCCTCAGTGGAACAGACTTCTGAAAGTTCCAATTTTGTGCTCTACTGCTCACCGGGAGCCAGCCCTTCCCACCGCAGTTACCTTCCCGTTGCTTCGGATTCACTTCTCCGCATGACCTACCTTCTGGAAAGTGGTCGGTTTTCTGTTACTAGAATTGCCACTCCTCTTCGGTCTCCTGTTGAGTTTGTAGGTGTTTAGAATGGTTTGATAACTATCTAGCTGAACTTCTGGGATCTGATAATGTCTTGGTCTCCTACTCCTTTGTCATCTTGCTCCTTCCCCTGATAAGATTTTTTGAATTAAGGAATTAACTAGTGGATAACGGGGAGGATATTCCTTGTCAGAGGGATGTTAATAGTGAGGAGATGAGGTAAAATAGACAAGGAAAAGAGAGATAGGAAGGACGAAAGCAAAACATACCTTTAGGAATTCAGGAGACATTTCTCTGATGAACCCATGGTGCTCAGTTGGAGGTGAGGGATATGTTGAGAAAGACCGAGAAACCTCTAGGATGTGTATCTTTGTATGTATCTTGTAGAAATAGTATGGCACAGATGTATGGCAGTTGTAAGAAAGAGCTAGAATTCAATAGGCATGAGCAGTTTACACAGTGCAGCCAGAGCATGAGGCATGGGGAGGGGAGGTGGGGAGGGTGCCAGTGAGACTTATCACCTGCATCTCTCCTACATGCTCTAATGTGGGCCTATGGGCCTATGGAACAACCTCTCAGCTGAGCATCACAACCTTCACTGGTATGCTACAAAATTTTCATAAGTATATAAAACTATTTTTTCCAAGTTTAATGCTATTACTATGATATCTATTCTGTCATGTGAAAATGTTGAATTGAGTAGATTGTCACTGGATTATGTAGATTATATAGAATGGGGCATTGTTTATTAAAAGTAGTAGATGAATAGCATCATATCAAAGCTGATATCAATGGAAATGATACATATATTACAGCATTTATGGAAAAAAATATATGGCTTAGCTTGTGCATTTGGAACTGTTTTAAAAATATCAATTACTGAAAAAAAATATCAGTTACTTAATTCTCTTAATTCCCCATGGGGCATTGTGAAAATTACATGTGTGGTGGAGACATGGAAATTGAGGAAAGAGAGGTTAAGTTTCTGTGAGGTCGTACGGCTAATAAGTAGAAGAGGTCAGATTTGAATCCAATATTTTCTCAAGGTCACTACACCTCCAATGGGCTGGCTTCTCTTGTTGTGTGGATGATGACCAATTTAGGAAGTGACAAGTGGCCAGGCCTGTAGAGTAACTACATGCAAATGATGTCATGGTTGTATATAGTTTTTATAAACATGGAGACAGTGTTAAACAATTAATTTGTCGTAACTATTGAGGCCAGGTTTGATGTTTTCCAGTCTTCCAGTTCATTCACTTCTGCTGACAAAAATGTTTCATGTTTTTGCAAATGCAAAGTTTTAAGGACCCATAGTAAAAACTTTTCATTGATTATTTGTCCCAGAATTGAACCCGTTCTTGCTCCCCCAGAATACAGGAGTTCTATGCATGAACATGGAGTCTGAGTGGAGTGGATCCATGATGTTAAGTAGAATAACAAAAGTAGTTCACAAACTCTTCAGGTTTGTGCAAAGGTGTGTTGCATCTGCCTGAAGACTTGTGAGTTACTTAATAGTGAAGCAGGAGAGATTCTGGAGTCCGACTCCATGTGGGAGCCCTGCCTTCCCCAATCACCGATCATGAGACTTTGGGAAAGTTACTTATTACCTTACCTCTTACAATTTCCTCAACTGCAAATGGGGCTAAGAATGGCCGCTGGCATAGAGGGTTGTTTCAGGGTTTGAGTTAACCCATGTTCATAATTAGCCCTCAGTATGTATCTGCTTTTGTTAGTCTGCCAGTAGCACCCCAGAAACCAAACATCCTACCTCCTCTTCCCCAAATCACTTTCGCTTTTGTGTCCCCAGAGCATCTGTCTGAGTTATTTGTACAGTGAAGATGAAGTATTTAGGGGTTGGGGCTCCATGACTTGTCCCTCACGTGATGCCACATGGGGAGGTGAAGCAGGGCATTTATGTGGAGGCTTTCACTGGACACACATCTTCCCAACTGTGCCATTGTGTCCAGAATTTTAAAAAAACAACAATGGTAACAACAGAAAGTGGCTAGTTTATAAGGCATTTATACAATGCCAGTGCAACTTTAATTCCCTGGTTTTTGGATCATCTATAAATAATTTCTTTTTTAAGATTTCATTTATTTGAAAGACAGGGAGAGAACACATAAGTAGGGGAGGGGCAGAGGGAGAGGGAGAGAAGCAGACTCCCCTTTGAGCAGGGAGGCTGACTCAGGGCTCTTTCCTAGGACCCTGAGATCATGATCTGAGCCAAAGGCAGACACTTAACTGAGCCACCCTGGCGCCCCTAAACATTTCATTGTTTAAAAGCACATCTACAAACTGAGGGTTTTGGAGGGGAGGAGGTGGGAGGTTGGGCGAGCCTGGTGGTGGGTATTGAGGAGGGCACGTATTGCATGGAGCACTGGGTGTGGTGCATGAACAATTAATCTTGTAACCCTGAAAAAATAAAATAAACATATTTGGGGGAAAAATAAAAGCACATCTAATCTCTTCCAATAATTATAACTCTGTAAGTCGGTGTTACTTATTCTTTTTATCACTGCACTTTGCACGTGCAGAGTTAGTGTGGCAGGTAACACACTCATCATTAGGCCATACACGGTTGGCTCCCAACCCCCTCCACCCCACGCTCATTGTTGTTGAAGTTGCCTGCCTGTGGTAAAGAGCCCAGCGATATATCAAAACAGAGCAGTGGGAGCTGTCTGGCCCCAAAGGGAAGAAGTATTTTATCCCTGGCAGTGTGTAGAATTTCAAAGACATGGTGATTAATAAAAAGACCTGTGCTTCGGTCAGTGTCAGTATTGTAAATTCTCTATAGACAGTGTTGCGTGAGGCTGGGCCCGTCCTTTAGTGTTGAACCAGTAGCGTGTACAGATCACGAACATCCATGCAGTCGACTTGACACAGGTGTGCACCCTGACAACCTTCTCTATCCATACTCATCCCCATTTCCAATTCAGATGCCTTCTATCAACACGGATTAGCCTTGTGTGTTCTTCAGCTTTGTATAAATGGAGTCAAAGAGTATGAACTTTTCTGAGCCAGGCTTCTTTAGCTTGTTTATGCATGAAATTCCTCCACGTTGCTGTGTGTGGCAGCAGTGAGCTCTCTTTTACTGCTGTGGAGCAGTTAAGTGATCGTGTGAATTCATCCACACGTTCAGATCCTCATGGGCTTTGGGATGTTTCCATCATTTTGGCTGCTGTGGGTGAAGCATCTGTGAAGGTTCTTGTAGGCGTTTTATTCTCATTTTCTTTGAGAACAGACAGGGGTGAGGTTCTTGGGGCATCGCTCAGGCACGGGTCATAGGTTTAGCTTTAGCAGATCCTGCCAAACTCTTTTCCGAAGTGGTTGTGCTGACACGGTCCACTGGTAGTTAGGTTGTAACAATTCCAAAAGTATCCTTAACCCCACCACTGGGTGAAATAAGGGGTTTGTTCCTTACTTTATAAATGAAGAAACTGATTCAAGAGGGGTTTAGTGCTCGTACGTATCACTAAATAGAAAATGCCATCAATGGGAATGACACCCAGGTCTTTCAAGGGCAGCTCTCTCTCTGTTCTAGCATCTTTTATATAACAACTCCTTTAAAGACATTGAGTTATCTGTAAGCAGAAAAGGCACTTGTAAGCCATTCACTGGGACAAAACAGGGAGGAAAAAAAAAATCTCAAATTCTGGCCAGAAAAAAATGTGCATTTCATACTTGTGCCAAAGAACTTGCTGGCAGAGAGCAAATTGCCTGTCGGACATGGCTGCTGGAATGATTCCTGGCAAAACCTGCCTATACCTTGGTTGGCATCATAGATTCAAGATTTTTTTTTTTAAAGATTTTTATTTATTTATTAGAGAGCGAGAGACTGAGAATGAGAGGGGAGAAGATCAGAGGGAGAAGCAGACTTCCCGCAGAGCTGGGAGTCTGATATGGGACTCGATCCCAGGACTCCAGGATCATGACCTGAGCCGAAGGCAGTTGCTCAACCAACTGAGCCACCCAGGCGCCCTAGATTCAAGATTTTATGTGCCCACAGAGCCGATCTACGGCATCCTTGCACGGGTCTTCTTGTATTCATTTCTGAAGGCTTCCCTTCATTAAAAAAAAAAACAACAAAAAAACCCCCAACAACAACAAAAAAAACTACACTTGTTAAGCATAGTGTGGCCCAGGGACTAGCAGCAGGGTGTCAGTGAGAGCTCCGTGGAGGTGGACAGTCTCAGGTTCCACTTCAGTCCTTCAAATGCTGCCGTTCAACAAGATTCCCCAGGGGTTCCTGTGGTCATCAAACTTTGAGAAGCACTGACGTGTATAGATGTCAATTAGAAATCACTTCCTCCTGCTTTGGGATCTTTGGGAACATGAGTCCCAGCGTCCCAGTCTGAAATCTGGGGCTAACGATAGGTACTTTGCAGGGTTTTAATGAGGACCAAAAGATAAAATAGAGGTAAAAAAGCAACAAGAATTCCCAACATATTTCGGTGCCTAAGTAAGTGATTGCTGCTCTTCTTGAGGTCTCCTCAAGCAAGGTGGGCCTGTCTGACTTTCTCAGTGGCAAAACGCAAGCCTTTAACTACCGTAAACACTCCTGTCCCCAGCGCCTCCTCTTCCCCCTACCTGCATTGGCCCTGCAAGAGAATTAAGTGTCTGTAAATGTCAGGCCAGATTGGAGCTGTCCCTGGAAGTTACCCAAGCATGAGGGCCAGCTGAGGCCTGCCTCAGCTGATGTTCTTTGCTGACTGCTCTCTGAAAACTGTAGAACTTAAAAAAAAAAAAAAAAGAAAGAAAGAAAACAAACAAAAAAAACCAGAGAGCTGCAGCCATGAAATAAAGAGAGCAAAACTTACCTGCCGGGATAATAAGCAGGTTTTCTAGGGGAAGTTTGTTATATAATGGGACAGAGACATTCATGGGAGAAGAGGAAAGGGAAGCGTTGGGAGATAGGAGATATGACATGTCGGAAAGGCTGGTGTCTAAATATTGCTCGTAAGCAAATTAAGGATTTTTAAAAATTGGCAAGGAAAAGTCCTTCCAGCTGAACTGTCCTGAAAAATGAGATGTCCGTGAGGTATAAGTTAGTATATCTTTCCTGGTTGAAGGGGAGAAAAATGGTTTGATTGGACAGATAATCTTTCGCAATGATAATTACATGGGTACCTGAAACATTTCTCAGCTGGTCATTTTCTGCAGAGTTAATATCAGTGGAACATATTTAAAAGGTACGACTTTTATTTAATGACCCCTTTTCTCTTTTCTTGGTACTAGTTTTCACTGTGTGATTTCTGACTTTGGTGTCAGATTGTACAGGAAAGCAGTTTAGAAGTTTTGGGTGATAAAAACAGGCCTAATCAGTTTTTATGGGGCCAGCAGCAGTGATGAGTTAATTGCTACTTTGGTGAAAAGACTGTGATCCTTATGCTAAATTATTTAAAAAATAGCTTTCAGTGTGAGTTTTCAGAATTCTGTCCAGTCTCTTGGTGTTTGAAATAGTACCAACAGTTTGAGTGCAGAAAGGCTGAAGAATGGAAAGTTCATGGCTAATTTGAAATACAGGATTTCAGCAGCTCAGTGAAGCTGTGGCACTGGCGAGGGTGAAGCGAGCAAAGGGAAGTGCAGACTATGTACATAATGAGGACAATCAATCCAGCTTGGTAGCCGGCAAGCACCGTTGTGTTCTAAATGGAGTATTGTACCTCCTGTCACAATGACATATTCAATTAAGCAATATCCTATTATTATTTCTCACCCTATGTGATTTAACAAAAACATTATTGAAATTAGGGGAAATCATTCTAAACACAAGCAAAAGGAAATTCTTTGATTGGAATCATAATGTCTTTCACGATTTCTGACAGATGTATTATGAACATTTGCAGCAAAACTTTGGAGAACAATGTTAATTTAAAACAAGTTCAGACTATCTATGGAGCTTTTACTTTTATAAGTGAGTGTTGAGCTATTGGGAGGGAGGGAAGCTGGTGCTTCTTCTCTTCAAAAGGTGATGCTTTAGCATTTATCTTCTAGATAGTGAGAATAAATACCAAGTAGTGAGCATCAGATTAAGACTTGGAGCTTACTGGGAGGAGCCCCTATGGACACCCATTTCTCAGAACTCTGTCTCTCTCAGAGCTTTCAGGGTGGGGTGTATGATTTTCACTTACTGTGTATTTCACTTTCCAAGTATGATGTTTCCAACTGATAATATTTTCTAAGCTATTAACTTTATATTTGCTTCAGTGTAACCATAGAGAAGTTATATAAAATTTTTGTTGTCCCAAACTTGGGAGACTCTGAGTTTCATTTCCTAGAGGGGAAAAAATGTAAACAACAGTAACAAAACTTGAAAACAGACAATGAAATTGTTCTGCAAGGAAAGAGATGGACCTAAATCATTGTCTTAACATACACCATATCTTGCACTCATTTTACAAAGTCAGGAAGTTCAGACTGTTCCCAAGAGTTTCTTATTTACCAACAATGCAAGGACAGTGTAACTTTACTGTCACAATAGCTACTGCTTATGGAAATGAGTCACTGAAAACACTTGAAAAGAGGCTTGTTGGAACCTTACCAATGTTTTAATAAATTTGAACATTGAATAGTACAGGGGATGAATGAATGCTATATCCTATAGAACACAGGTACTATTGTAAAATGTGGGGTACCTGGGAACTTTTAAATAGAGTCACCGAATCATAAAGGCAGGGGCATTTGGTGTCACATAATCCAGTCCTAAAACTTTATTCCACTCCAACAATTTTATTGTTCAGTCTTTGCTTAAACATAGAAATAAAGAGAAGATTAGGAAACTCATTTGATTTTAAATACATTCTATTTTTAGAAAATTGTAACATTGAACTCACCTCTTCCTCTCTATTGATTTCCTTTATGTTTATAGATCTTCCTCTATGGTGACATCGAAATGTTTTGATTCTTTTGCCACAAGACATAATTTCAAATACATATGAGAACTTCTGTACGTGGTTGCCAGAGGTAGGAGGTGTAGATGGAAGGAGGTAAAATACGTGAAGAGGGTCAAAAGGTACAAACTTCTAGTTATACTGAGGGTTTTGGGGGCACCTCAGTGGCTCAGTTGGTTAAGTGTCTGTCTTTGGCTTAGGTTATGATCTGGGGTACTGGAATCGAGCCCTTGGTTGGACTCCCTGGTCAGTGGGGAGTCTGCTTCTACTTCTTTCTCTCCCTCTGCTCCTCCCTTCCCACCCTGCTCATGCTCTCTCACTCACTCTCTCTCAAATAAAATCTGAAAAAAAATTTATCAATGAGTATTAACAATGCAGTGTACAACATGGTGACAGCAGTTACTAATACAGTGTTACATATTTGAAAGTTGCAAACATAATCGTTCTTAAAATATATTATCACAAGACAAAAAATTTTGTTAACTATGTAAGGTAATGGATGTTAACTACAGATAGTCCCCAACTTAACGATGGTTCAACTTACAACAGTTCTACTTCATGATGGTATGAAAGCAGTACACAGTTCAGTAGAAACTGCACTTTGAATTTTTAATTTTGGTCTTTTTTCTGGGCTAGTAATATGCCAAAATGATCCCCCTCCTCTTTTTTTGTTTTTAATTACATGAGCAGTGTGTGTTTACTATAGAAACTATAACCAACCAAAAAGTTGAAATGAGAAGGTCTTAGTACCCAGATGACCCAGAGATATTCACAGTTATTATTTATTTTGGGGTATCACTTTCTAGATCACTTTTCCAATGCACATATTATATACATCTTTAATAAAAATACTGTTTTTCAACCTGATTTTCTAGTTAACATGTCTTGAGCTTTGACCCACATCAACAAATATGTTTACAGTATTTTTTTAATGTAAATGTGATTTTATTTATTTATTTTTAAAGATTTTATTTATTTATTTGACAGAGAGATCACAAGTAGGCTGAGAGGAGGCAGAGAGAGAGGGAGAAGCAGGCTCCCTGCTGAGCAGAAAGCCCGATGTGGGGCTAATCCCAAGACACTGAGATTGTGACCTGAGCCATAGACAGAGGCTTTAACCCACTGAGCCACCCAGGAGCCCCTGGTGATAGTATTTTAATGACTACATAATATCCCATTTTCTGTTATTTGTCATGATTTTGCCAGTCAAGATCATTTCATTTTTTTCTGCTAACATAATCTCTATAATGGATACCTGTATAAACATCTTACTGATATGACTGAAACTTTTGTTTGTTTGTCTGTTCTTAATAGTTTCAGGTGTACAATGTAGTGATTCAGCAATTTCATACATCACCCAGTGCTCATCTCAAGTGTACTCCTTAATCGCCATCACCTATCTAGCCACCCCCCCTCCTGTTTGTTCCCACTGGTAACCTGCTTGTTCCTGAGATTTAAGAGTCTGTTTCTTGATTTCTCTCTTTTTTCTCCCCTTTGTTCATTTGTTTTGTTTCTTAAACTTCACATATGAATGAAATCATACAGTATTGGTCTTTCTCTGACTGACCTATTTTGCTTAGCATAATACACTCTAGGTCCATTGATGCAAATGGCAAGATTTCATTCTTTTTTTAAAATGTCTGAATAGGGGTGCCTGGGTCTCTCAGTGGGTTAAAGCCTCTGCCTTTGGCTCAGATCATGATCTCAGGGTCCTGGGATCGAGCCCCACATCGGGCTCTCTGCTCAGGGGGCAGCCTGCTTCCCCCTCTCTTTCTGCCTGCCTCTCTGCCTACTTATTTAAGATAAATAAAATCTTAAAAAAATGTCTGAATAATATTCCGTATCACTTCTTTATCCATTCATCTATCGATGGACACTTGGGCTACTTCCATATCTTGGCTATTATAAATACTGTTGCTATAAACATTGTGGTGCACGTATCCTTTTCAATTAGTCTGTTTGTATTTTGGGGGTAAGTACCCAGTAGTGCAATTACTGGATCACAGGGTAGTTCTATTTTTAGTATTTTGGGGAACCTCCATACTTCTTTCCACAGTGGTTGTACCAGTTTGCATTCCTACCAACAATGTATGAGTGTTCTTTTTCTCCACATCGTCACCAACACTTAGTTTCTTGTGTTGTTGATTTTAGTCATTCTAAGAGGTGTGAGGTGATATCTCATCCTAGTTTTGATTTGCATTTCCCTGATAAAAAGTGACATTGAGTGTCTTTTCATGTATCTGTTGGCCATCTGGATGTCTCTTGGAGAAATGTCTGTTCATATCTTCTACCCATTTTTCAATTGGATTATTTGTTTTTTGGGTGTTGAGTTATATAAGTTCCTTATATATTTTGGATACTAACAGTTTATCAGATGTGTCATTTGCAAATATCTTCTCCCATTTAGTAGGTTGTCTTTTAGTTTTGTTGATGGTTTACTTCATTGTGCAGAAGCTTTTTAATTTTGATATAGTCTCAATAGTTTATTTCCATTTTTATTTTCCTTGCCTCAGGAGACATATCTAGAAAAATAGTGCTATGATCAATATCAGAGAAATTACTGTCTTTGCTCTCTTCTAGGATTTTTATGGTTTCAGGTCTTGCATTAAGGTCTTTAATCCATTTTGAGCTTATTTTTCCATATGATGTAAGAAGGTGGTCCAGTTTCTTTCTTTTACCTGTTGCTGTCCAGTTTTCCCAACACCATGTGTTGAAGAGACTGTCTTTTTCCCTTTGGATATTCTTTCCTGCTTTGTTGATGATTAATTGACCATATAATTATGGGTGTATTTCTGGGTTTTATATTCTGTTCTTTGATCTACGTGTCTGTTTTTGTGCCAGTGCCATACTGTTTTGATAGCTACAGCTTTATAACATAACCTGAAGCCTGGAATTGTGATACCACCAGCTTTGCTTTTCTTTTTTCAAAATTTCTTTGTCTATTTGTGCCTTCTGTAGTTCCATATACATTTTAGATTTTTTTGTTCTAATCCTGTGAAAAATGTTGGTATTTTGATAGGAATTGCATTATATCTGTAGATTGCTCTAAGTAGTATAGACATTTTAGTAATATTTGTTTTTTTCATCAGTGTTTTACAGTTTTCAGAGTATAGGTCTTTCACCTCTTTGGTTAGGTTTATTCCTAGGTATCTTTTTCTTTTTGGTGCAGTTGTAAATGGGATTGTCCTTAATTTCTGTTTCTGCTGCTTCATTATTGGTGTATAGAAATGCACAGTCTTTTCTGTACATCAATTTTGTACCTTGTGACTTTACTGAATTCATTTATCAGTTCTAGTACTTTTTTTGGTAGAGTCTTTCAGGTTTTTCTGTATAGTATCATGTCATCTGCAAATAGTGAGTTGTACTTCTTTCTTACCAATTTGGATGCCTTTTATTTCTTTTTTGTTGTCTGATTGCTTTGGCTAGAACTACCCATACTATGTTGAATAAAAGTGGTGAGAGTAGACAACCCTGTCTTGTTCCTGACCTTAGGAGGAAACCTTTCAGTTTTTCCCCATTGAGTGTGATGCTTGCTGTGGGTTTTTCATATATGGCCTTTATTATGTTGAGGTATGTTCCCTCAAAGCCTACTTTGTTGAGGGCTTTTATCATCAGTGGATGTTGTACTATGTCAAATGCTTTTTGGAGAAAAATGAAATAATCATATGGTTTTTATACTATTTCTTGTTGGTGTGATGTTATCATCAGATATCTAGTAAGAAAGAGAGCATGAGCTGGGGGTGTAGGGAGAAGCAGGCTCCCTGCTGAACAAGGAGACTGACTGGGGTTTGATTCCAGGATGCTGGCATCATGACCTGAGCCAAAGGCAGATGCTCAACCAACTGAGACAGCCAGGTGCCCCATACATTCAGAGTAATTATTGATGGATAATTATTTATTGCCATTTTATTACTTGTTTTATGGCTATTTTTGTAGGTTTTCTTTTTTTTTTTTCTGATCCTTTTCTTTCTCTCTCTCTCATGGTTTGCTGGTTTTCTTTAGTGATATACTTGGGCTCTTTTCTCTATATTCTTTGCATATCTTTTTTTATTTTATTTTTTAAACTTTATTTATTTGACAGAGAGAGATAGTGAGAAAGGGAACACAGGCAGGGGGAGTGAGAGAGGGAGAAGCAGGTTTCCCGCTGAGCAGGCAGCCTGATGTGGGGCTCAGTCCCAGAGCCCTGAGATCATGACCTGAGCCAAAGGCAGACACTTTATGACTAAGCCGCCAGGCACCCTATTCTTTGCACATCTAAATTAGTGCTTTTGATTTGTGGTACTATTCGGTTTGTATATAACATCTCCTGTATAAATCAGTCTATATTAAGTTGATGGTTGCTTATATTCAAACCCATTCTTTACTTCTTCCCACCATGTTTTAGGTACATGGTGTCATATTTTACATCCTTTTATTTCATGAATGCCTTGTGCTTTTGTGTTTTTACTGTTTATACTTATTATTTATTCTTTCACATATGGTCTTTCCTTTCCACTCAAAGAGTTCCTTTTAGTAATCATGAACTCCTTTAGTTTTCATTTGTCTGAGACACTCTGTCTCTCCTTCTATCCCAGATGATAGCCTTACTGGGTAGAATATTCTTGACTGCAGATTTTTCCCATTCAACACTTTGAATATATCATGCCACTCTCATCTGGCTTACAAAGTTTCTGCTCAAAAATCCACTGATAGCCCTATGGAGTTTACCTTGTATGTAACTGTCTTCTTTTCTCTTGTTGTTTTTAAAGTTCATTCCTTATTACTACTTTTTGCCATTTTAAATACTATGTGTCTGTGTGGATCTCCTTTGGTTGGTTTTGTTGGGGGATCTCTTTGCCTCGTGAATCTGGATTTCTGCTTCCTTCCCTAGATCAGGGAAGTTTTAGCTATTATTTTTTTAAGATAAATTTTCTAAAAAAATTTAAAAAAACAAATTTTCTGCCCTCTTTTCTCTCTCTTCTTCTGTGATCTCTATAATCCAAATGTATTGTGCTTGATGGAGTCACTGATTACCCTCTCTATTCATTTTGTGTAATTCTTTTTTTTCTAATTGTTCAGTTTGGTTACTTTCCATTACTCTTGTCTTCTAGTTCATTAATTCATTTCACTGTTTCTTCCATCCTCCTATTTATTCCATCAAATGTATTTTTAATTTAATTTATTGGGTTTTTCATCTCTGGTTATTTTTTATCTCTGTGTTAAGGGTCTTACTGATGTTCTCTACTCTTTTCTCAAGTCCAGTGAGTATCTTTGTGATCACTACTTTGAATTCTCTATCAGGCATGCTATTTGTATCTGTTCCCTATAGATCTCTTGCTGTGGTTTTGCCCTATTCTTTCATTTGTGACAAATTCCTCTGTTCTTTCATTTTGCCTAACTCTCTGTGTCTGTTTCTGTGTGTTGGGGAAGTCAACTATATCTCTTGCTCTTTTTTTTTTTAAGATCTTATTTATTTATTTGACAGAGAGAATGAGAGAGAGAACACAAGCAGGGGGAGTGGGAGAGGGAGAAGCAAGCTTCCTGCTGGGCAGGGAGCCTGATGTGGGGCTCAGTCCTAGGACCCTGGGATCATGACCTAATCTGAAGGCAGATGCTTAATGACTGTGCCACCCAGGCACCTTCTATATTTCTTGCTCTTGCAATTAATGGGAGGTTGTGCACTTTTAACTAGGTGGTGCTGGTTCTCCTCCAAAGGGGACCTGCGGCCATTGTGGAGATCAGAGCCAGCAGGGGCTGTTCCACAAAGCATGTACAGGAATACAGGCAGGGCCCACGTCCTCTGTAGGATATTGGGAGACACCATTTTGGGAAGGTTTTAGTGGGTCTTTTGGGGGAAGGTTTCCATGGCATGGCACTGAGGGCACTGAGGCAGGCCTGGCGGGGGGCGGGGGGCATGGTGCAAGCAAGTTAGGTAGTAACTGCCAGCAGTTACTGCACTGCTGGAACTGCACTGGTTCCAGCAGGTAGCTCTGTGTTTTTGCAGCATGGGGGAGAGAACTGGTGTCTGTCAGCGCCTTTGTTCCTTGAGAAGTCCCTCAGGGAACTCTGAGATAAGTAACTAACTCTCCCCACTGTATATCCCAGATTCCTTTCAAACTGCTGCTTCCAAGCTGTATCTCTACAGTCTGGTTGCTGTGCTTTCTCTTTGAGGGCAGGGGCTCAGCTTCCTATCACCCTTCAGGCTCACTCAGAGCCTAGCCACCTGATTTTTAACATTCTAGGCTTTAAGACCCACACCCACAAAATTCAGCCCCTCTGATTTTCAAAGCAAACACTATGGGGATTTCTCTTCCTATTGCAAGCACCTTGGTGTGCTGGTCTGTATCTCTTATGCTGCTGTCCTTACCTATGGCCCCCTCCCTCCAGTGATCAGACCCATGGGGTAGGTTCCCATCTAGTCCTCACCCTTCCTACCTATGTTGATGTGGCATCTTCTCTACATTTAGTTGTGGAATTTGGCCACGCTTTGAGTCATTTTCTAGGTTGTTTGCTCTGATGTGAGTGTTGTCTAGTCATATCCATGGGAGGAGCTGAGTTTGGGGTCTTTCTACCCTGCCATCCTCTCCGGAAGTCTCCTTCTGTGATCTTCTCTCGACCCTAGTCAGGGACAGCTGCAGCTCCCAGTCAACCAGGTGATCATGAGGTAAACAACTGATATACTTACAGCCATTCTGTATTCTTAAAACCACTCTGTTTTTCACTTTTTATAGTATTCAGTAAATTGTATGAGATAGTCCACACTTTATTATGAGATAAGCTTTGTGCTAGGTGATTTACCCAAATGTAGGCTAATATAAGCTGTCTGAGCATGTTTAAGGTAGGGTAGGCTTAGCTCTGATATTTGGTAGGTTAGGTGAATTAAATACATTTTCAACTTAATGATATTTTCAAATTACAATGCATTTATGAGGATGTAACCCCATCGGAAGTCAAGGAGGATCTGTAGACTTATTGTGGTGATGGTTTTGAAGTATGTACAAATATCAAATCCTTATGTTGCACACTTGAAACTAATATAATGTTGCATGTCAATTATACCTTAATAGAAAAAATAACTTGTCAATGCCTGTTGAGATTTTGATCGGAAGAGCATTGAACTTTCAGATGCATTTGAGGAAAATTAGCATCAGTACAAACATGTTCTTACCAGATAGTCTGGTAATTGGTTTGAAAATGTAATAGACATAAATTTATGCCAGACCAATAATGTTTTCTAATTTATTCCCTTTATTCTGGGGAAAATATCTCATTCACAGCAACAATAAAAACTATAGGTTGCATAATCAATTAAAGGCCATGAAGAAGGAATAAAGATTTTAGATCATCACATAAAACAAAAAAAGAAATGGTAAACTTCTATATTATCCCAAAGTGTTTCTCTATTTTAAACATCCATACAATTTTTTATTAATGCAGTCAGTTGTGCATCTTGTCTTTTAACAACACATACAATGCATACTGAATGCATACATATAGAATATGTCATAAAGTATATTAGGCATAAGAAATAGAATATTTAATTTATATAATGTTAAAATGCACTCAGTGATTTATCATTTATCATTGTTATTGGCACTTTAAATGTATTTTATTAAAAGATTTTATTTATTTATTTGACAGAGAGAGAGGGAGATCACAAGTAGGCAGAGAGGCAGGCAGAGAGAGAGGGGGAATCATGCTCCCTGCTGAGCAGAGAGCCTGATGTGGGCCTCGATCCCAGGACCCTGAGATCATGACCTGAGCCAAAGGCAGAGGCTTTAACCCACTAACCCACCCACGGGCCCCAATACTTTATGTGTATTATGCTACATAATTCTCACAATAACCTTACAAAAGAAGAACAGTTTTTCTTTCTGTATTACAGATGTGAAAACTGAGGATAGGAGAAATTAAGTATTGCCTCTAAACTTATACAACAATGAAAGAGAAATTTGAACTTATGTTTCCTAGACCCTGTAGTCTGTGCTTTTAATTATTTAATTCTTACTCCATAGCCTAAGTTAGGATATACACATACAAACAATCACAGTTTTATTTATTATCAACTATATAGTGGAGATAACATAGGAAATATGCAGAGATGGTTTTAATTCTGACTGCAGGTTTCAAGAGTAGGTAATTCTTTGAAAGATGCACCCTTGAATGCTGACTAAGGCTGCTGAGGAGATGCGCAGAGAATGTACAGAATAGATGGGCATGAAAACTTCAGGTAATGGCACATAGTAAATATTAATGAAGCATAAGGTACAGGGAGAGATAGCTGGAGATACCAGGAAATCAATAGGAAACCAGGGATTAAAATTTAGAGAGCTACAAACACCAAGGAGGCTTGAAAGTGATCCTTAGGAAATGTGGGAAATGTGAGAAATCATTAATGGGAATTGAAAATTAGATTTGCATTTTAGAAAGTTCTTTCCTGCAGCATTTTCCTCCTTCCTTTCTTCTTTTCTTCCTTCCTTCCTTCCTTGGGAAAGAGGGGCAAATGGAGAGGGAGAGAGAATCTTAAGCAGGCTCCACGCCCAGCATGAAGTTCCCACATGGGCCTTGATCCCACGACCTTGAGATCATGATCTGAGCTGAAACGGAGAGTCAGACACTTAACTGACTGAGCCACCCAGGTGCCCCACCAGCAGCATTTTCAGAGTTAGATCAGAGAGGGCTAGACTGGAGACTTGGAAGAGACTGTGAGAGGATATGACACAAAAGAATACTTAGAGTGTGTACACAAATACTGTCCCTAGAGAAGAGGACACTGCCCTCCAGGTGAGTTCAAAGCAGCACAGAGTGGAGTAGAGGGGCACAGCGTACAGGGTTATCTGCTTTGCATCAGGGATTGTTAACATTTTGTTCTGTATGTGCTTATGGTCCACACTGTGCTGCTTCATTTCATGGGCAAGGGTGTTTGTAATCTGAATGCACTGCCTGCCTTTGTCGCTGGTTGGTGTGGCTGGCCAACTCTGGCGGCTGCTCAGCAGCTATTAATGGCTGTTTTCTGTTTCATCAGAGCCTTGCTGTGCTGGCTACCCCTTGTGTATTATCAACTGGCCCTTTTCTACCAATTAAGCCCCAGAGATAATAGGAGCAAACTAACTTGTGATTCAGTAGAATTTTTGCAATATTTAAAGGTTCTAATATTAAGGACTATATTGGGTTATTGAGTATTCAATTAAAGAGCCTCCAGTGTTTAATTTAGGATTTTCCATACAACAGGTATTGTTTGTTAATTAGTTAATTAAGTAACAAATGATTATTGAAAACATGCATTAGGATTAAGCAAGCTGCAAGAGAGATAAAGATATCTCTAAGGCAATTAGCTCCTTGTAATTTTAATGATAAATGGGTAATTAGATTCTTATTCTAAAGAGATTGTTTGGAATGGGTTTCACAAGCATTAAACAGGCATGTAACAAGATATTTACTTATATAACAAGCCAAATATAATTCTAATTCTTATTAGGCACCAGCCAGTGTGTTCAAATGATACCTAATTTGCTAAAAGCGAAAATTTTATAAGTATTAGTACTTAAAAACATCCATTAAAGGCTTATGTAACTAATGTAATTACATTACATCTAGCTTTATCCCCACGCCTGTTTATTTCACTTCTTACACAATTATCTGAGACTTTCAAATGTATTATGACTTAATAGCCAACATTTATACGTTCATGTATCCAACACTTGAGGGGATTACAGTTGCATCACAAAATGAAAACCCTTCTCCCCTTTGTGCTCTAAAACTGCAGTAGGTGACTGATGTCAGCCTTCTGTGATCATCTCAAGTGACCTCAAGGACATATCAAAAATGGGACAAATAAGAAAACCAGTTAAGCAGAGGCCTGCAGGTGATGCTTTTGAGCAATCAGATATGATAGAAACATACTGTATTAAGATGACCTTTCTCATGTGTATGTGGAAATCAGTAAACCCTAATTTTTCCAGCTATAACAAATTATACCTACCACAGTGCCTGGCGCATTGTACTCCATAGAAGTCTGTTAAATGGGTTCAAATGATCGGAATTAGGAAGTCTAGATATTTCTTAAAGTGTATAATTCTTTTTATCCCCATTTTATTGCAGTCCACTGGCTGCCACCATTTTCTCTGCTGCTCTTCTGTGTATGTTTTTTCTCCCTTCAGTGGCCTGGTTGAGTGGGGCTGGGGAGCTATTATTTCTGAAAGGCTAGCTAGCATGGATTGGGGATTCTGTAGGAATTACAGTAGTGACGATAAACATAGTAAACAGCAACAAACACTTATTAAGTACTCATTACCTATCAGGCATAAAGAGATGCTCTTTTCATTGATTTACTACAGTATAGACTGTCAATAATCCTATGAGGTAGATCCCACCATTATCTTTATATTTCAAATGGGAAACTGAGGCTTAGAGTAGTTACATAATTTTTCCAAGATCACAGTTAATAAGTAGTAGAATCAGGATATAATACCAGGTATTGTAAAGATGGAGACCTTATTTATTTATTTATTTATTTATTTATTTATTTATTTTTACAGAGAGAGAGAAAGGGTGGAGAGGGAAGGGCAGAGGGAAAGGGAGAGGGAGAGAGAATCCCAAGTGGGCTCCATGCCCAGCAAGAACCTGAAGCAAGGCTCCATCCCACAATCCTGAGTTCATGACCTGATCCGAAATCAACCTAGGTGCCCCAAGACAGAGATATTCTTGACTGAGATTGGATTCCCTCAAAGCAGATCCTGAGATGGAGTTTTGCAGTTTGGTTGATGAGGGTGTGTTCTCAGAGGAAGCCTATAAAGGAGTGAGCCAAGCAGGCTAGGGTAGGGGAAGAAGCTAGGCAAAGATGTGAGTTCACTTGAAGTCTGGTCTCAGTCTAACAGCACAGGAAACTCTGGAGTATAAATAACACCACAGAATAGTCCCATCTGCAGGCATGAGGACAAGAATTTGAAGCTCAGACTCTGTCTCCCATGGGCTCTTGGCTAGCCCTGGGGAGGAAGACCTAACCTCACAGGTATGTTGTGGTGGGAGGTCCCTGGCCTTGGCAGAGGCCAATTCCCAGGACTAGTTTGCTTATGAGCTGATTCAGCCAGCTCTCACAAGAGCAGCCAGCTACACAGAGCAAATCTGGGCAGGGCACCTGTAGCTTCTGCTGCAGAACCTTCCTCCGGTAATGGTTCTCTTAACTTCGAGGCTCCCATGAAGCAAACAGGAGTTTTGTCAAGCAGACTAGGTTTTTATCAGATCGGCCTTTGCCTAGCTTAGTGGATTTGGGAAAATTGCTTAAACATACTGAGTCTCATTTTCATCATCTGCTAAGTGGGAGCCTTAACACTATTAGTCTCAAGGGACTGTTATGATGATGAAAGGAGAATGTATATGTCTATATTTTGTACACTAAAGCAGAACATGAATATTGTTTGTGGCACTGTTATTTCTATATCTGACTTCCAAGGCAGCCATTGGATAGTGGCCCATAAAGCTCTGGAAGTCCTGGTCCAGATGACAAGTTTGATTTAAGAGAACATAAGCTCAAGGCCAATGATATAGAGATAGCAAAAGAAAGGGATAAGATGAAACTGAACTTGAAGGAGACTCTTTTAAGAATTCTGCTGTGTATTGATAAGCCTAATTAACATGAACAGAACCAAGGATCAGAAAAATTAATGTACCCAAGTTCTACAGCTGGCAAATGGCAGACCTGGGACTCTGATTCAGGTAATTTGAAGTGTAATTTTGCATACTCCTTTTCTGCCTTCAATATTGGTGAACGCAAGTGATTTTTCCAAAGGTATCTCCTGTTCCCTTGACCCTGTGAAGTATTTCCTTTCCTACCTCAGGAAGTTCCCATTCTGGGCCTCTGACGCCTTATAGCTCTATATCCTGAATTCTTGACCTCTGTTTAATGTAGCAGTCACACATTCTGAATGGAGCAGGGAGAAACAATTTCTGATTTCTTATGGCTCACAACTAGGACTTACCCCTATGAGGCATTTAGAGCCTTAGCTGAAACTTAAAGGACCTTAGTTCACCTCAGTACCAGATTCAGCAGAGGTCAGTTTGGAAAATTGACTTCTGCAAAGTACTGAAGCCTCAGTGAAGGGGACCATAAAGCCAGGTGAAGTGCAGACTGTGGAGTTCAATAGAATGCCCATCATGGGTGGAAGGAAAGAGATTTATTTTTTAGGAGCATCTAATTTTCCTCTAGAGGACTTAATGTAAGCAGCGTTCAAATAGCCATTAATTTAAAGGAAACATCTTTGGAAGAAAAACACTTAAAGAGAGTGATTGTTTCTAACTGATAAATAATCCAAACTTGTGTGCACATGTGCTCTCTTTCATTCTCTTTCTCTCTCTCTTCATGTAATTATAGTTAAAAATATTAAGTGCATCTAATGTTTTCTCTCAAGTGTCCTGGTGAAGTATGCAGCAGGGGAACCATTTGTGTTTTCCCTATTTTCCTGCCTTTGTTCTTACAGTAGAAAATATTTCTCTTACAAGAGAGGTCTCAGTGACCGTAATTGTACTTCATGAACATTCCTTATCCAATCATTAACAAAAGGTAGCATTACTCTTTGATTTACAACCACTCCTTCAGTGGGTTGAGTCTACTTTTCCTTCTGAGGCAGTGCAGAGAAGACACAAGCAAAACGGGGGGGTCCTGTTAGGAAGAAGGGGAGAAGAATAGAGGATGGATAGACAACCATGAGAGTATATACAACAGAGTAACCAAGACTATTAGAATATTTAGAACAGGAAGAATAAGAGTTCTGTGATTAACATATCCCAACCCCTAACACCAACCTACAGAGATTGAGAACAAATGTATCCTAAAGCTTGGGGCCATGAAAGCAAATGTGAAAGCACCTTCACAGGAAATTTCCATATGGCATCATGGTACCTATCATGAGTAATTCTCAAAGTGTTATAAACACGTCTTTGGAAAAAGAAAGGTATTAAATCTCTTTCTGTAGCCTTGGGAAAGAGTGCAGGTTTTGAATTTAGGCAAATAAATATTTGAGTTCTTGCCTATTATTATTATTATTATTATTTTTTTGTGGACCGGAAAGCAAAGTTTATTGAGCAATAGTAAAGTGATAGTACAAAGCTCCCGAAGAGGGAGGGACCTGAGAGGGTTTTCCCTACCTAGTAGTTTTTATCACATTAATCATGCTACACTTTAGCCTCAGTTATTTCACTTATAAGATGAAGATCATAGTTTCCACCTCATGGAGTTGTTTCAGTGGGATAAAAATGGAAAAAATACTTGGAAAACAATGGGCAAATAATATTGTCCATTCTCTTTTATTGAAGTTATGAGAATGGGCTATGAGGGTGGGGAGTCACTGACCAGTAGGTAGGAGAAATACAATACAACACTATCTATAATACACTATCTACAATACAATACTACTTAACCTAAGCTTTTATGGTAGGCCCTCTCTGGTAGCATAAGGATTGGCAGATTCAAGGCACACTCAGTTCTGTCGTGGTTTTGCTATGAAAAATAATCAATTGTCCTGAAGATTTCACCATGTTGGTCCTGATATTTATTTCCTGGCTTTTTAAAAGAATATGTGAAGAAATACCTAGATACTTTGAACCTTCACATAGTCTGTACATTGAAGAAGGCATGATGTAAAAAGATGTATGTAAATAATGAATAGATATCTGTAAGCATGTATTTGTGCTTTGAAAAGAAGTAATCTGAGTCACAGTGTATTGTGAAGTTTGTTATGCAGTGTGTTTGAGTATTCCAGTGGGTGCTTAGAAGGGAGGGGGAGACTCTTAAACTAGGGATTAATGACCAATCGCTTCACTGCAAGAGGTGTCGTGATCTTTCCTTCTACATAATACTGTGAAAATCACATGGCATCTGTTCATGACAAGGCCACGGTTTTAACAAAGCACAGTGGATCCTCTGTGTCTTAGAACTTGGCATCTTTGTATTGAGGAAGCACCCTGAGAAAAAGAAATACGTTAAAATTAAGGTTTGGGCTTAGAGTTATTTAACTCATGACAGTAGCATTTTTAAAAACATTTGACCCCGAGCAAATTTCCTTCATTTCCACTACACAAGTAAACTTACTGATTTTACAATTACTCTTTTGAAGGGATTTCCATCCAGAAACTGCTGCCATGCTTGTGCAATGGCAGCACTTATTTTAAATTCTTTAAGGCATGTTTGACTGAGTCTCTGAGCCAAACTTTTGGTTTGGCAGCTGCAAAGAACCTCTCTTCACAAAGCATTTTTAATAGCATTTGTGAAAATCTCTTCTCTCTGAAAGTCAAATGTTCTGCATAAACAATAAAACAAAATGGAGGCATGGTCTATTAAACAAACAGCAGTGATAGACTCCAATATTTCATAATATCACTACTTGCTTAATAGGGTGCAGGCAATTAAAAAAATCTGAAGTCATTCTTTAATTATTTCCATTAACTGTTCAAATCTGAGCTTTTCCATGATGTTATTTATGAATAGTAAATCAAGTTGTACTACTAACTAATAATTTTCAATTAAAAAACACAAGCTAGAAAATGAGCTGCTGGCTCAGTCCAGTTGTTTGAGGATACATACTCCCTTTTCGTTAAAACATGACCTAGTTAGATGAATGAGTATGATTTTATTCTTCAACATACAGAAAGGTTTCCCCAGAACTCAGAAGATTCTAGGCTGGAGTCTCTCAATATTGATCATTTCCCTTTACCTTCTTGTTTTTTTATCCCTTTCCTTTTCTGCCCTCACCATCTTTTATTTTTTTGTGATTTGGGGCTTTGTGGGAAAAGCAAAGGTAGGTTAAGGAAGATCAAGGAAATCAGGATCAGGGCAGTAATCAGAATCCTGCTCAAAATTCAGGAATGAATAAATTTCCTGGGAAGGAAAATTGATTATTCATGGTATTATCCTTCTGTGTGGAAGGGAGTGGCAGGGCATACAGAGAGAGAGGTTGTCTCCTACCACTTGACCTTGTCCTTTAGAGCTCCTTTGTTCTAGTGTCTACCTGTTCCCTGAATGTCAGTTGATAGGAAAGGTTCATGGAGATGGTTTATACCAAGACATGATAGCCATGACTCTAGGCTCATTAAAGAATAAGGGTTTTGGGTATATTATAGTACCAGACCAACAAATTTAGAGATCATTATTGTTATTTCAGTATTCAGCTTCCAGATTATTGCATAGCCTAGAAATGCTATCAAATATACTCAATTACTGGGTAAATTTTTATATAATTTATATAATTACTATGAGATTATATATGCCCGTGAAAGAAGAATGGAAAGGCAGGTACCAAAATAATAATCAGTTTTGTTTGTTGAAAATAGGGAAAAATCTCTCTCCTTCCACTAGTTATTCAACTTGTAACAATTCCATTTTGTACCTTTCATAATAAAAAGAACTAGAATATTAAGTTAGTATGGATGTCTAGAGAATAATCCAAAATTGAGATAAGCCACAACTTCAGCTGTATGTGGATTAGCTCATGGGAGGGGAGAGTGGTAGATTGGCAGACTATCCAGAGAGCATTAAAAACTGTAGTAGGAATTGAGTAGAGGTTAGAGTTGGGTTATATGATGTCCTTCTCCTTTCTTTTTTCTTTCTCTAAAGAACCTGACTGTAGAAGCAAGACTGTTAGAAATCTGGATTATTGTTTTGAATTGTAGTAGGAATTCTCAGCCTGGCTTGGTGTTGGATCACCTGAGTGCTAAAGACACAAAGAGACTAAATCTAGTATTTTGGTAGTTAAGTCAGAATGACTCCCGCTTCTCAGAGGGTCCTTTAAAATGCCTCATTACAGAAAAATGACTTAATCCCAATTTTACATCATATTTGTTTTTGTCTAGAGTTTTAGGGTCATGAATTTTTTTTTTGAAAAGTGACAACTGGTTCTTGATTAAGTGTTTTTTTGTACTCAGAAAAAGCAGATATATGCCCCCACTACCTCAACCAAGGTATTGTGGCTTATATATTTAAGCATATTTTCCTGTTAAGCCAGGAATCTACTCATCATCCTTTTAACTGCCAAAAGGTTAGAAAAGGCAAGCAATTCCACCCCAGTCCCCCACATTCTTTTCTGGGACTCATTTCTCACACAAGTAGTTCAGTCCTGGAAAAAGGGGATATATATATATTGTTAATGGTATGGGCACATATTTTTTAATGGAAATCCAGGGATAGTATTGTTTTCCACCAAGACACATGCTTTGATCCTCATGGTTTAATATGTAATTTATCTCACACATTTAGAGATCCTCCATATTGGTGATTAAGTGCCAAGTGAACTATTGTACTTATTTAGATGAAGACAAGGAATTTGCATTCAATATTCTAAAAACACAGCCAACTATTTGATCTGTAAGGCAATGTAGACCATTGAGTACGTGCACAGTTTAAAAAATGTCATCCTTTGAAATCTTAGTGGAAAATGTCGAAGTCGAGCTGCAGTGAGCCTCGTCTGAACAAGGGAAAGCCCCCAACCTCACTAATAAAACTTTCAGATTCTTTGATTGAATGCCATTTGAAATTACCCTCATCACGTTAACGTGCAATAGGTAGCATGCAGTAGGGTTGCTTCTCGACATGACCCTATTAGAGATTGCCACTTGTAAGGAAATCAGTTCAAAAGCAGAGGCTGTATTAAGCTGGATACCAGGTCAAATGACACTATTTGGGGAAAAAATGGAGAGGTGCTTCAGCCTAATGATTTGTGAAAAGTTAAGTAACAACAAATTCCATGAATATGAAATGGTGGAAAGAATGCTCTCATCACTGCTTTTATCTCTCAGCCCTCGGTGCCGATGGTAGCCATGAGAAATTAGAAATGTCACCTGCCTGTATGCCAGTCTCTCTCTGAGAGATGCTTTTTAAGATTGTGATTTTGGAGCAGTTAAGAGATAGAAAGGGGGAAATTTCAGCTTGGGGTTCTCACAAATTTTTTCTTTTTTTTTAGTCAGTAAAGGGGATGGTAGGAAGTGCACTATGAGTATTCTGACAATACCTACCTATTTTTCTTCTGAGAACCTTTGTGTATTCATGCAGCTGGCTGTAGAGAACTTTGTCAGTTTTAGTTGGAAGCTGTGGAAATCTCGAAAAAGCAAACTTGATTTCTGCATTAATAAATGATGCAAATAGATTTGGGATCCTCCACTAATTTATAATTGGTTTGGGGAATTTTTATTTTTATAAACTTTTTTGCTGAAGTATAGTAAGTATTAATATAACATATAGCACAATGAGATATACAACACAGCATAAAATAGCGTATAGTATCATACAAACAGAAAAGTATGCATATCATAAGCCTACAGCCTACGGATCTTTCACAGACTGAGCACACACCTATGTAAAGCTATGAGATCAAGAAATAACTGCCCAGAAGCCTCTCTTAAGACCTCTTTCCATCTCTACTTCCCACCAAGGGTAATCATTCTTCTTTTAGATTTATTTTGCCTCTTATGCACTTTCTAAGAATTAACTCATACGATGTGCCCTTTTTTGAGTCTGGCTTCTTACATTCAACATTGGAAGACCCATGCATAATTACCATATTTCATTTTAATTTATTCATCCTCGTTGTATATTTTTCAACTATGTGATTATGTAAGTTATCCATTCTCAGTGGGTCATTAGGCTGTTTTGGCTCCTATAAGCGGGACTGCTTTGAACATTCTTGTACAGATCTTTTGAAGAAACATATATACATATTTCTGTTGGGTATATACTTGGAATGGAATTGGTGCATCATTGGGTTTCGATAAGCTCCTCTTGTGTAAATACTGCCAAACAGCTATCGAGAGTGCTTACTCTTTACCCTCCTGCCATTGGTGAATGGGAGTTCCAATGGCTCATCGTCAACACTTGGTGTCGGTGTGTGGCTGCTAGGGATTGTTGAGGTACCTGAGGGCATTGTGGTTTTCTTGTTCATCTCAGTGTTCAGAGCACTGACCCCAGTGATAGCACTTGGTTGGGTTCCCAGATTACTTTCAGCCCCAATAAGAGATGGATTTATGAGCAGGAGGGGTAGTAGAAGCAAATGTGAGGTCTACTTTGAGTCAGGAAGTCAGATCCCAAGAGAATATGATGGCTCCCTGTTAGGCTTCCTTGCAGTGGCTTTTGTTGAGGATGTGTCAATACTAGGGGACCATCCATTAGGACATTTCTGGTGAAAATTGATTCAGATCTACCCGTATGTATACAGATTTTTTTTTTATAGTCCCAACCCGTATGTGCAAACAGGCCATTTTTTTTTTTTTTACTATTCTATATTTGTTTTCAAGTGTTAAACATGTATATACTTATTCGAAAACCACCTATTCTTTTTAAGGAAACTCGTATAGTTTTGTTTTAAAGTCCTATATCTTTTATGCAAATATTTAGTTAAATTGAAAATTTGCCCTTCTACTCAGTTTTCTCTCTCTTAAGACATGATCTCGTTCTTCAGGGGAAACTGAAGAACTAGAGTCTTGTTGCTTCTCTTGACCCCATTAGCTTCCAGAATAGGTGGCTTGATCTCCCTGGACTCTGACTGAGGTTCCAGTCATGAGGTCCACAAGCTCTGCATCTTGAGTTCTAACCCTGGATGTTTCTATTTATGATCTTCAGAGTCCCCTTATGAGTCCTTTGGAAGTCTGGGGGATAGTAAGCTGCTATTCTGTGCTTCTGTGGGAGTGTGAGGGACTGTGTGGAATTTTTCTTCAAGCTAATCTGTTGGAGCACCTCAATCATGACCACATCTCTTCCTGTGCTCTTGGTTGTCCCCGGCCCCATGCACATCTCAGGGATATTCTCAGAGGTATAGCAGTTACTCTGCTGCTCTGAGATCCCCCAACCCTACACAGGATATCCCTCTAATTCTGCCATCCTTTGTTTATGTGTCTAAGGAGAGTTGGGGTTGAGTTGGTGGGGAGCTCTTAAGACAAGCACCAGCCTCTTTGTTCCGGTCTCTCCATCTGACTTTTTTTTTTCCCCTTGCCTGATGGTTACACATTATTTCCTTTTGAAGTGGGGAAGGTAAATTGCTTCATTCATGGTGTGTTCTTCTTGGCATTCTAGTTTTTAACATGAACGCTGTTCAGTCTTCTGAGCTTTTATTGATATTTAAAACCTTTGGGAGCACCTGGGAAGCTCAGTAGGTTAAGCATTTGACTCTTGATTTCAGCTCAAGTCACAATCTCAGGGTCCTGAGATTGAACCCCACATCATGCTCTGCACTGGGTGTGGATCCAGCTTAGGATTCTCTCTCTCCCTCTTCCTCTGCCCCCTCGCCCCCTTAAAAAAGAAACCTATGGAAACTGAGAAGCCATGACTCCACTTTTCTCTTAATAAAGCCAGGATCTTGGCAATCTAAGGCACAAACCCTTCAGACTTTATGTGCTATGATTTTGAGAGCTCTGTTCCATCATTTAACTGACTCTTGGTCCTGGGTGGTATGTGTTCTCCCTCAGAGTGCAGTCCCTCTGTAAAGCTACTATGGCAGCTTAAATGGTGGAGAGAAAGATGGGGTGAGGGCGCTGGGAGCACATAGTTTTATGTTAAGTCGTTACCCCACCACCTGGTGGAGCTTCCTTCAGCGTATACACAGGAAGTGAGATATGAGGAAACCAGGGGATTTGTTTGCCCAGGAGGCCTTTTAACTTCATCGTGTGACAATGTCGCTTTTAATTTTGTTAAGAATATGAAAATAGGGGTGCCTGGGTGGTTCATTGGGTTAAAGCCTCTGCCTTCGGCTCAGGTCATGATCTCAAGGTCCTGGGATCGAGCCCTGCATCGGGCTCTCTGCTCAGCAGGGAGCCTGCTTCCCCCTCTCCCTCTGCCTGCCTCTCTGCCTACTTGTGATCTCTCTCTGTCAAATAAATAAAATCTTTAAAAAAATGTTGAGACTATCCTCTCCACTTTGAAGCAGAGTCTCTGTTATGCCCAGCAAGCTCATCTTAAAAACAGCCCTTTTTGTGTTCAAATCCGGGGTCAAGTAAGTTAAATCAGCCTGGATTTCCAGGTTTGCTTGGATGTTAGAAGAAATTCTCATTTGACAGAGTTGTAATGAAGGTCTAATAAAAACCTCTTCATTGGTCACTTTTCTGGATATCTTGAAATTTTCATTTTGCTATGATCAAGGAATGAAAGTATGTCTGAATGTATCATCAGGCCCCTGGGATGACATTCCCAATTTTGGTATTTCCTTTATCCTAGGGATGGATTAGACCCACTTATTAACATAGCCTTTCTTGTAGCCTCCTGTACTTTACAAGTATGAAGACCCTTCTGATGCAGTGTCACAATAATTTTTTGTAGATATTCGGTAGACATACTTTTATCCTTCACTTAGCCCAAGGCTCTGTGTTCATTTACTCACGCATTCTTTCATTCATTCTGTGTGCTTTAAACAGGTTAAGTGAGCCCAAGAGAATGTAGAGATGGATAAAACATGACCCCTGATGTTAAGGAGCTCACTAAAGAGTTCTATAGACAGTTACGTAAAAACAGAGCACAGAATACAAAAACAAAAAACAAAACAAAGTACAATGAGGTGTCGTTGGTGCTGGGACAAATGACATACAATGATGCAAACATGTGAGAGTGGAAGTGGTTTTCCATATTGGGGAATGTTCAAAATTTTTCATCAAAAAATGGCAGGAGTTGGACATAGAAATAAAAGTAAATGTTCAAAAGATGAACAATGTGGAGAGGGAATTCCTAGCAGGAAGTGAAACAGAACCCGAACTCCGGAGTCATGGAAGCACATGACGTCTCCGGACCCATGAGTATGGTTGGAGCATGCTGTACAAAAGCTAATACCTTGAGAAGAGTGGCAGATGTTCACACGGCCGGATGGTGGAATTGCTGGGGTCCCTCTAAGTTGTCCATGGATGCGGATGGAGGATGTGATTGCCTATGTGTCTCAGTTGTAATCTCCAAATGTGGCTTAAACCACAAAAAATTATTTTTCACCATTCTAGAGGCTAGATGTTAAGGATCAAGGTTTTGGCAAGTTTCATTTCTTCTGAGACCCCTCTCCTTGGCTTGTAGAAGGCTGCCTTTTCTCTGTGTCCTTACATGGCCTATCCTCTGTGTGTCCTCACCCCTTCTTAAAAGGACACTAGTCATATTAAATTAGAGCCATTACTGACAGCCTCATTTCAACTTAGTCACCTCTTTTAAGCCCGTGTCTCCAAATAAAGTCACATTCTGAGGCACATGGTGTTAAATACCTCCCACATATGAATTTGTCAGGGAGACAGCTCAGCTTACAACAAGACACTATTAATTCTTTGCAACGTTACAGAAACTAAATATGAGGTGTGGACTAAGGTCATGGCAGTGGGATAGAAAGACAAAGATACATGTGAGAAATACTTTGGGTCTGTACAATTCTAAGGTTTATACCTTAGGTGGGAAGAAATAAGGGGCACAAGCAGTGAGATAAATAATTCAGAAACAAGGCAAGGGTTTTTTTGGGGGGGGCATCAAATGATCATTTTGGCTAGGTTGAGTTTTAGACACAAGATGTTTAAGAGGAGTTGTTCAGTATATAGTTGACTAGGTGAAGATGAAGCTGTGTGGTACTTTAAAGGTCATCTATCTTTAATAAGTTCATTAAGCTCCTTCTGGTAAATGGACATCAACCAATTATTCATCGGAAAGAGTGAGTATTGGAGGAGAAGCCACAAATCTTCATGATGTTTCAGGAACTGTTTGCTTCCACTAAATCTCATTGCTTTGGAGAAGCTCTTGAAACAATCTTGCCTCAGTTTCTTGTGGTATATTTTATCAAACACACTAAAAACAAAAACATGTGCTTTTCATTTATTGCAAGGAACGTGTATAACTTTATTGGTAGAAGCTTCAATGGAATGAATGAACTAACGTAGAATGATGGAGAGTTTCCATATCAGAGAAGTTTTTAAGATTTGACAAGTTAAACCTTTTGAAATAGCAACCATTACCAAAAGGCCTGACTGCTTGTTACAGATGGATGCCTTTTCAAATGTGCTTTTGGTAAACAAAGCTGCATTTGAACTACAAGAGAGACTTAGGGTCAAAGAAACAACATTATTTCCAAAGGATACGAGTAGGGCAGGCAGAAAGTCTCAATTTTGTTTAAGGGCAAAAATGACATTATTTTATGATGAGTAATAATTGTAGGTAAGTGTGTAAACTGTTACAGAATGGTCACAATGTAATTCTTAGATTAAGTATCTCAGTGTCTTATCTGTAATATTTCTCCAAGCTGGTTCACAGACCCTTGGCTTAGATCAGTGGTTCTTAACTGAGGTGATTTTGCCACCCTCCTCTCGCAACAAGAGATATTTGGCGATGGCTGGAGATGTGTTATGGTCATCACAATGTGGTAGGAGGTTTGGAAGTGGCTGTTACTGACATTTAGTGGGTAGAAATCATGGGTGCTGTTAAATATCTTACAATGCATGGGCAGCCCCCCTCAACAAAGAATTACCCAGCTGAAATATCAGTAGTGCAGAGGTTGAGAAACTCTGGGTTCATAACAAAATAGGTGACATTTGCCTTAAAAAGTGGAGAACTAATCTCTTGAATTGAATTTCAAGTTTGGATCTGATTCCTTCCTGAGCAGTTACTTGGTAAATTGATGGTAAAGGATGGTGGTGGTTGGTGGTATGTGTTCCTGTATATGTATTTGTTTGCTTCTTGTTTTTACCTGGAGTTATTATTGTTTTTAATTAATTGCATTTTATGTCTTAAACTTGCAGGTTGAGATGGAATTAAGCTATATCAGCATTTTATTTCTTTAATCTTATTTTTGCATACATAAACATTCAAATAATCAGATTTTTATAAACTCTAAGACTACTGTGATTCTCAGAATGGAAATTCAGAGCCCCGCTGAACATCTGTATGAATCATTGAGTCTTGAATGACTGCATAGTCCAATGTCTAACTCAGGATCTTTCTCTTTTTTTAGTAGGATGTATTAATGGGGTACATTTGCATATTTCATTACTACTTACAAAATGTTTTTATATACATTTGGCCACTAATGCTTATAAATCCAGTGTCAGTTAGTTACTATTAACCTAATATTTGTAAAAATGGAAAGATGAGAAAACAAGAAAAAAATTCCCCAGCTATTCGGGGCATATTAACTTTTATAATAATTATGAATTAAATATATATTATTTACTATATATAAATTAAATATTAAAAATAAATTAACATTTACTATAATAAAATCAAAGATTTGTCCATTTGAATTCAAGTACTTTTTAGTCTCTTACATCAATCCAGGTACTATGCTGAGTTCTGGATTTAAGGCCAGAGTTTGTTTTGAGTTCTACAATGAAAGCTTTAGTCTCATAGGATAAAAAAGGACTTGGGTTTTTTGAGAAATTCTAGAACCAGAAAAAAGTTCATATTTGATATCTTAATAGCATAATGTTATTCACTCTTACAGAGTTATAAGAGGTAGAATTAACCATGGCACACCACAGGCAATTTATTAATTGAT
Source organism: Nasua narica (assembly GCA_028533885.1). Lineage (NCBI taxonomy): Eukaryota > Metazoa > Chordata > Mammalia > Carnivora > Procyonidae > Nasua > Nasua narica. Next base: position 17,247,528 of record CM052813.1, read on the forward strand.
ATCCTTCATGTATTAGTAGTGGCAAAATTCTGATTTTGAATGTCCTATTCCTTTACCTAATTATCGTGTTTCCTGATGCTGGCTTTGGATTACAGATTACAGATCCACAGGAAAGGAAAACAGTTATAATCATACACATCTAAAGAATTTTAAAAATATCGAAGCTAGAAAACATCTTTGAGATCTTCCATTTCATACCCTGTAGGGCTAGAGGGGCCAAGGTACTCCTTAAGTCAGAGACAATTACTAGGAGAGAAGAAAAACAAAAACTAAACTACAGGCATCCTGACACCTGGCTAGATAGACTTTTCTATCAAATTTCTTATCTGCCTTCCTCGCAGAGCTCCATGTTTGATGACAAGTAGGGTGACCAGCCACCGCAGAGTGTCTGGGAATCTGGTTTAGCACTGTATGTCTTGCATTGTGGGAAACCCCATAGCCCAGGGCAAACTAGGACAGTTGGATGCCCTAAAATGACAAGATGCATAGAAGTTATTTGTTATGTGGATGAGTATTGCTGATCATAAGACTGTAAGGTCATTCACTAGTTTTCTTGCTGCATGTTCACCAAAAATGAGCTTTGTATCCATCCTACCAGCGTGAGGTCAGCTGATTAAATTTGTGCCTCTGTCCAGGAGTCTGTTCAAAATCAATCCTTCCTATCTCCATTATTGCTGGACAGCTTTATCTGTCTTTCCCAGTCAGTTTCCTAATTAATGATTTCCTATTATGAGAATGCTGTCTTTATTCATTAGGATCCTATCTTAGGGTATCAACTTATAGCATTTCTACAGCCTGCTCAAATATTTTCTGAATGAACATTGGTAACCCAGCATGGAAATCTGCCTACCATCAGAGTTGTGTAAGATGTGAGAAAATAAGATCAAAGGGTCATGGACATGTTGAGTAGGAAATAGTAGGATATACTGCAACATCTCTCATATATATGAGACATCTTTTCAACAACGGACAGAAGTTATTTGTTTAACGTGTTCCATTAACACCAGAAATAAAATCCCAGTCTACTCATAAACATTTGAGATGATTGGACCTATTTGCCAGGAAAATTGGAATTAACTCCCAGACAAAGTTAGTAAAATTCTACTTTGAGTCTCTAAATGTCTAGAGAAGAGACCAGATCTTTTCCCTTAATTTTTCTATTTAAATTCAATTTAATTAATAAATAGTGCATTAGTTTCAGAGGTAGAATTTAGTGATTCATCAGTTATGTATAACACCCCACACTCATTCCATCAAGTGCCCTCCTTAATGCCCATCACCTCCTTACCCCATCAGAACCTTTGGGATGCAGCAAAAGCAGTCCTAAGAGGGAGATATATAGCAATACAGGCCTTTCTCAAGAAACAAGAAAAGTTTCAAATACACAACATAAGCTTACACCTAAAGCAGTTGGAAAAAGCAAATAATTAGCAAATAAAGCAAATACACCCTAGGAGTTGGAAAGAGAATAGCAAATAAAACCTAAAGAAGAGAAATAATAAAGATCAGAGCAGAAATCAATGATATAGAAATTAAAAAAAAAAAAGAGTAGGACAGACAAACGAAACTAGGATCTGGTTCTTTGAAAGAATTAATACGATCAATTTTTCCCTAGCCACTCATCAAAAAAGAAAAGAGAAAGGACCCAAATAAATAAAGTCATGAATGAAAAAAGAGAGATTACAATCAACACCAAAGAAATACAATTATAAGAGCATATTATGAGCCAACAGTATTGGCAATCTGAATGTTCTCATTGAAGTGTGAAAATCTTCCATCTTCTTTATTTATGACAGTATTATTAAAAATATTTGCTTGAAAATCTTAACAATCTTTCCAGCACAATGAGATACCACTCCACGTATTAAAAAAAGTGGCCACTACAGAAAAGTCAGACGATAACAGTTGTTGGTAGGGACATAGAGAATATTGCTGCGGGGAATGTAAAATGGTATAGCCATTTTGGAAAGTAGTGTGGAAGTTTTTAAAAATGTGAAACAGAGATATTTTATATCACCCAGAAGTTCTGCTCCTGGGTATCTACTCAAGAGAAAGAAAAACTCCTGTCTACACCAAGACTTGTACGTGAATGTTCATAGCAGCATTGTTTGGGAGAGCTCAGAAGTGGAAACAACCCAAATGTCCATTGGCTGGTGAATGGGTAAACAAAGTGTGGTCTGTCCACACAATGGAATACTGTCTGCAATAAAAAGAATAAAATACTAATACATGCTACAGTATTGTCCGTGAAAAACAGCTAAGTGAGAGAAGTCAGATGCAAGACCTCACACGTTGTATGACGCCTTTTACATGAAATGTCCAGAAAACCCAAATACAGAGAGACCTTCACCCAAATGAAGGTAGAGGTGTGAATGGGGAATGACTGCAAATAGACACAAGGGCCCTTTCTGGGGTGAGTGCAACGTTCTAAAATTAGATGGTTGCACAAATCTGTGTGTTTATTAAAGATTGTTAAATTGTGTACTTGAACAGGCGAATTTCATGGTATGGAACACAAACAGTATATCTCACTAGAGCTATTTGTAAAAAAGGAAGCGTGCTCATCTCAATTTACTTTCTTGAAATGACAGAGGGCCAGAAAAGAACAACGAGCTTAAAAGATCAAAATAATTTAAGATTGTGCATAGAGGGATTTCACAAAGTCCTTGTTTCTTCTTCCACGATTATTTTACAGAAAGAGTTGAACCTGTGCTGCCTGGTAGACCTTCCCCGTCAGTGCATTTTGGAGAGCCTACGTTGCTTTTTCTAGTCTAGCTTTTTTGTTCTCTCACCCTCCATCTCATTGTCAGTATCCATTGGGTAGCATTTAGAGCAAGGGCACAATGCATTTTCTTTATGTAAGTTTGAACAGAGTTTGGGGCCTCTGTACAAGGAGAGAACCAAAATTGAGGAGACTCCTTGTCATACAATAATGGAGTCTTATCCAGAAAAAATGGCATCCTCCGTCATACAATAATGGAGTCTTATCCAGAAAAAAATGGCATCCTCCATCCTTTCTTCCCTCCACTGAAATCTCCTGCAATGAGGGAGAGCAGAAGCTCTGTTCCACGATCAGATTCCAGCAGAATCGAAGCGAGCTATCCCAGCCCACCTGCCACAGGCAGAGCATGGGGAGAGGAGGGAAGAGATTTGCAGCAGACAGTTGAAAAGGGCAAGAGAGAGGCCGACTGCTTCAGATTTTTTTCTTGAGGTTTCTTAAGATGCCTGTCTGCTTATCGCTTCACATTGGAGTTTCCAGACCATTTTGGCTCCTACATAGACTTTCCCTCTCCTCCCCTTACCATGGCTCCTTGCCCACACCGCAGCTCATTTTCCATTGCAATACCTGGAAGTCAGCCCTTTGTACAAGTTAGGGACCGAATCAAAGCCGGCAAATGGAATGTGTAGGTTATTTACGGATTGTTGCCGAGCAAATTTAATCACAGGGCTGTTGTAACTCCATCATCATTTCCCTTGACGAGAACATCACAGACTTAAATTTTGCAAAGGAGGGAGAAGTGGCCATAATCCAACTATAACAGTAACAGCCAATTCTGCTGTGATGGGAAGAGGTGCTGTATTAGTGCCAATACATTAACCAACTTTTCAATTGCAGCGGGGAAACTGATTGCCATTACAATTCCCACAGCGCTCCTCCATGAAGGTAACAGAACGGCTTGAATGAGCATTTATTTCCAACTCTGCTGGAGTGTGTGGGTGTGGG
>CM052813.1:17251751-17374895 GCA_028533885.1 Nasua narica
CTTTCCACATTCCATTTTCCCAGATGCAATACATATTCCTCATTCTGCTAAATTTCTTTCTATGGACCAGGGGTGAGTTATTCTTCAATGAGTACGTGAAAGAAGAAAGATATAACTGACAGCAGAGAGCAGAGATAACTTGTGTCTGTTTGCCCTGATAGCCTTCTTAGGACATCATTTCAGAACTTTGGCTAGGGAAGTGGGAAAAAAAAATAAATGAAAACATGAGTGAGGGTTCGAGTCATCTTTCTAAATAAATAATTGTTCCCATTCTTCTCCCAGCCAGTATGTCAGCATAAAGTCTCCCTTGACCCAGGAACCAAGAATTATATTAGTGATCAATAAATGTATCACATTCAGAAGAAAAAAAAAATGACATCTTGTGTAAGAGAGAACAAAAGTCATCTGAGAATCTGGGGTGTGGGGGGGAGGTGATGGTCAAGGGACTGATTTCCTATGTCTAACACCTCATTCCAGGGACAGAGTTGCATTCTCTTCTGGTGTCAGTGCTAGAAGGACAGGCTTTTGAGTAAAAGTATTTCCAAGCACAGTATGGAAAAAAGTCAAGATACTATTCTGTAGCATGAGCCTTGTGTAGATTCTGAAATGGTTGTTTATAATTATTTGGTAAATAATGAAATTAGAGAAAAATTTGGGTTGCTCTACCATTTTTAGCATAGGCAAAGAAAGGGAAGCTGAACCATGGAACCTCAATGGGTATAGACCTAGAAGACTGTTGATTCTGAATAAAAGAGGGAAACTTCCAGGAGGCAGACTTGCAAGGACTAGTGATTTATACTGCCGGTATTTGAACAGGCACCATCTGCTCCAAGGAAATATGTAGAGAGATTTATAAGTGGTATTTTTTAGGTTCTGAAGACAAGAGAGTGTGGTTTAAACCTACAGGGACTGGTGCTCAGCTGTGATTCTAGCTCCGCTACTTTGGGATCCTGGATTACCTAATTTCTCAGAGTTTCTTTGTTATTAAAATAGATATCTTAATATTAATTTACAAGGTTGTTGGAAGGGTTAAATAAACTAATAGAGTATCTACATCACTAATAGTTTCTGGCGTGTAACCAGCACTCAAGTATTGTTAGTGACAGTAATTATCGTCATCATCTTGTGGCTGTTTTGTACGTGGGAGCCCCGCACTCGAGGATGTCATTCCTACAGAACACAGTGGTTTGGAAGTAACCACCATTGCCCATCGTGGTTTTGTGTTTCCTTCTTTTTTCCACATGCCCAGGTCTAGCATCATTGTAACCCCAGCTGTGAGTCTTTGCCAAAGGCTTAAACCTCTCAGAGCCTCAGTTGGCTCATCTGTAAAATCTACCCAGTTGCCCATTCTGTCTTAACAAATTTAAAACAGACTCACATCTTGTGTTGCCTTGGACTCTACCCTAACTTTGTTTTTAAAGAAAGAAACAGAGTAATGATCCGTAATGTAAAAGACTACCCTCCGAGAGTTATTACTCTGTTGCCCAAAAGCCACACCTCAGGCTTAAGGAGGGAAAGGGGTGACAAGGACAGTTGCATACAAAGGGATTTTCAGGGAATTTCATGGAACAAATGAGGTATGCAGTGCACACCTGCCTCTTAGGATTAATTCTCAGGTTACAGTGAAGCTTGGAAAATTGCTATTTCTTGACCTAAAAGGAGGTTAAAACACTTTCAGTGGAAATCGATTCACTTTAAGGTCTTTAGCACTGTTCATATTTTGTAAAAGTCTCCATGACAGGGCTGGTTTCAATGGACACTTTATGTAGCGGTTGCAGGAAGCTCATCACATCCAGAGAGGGATCTGAATGAGTGGTTAACGAGATGGGCTGTTTCCTTTGTTTCACTCCCGAGATAAAAGGGGAACACGCCCCAGACTCCCAGACAGCTGGGGATATTGGCAGTCTTACACATGTCTGCTGCGTAAGATGTGGCAAAGCGATTGCTGGGAAAATGAAATTAATTCTTCCTGCTGTTTTTATTTTTCCTTTGCTAGGGGAATTTATGTTACACATGGTCAAGTAGCATTATGTACACTGAGGGAAATGAGGTGTGAGGGAATCTTTCAATAAAAAAAATGATAAATCATAAAAGATCATTTGAAGAAAAATGCCATTAGCATGAGTTTGAGAAATATGAAGATCCTTTTTCATAGGTTTTTAGGAAATGCTATCCCAGGTAATTGTGACATTGATACAGTTGTTCTTTTCTTCCTTGAAAAGAGAGTGATACATTTTGAATGGAAATAAATAAGAAATAATGCAGGCTGTCATTCACCGCCTGAGATTGAGTGGGGAGAATTGCTTTGTCAGTAAACACAACACAAAGTATAGTTATGGTCATGACCAACAAATTAGAAAGCAAAACTCAAATTATGAGAATGAGCTCACTCACTAAGATGTATGTGACCAGTGAGGAATAAAGAGCGGCTAGGTAAGCTAAACCAAGGGGTAGTAGCGGAGAATGGGAAGCTTCATGAACCTCTGTGGAAAAAGGATTTGAAGAAAAATTTGGCAGGCAAATTTGAATATGTGCATCTCGGAAAGCCTAGTATGGCACAGCCATGTGTATACTTGAAAATGTCTTGCCCAGGTACACAAAGTAACACGTATGAGAATGTTAATGATATTTGGAGTAGCAAAGAGATGAAAAAAACTAGAAATAAACAAATAGAAAAACAAATGGAGTATAAAATATTTTTATGAGGGCCCACTACACAGGATTCCCCCCAAATAAACTAGTTGTACATATATTCATGTGAAGAGATGAAAATATTAACAATAAACTGAATGACTGTATAACTCATTGCTGTTTATGCAAATAAATAAAACACATACATACATAATGCATATACATAAGAAATAAAATTTGTAGGAGGTGGACCCAAAACATCAGCATATAAAAGGGCTGACTTTGAGGGAGGATAATATGAAGTAAAAGAAAGGGCAGACAAATTTGAGCCAAATGAAGAGGTAAGATAAATCTAGTTCTGTATGTCAGAGGTCAAAAGTAATATCTATATCTACATATAAAGGATATCTATTTATGTAATGTATAAAAGGATATCTACATATAGTATATAAAATATCTTCTGTCTTTATATATATATAGAGAGAAATATATCTTTATCTATATATAACATCTGAATGGTATTGAGTTATAGTGTGATAGTTTTGAATCCCCAGGGGAAAATCAGAAAAATTGGGATGGTTGTTCCCCAGATGAAGGGAAAAGGTTGCAAGGAATGCCAGAAAAACAGATGTCTACTTCTCAAACTCTGGAACTTTGAAGAAATAAAGAGATACTGTGGAGTGATTTTGGGGAAACTAAATTTTTGGGAAAAATTTTTCTAAGAAATTTATAAAAAGTGAAAACATTTATTGATTTTTTAAAGCAGTCAGGCTGATGGTGGCTCTACCGTTTGAGTCTCCAGAGCATTTAAGGAAACAGAGTATTTGGTTGGCGAAGACAGGATGCCAGTTAGGTTAATGAAAGAGTTGATTTTGGCCATTCTGACTGATGTGAGGTGGTATCTCAATGGCTAAAGTTAATAAGACAGGAAACAACAAGTATTGGCGAGGATGCAGAGAAAGGGGAACCCTTTTACACTGTTGGTGGGAATGCAAGCTCATGTAGTCACTCTGGAAAACAGTATGGAGGTTCCTCACTAAGTTAAAAATAGAGCTACCCTTTGACCCAGCAATTGCACTACCAGGTATTTACCCCAAAGATATGAATGTAGAGATCTGAAGGGGCACAGTCACCCCAATGTTTATGGCAGAATTGTCCACAATAATCAGACTACGGAAAGAGCCCAGATGTCCATCAACAGATGAATAGATGAAGAAGATACGATTGTGTGTGTGTGTGTGTGTGTGTGTGTGTGTGTATACACACACAATGGAATATTACTCAGCCATCAGAAAGGATGAATACTTGCCATTTGCATCACTGTGGTTGGAATCGAAGGATATTATGCTAAGCCAAATAAGTCAATCAGAGAAAGACACTTATCATATGGTTTCATTCATATGTAGAATATAAGAAACAGCCCCTCTGTTTCTTTCCCTTCCTCATAGGGGAAGGGAGGGAAAACTGAAGGGGAAGTCATCAGAAAGGGGGAAAAACCATAAGAGATTCTTAACTATAGCAAACAAACTGAGGGTTGCTGGAGGGGGGTGGGTGGGGGGATGGGGTAATTGGGTGATGGACACTAAGGAGGGTACGTGATGTGATGAGCACTGGGTATTATATGCAGCTGATGGATTGTTGAACACGACATCTGAAACTAATGATGTACTATGTGGTGGCTAATTGAATGTAAATTAAAAAGAGTTTTTGTTGTTTCAGAAGACACAATTTGGACAATTAATAGATAATAGAAAGGATTAAATAAGAGTAGGGTAATATTTTCTAACTCTTTGCCTAGAAAAGCAATGGATTGGGGGTGGTGGACTGTTATCTCTCTATTGCTTAGCACCTGCCTGGGCGTTGTTGATGGTCTTGAGACAGGGTGGGTGGAATGGCCCCCCAAATCTTCCATCCTTAGTAGTCTGTGACTCTATGCAAATTAAGCTGTACCAATTTTGGAAGTTGCTGAACATAATATGGCTTTCTCAGCAGCACTGCAGTTTTTATATTGAGAGAGAATTTTTTAATCAATAAATTTGTAAGTCCCAACAGTCTTTTTTTTTTTTTTAAGATTTTATATATTTATTTGACAGAGAAAGAGAGAGAGAGCTTAAGCAGGGGGAGTAGGGGGCAGAGGGAGAGGGAGGAGCAGGCTCCCCACCGAGCTGGGAGCCCGATGCAGGACTCGATCCCAGGACCCTGAGATCATGACCTAAGCTGAAGGCAGATGCTTAACTGACAGAGCCACCCAGGCGCTCTAGTCCCAACAGTTGTATTCATTGGGAGATGTTGGTATGTGATTTTCCTCCCCTGTGATTCATGGTGCATCATTTATAGTAGCTACCCAAATAATTCATAATTAGAGAAAAGCTATATGAACAGAAAACCTGTCCCCTGTGATCACCCACACTAGAAATACAGATGACAGCCTCCTCTAATCCTGAATGTTTAATTTAAAAAATATTTTTCTATTACCAATTCAGAGTTGAGATTTTGCTAACTGCTTCAGGAAAACACCAAAACTATAATGCAAGTGTCATTTTTAAAAGGAGTTACAGAGCTATTTTACTGCTCTCTAAGGGATAGGGATGTGGAAAAGAACTCTTTATGTTTCAGGAAAATGAGACATATGATCTGACATCCTGGGGAAGCACCTAAAAGCTTGTAGGTATTCTGAGAGCAATTCCCAAGTGATGAGGGAACAGGAGTTGAAGTTACAAGAGAGAGAACAGATTTGAGAGTATTAATTTTAGAGGAATGATAGTTCTGAAAGAACTGTGGGTTGAAAAATCTGGCATTATAATTGCTAACTCACATGTGAGTCACCTGTTTCTAAATGCCTGTATATTATATATCTTTAAATATATCTGTCTTTAAAAAGTGCACATCCTTGCTTTATGGCAGTCCCCCTCCTTTAGCTGGGACAAAGATAATAGCATTATCTAGACATTTCTCAATTGCTTTAGCTCTAGCTCTATAAACTCTGAACCTATATCCTTCTTCTGGCACCCTGGGGACAACACAATGTAACTACTTCCTGTTTTGATCAGGTCTTTAAAAGGAGGTTGCCTCAGACACCAAGATCATGGTGGTCAGGAGCCAAAATGCTATCCTTGGAGACACAGGTTCCTGAGTGGGACTTCCTGTGGAAGGATGAGCAGAGTCTGCATGTAGGTGTGCAGTGGTCTGAGTGAACTGCTTATCAAGAAATGTGTTATCTGTGCAAAACACAAAGCTGGCTGGATGTAAACATTAAACACATATGATTTATAAGTAGGAAATTTATCAATATATGAAATTGGTCTAGCAAATGAGCTCCTGTGGCATAGGATAATTTAATAAAGATTAACACTGAGGTGAATTCTTTTGGTATGGGATTCTTTTTTTTTTTTTTAAAGGTTTTATTTGTCAGAGAGAGAGAGAGAGCACACAAGGGAACTGGCACGCAGAGGGAGTAGCAGGTTCCCTGCTGAGCAGGGAGCCCGATGCGGGGATCAATTCCAGGACCCTGGGATCATGACCTGAGCTGAAGGCAGACAGTTAACCAACTAAGCCACCAAGGCATCCCACTGGTATGGGATTCTTGTTTTCCATTCCTGATGCTGCCTTCCATGGGAAGTAAGCTCAGTCTGTGTTAACGCTCTTGCCTTTCCTCTACCTTTTACTTACTCTGCTCTAGAGGAGGTGTAATAATTTCCCAACTGGCAAAACTGGGGAGAAAGAGCCAAACATCACTGGTGCAGTTCCCCCCCTTTTTTCTTTTGATCCCATCTGGTCATAAGGCATAAATCCTTCCTATATTCTCTCACAGATGGTCTCCCTAGGTCCCGAGTTGCTGCCAATAGAGAGTTTATTTAATTCTAAAGTTCAATATTTGGAAACTTATACGGCCTCATCCTAACCTGTATCTTCCCAATGCTGTTAGCAGAAATGATAGCCATAATTTCACCTTCCATTAGCCTTAACGGTTTGTCTTCTCAGTTTTGTCAGAACCTAGCATGAGGGTAAGAGGTACCACCACAGAGGGGTTAAAAGCCTCATGTTTCAACATACAAATTATAGTGGCTCTGAGAACTCACGCTAGGTTGCATGTTAGAAACAGCTGCTCCTCTTTTCAGGAAGAGGAGCTTGCCCCTGAGTTCACTGACTCATACTACAGAAAGGTTTTTATCCCAAGCAAGAAGGCTACAACTCTCTTTGGACCCTAGGTTCTCTACGTGCTGGATTTACCAGCAATTCCTCTGAACAGTTAACATACAAACCAAGACTGTTTCATACCTAAATACTCTCCTACCTTCCCACTGACCTGTGTGTATTCTTTTGTCTGTCTTATAAGAAGACACAAGAGTAATCCTTGTGTTCCTCTACTGAGAGGAACAGGGGGCAGAGCCCTGCCCTCAATTAGGACAGATGCACCTCACATGATAGTGGTATATTAACTTTATTACATTTTCAAACTGATTTTTATAATAGGTATACCTTGTTCAGTTTTCACCAACCATGCATGAAATTTCCAGTTACACATTTTCACAAGCACTTTGTAGTAATATCAGTCTTTAACATTTTAGCTGTTCTAGTAGTTATATGTTGCTATGGTGATTTTAGTGTAGTTGTATACTGTTACCTTATGGTGGTTTTAATTTGCATATACCTGGTGATGAAAGAACTTTCGCAGCTTTTTACATATGTGCATATATTTTCCTTGATGAAGTAAGTTCAAACCTCTGCTTTTAAAATTTTTTATTTTTTTTCTGCTTTTTAAAAAATTGCATAGCTTGTCTTAGTATTAATTTTGAGGTTTTTAAAATTACACATTCTGGATATAAGTCCTTTTGTAGTACATGTATTTTGTAAATATTAACTCCCAGTCGGTGGTTAACTTTTGTTTCCTAACTGAAATCATTCAAAGAAAATAAAGTTTTTGTTTTGTTTTATTTTTTTTCTCCCCCCAATAAAGTTATTTTTGATGAAGATTTGATGAGGGCCAGTTTATCAATTTTTTTCATGGTTTGTGCTTTTTATATCTTATCTGAGAAATTGTTGTTTTACCCAAACCTTCAAAGATTTTTGCTTATCTTCTAAGGATTTTATAATTTTGGCTTTTATATTTAGGTGTGTGATGCATTTTAAGTTATTTTTGTATGCTGTGTAAGGTACGTGTCTCTGTTTTCACACGGGTGACTAATTGTTCCAGCATCATTTATCACTTATTGGGAATGTGTCCTTTTTTAATTTTTTTAAAGATTTTATTTATTTATTTATTTATTTATTTATTTATTTAGAAAGAGAGATCACAAGTAGGCAGTCTAGAGGCAGGTGGGCGGGGGGGGGGGGGAAGCAGGCTCCCTGCTGAGCAGAGGGCTTGATCCCAGGACCCTGAGATCATGACCTGAGCTGAAGGCAGAGACTTTAACCCACCGAGCCACCCAGGCGCCCTGGGAAATGTGTCCTTTTAACATTGGATTGTTTGGGCATTTTTTTATTGAATAGTAATTGACTATATATGTTGGATCTATTCCTGGACTCTGTTTTGTTCCATTGCTGTGTATTTACGTTTTCTTTGTTCCAAAACTGCACTCTCTTGACTGCTATGATTTTATATTAAGTCTTAATATAATGTAAGTGCTCCAATTTTATTCTTCATTTAAAAATTATTTTGGTTATTCTACATTCTTTGCATTTCTACCTAAGTTTTAGAATTGCAATGCCAATTTCTACAACAAGACCAGGTGAGACTTTGGGATTGCCCTGACTCTGTGTATAAACCTGGAAAGAATTAACATTTTGACAATATTAAGACTTCTGATTCAGGAACATATATAGATCTCCATTTATTTTTCTTTAATTTCTTTCAGTAATTTTTATAGTGTTTCGTGAATAGATCCTGTATGTATTTTTCTAGCCGGATTTGAAAACATTTTAAGTTTTGATGTTATGGAAGTGTTTGTCAACTTTAATTTCCAATTATTTGTGGCTAGTAGGAGAAAAACAATTGATTTTTGTGTATTGTGAATTTTATATCATCAGTTGCTGGATTTTGTTGTATTCCTTCAAAGACTTTTGGATTTTATTACAATACAAAACAAAATTAATTTGAACCCATTAGATCTTTTTGAAAATTATTTTTGAAGTTCTATTATGATATTCCCCAAATGATCTTTAACCTAGGACTTTCATCCCTATTACTAAGGTGATTCTCTTCTGAGGCTTTTTTTTTTTAAGATTTTATTTATCAGAGTGAGAGAGAGAGCACAAGCAGGGGAGTTGCAGAGGGAGAAGGAGAAGCAGATTCTCCACTGAGCAGGGAGCCCAACATTGGGCTCCATCCCAGGACCCTGAGATCATGACCTGAGCCGAAGGCAGACACTTTACCCACTGAGCCACTCAGGTACCCCTCTTCTGAGGGTTCTGTCAACACTCCAAGTATCACAAAGTCTTCCAGCTCCAGCTGGTTCAAAGTTAGCTATTCCTAGAGCTCTATATGAACTCCAGAAATTGTTCTGCCTACTGCTTTCTCATTGTTCTTTGACATCAGGCAGTTTTCTCTCCCTCATTCACAGATCAGTAGTTAGCTGCATCTTCAAGGGGAGCTGGCTCTCTTTCTGTACAGTTTTCTCCTTTCCCAGATAGTGCCTCACAGATTCTAGCCATTTGTGTTTCCTCAACTCAGTGAGACCACTGTGCTCCTTTGGGTTGCTTGTTTTGTGCTGTGGCCAAGAACATTATCCAAGCAGTAAGGCAATGCAATCTTTGGGCTCCCCTTATTTGTCTTCTTTTCTCAGGGATCATTACCCCAAGCTGCCTGTGTCCAGTGTCTGAAAACAGTAACTTCGTGCATTGTATTTTTTCAGTTTTGTAATTTACTGTGGGAGGGAAATTGCTGCAGCTGTTTGTCTTTCATGGGAAGAGGCAGAAATCAGTACTTTTTTGACCTTTTGAATATCCTAGAGAGAAGATATCTTCTTCTTCATGACTTGTGCAGAAAGCTTCACTAGGAACCTCATGGTGGCTTGTTCTAGACGGACTGAGACCACTATCCACCAAGTTTCAGTCTACTTTCTTTCCTCTCAGTGTGGGACAAAATAACCTTTTCCTGATTTGAATAGGGTCTAAGCTTATTACAAGTCCTTTGAGCCTTCCTTGATGAAGAGGGATAAATCTCAGGTGACAAAAATCTGTACTCTATAGAGGAGAGCAAGGAGCTAGATGGATTTTAAGATTGTATTCTCTGTGCCTGCTCAAGATATAATTGTCCTGGTTACTAATAAAAGGTGATACATATTTTTATCTTGTAATCCCTATGCAGGCATGACACTGCATGATCGGTTCTAGAGATAATTTCACAAAAGAGCAGTTGCACACATTTCAGGACACACTGTATCTGTACTTCTACATACGGTCATGAATTTAGCAAGTATCCACCCCGAGGGGCTGACTTGATGGAGCACAATTTCTGAAATCAAGAAAATGATGACATCCCACAAGAAGAAAAGTTACTGATTTATTAACCTCAGCCAAACATTATTTATATTTAATTTGGGCTCCTTCCTAGTCTTGTTTTTCTAGGAGCATGATGTGGAAATAAGCATATTTAATAAATGCAACCATATTTTATTAACGACACCATCAAAATCATGAGTTGATAGCAGTGTATGTGTGAAATGTGACTGAGCGTGGTTTGATGTAACACACACCCAGATCCTGGCTTTGCGCAGTGGCTCTGTCATTACTCATCGGTATGACAGTGGACAACTGTCATTCTCTCCATCCCTCACATTCTTTATCTGCAACTTGGTTGGTCTAGATCAACAGTTTGTAAAAGCACAAGGGATGGAAATGGAAAGTGGTTTAAGTCACTAAAGTTGGTAATGGGCTCCTTTAAATAGGGCAGTTGGAGATTACCCATGGTTAGGGAACAGTTAGTTGCTGTAAGGTATTCTCATCACTTAGCTCATCATTAGCTCAAAGCCTATGGTCATTATCTATATAAATTTCTGAGAACTGCTTTATCGACATCCCTTAAGTTTTGGTATATCATGCCTTCATTTGTGTTCCTAATTATCCTTATAATTTCTTCTTGACCTCTGGGTTAGTTTGGTGTACACTGTTTGATTTCCACATGTCTGCGAATTGCTGAAATCCTTCTGTTGTTAATTTCATTGTAGTCATACTTTGATAATTTCAGTTCTTTTACGTATATTAAGGCTTGTCTTACAATCTAACATATGGCCAATCTCTGAAAATGTTTTATGTACACTTGAGAAGAATGTGTATCCTGCTATTGTTAGGTTTCTATTATGTATTACTCATATTATTGAAGAATATATTATTAATAAAATCTGTACTAATCTACACATTGAAATTTTTGAAAGAATTTCTTTCTTAAAAGACGTTTTTTGTGTGTTTTTTAAAGATTTTATTTATTTATTTGACAGACAGAGATCACAAATAGACAGAGAGGCAGGCAGAGAGAGAGAGGAGGAAGCAGGCTCCCTACCGAGCAGAGAGCCCAACACGGGCTCGGTCCCAGGACCCTGAGATCATGACCTGAGCCGAGGGCAGAGGCTTTAACCCACTGAGCCATCCAGGTGCCCCAAAGATGTTAATTGTTTAGAGCAGTTTGAGGTTTACAAAGACATAGGTAGAGAGATTTCCCATACACCCCTGCACCTACACATGCATAACTGTCCCCATTACCCACATCACTCACCAGAATGGTAGCTTTTTTTTAACCAGGGATGTGCTTTGTGACACATCATAACTACTTGAAGTTCATAGTTTACCTGAGGATTCACTCTTGGTGTTGTACATTCTGTGGGGTTGGAACAATGTATAATGACAT
This sequence comes from Nasua narica, assembly GCA_028533885.1. Classification (NCBI taxonomy): domain Eukaryota; kingdom Metazoa; phylum Chordata; class Mammalia; order Carnivora; family Procyonidae; genus Nasua; species Nasua narica. The sequence goes on from CM052813.1 coordinate 17,263,225, forward strand.
ATATCCATCATTATGTTATCCTACTGAGGACTTTCACTGCCTTAAAAATTCTCTGTGCTCTGCCTATATGCTCCTTCCGCCATACTGAGCAGCCACTGATCTTTTTACTGCTTATAGTTTTGTGTTTTTCAGAATATTGTATGGTTAGGATAATATAGTATGTAGCCTTTTCAGATTGGCTTCTTTCACCTAGTAGTACGCATTTAAGTTTCCTTCATGTCTTTTCATGGCTTAATAGCTCATTTCTTTTTAGTGCTGAATAATATTCCATTGTCAGGATGGAATATTATAACAGTTCATTTAGTCATTCACCTACTGAAGGCTAGCTTGGTTGCTTCCAGGTTTGGGCAATTATGAATAAAACTGCTATAAACATCGTTGCAAAGTTTTTTGTGTGGACATGAGCTTTCAGATCCTTTGGGTAAAGGCCAAGGAATGTTATTGATGGTAAGAGCATATTTAATTTTGTGAGAAACTGCCAAACTATCTTCCAGAGCGGCTGTCCCATTTTGCGTTCCCATTAGCAATATATAAGGGTTGCTCTCGCTTCATACCCTTGCTAGCATTTAGTGTCAGTGTTCTGGATTTTGGCCATTGTAATAGGTACATAGTAGTAGTATGTCATTGTTTTAAATTGCATTTGCCTGTTGACATATGATGTGGAGCATCTTTTCATATGCTTTTGCCATCTGTGTATCTTATTTGGTGAGGTGTCTGGTAAGGTCTGCACATTTTTTAAAAAAAGGTTTTATTTATTTATTTGACAGAGAGAGACACAGTGAGAGAGGGAACACAAATGGGGAGTGGGAGAGGGAGAAGCAGGCTTTCCACCGCGCAGAGAGCCCAATGCAGGGCTCGATCCCAGGACCCCAGGATCATGACCTGAGCTGAAGGCAGATGCTTAACAACTGAGCCACCCAGGTGCCCCTCTTCTGCACATATTTAAAATTGGATTCTTTTCTTACTGTGGAGATTTAAGAGTTATTTGTATATTTTGGATAATAGTCCTTTATGAGATGTGTCTCTTGCAAATATTTTTCCCAGTTTGTTGCTATCTTTTCACTTTTTTTTAAAAGATTTTATTTATTTATTTGACAAAGGGAGAGCGATGACAAGCAGGCAGAGCGGCAGGCAGAGAGAGGAAAGCAGGGAGCCTGAGCAGAGAGCTGAGCAGAGAGCCTGGTGTGGGGCTCAATCCCAGGACCCTGAGATCACGACCCGAGCCGAAGGCAGAGGCTTTAACCCACTGAGCCCCCAGGCGCCCCTCTTTTCACTTTCTTGATACTGTCTTTCACAGAACAATTTATTTCAGTCCATCTTATCAACTATTTCTTTCGTGGCTCATGCCTTTGGTCTTAGAAGGCATCACCAGACCTTTTAGGTTTTTTCCTATGTAATCATTGAAGAGTTTTATCATTTTGCTTTTTACATTTAGGTTGTAGATCCGGTTTGTGTTGATTTTTGTGAGGCCTGTGTTAATTTTGTGTAAGGCCTGTGTCTAGACTCCTTTTTTTTTTTTTTTTTTTTTTTGCATGTGGGCATCCAGTTGTTACAGCAACATTTGTTGGAGACTATTTTTGCTTTGCTGCATTGTATTGCCTTATGTCTTTTATTCAAGATCAATTTTTTGTCATCAGGCTTTTGTCAAAGATCAGTTGAGTATATTTATGAGGGGTCTATTTCTGGCCTCTCTATTCTGTTCCACTGATCTATTTGACTGTTTTGTTGCCAATCCTGTTTGGTTACAATAACTTTACATGAACTCTTGAAGTTGGTCGGCATCAGTCCTCCAACTTTGTTCTTCTTCAGTGTTGTATTAACTATTCTGGGTCTTAGCTCTCGGTGTAAACTTTATAATTAATTTTTGATATCCACAAAATAACTTCCTGGGATTTTGACCTGGATTGCATTGAATATATAGATCAAGTTGGGAAGAATTGACAACTTGATAATGCTGAGTCATCTTATTTACGAACATTGAATATATCCCCATTTACTTAGTTCTTTGATTTCAGTCATTGAATTTTGTAGTTGTCCTCATTTAGATCATTTACACATTTTGTTAGATTTATACCTAAATGTTTCTCTTTTTCTGTGACAGTGTAGATGGTATTATGTTTTTAATTTCAAGTTCTACTTGTTTATTGCTGTATATTGGAAAACAATTGACTTTTGCAAAATAAGCATGTGTCTTATAACCTTAATTGCTTATTAGTTCTAAGCATTTTTGTTGTTATTCTTGTAGATTCTTTCAGATTTTCCATGCTGGTGATCATGCTACATGTGAACAAAGACTGTTTTACAGCTTCCTTCCCAATCTGTACGCCTCTTATTTTGTTTTCTTGCCTTACCGCATTAGCAAGGACTTCCAGTATGATGTTGAAAGGCGCTATGAGAGGGAATTTCCTTCCCTTGTATCTTATTTTAGTGAGAATGCTTTGAGTTTCTCATCATTAAATATGACGTTGGCTGTAAGTTTTTTGTAGATATTCTTAATCAAGTTGAAAAACTTCGAACTTAATGACAGCTCTTATTATGAATGGGTATTGTATTTTGTCAGATATTTTTCTGTATCTCTTGACGTGGTCATGTGATTTTTCCTTTTTGGTCTCTTAATCTAATGAATTACATTTATTTTTGAATGTTGAACCAGCCTTGCATACTTGGGATCGATTTCACCTGGTCCTGATATACAAATGAAATTTTTTAGCCTAAATTTACATTAGAAATGATTTTGAAAATTTGTGTTTTGAAAGATGTGAATGGGGTTTATGAAGGAAACTGTTCAGGAAACACTGACCAGTCTGAATCTTCACTTGATTATATATTTAGGGCCAGTTTTTGGTCCAGCAGAAACTCAGCCTGTTGTCAAGGAAGAGAAAGGAAAAATGAGCAATAAGATTATAATTGTTATTGCTCCCTTTGGAAAAAACAGGTTGTAAAATTATTTATAAACATTCTTCCAATTCCTATTCTGTGCAGGTTTTTACACTTGACATTCATGGTTAAGTTAAATGTTTTTATCTGTTACTTAGAATGTGATGTTGATTTTCTCAAATGTAAGTTCTGCCATCAAGGACGAATTACCCAGTCCTGCCTCCAAATGAATATAGAATGAGACCAAAATGTGGAAACAAATGTGAAACAGATAAACCAGGAGTCAGAAACTAGTAGTAGATTTATTTCTCAAAATTTCTTGGACTGTAGGCAATCGATTATGCTGCTTTGTGCCTTAGTTTCCTATTTTATTTAACTGGGAAAATATCAACTGAAATGTCAGGGAGATAGATGACTATTTTTTTTATTTTTTTAAATTTTTTTAATTTTTATTAACATATAATGTGTTATTTGCCCCAGGGTACAATGTCTGTGAATCGACAGGCTTACACATTTTACAACGCTTACCATAGCACATACCCTCCCCAATGTCCATAACACAGCCACCCTATCCCTAACCCCCCACCTCCCAGCCACCCTTAGTTTGTTTCGTGAGTTTAGGAGTCTCTTATGGTTTGTCTCCTTCCCCATCCCATCTTGTCTCATTTCCCTCCCCTGCCCCCCACGACCACTCGCCCTGCCTCTCAAATTCTTCATATCAGAGAGATCACATGATAATTGTCTTTCTCTGACTGACTTATTTCGCTTAGCATAATACCCTCTAGTTTCATCCACGTCATTGCGAATGGCAAGATTCAGTTTCTCTTGATGGCTGTATAGTATTCTATTGTATGTATATGTGTGTGTGTGTATATATATACCTATGTGTGTGTGTGTGTGTGTGTGTGTGTGTGTATATACCACATCTTCTTTATCCATTCATCTGTTGTTGATGGACATCTAGGTTCTTTCCATAGTTTGGCTATTGTGGACATTGCTGCTATAAACATTCAGGCACACGTGCCCCTTCGGATCACTACATTTGTATCTTTAGGGTAAATACCTAGTAGTGCGATTGCTGGGTCGTAGGGTAGCTCTATTTTCAATTTTTTGAGGAAGCTCCATACTGTTTTCCAGAGTGGCTGTACCAGCTTTCATGCTCACCAACAGTGTAGGAGGGTTCCCCTTTCTCCGCATCCTCGCCAACATCTGTCGTTTCCTGACTTGCTAATTTTAGCCATTCTGACTGGTGTGAGGTGGTATCTCCTGTGGTTTTGATTTGTATTTCTCTGATGCCAAGTGATGTTGAGCACTTTTTCATGTGTCTGTTGGCCATTGGATGTCCTCTTTACTGAAATGTCCATTCATATCTTCTGCGCATTTCTTGATCGGATTATTTGTTCTTGAGGTATTGAGTTTGAGAAGTTCTTTATAGATTTCGGATACTAGCCCTTTATCTGATATGGCATTTGCGAACATCTTCTCCCATTCTGTCAGTTGTCTTTTGGTTTTGTTTACTGTTTCCTTTGCTGTGCAAAAACTTTTAATCTTGATGAAGTCCCAATAGTTCATTTTTGCCCTTGCTTCTCTTGCCTTTGGAGATGTTTCTAGGAAGAAGTTGCTGCGGCTGAGGTCGAAGAGGTTACTGCCTGTGTTCTCCTCCAGGATTTTGATGGAGTCCTGTCTCACATTGAGGTCTTTGATCCATTTTGAGTCTATTTTTGTGTGTGGTGTAAGGAAATGGTCCAGTTTCATTTTTATGCATGTGGCTGTCCAGTTTTCCCAACACCATTTGTTGAAGAGACTGTCTTTTTTCCATTGGATATTCTTTCCTGCCTTGTCGAAGATTAGTTGACCATAAAGTTGGGGGTCCATTTCTGGGCTCTCTGTTCTGTTCCATTGATCTGTGTGTCTGTTTTTGTGCCAGTACCACACTGTCTTGATGATGACAGCTTTGTAATAGAGCTTGAGGTCTGAAATTGTGATGCCGCCGACTTTGGTTTTCTTTTTCAACATTCCCCTGGCTATTCATGGTCTTTTCTGATTCCATACAAATGATTGATGACTTTTAAATCTTGATCTTTTTATATCATGTGTTGGAATGATCATAGATCTTCAAGGCAAAAGTATTTCCTGATTACATATTTTACTTTCTTTTCCAAGTGGGTATAGACTTTTGTCTTAATTTTCAACCTAGGGGCATCTCTATTTTCCTTTACCATACTTTTTAGTGCTAATAATGTAAGTGTGATATTCTTTAAAATCAGTGGAAGTTTTAGGGTCACAGCAAGAAAATGAGAAAAATGGAGAAATTTAGACCTCTATACTTCTTGATATATTGTGTCCTTTTAAATACTGATTCTCTTACTAACCCAGACAAGTTTCAGGAGAGATGAGGAAGAAGAAAGTTGTCTTTGCTAACTTTCTTTTCACCTTTTTCTTTTTCCTCTAAAAATCTGATACACCTTCTCATATATTGTGACTTAGTGCTTTGCTACCCTCAGACTAATGTGTTCATTGGTGCATTCATTTATCCATTCATGAAGTATTTATTGAACAACTGCTAGGTGCCAGGCTTACATTAGGCTCCTAAGATCTCATAGTGAATGAAAGAGACACACGTCTTTCTTTGAAGAACCTAATATTTTCTGGCACAAACATACATATTTACATACATACAAACACAAACATATATTATGTTAGGCAGTACTCAGAATTAAAGAAAAACGAAGCAGAGCAAGGAAGTTAGAAAAGAGCATCAGTGGAATAGGTATCTTATATAGGGTTGTTAGGAAGGACTTCTCTGATAAGACGATGGTAGATTGGACATGTGAAAAAGTGAAGGGGTGAGACATGAAGATATTTGTGGAAAGAATATTCCAGGCAAAGGGAATAGCAAGTGTAGAGCCTAACTCAGTTGGAAGCTTGACATGTGCAAGGACTAACAAATAGTCTGGTGTGGTTGGAGAAGAGTGAGAGAAGGGGAAAGAGTGGAAGACAAGGTGAAGAGACAGCAGGGGGCCAAATGATGGAGGGTCTTAGAGACGGCATTGTATAAAAATAGGCTCTTTTGCGGATTGAAGTGAGAAACCATTGGGAAATTTTGAGTAGATCAGTGACATATCTAACATATTAAATAGCTCACTTGGCTGTAGTGTGGAGATTAGATTATAGGGAGTATGGTTTCAGTAGTGCTGTTCTAATGGTAGGATTACACTTCCTGGCTCTGTTGTACGAGGGCCATGTATCTGTGATTGATCAATGCATTGTGCATCATGGGACCACGATTTACTTTCAGGTCAGAGAATCTGATTTCTTTTGTGTAAAACTCTGTAATTTTACTGTACCACAGTACCTGGGGAATTGAGACAGTGACTGATCTATCATTGAGAGTGAAGACCAGGGGCACCTGAGTGGCTTAGTTGATTGAGCATCTGATTCTTGATTTTGGCTCAGGCCATGATTTTGGAGTCCTGCGATTGGGTCTCTGTGGGGCTCTACGCTCAAAGGGGAGTCTGCTTGAGAGGTTTCTCTCTCTCTCTCTTGTCTTTACCCCACTTGTGCTCTGTCTCTCTCTCTCTCAAATTAAAAAAAAAAAAAAAAGTAAAGGCCACATGGAGTAGAGCCCTTTCTGACCTGCAATGGGCTTATGATGTGAATGATAAATAAGTCATACTGTTTTAAGCCATTGAGAATTTAAGGTAGTTATTTTGGTAATTCAAAGGACGATGCTGCCATAATAATAATAATAATAATAATAATAATAAACTTAAAACATGTACATTGTCTTAGGGACTAGATGTAGACAGCAAGATTATTATCAGAATCTAGAAGGATGGTATTTCATGTTTTGCAATGGCAAGTTATTTGGTAAGATCTTTGATAATATGGAAAGCAAATCAACTAGCCCCAGGGAAAGACTTTGGAAAATTAAATATTAATAGTGTATGTTGACTGATGTTGGCTACATTTCATAAACTATCACACACAGAGATGACCTTAGAAAAGAATATCCCAATTCACAAGCAGGAATGAAAGGGATTAGAGAGTATTCACAAATTTGGCAATATGTAGGGTTGTAAGGCCCTCATGCTTAACACCAAATAGTAAAAGATAAAGGTGAGAAATGCTTTGAGGGATAAAATTCAATTAAAATGGAGACTTTACAGAAATGATCAAATCAAGAGTCTAGCTGCCCCACTCACTGTTAAATCCTCTCTGTGGATTAAGTAGTGACCAGAAAATGATTACTTAGAAAGCAAAACAAGACTGAAAGTGCAGCTGTCTCACAGAAGTGAACAAATCCCAAGGTGTTCACCACTCAGTCTGGAAGTAAGGGGTTGGAAAAACAGAGAAATACAGTAAATTAAGAAGTCTTCTAGGAAAACAGAACAAAACACAACTGTGTGTGTGGCTTTTGGTTAATGAGCTGACTACCTACCATTCCAATGGATAAGAAGTCTTCTAAGCTTTTCAGACTATTGTGCCGTCAAAGAAACCCAAGAGCTAGTCTCTCACTGTTGGGAGACCATGACCCATGAGGCCCCAACATCCTACAAGCAGGAAATATAAAATATAAGTATAAAACCAGCTTCATCCCCAGAGATGCTAGTGTCTATTGCATATGTGATCAAGTAGGAAACTGCAAGCTATAGCTCCTGCCACAGAGTGGAGCCATGAATCTCACAGGGTTGCTTGAAATTATCAGTTCAGAGCACTTAGAGCAGTGCCTGATATGGAGTAAGTTGGGCATAAGTGTTTGTTGCTACTGTTGATACATTTCTTCCATTCTTCCTCCTCTTCTCCTCCTCATCCTCCTTTTTTTTTTCTTCTTGACCTCCACAGGACCAGCGCCTTGTGAAATCAGATGTGCTTGAGTAGAGATGATGTCTTGAAGTTTTGCTGCCTCTTCCCTTCCTCAAGGTAAGTTCCAGGGACTGGATTGAGAATTTAGGTATCACATGGCTATAGTCAGTTTGCGGGAAGATATGTTTTGTCTCTAACCCAGTATTTCTCAAACATCAGCTGTACATTAGAGTTACCTGGAGTCCTGAAAAAAAAAATGGTAATGCTTAAGCCTCATGTGTTTATGTGACCTTCTGGCTTCTGGACTTGAAGTTCTGGATATTTTTAGCTCTATGATTCTACTTGTTTTGATGTTTCTCCTCCTTGCAAATGAGAAGTTCCCACTTAGGTCTGTTCTTGGGCCCTGACAAAGAGAAAAGAGAGGTGATTTTGAACAGCTCAACTGCACAAATGGCAAAAGATTTTGTCAAACTGCCTTACCGCAAACTTTTGATAAATTCTGTTGGAGGGAAATAAAGGAAAACTGAAGGAAATGAACCAAAAGAGCCACATTTTTGTTGGATTATGTTTGAAGGGTTTTTTTGTTTTGTTTTGTTTTTTCCCAACGAATATACGTTGCAAGTAACCAGCCAAATCCCTTTAGTCCTTATTCTATTATATGTACTTTCACATCTGCTTTGGCTAACATCTGCTCTCTTTCTTATGAGCTTGAATATTGACTAAGTAGTAATCAAATGTCAAGGTGGGTCCCCATTCTCTTGTCAATTTCATGTTATTAACAATTACCATATTTCTCCAAGCTTGTTTTTTCTGTATCTGGAGAGCATGGACTGCTCTCTCCCGCTAAGCTGCTGCTGCCACTTGCCTATGTGATTTGATTCTGTGTGTACAGCCCACTCATAGCTACTGCTCCAATTGTATTACTTAAAGTTCTAGATTCTTTGTTTTACTTCCAAGTTTTAAAAGGTAGAATGTCTCATACATACATATTTCATTCCCAGTATTTAATTTACTTTGCTTCTTGGTCACTCCCCAATGCAACCAACATTTATTGAGCACTTACTGTACACAAGGGATGTGTGCTGGGCATTAGAGGCATGCAAAGTTGAGAAAGTTGTGATCCAGGATTGAAAGCGTCTTTCAGTCTGAGATAGCAAAAGGCATATGCATGTTTAGCATAAAACTGATTTTTGTAATATGTAGTGATGTAGACATAATGCAAAAAGTTGCAAGCAGCTAGTTCAGTCCTCGCATACTGACATTCGATGCATTCTAAATCTCCAGTGGTGAGGTAGCGATTCTAATCAGAAGTGATAGTTTTCCATTTCGCTTACCTATTTGTGTATTTCATATATTCATGAGGGATTTTATTCTCCCAGGGAAGTCTATAAAAGAAAATGACCCTTAGGCATCCCTTTTTGCTTGACCTAAGTTCCTTTCCTTCTAAGGGGTATATGCCCTCAGCCCTACAGTAGATTTTATGGGTATGAGGCACTTGAATTTGGTTATTTAACTCAGTCCATACCTCACAGCAGTGTGGATGGAAGACATTATTATTCTTGGTTAAAAACTGGGTAAAAAGAGGGGTGCTTGGGTGGCATGGTCAATGAAACATCCAACTCTTGGTTTTGGCTGAGGTCATGATCTCATTGTTGTGAGGTGGAGTCCCGCATTGGGCTCCATGTTCCGTGCCGAGTCTGCTTGAGGTTCTCTCTCCTTCTACCCACTCACGCTTTCTCTCTAGCTCTCAAATAGATAAATCTTAAAAAAAAAAAAATCTGTGTAAATAGAAGGTGTAAATCAATTTTGTAAGAGCTACATATGACCAAGCCATGTTTTGAACACTCATGTCTTGACTAAATGTCCAGTGGCCACATCACAGGTGCCACGTGAATAAATTATCATGAGAACAACAAGGGGCACAAGTTTTCTTGGTCTGTGCTCAGTTCTGCCCTTGTGCCCGCCTTTGATCTGTGACACAGTTTGGGAGAGGGCATGGAACACAAAGGATGATACTCCTGTGCCAAGGTACAGCCTGACCTTGAATCTAGGTCAGATCATGGAAGAATCTTGGAATCAAGAATCAAGGAAGCAGTGGAGTGTGACCCAATAAGCTCTAGACTGGCTTGTGGTGTATATTTTAACTCTACAGAATATGTTGATACAAATTAAGATGTCTTTTGGTAACTTTCAGATCATAAATATTTAAAATACTCCTCTACATTATTCATAAAGATGTGTTACGAATGGGTATGTGTGCATTTATAGTTTGTGTGTGTATGTACACATATATATGTGTATTTGGAGGCTCTGCCTCTTAAAACTGAGCTATGTATTCAAAGGCAAAGAGTATATTTAACTCATTTTATATGACAATATATTTAGTCAAAATTTCCTTACTACATTTTTGTTTAAATTCTGAGGCTGCCTGTGGTACCCAGAATGAAGGCAAAAGATGATTTATCCTGTGAGTGTGTTTTCTGGAAATCTGACTTCATTTCAGATTGCGGAAAATTGTGTGGTCTTACAGAGGTGCTCAATTCATTTTCTGCTCTGATATTTTATATATGATGGCTGCATTCTTGAAAAAGTCCAAGCATATTAGAGGCTAAAGCTGAGCTCCCAAATGGGGCAGAACCTACTATACATCTCAGCCGAAGTAATTATATGCATTGATTTTTTTTTGAGATTCCTTTTTTTGTAACTTGCGGTTAGATGTGGAACAATAATTATAGAACACTTTTAATTTTTGTTTAGCTGCCGTCCTTTGTACTAACAGGGTCAGTTTATAGAAGGCTGATGTTTCGCCGGCAGAGTTAGAATACAGTCAGATGGGCAAAGGCTTTCAGTCTGGCTTCCCTTTCATGGTAGGTTAGAAATCTTGGTTTTTCTCTGTAGTGCAGATGGCTACACTTATACATTTCTCTAGAACGGGCAAATCACACTCCTGATAGTAAAATTTAGGTAACCGAGGTGCTGTTATGGCTTCATGACTAATTTGGCATCAGAATATCATGAATGGTACAAATAATCTTAGAATTCAAAGAAGAAATTAAGGAAAAAAGGATAGACTGGGAGTGTATTTCCCACTTATCAAAGACTGGGAAAAACTGATTTCTTATAAATGGACTGTGGGCCATCACGTATTGAGGAGTAAGAACTGGAGGAAATTAAGATAAGATGTTAGAGTTTCAGGTCTTTTTAAAGTCCTTCTCTGTCTGTCTTAGGCCCATATATTGTGCAATGGACAGTGAATGCCGGGCATCATGTGGAATGTGACTACAGATATGAGAGCTTTAATGGACTGACTGATGTGTTGTTGCAGAAATTATGTATACTCCCTCTTAAGGGTTTCCCTGACTTTGGCTTCTTCCTTATTGGTTTTCATTTGTTTTAGATTTAGCTCTGGCACTATTTTACCCCATAATGTAGGGATTTCTTGGGAAACAGCTTTCAATGCAAGGGTTACAATTCCCAATACCCCTTGCACTTAGGTGTGGACATATGAGTAGTTCTTATCAGTGGCGTGAGAATAGAAGTGGATTCTCTTACTTTTGGGCCAAGCATATCATCGCCATATTTCTTGGTTCCCTTTCTCCTGATTAGATGCTGACAATCATGAAGGCTTTTTTCTTTTTTTTTCCAAGATAGAAAGAAACTACAATCCTGAATTAGACTGAGAGTCATCAAGTAGAAACAAGTAGTCTGCTAGAGGATGGAAAAAAACGCTCAAAACTTTTATTTAGCCACAATTTGTGGCTTTGTTACTGCAGCTGGTATTACTTTAACAAAATACATAAGACATTTTTTATATGTTTTTTTTAAAAGACTTTATTTATTTGACAGAATGAGAGAGCACAAGTAGGCAGAGAGGCAGGCAGAGAGAGAGGAGGAAGCAGGCTCTCCGCCAAGCAGAGAGCCCGATGTGGGGCTCCATCCAAGGACCCTGAGATCATGACCTGAGCCGAAGGCAGAGACCCCAACCCACTGAGCTACCCAGGCGCCCTTAAATTTTTTTTTCTTTAATTTTATTTGTTTTAAGTAATCTCTACACCCAACACAGGACTTGAACTCATGACCCTGAAGTCAAGAGTCCCTAGCTCCTCTGACTGAGCCAGCCTGATGGCCCACTCTCAATGAAATTTTAAAACAAATTCCTTCATAGTGTTGATACTTATTTTAGTGAAAATCTTCTAATTGATTTTGATTTAGACATCTGTTGCCTGATTTGTTTGGAAATCAAATCCAGACATGAATCTCCATTATATTAGAAAAGTATCCTGGTCTGAATTCTAGACAAACAGTACAATTGTGTCACGTTCTGATTGGATGGCGGCTGGCGGTGTGGGTTAGTAAAAGAATTCATCCAAGGCAGAACAAAGACATAGACATTTAGTGAATACACTGTAAGGGAGCAACAGGCAGGACGGCAAAGGAGAGACTGCCTGCCACGAGGTGGTGGTGAAGGGCTATAGTTACAGAGCGGAGTGAGCAAGTACGGGAAAGTATGGAATTTGCCTTTTTTTTTTTTTTTTTGGTGACTGTGCCTGGTTGTAAGTAGCCCATTGGTCAGTTAGGGCCTGTGGCTATTTCCTGATGGGTCACTTACCAGTCTGTTTGTGTACAGCTCCGTAGTGACCCTGGGTCCTTTTTGCCTTGTTCAAGTCTCCATTGCTCAAGCCTGTTGCCTAAAAGCAGCCTCTACAGTAATGATTTAAATTTTTAAATACATTTAAAGGTATCAATAAATTCCTAGTCTTAAAACCAATTCCCCCTGGAAGAAAATACTTATTTATACTGGTCTTTAGAAAAGGCACTTTCTGACAGTTTTAAGTAGCACAACATCTGTTTTTAAAGCTTCATTTAAATGTACTTTTTTTCCTACCACCACATTTAAATGTGTTGATGAAACTAGCAATGGCTGGGGCCAAAGACAAATTGCTGGGGGCAAAGATGCCCCCCACCAGAGATAAAACATCTACAAAGTGACAACACTCTACAAAGGATCAGTGGTAAAAAGCAAGTCAGCAGTGATAATTGTAACACATGTCCGATCTCTAAAGAAAACAACTTTATTTGGAATGCTTTAGTTTGGTTCAAGTGCTCAGTCTGTTTTCTAAACAAGGACTGAAGAAATAGTGGGTTGACCCTGTTGCTGCAAAAATTATATGATTCCTCCCAAGGATCACCCTGCTTGTGGATTTCTAAACGTGAATCTGCTAAGTTTTAGACTGAGCTGTCTGATCATTATTTTCTCACTAGAAAGGCAAAGTGGCGGAAAAATTAAAGCAATATTTATTGGGGAAGAGAAAGTATTTTAAATGTCCTATTCTTACTATAAAAATAGGTACATTTCATGGTGAAAATTTGGAAAGTGAAGATAAGCAAAAGAGAAAACAAGATATGACTAATATTTTTCCTTATACAAGTATGGTTTTCTTTTGAGAAAATAAGGTTCTGCTGTAGATATATGGTTGTAAATTTCTCTCAAGTACATATTACACAGTTTTACTTGTTTTTGGACATTCTTCAGTTCTAGTTGTGTTCAACAATTAGGTTGATTGGAATTTTCCAATATAAACTCACATTGCTAAAACTTTCTAGATATACTGATTTTTTTCCCCCAAAGATTTATTTGTTTATTTGAAAGCAAAATGTGAGCGGGGAAAGGCAGAGGAAGAGAATCTCTAGCAGACTCTGCTCTGAGCGTGGCGCCCAGCTCAGGGATCAGTCCCATTACCCATGAGATACCCCTGAGATTGTGACCTGAACCAAAATCAGGAGTCTAACGCTTAACTGAGCCTCCCAGGAACCACACAGATTTCTTTTTTTAAAGCAAATCTCTTAAAGTGACTTAGTGCTTTAAAATGATGCTGATTTTATTTCTTTTTTATATTCTGACCAAATGTCTTCCGAAGATAATGTACTAAATTATTCTTCCATCTATGACAGAGCTTGTTTCCAAATGTATCTTTTGTATAAAAAGATACATGTGAAAAATTCCAAATGTGTCTTTTGTTTTAATTTACATTTGCTCACTAGCTTGGTGGTTTTTGGATATTCCTTTTTTACAATTTGCTCATGCCTTTGCCTTTTTTAAGATAATTACCTTCCTTCCTACCTCCCTCTTTCCTTCCTTTTTTTCTTCCTGTTTTTCTGCAGCTTTTTAAAATGTATTAATTTTAAGTGTACCATTTAAATAATTATGTACACTTTGGTGTTACCCCATAATTGAGACATGGAAATTTTCATCACCCCTGTGGTAGGCGAAAAAAAAAAAAAAAGACCCCCCCCCCCCTCAAAAAAAGTCTCCATGTTCTAATCCTCGGAACCTTGAATATTACCTTATATGGCAAATTAAAACAAAGAAGACTTTACAGATGTGATTGAATTAAGGATCTTGAAGTGGGGAGATTCAGATTTTCAGAATGGGCCCTAAATACAATCACATATATCTTTATAAGAGGGAGGCATAGATTCATTAGGCAGATTCTTGTGACAGAAACAGAGAAAAGCAGAGGTAGAGGAATTTTATGCCACTGGCTTTGAAAATGGAAGAAGGGCCATGAGCCCAAGGGATGCTCTATACCCCGGAAAAGGTAAGAAAACAGATTTTCCCTAGAGCCTCTGAGGGAGGGGGCCCTGCTTGATGTTAGCCCTTAAGTCACATTTTAGACTTGTGGCCCCTTTGAACTCTAAGAGAATACATTTCTGCCCCCTCCTGTTTTTTAAAAACCACTGTATTTGTGGTAATTTGTTACATAGAAGCCATGGGAAACTAATGCTGTTGCCAAGAAATAATGGGTGCTTTTGTGCCCTTTGCAGTCAGCCAGTGCATGACTGAGTGATATTCTGGGTATTAGACAACCACTGATCAGCTTTCCAGTCTTTGTGATTTTGCTTTTTTTATAATTTCATGTAATGAAATCATAAGTGTGTAGCATTTTATGTTTTTATGGAAGTATAATGTTTTTGAGGCTTATGTGTGTTGTGTGTATCAGTATTTTGTTTTTATTGCTAGGTGGTTTTTTATCATATGCATATAACACATTTTATTTATCAACTCTATCTGGTGGTCATCTGGATTGTTTCCAGTTTTGCACTACCGGGGATAATGCTGCTCTAAACAACCGTGTAAATATGTTTGTGAAGATGTATGTTCACTTGTCATATGCAGATACTAGGTTGTATGCTCCGCATTTAACTTTTTAAGAAACTGCTAAACCTTTTCCCAAAGCAGTTGTAATGTTTTAACTACCAGCAGTATATGAGTTTTCAAAGTGAGAGGAGAGAAAGGGAATGGGAAGAGAGAAGGTGGGGAGTGGGAGAGGGAGGAAGAGGGGAGAGAGTAGGAGAGAGAGGGGGGAGGAGAAGGAGGGAAGAAGAAAAAATTGTAAGAAAACTATCAAAAGATATTAAGGTTTAAGGATTATCCTGATTCTCTATAGCCTGGCCTCCCAGAAAAAGAAGTGGTTTCCTGAAAAATTCTATGATAATCATCCATAGCCTTGTCCATAAGGCAATCAATTCTGCTCAACCTGAAGGTTTGAGCTCAGCCTCTGTTAGGGATTGAATGTTTGTAATTCCCCCAGATTCTTAGGTTGAAGTCCTAACCTCCATCGTGATGGTATTTAGGGGCCTTTGGGAGGTAATTAGGGTTAGATGAGGTCATAATGGTATTAAGAGTTTCTCTTTCTCTCCCCTTGCGCACACACTGAGAAAAGGTCCTGTGAGAACATAGTGAGAAGGTAACCATCTGCAAACCAGGGAGGGAGCTCTCACCAGAAACTGAACCCTTGATCTTGGACATTCCAGCTTATAGAACTGCGAGAAAATAAAATTCTGTTGTTTACACCATGCAGGTTATAGTATTTTGTTATAGCAGCTAGAGCTGCCTCTCAGTCAAGCCAGAGGATGGGATAATCCATTGCCCTCTTTCCCACTGTGAATGAAGAATGAAATGTCATGTCATTCACTTCCTAGAGGGACAGTTACAAAGCCTGACTCATAGTACTGTGCTCACATCAGGGAAGGCGTTGGTGCTTTCTTAAGGAAAATATAAAGCTGCAGAAAAAAGCCAGAGTTATGTTTCCACTGTGTCATATTGCTAGTGTAGCACACTCAGCTGTTAATATGTAAGGACTTATTTTCAAAGATGTTTATTATAGTATCATTAGTCTTGGCATGAAATGGAATACAAAGGAAATGCTCAACTAAAAAACATGGTTCCATGATTTATTATTCTTGGCCATATGGAATATTAGGCAGGAATTAAAAAGAATGAACTAGGGGCACCTGGGTGGCTCAGTGGGTTAAAGCCTCTGCCTTCGGCTAAGGTCATGATCTCAGAGTCCTGGGATCAAGCCCCACATCGGGCTCTCTGCTCAGCAGGGAACCTGCTTCTCCCCTCTCTGCCTGCCTCTCTGCCTACTTGTGATCTCATTCCTCTCTGTCAAATAAATAAATAAAATCTTTTTAAAAAAATAAATAAAAAATAAAATAAAAATAATGAACTAGAGCCAGTTGATTCTGAAGGACCAGTATTTTTACCAGATATTTATTAGGAAAACAACTTAAGATGAAAAGAAGTATGTACAAAATGACCCCATTTAAAAATATAGTGAACAAAATTGCAGATGATTTAAATGACCTTTTTTTTTAAAAGAAGAAAGATACTTTCCCAGAAATCAAGATTCTTTTACAGGCTGTTCTAATCTCACTCTTTCATTGGCTTCTGATATCAGGTGTATGATGAAGACCGCCTAATCTCCATCTCTTGCCCAGATCTTCCCTCCCTCTCTTTATTCAAACTTGCATTTTCCACTGCCTGTTCATCATCTCAACTTGGAGAAACTCTACCTGTCCAGACTACTACTTACTTTTACCTCTACTCCTCCACTTTTCCCCCAATCTCCGTGAATGACATCAGTCACCTTCTTGCTCAAACCAGAATCCCCAGTGCCATCTCTTATGGTTCCCTCTCCTCCATACCCACATTCAGTCAACCACCGATTGGCTGAACCTGCATCTATGTATTTATTTATTTATTATTTTATTTATTTATTTGACAGAGAGAAGACAGATCACAAGTAGGCAGAGAGAGAGGGGGAAGCAGGCTCCCCACTGAGCAGAGAGCCAGATGCGGAGCTCGATCCCAGGACCCTAAGATCATGACCTAAGCCGAAGGCAGAGGCTTTAACCCACTAGGCCACCCAGACCCCCCCCCCCCCTTGAACCTGCTTTTAAAGTATTTCATAACTGCATCCACATTTCTCCATATCCATTGTCCTTTATTTCAGGCTACCATCATCTCTTGCCTGGCTTACTCCATATATCCTTAACAAATCTTTTTTTTTTTCTTAATTCTTTTTTTAATTAACATATAATGTATTATTTTCCCCAGAATACATGTCTGTGAATCATCAGGCTTACACATTTCACAGCACTTACCATAGCACATACCCTCCCCAATGTCCATAACCCAGCCACCCTATCCCTTCCCCCCCACCCACCAGGAACCCTCAATTTGTTTTGTGAGTTTAGGAGTATCTTTTGTATCTAATCCTGCTTCCCTGTACTGCCTTCTTCACATGGAAATTGGAAAGATTTTTCTAAAGTAAAATGTGATTGGTTCTGTCCACAGTCGAAACCCTTCAGTGGTTTTCGCAATTACTCCCAGGTGAATAATCAAGCCTATTTATATAGATTCATAACTATAATAGCATGTAATTGTATGATCTACTCTGGAAAATCACAAATTAAAAGAACAAACACAACAACAAAAATAAATCATTTAGAAATAAAAAAATTACTCTCCAGAATAATTCTTGTAACAAAATGACATCAAAACTATAATTGCATACAATAAAAAAAATAATAACCACACTTCAACCTAAGCTGTACTCAGAGGGAAATCCATAGTCTGGAATCTCTTTATTATAAAACAAGAGAAAATAAAACATTCAAATGCAAGAAGCTGCAAAAAAAATTAAAACACTGGAGAGCATAAAGAATGAATTAATAAAACTGAAAATTGAAGTTAATGATTTAGGAACCAAAAGAATAAGAGATTGATAAATAATTGAAATGTTAATAAAATAGTCAATTTCATGAAGGGTTTACTGGAGGGAAAAAGGAAACAAAACTATAATGAAGTGGAAAGAGAATAGAGCCACATGTAGGAAAGATACTGAAATGTTTGTGAGAAGTTATCTTTTAAAGCTTGTATTAATAAGTCTCGATAAAATGGAGAATTTTAAGGAAAATACAAAGTGAACCAAACTGTCTCAACAAGAAGTAAATAAGAGGAACAGACTAATAACCATGAAAGTGTTTAGAAAAGTTACCAATAATTACTCCCCCAAAATGCCTTAGACCAGGTGATTTTACAGGTTAGATTCCCATCTCCCCCAACACACATTCTAAAAAGGCTTAATTCTTCTATGTAGAAAATGGCATGATTCTGTATTCAATCTATAAAGCTAACATTACCACACCCAAAGAGATCAGAAGGCCCATAGGCCAATCAAATCACGTGCATGAAAAACTCCCAAGGGAGATCTATTTAGGTCTTTAATATAAGAAAAACATACAATGAGCAAGGAGTTAGGCCAATTGTTAAAATTTAAACCATTAATACAAAATAAAAAGACCATATGATCTTTATCAAAACAATGCCCTTGAATAAAATTCAGCATCTATTCCTAATAAAATTCTTTGAAGTCTAAGAATATCATATTAACTATATTGTTGCTCAATATTATAAAAATTATTTATCTTAAATTAATAGTCAACATTATATTTAATAGTAAATGTTATGTTAAATTAGAGGTATTCCCTTTAAAGTGAGAAAGTTGGGTGCCTGGGTGGCTCAGTTGGTTGGGCAACTGCCTTTGGCTCAGGTCATGATCCTTGAGTTCCGGGATCGAGTCCCACATCGGGCTCCCAGCTCCACGGGGAGTCTGCTTCTCCCTCTGACCTTCTCTCCTCTCATGCTCTTTCTCACTTTCTTAAAAAATAAATAAATAAAACGAGAAAGTTAGTAAGGATGTTATTTTGGAATTTCTGGAAGTTTTATTCTGGAAGTTTTATTTTAATAACTTGGAAGGCAAAATAAGTAAGTGCTGATAGTGGAAAAGAGGAAATAAAAATTAGCATGTGAGTATGAAGACCATGATTATCAAGCTTAAGAAAGCCAAATGAAAAATTGTAAGAATAGTATAATTCAGTAAGTTATAAAAATCAAAATAAAACAAACATAAAACCCCATGACATTTTCTGCCTATACATTATCACTTATCAGTTAGTAAACATCATTTGAGAGTCCCATTTTCATTTACAAAGATGAAAGTTCCATTTATATTGAGGTGAGAAGGACTTCAGAGGAACTGAACTGGGGAGAAGCAAGATGTTGATTTGAATATGTCAAGTTAGGGACACTTGTGAGACTGAAATGCAGTTGAATTAAATCTACCAATATGAAGTTTAGTGGCCTGGAGATACAAGCTGGGAGTTGTTGGGATGTGTACAATATATAAAGTGATAAGACTTGATGAATTCACTTCAGAGTGAGTGTAGTGAGCTAAAAATTGATGCAGGGATTGAGCCTTGGGATGCTTCAAAATTCAGAGGTTGGTAAAACTATATATATGAACCAGCAAAGGAGCCTGAGAGACTGCTAAATTTAGAAGTGATCCAGGAGTTAGTGCTATTCTGAAGGCCAGTTAAATTTGTGTTCTAAGAACAAGGGGGTTATCGTCTTTGTCAAATGCTACCCGCTAGTCAAGTAGGATGAGGAGAGGGAATTGGCCATTGGATTTGGCAGTGTGGGAATTATTCATAATCTCGACAAGAGGCCCCTTGATGAAGTTATATGGATGTAAAGTCTGATTGATGTGAGTCCAGGAAAGAATAGGAGAGGAATTAGACATGCTAAGAACAACAGCAAAATCTCTTAAGGAATTTTTCCATAAAGGGAAACAAAAATGTTAGAGCGTTAGCTGAAGAAGACTACAGTCAAGAGTTCTTTTTTTTTTTTTTTACATTTTTGAAAGATAGAATATATAACAGCACTTTTATCCCCAAGTGGGAATAATCCAGGAGAGGGTGTAAAATTGATGTTGTGTGAGAGAAGGTAGAGTTTATAAAACTAAATCCTTGAATAGGTAAGAGGTTATAGATCTAATTGGCATATAAGCAGAACAGGTGGCATTGGAAGCAGAGACAATCCATATATGACAGAGTTAGAGAAAATGATGTGTCATTTATAGATAGATTCAAGTAGGTTGGTAATTGTGATAATTAGACTATGTAGGAATTTTCTTCATCTCCTTCTGATTATAATTTTGTCTTTTTTGTATTCCATTTATCAGGTTTGGCAATAAAAATTATAAGAGCTTTGTAACCTAAATGGGGGACTATTTATATTTTCACATTTTTAAAATAAATTTTTAACAGTCTCTTATTTAAACACCAAAGCATATTGCACTGTGAAACTGGTTTACCTGGATATGTAGTTTTGAACATTTTTGTACCAAACTTGTTTTCACTTTAATGTATTTATACTTGCTGCTTCCTCTGTGTGGCTCATCTTTCTTCCGGATTTATATATGGCTGGCTTCCTGTTATTATTTATACCTCTGCTTAAATTTCACTTCATCTGGGGTGCCTGGGTGGCTTAGTGGGTTAAAGCCTCTGCCTTTGGCTCAGGTCATGATCTCAGAGTCCTGGGATCGAGTCCCGCATCGGGCTCTCTGCTCAGCAGGGAGCCTGCTTCTACCTCTTTCTCTGCCTGCCTCTCTGCCTACTTGTGATCTCTCTCTCTGTCAAGGAAATAAATAAAATCTTAAAAAAAAAATTTCACTTCATCTGATAAAGTTTGGCTGCCCTACCCAAAAGAATCTGTATCTTTGAATCATTTTCATTCCAATTGTCTTGATATTTTTTTCATAGAATTTATGACTCCCTTCAGTTATCTTATAGATAGTCTTGTTAGTTTCATTTCTGTCTCTTTCCACTAAACTGTAAGTTCAATGAGGTTAGCAATATTGCTGGTCTCTTTTGTCACTGTGCACCCAGCATCTTTGTATTCCTTGTGTCTCCAGCAATTATTATTTGTTGAATGAATGAATGAATGCATGAATGATCAGGAAAGGGTGGTGTAAGGACACTGAAATGGTAGCTCACGTCATATATCTAATCATTTTTATGAAAGGATAAAATTATAATTGTTCTAGAACAATTGTATACATAAACACTTCAGGGACTCACTGAGGGGAGGGGTCATTTTATTTTACTTTGTATCTTCCACATTAACTAGTTCAGTGTTTTATAAATAAAATCATTTTGGTTAACACTCATTGAATGAATTTATATATTAATTGGTGAATTAATGAAATATGCTACAACTGAGGTATACTTTAGGTTTGTAACTTTATTTTTCAAAAACCAGAATTTTACTAGGAGCACTACTGTAAAAAACAAGGAATAGTACATGTGACTGAATATGCCTGATTTTTAAAGCAACTTTAAAGACTTTAGCATCTCCTCCTAGGTTCTAACTTAGAGAGTTAAGGAACATATAATTAGCTTTGTAATAAGTTGATTATAGAGTATCACCATGTGGAGCAACATATCATCTTATCATCTAGAGTACTATTTGAAACTCAGGGAGAGAAACACTATTGTATTAAAAAAAAAGTTATATTGCCCATTTAGTACAAGAGAACTACATAAAACTGGCAGTGTTACAGGGAAAAATGCTTAGACACAATTTCCATTTCCAGATGAATTTTGCTTTTATATATTAGTACCCTATTGAAGTTCTTAGGGTAGAAAGCAGTTATGATTACTGAGGTGTTTATAGGCATATTTTACTATGAGTAGTATGAGGAAAAACTAAAGATTGCCTCTTCTCAACATATCCTATGCAGAAAACTATTGAGAGGGTTTTGGCATAGTCAAGGTCTACTCATTGGTCTAGTTTTGATGCTAGGGTTGACATTGTGGCATCCAGATGGCTGATTTTTAAATTCCCAAACAGACCAATGTTGAGGGTTAGTGTAAGTACATTGACATTATATAAACCTGGAACTCACTCAATGTCTAACTTCTTCATTAATTTGTTAAGTAATTCATTTAACATTGTAGAATGCAGTCCTAAGCATTGAAGATAAGTGATGAGCAGTCACAGAAACTGCCTTCCCGAGCATATAATTGACCAGCAAACCTAAGTGAAGAAAGAATAGGATGAAATTAATTTTAATAAGCTTATGAATCACCTAGGTGGAGTCTTATTAAAATGATTATTGGTTAAATAGGTCTGTGATGGGAACTAAGCTTCTGCATTTCTAAACAAGTTCCCAGGTGATGTTTCTGACCTTTGGACCACATGATAAGTAATGAGAAAATATAAAACAAAGAAAAAGGGAGATCTTTGATTTTTCTGAAATTCCCCAGTGATTTGAGTGTATATGCAAGGGTCAAAAACATGTTTACGCTAAAATGCTGAAGAGCCTTGTGTGCCCTTGTGAAGATATCCTATCCTGCACCCCCAAGTCCTATTTACTATCCTAGGCAAATTGTTCTTTGGGCATTCTTCACATGTTAGAGCCCACCCACCCTTGAGAGGATTAGCTTGGCAGCAATGCCTGCCTAGGTCCTAGTGACATCCTTGAGGCTATTTAGGAAAAGATTTCTAGGTGCTTCAGAATGTAAATTGACTCTAGTGGGTGGGAGCATGAGATCAGAGATCCAGATAAAATGGGATCTACAGACATGGAACTGAGTTCAGAATGTGACTGGACTCAAATCCTAAAGTATAACTGTGTATACATACTTGAGTGGAATGTAGGTGTTGTAAGGTCCTCTGAGCAAGGAGAGAGGGAAAAGAGGAGAGAGTAGAGCTCTTTGCTTTATATTCTCAATTTTGTACTGTGTATATGTTCCAAGAATTCTTTGGTGTATGACAGAATGAGGGTCCATAGCACAGAGTAAAAGTTAATATATCATTTAATCTGGAATTCTTAGAACTTAACTTTATAATTACCAATCATCATTTTTTTTTC
Organism: Nasua narica; assembly: GCA_028533885.1. NCBI lineage: Eukaryota > Metazoa > Chordata > Mammalia > Carnivora > Procyonidae > Nasua > Nasua narica. The sequence continues at coordinate 17,285,973 of CM052813.1, forward strand.
ACTTTCCAGTGGGAAAAAGGCATAACATTGAAAGATCTATTTAGTACCTTCTTTGGGGTACGTGGTGGCTCAGTCAGTTAAATGTCTAACTTCGGTTCAGGTCATGATCTCAGGGTCCTGAGATTGAGTCCAGCATTAGGCTCCCCACTCAGTGAGGAGTCCACTTGTCCTTCCCCTTCTCCCTCTGCCACTGCCCCTGCTTATTCTCTCTAATAAATAAATAAATAAAATCTTTAAAAAAATAGTTTGTTGCCATTAATAAAGTACTTCAAAAAATATATTTATTTATTTGACAGAGAGAGAGATCAGAAGTAGGCAGAGAGGCAGGCAGAGAGAGGGGGGAAGCAGGCTCCCTGCTGAGCAGGAAGCCCGATGTGGGGCTCGATCCCAAGACCCTGAGATCATGACCTGAGCTGAAGGCAGAGGCTTTAACCCACTGAGCCACTCAGGTGCCCCAATAACGTACTTTTAATATGTACTTTCATTATCCCTGTTTTCTACTCTCATTTCCCATTATCCTCAAGAAAAGATATGTAAAACAAAGATACAATTAGATTATAGCCAGATCATTTATTATATAGAATTCTGATCCACAAGCCTTGGTGGCAGCCTGCCCAAGAGGCCAAGTCATACCACTATGGTAGTCAGCCCAGAATGGTAAGGACATGATCAATGACTATATTTTTTGCCCTCACTTCCGAATAAGAACCAATCAGAGATAGAAAAGCCTCTGAAACTAGTCATATAAGATGTTTTATGTCTCCTTAGCTTACCTACAGCTTCTGCATCTAGCATGAAGTGTGCAAGCATTACTTATGATCAACTGTTGCTAGCTCTCATGGGATCATCTAAGTCTAAATCCTCTCCTAATGCAGGAAAATCTTCTGCTTCTTATATATATTTTTATTATAATTTTAATTCTTGTGCCTGTCTCCCTAAATGGTTTAACTTCACCAAGGATGCTTCGGACCTTCAGTGTTCACTCTAAGGAATAGTTGACCTGAACAAAAATGTTCATTGGAGAATCGGGGAAAAAAAATGAAAGAGAATGTGGACAGCATATTTTATTGGTATGTAGAGGCCAACAAACAACATTCTCATTCAAAAATTGCTTCACTAGAAGGTTCTTTGGCCAAATTTAGTGAGTAATTTAATAAACTTATGCAATAAGAAACTAGGCTCATTGCCCTCATAAATCTTCACTCTCCTTAATCTCCATTTGACTCCCTAATATCTGGTTCCCTTCTTCCCCTTTGCTACTGTGTCTGTTCTCCTTTAATATCTCCCATTGTCTGCTTCCTTCTCTTCTTTTTTTCTTTACTTTGAAAAGAATTTTTTTAAAAAAGATTTATTTATTAGAGAGTGAGATGAACAGCAGAGGGGGAGGAAAAGAGACAAGCAGACTCTACCCTGAGCAAGGGGCTCAATTCAGGCCTTGATCTCAGGGCCGTGAGATCATGACCCTGAGATCACCTGAGATTATGACCTGAGCCAATACCAAGACTCAGATGCTTAACCCACTGAGCCATCTAGGCTCCTTCTCTTCTTCTTATCTAGACCCTTTACCTTTTTTCCAGGGACTGTCTAAGAATACCTTTTTACTCTGAAGATTCATCCATCCCATGAGCTGAGTCTACAGCCTACTGTAGATTTCAAACCTTAAGTCCATGTTAAATTTAAGCCTATTATTTGGGACTTTCCTAAACACAGAGAAGGCCAGCAACTATTTCTAGGAGCATCAGAATTCTTTTGGATGCATATGACCCAGGGCTGCCTGGCCTGTGTCACCTTGCATGCATATGGGTCAGAACCTCCGATGCTAAATTTTAAATGGCAAAAGATGATGGAACTTACCCAGAAAGGGACCTCCTTCCTGTAAAGTAAGCATTCTTGTTTCTACAATAAACCCAAGGGTTAAAAGACACCCCCAAAATAGAAAAACATATCCTAAAAGTCATATTGAAATATTTCTAATAAAAATCAATTGGACCATAATTCAATAATGCAAATAGAGAAAATATTATATTAGGGTGGAAAATATTCTCTTACCTGAACTACAGGTGTTGTAACACCTGGCAGAACATTCGGAGATTGTTTTTGAAGAATAACAAGGCAACATTCAAACTATGGCCCTGCCAATTAACCAGAGGGGTCATTTCCCAACAGACTACTTACTGACAAGGACACTTGTAGGTATTTTAAATGGAAGGAATAGTTTGAACAAAATATAAAGCAAAACAATAAAAAAAAATCTCAACTTAGATCAAAGAAGACACACCAAGGAAAGAAAAAATATCCATTATCCTGCTTTACCCTTAAATGCTCAAAGTGAACTAACTATGAACATATATGGTCAACCTCATCAGTTTCTGACACATATGGGCACTACTCCTACATTAAATCTTTGACTTTTGCTCAAGTTCTTCCTTGGCATTAATATAGCACACAGGTGTTAGATATTTATAATAGCCTACAGGGTTTTCCTGTCTTTTTAACCCTTAAATGTAACCCTTAGATTTAGACTAAATACAGTTGGTTTCTGCTCTTTGATACCACCCTTGAGAATTTAGTAGGGAAAGATTTACTTTGAAAGTGGAATTGTAGGGGCATCTGGGTGGTGCAGTCAGTTAAGCTCCTTTCAGTTTTGGCTCAGGTCATGATCTCTGTGTCCTGAGATCAAGCTTAACATGGATTGTGTTGATATTCTTTCTCCCTCTCTCTCTCTGTCCCTCCCACTAATGCCTTCCTCTCACTTTCTCTCTCTGTATATAAAAAAATCTTTTTATAAAGAAAATGGAGTTGTAACAATAAATGCACTCTAGAGAGACTATTACTTGAGGTTTCAGAGGACTCCAATATACAGATCAAGTTGTGTCTCCTCTGGACATAGCTCTGTGTTCTCTGTTCTATTTGATGCATACCCCAGTTTAAGATCTTAACACCATACCAGATACGCTATGAACTAAAAATTCTACTGACTTAGGAAAAACAATTGGAGCAGAACCTATTAAAGTTTAGGAAATCCTGCCAGCCTATTACATAAACTTCCCCAATAGCTCTTGGAGCCAGAGGCAAAGAAAGGAATCGGACTTATTGTTGAGTATCTTATGTCCAAGGGCTTTCTCATACTCTGTACTAGGCCTTGTAACACTTCTGTCTTGCCAGTAATTATACTAAATGGCTGAAGATACAGATTTAAGATCTTAGAATATTTTTAAAAAATTATGTCTCTCTCCCTAATAGTACTTGGCCCAAATACCATTTTGGCATGAAATCTGCCCCGAGTGACCTGCTTCAATACAGTGGACTTTTTTTCTGCTCTTTTCAGTGTGCCCCTAGTCCAGGACAGTTAATACCTGTGGATACTTGTGGAAAGTTATGCTTCTGGGGTTCACTGAACCCCCCCTACTGTTTTTCCCATATCTTCATTCAAAAATTAGATCTAAATTTCATGTGCGATTCAGTTTTGATACAATAAGTGGGTGACTTGCTCAAAGAACAAATACTTTGTTCAGAAAACAAGGAAGTCTATTAAAAAAGGTTCTGTTTGTTTGCTCCCAGCCTTAGCAGCAAAGGGGCATAAAGTTTCAAAAGATAAATTACAAATTTGCCAAGGTACAGTCCATTAATTAAAGTATGACCTATCCAAGAGGGAAAAACAATCTCCAAATAGACTAAAGATTGTCAAAACATTGTGTGGACCCCTCATCAAATGGTTACTTAGAGAATTTCTAGGTTCATCTGGATATTGAAGGAAATGAGTGTCAAATTTTTCTGAGATTGTAACAACTCTATAAACTGACCATGTGATCAGTAAGAGATCCTCTCCTCCGGGAGCCAAGCATGAATAGATCTTACTGCCTACGAAAGACCCTTTTATCTACTTATGCATGTGCAATTTGGGCAGATCCTCAGGTTTTTTTTTTTCTTTTTTTTTTAGATCCTCAGGATTTTAACTCAACATCATGGGTGGCTCAGTCAGTTGGGTATCCAACTCTTGGTTTCAGCTCAGGTTGTGATTTTGGGGTCACGGATCAAGCCCCTTGTCAGGCTCTTTGCTCAGCATGGAGTCTGCTTGAGATTCTCTGTACCCTTCTATCCCCTGTCACCCTCACTCACTCATTCTCTCTCTCAAATAGATAAATAAGATCTTAAAAAAAAATCATTACTTCACCCTTGACTTGAATGCAAGGCTTCTCATCCTTGTAGAACAGTTGTCGCCACTTCAAAACTTAATGCGTTTGTGGAACTAGTTCTAAACAACCCATTTGGCTTTATTGTTTCTCACACCATACAGCCTCTCTATTGACTGAGAACATAAACAATGTTTTCCAGTAATCCAGTTAACCTCTTATGATGCTATTACTCTCTCCTTCTCAGATACTGTTCCCTGTTGCATCATCCTGAAACCTACCACTCTCCACTCTCTTCCTCTACCAGAAAAAGGAAACTCACAGTTGTCTTACTTCACATAGGGAATTTTCTGGATCTTGCTCAGATTTATGGAGACGTTCATTGAGAACTGTGACCTATTATTATTTAAGATTTTATTTATTTGACAGAGAGAGATCACAAGTAGGCAGGGAGGCAGGCAGGGACCAGGAGAAGCAGGCTCCCTGCTGAGCAGAGAGCTCAATGTGGGGCTTGGTCCCAGGACCCGGAGATCATGACCTGAGCCGAAGGCAGAGGCTTAACCCACTGAGCCACCCAGGTGCCTCTATTTCTTAATGGATCATACCTCAAGAGTGGAACTGGAGGCTGTGAAAGCAGGATATGTTTTCACTAAATTAAGCTTTCCTTTAGAATGTAGTTCGCTATCTGAGATAAAAATTAACCACGAAGGCATAACTTTTGGGACTTACTAGAACCTGCAAACTAACCAAAGAATAGAGTAACCATGTATATAGACATGAAGTTTTTGGAGTAGTATGTGACTTTGGGATGCTTTAGAAACAAAAGAGGCTTCTTATCTCTGCTGCAGCATACACAAAAAATGCACAAAAAACTGAGAAACTTTTAAATGCACTGTTACTTCCTAAAGAGCTGGCTGTTACAAAGTTTGAGACCCATGTAAAAGGAGGAAATAGGGAAACTGAAGGAAAATCTCTATCAGATGATTATGCAAAACAAGCAGCCTTAACTAAAGATCTGATTCCATTTAAACTCTTAAGAGATACGCTCTGGAAGTGTTGAAAGAGACTATTAGGCAATATCACTGTATAGCTGCTGCTTTTGGAAAGGAAGAATGGAAAAAATCTGGTTGTACCCTTCACTCAGTAGAGTCTGTGATCACAAGATGGTTGGTTGGTGGCAACAAACGATTTCAGAGATATTAGCTAAATTTCTCCATGAAGTCACTCATCATGTTATAGACAGATTTTTTACTATCTTAACTCAGCATTGGCTGGGAAACTAAAAATAACCAAGAGAGCTTATATTTAGGTCATGTGCCATACATGAGCAATATAATATTTGAAAAACTTTAAAGATATGGCATAAGCATGAAAAAGCCTTAAGAGCCATTTGACCACCTCAGATGAATTTTATTTAGCTCCCATCCTCCATGGGATCTGAATATGTTTCCCTTATTACATATCTATTTTCAGAATGGGTTAAAGTTTTATTTGCTCAAAAGATACAGTCTCTAAAATGCTGTTTGGTTTTGTTTTCTACCCAGATTTACCAACTTTTTTATCAGGTGACTGTGGCACAAATTTATGGGAAACATAAGAGAACTTTGCAAGGTGTTACTTCTTACTCAAAAACTATACTGCCTTTACTACCCACAAGCTTCTGGAAAGGTTGAAAGAACCAATGACATCTATGGATATATCTAGGAAAATTTTCAAAAACCTTTGAGTCCCCTGGGACAATGTTATTCCCATTACTCCTTATGATGTATGGTTCACTCCCTTGGGGACATATCTGTTATCCTTCTATGAAGTGAGAACAGGAAGGCCCATGCATTTACAGATTTCATTTCTGATACTACACTGGTTCACAGGCATTGGTATGGCAAGAAATTTCATGGGACCTGGGTACTATACTCAGTCTTATTATTAACAGATTAAGGCTGCCTTTCTACAACATCAATATGATCTTTTGTTTCTTCTTGACCTTCAATCAGGAGATTTGTCTATTGGAAGAGACATCAGAGAAAAACTTCTCTTGAAGCTCCTAGGAAGTAATCTTACTAGGTAACTGTTAATAACAAATGCAGCAGTGAAACTCCAGAAGGTCAATCCTTGGGTTCATGTTTCACAACTAAAGAAGCCATTGGGAATTCATGCAATTAGAGAGCTACCAATAGGGGAACTCAAACTGAAGATTCTCAGAAATCATAGCTGCTTATCTTATGAAATAGACAGCTAACTCAAAACCTTTGGATTAAGCTGATGACCTTGGAATGTAGATAGCTTCTGCTCAAGATATCAGACCGAGACCCTTGTATAATGTTGGTCTTGTTTTTCTGTTTGCTTATAATCATTTCTTTCTTATTTTCCTTGGTTATAGAGTAATAGCCCTTTTTCTTTCCTTTTTATTATAATTTTTAGGTCAGAATATACTAATACCTTACTAGTGCCATACTAATTATTAGACAAACCAAATAGTAGCCCCTGCCATAGGTCTTACCATGCTGCATATGCCACCCACCACTGGATCTGATGATTAAAATATTTTGGCAATTTTGGTCTCCTCATAGGAGACCATAGGGAATTATAGCTGATTGCATTTCCACTTGAATTCAGGTGGACTTGGCTTTCAGCAACTCAATCCATACCTTTGCTAGTATTCCTTTCTCTCAGAAAAAGGACAAATTATTACCATCTATTAATCAGACCCTAGGTAACTCTAAATTTAATTCAACAATCTTTGCAAGGCAGTGAGCTAACTACTTGCCAAATGAAAAAAAAAATAATACAGATCCAAATATGTAATCCCGTTAACGTGAGGCCCTGGCTCTTTTGTCACACACAGTTCATCTTTTTTATCTTGGATCTCCATGTACTCTTACTTCCTTTGTTGGTTGCAGATGCCTAGTCCTCACTGCCTCATATTAATATCTCATGCACCTTTAGAAGCATACAAAGTGTGTATGTAGGGAGCCTAGTTCTATAAAGTCTGGGAATTCTTATTCATATATGAGCTCCAAAGGGAGATCACCTTTGATTACTGGTACACTCCCTGTGGGAGGATTACTGACTCATTATTTATATAAGCTATCAGAACAGTGTTTCAAGTGGTGGCAATCATACAAACAGAAAAGTCAGTAAAAAAATTTATCACTGATTGACACAAGTTATTAATAATATGGTCAGTGCCCTACCTGGAATACAGTTCAATCTTAATGGGCATGAATTGAAACAGACAATTGTATTGCTCAAGGTTTGTTGTTGGATAATCATTTTGGTGTCTAGGCCATTGGCGGTATCTCTCCCTCCAGTTGGATCAGTAACACAAGCAAGATAGAACAGGTTGCATGTATTAGCTTTAGGATAAAGTTACTTGGCTCTCAAGTTAATTCTTATGGCCTATGGTTTAGTTCTCTTGGCTTGAGTTGAGCAATTGGGGTTCCCCGTTCCAAAGATTTAATAAAGAGTATTAATTGTTCTTGTTTTAATCAGAGGGCTCATGATCCTGGTTCATTGCATTGTTTCTGGAGTCTTAAGTGATCCTGTGCAGTCAGTTTCTTGTCAAATGTTTTGCCATGATGATATAACAACAAAAAGGTCAAGAAGATCTCATGATGCAATGGACTGTGGAAAAGTCTGTACGATGCCTGAGCCGTGAAGACCTGGATCTTTCCCCTTCCATGAATTATGCAGTGTGAAAATGACCAAAGAGGTGGGGATGGAGGTTGGGGATGGGCCGTGAGGCTGAATATACCAACAGACAGTGGCCAGACCAAATGTGATAATAGGCCTCCGACCCACCAATCATGCCAAACCACAGCTGGCCTAGAATGGTCAATGATTGCCAGCTTCCCTCTTTTTATACCCTGCTTCTAGTTCAGAACCAGCAGAAGAAGCCAGATATGTTCCTGAAACTAGTCATATAAGATGTCTCATTTCTAGCGAGTCCTCCAGTTTCCCTATGCTAACAACTTGCAATCAGAATATATCTAAAGCCTCCCCCCCCCACATTTTTTAAACTATCAAGCTTTCCCACTCCCCTGCCTTCCTTGAGTCTATAAATACAGTTGATAGTAGCTGACTCCCTTATATAGAAAGTACTTAATAAATGTCATCTGTTTGTTCTTTAGGTGGTTTTTGTTGATGCTATAGCTCTTAACCATTATCCCTTTTAACTGAATAAAATACTTTAAGTGTTACTTAAGACAGTGGTTGTCAAAATGTTAGTATACATCAGAATCACCTGGAAGGGTTGTTAAGCCACAGATGGCTGGGCCTCACCCCCAGAGTTTCTAATTCAGTAGGTCTTGCTGGGGCCAACGATGTACCCTCTAGTTTTCAGATGATGCTAATGTTGCTGGTCAACTGACAACAATTTTGAAAAATGTTGCCTTAAACTGCCAATATGATATAGTAACAACAGCAATAATACTTGAATTTATGTGGTGTTCTTCCTCACTATGAGACAATTGTGTAAAATCTATGGGCCCAAAGTCATATTTTAAAGGATGACCTTCTTTGGAAACGTACACCTTGAGTTGGAGTTATGAGGTTATAAGAGGGAGAGCAATGAATTTGATTAGAGTTGGAGGGAAATGTCTTCGCCTTGTCCATAATTATGATTTGTTTTGTCCTTCCAGGGTAATTAGCCATACTTCAGCAATGAGAACTAGGAGGCTTGGTACTTATTCATTCATGATCTAGGGATTAAAAAAAAAAAAGCTCTTACCAAATAAAAAAGGTGAAAAGAAAATTATTGGGGTTATGATTGCTCTCTATCAGATAAAGATTAATAGGTTAGCAGTGGTATCTGGCCATTAATTGGTCAGTCCCTTAATCTGCTGTCATTTGAGTGGAAATGGTGATGCAGAAAGCCGAGATTGGGGAAAGGTTATAGATGCAGTTCCTGCCAGGGTAGCAAGGAAGACACAAAACAACACAAGGTAACATTAAGAATTGAGGGGTTGAAAAAAAAAAAAGAAGGAAAAAAAAAGAATTGAGGGGTTGGCAAGTAAGTCCCATTTTGGAAGCCCATGGTCTTTTTTTTTTTTAATTTTAATTTTATTTTTTCAGTGTTCCACGATTTGTAGTTCATACACCACACCCAGTGCTTCATGCAATACATGCTCTCCTTAATACTCACCACCAGGCTCATCCAGTCCCCATCCCCTTCCCCTACAAAACCCTCTATTTGTTTCTCAGAGTCCACAGCCCCTCATATTTTGTCTCCCCCTCCTTTTTCTCCTGATTCACTTTTCCTTTCCTTCTCCCAGTGTCCTCCATATTTTTCCTTATGCTCCACACGTAAGTGAAACCATATGATAATTGACTCTCTCTGTTTGACTTACTTGACTCAACATAATCTCTTCCAGTCCTGTCCATGTTGATATAAAAGTTGGATATTCATCCTTTCTGATGGAGGCATAATATTCCATTGTATATATAAACCATATCTTCTTTATCCATTCGTCTGTTGAAGGGCATCTTGGCTCTTTCCACAGTTTGGCGATTGTGGCCATTGCTGCTATGAACATTGGGGTACATGTGGCCCTTCTTTTCACTATATCTGTATCTTTGGGATAAATACCCAGTAGTGCAATTGCCGGGTCATAGGGTAGCTCTATTTTTAATTTCTTCAGGAATCTCCATACTGTTTTCCAAAGTGGCTGCACCAACTTGCATTCCCACCAACAGTGTAAGAGGGTTCCCCTTTTTCCACATCCTCTCCAGCATTTGTTGTTTACTGTCTTATTTATTTTGACCATTCTAACTGGTGTAAGGTGGTATCTCAATGTGGTTTTGATTTGAATCTCCCTGATGGAAGCCCATGGTCTTATTGATGCATATAGATCTTGGCTGGCCTGTGACTGTCACTCCTTTTCCCCCACTCCACCAGTATTCTCCATTCTCTCCTGCCAGCATTAGTTTTCCCCCTTGGTTTTGATCTTCACAACCTGTTAAATACATCAGCACTTCCAATAACCAGACAATGCTCTTTGTTTTCAACTTTATTTTGCATTCTTGCTTGAAGTGTCTGAATTTAAAAAATGGCCATGAAAATCTTGGCATAAATTGGACAGGTTCCTGTGTAATCTGCCTTTCTCAGTTAAGATTTCTCCACAGTATAAAGAACAGTCAAGTACTTCCTTCTTTGTGCATTCGACACTAGAGAGCATTTATTGTCAGTGCACTGAGAAAACAGTTTTTATGATAGCCAGTGTTGGTCTTTGCTTTTGAAAATTTGAAAAACAGAACTGAATAAAAAAATGCAGTAGTGATTAAGGGGTGAAAACTGATCTAAAGGGGACTATTTCAAGAACTGGATTGTTTAGCTAAGTAACAGAGCAGATTCGAGGTTGCGTAAAAGGGTCTACCTTGTGGTCAGTCATTACCACCTAATAATTTTTTATGAATGACATCTGGGAGAATGAAGAATGAAACCAATTACAATTTCTAATGGAACATTTGATCTAGTCAATGATTCTGAGGCACCAAATGCCTTCAGGAAGCTTTCTTCTCAGCTGGAACCTAATTTTACTGGAGCCATTTTACTCTGTATGATAATGCAGCTGTCCTTTGTGGCTTCTCTGAGGTCAAAAAGGCATCACTGTGTGCTGTTTAGGAGTACGTTTCTTTCTAAATAAGATTTGACTGGGTCATTACCCAGAAGCAATAATTGGGCCATCAGGGACAAGATGAGCTCAAAATGAAAGAATTATTCACTGGCTAAAGATGATAAGCCACTAAGGCAAAATCAACAAAGACCACAGATTATGTCATCAGAATTAGGCATTTCTTTTACTTATTTACATGGAAGGAGGAATTGATCATTTAAGACTTGTTTAATAAATATTTTAAGGTGGCAGTTTTAACCAAATGTGAGTATTGCTACCCTTCCCCAAAAAAGACAGAAAATAAGAAAATTTCAATTATTGTAAGCCAGCCAACAATTGAGGAGAAAATATTAGGTATATTTAGAGAGAAAACATTATTGGTTGTGAAAATACTATCTAAACATGGCTATGAAGGAATTGGGCTACTTTCAGTAAATTTTTAAAACATTTCATATTTTTAAAATTAATAATTTGATTTAGCATATCAGGCATTGTTATGAGCAGTGATTTTTACACATGTAACTATAGTAAAGTAAATGCTTTGTAAATAGGCATTCTATATAAACGATACAGAAATATTTTCATTACCTGGGAACAAATATCTATGATCTCACTTGCATTGTTTTTATATTTTATTATAAATCTGAAAATAGGGGATCATTGTGTTTTGCAGTTCAATTGTTAAGCTGCCAAAAATAAAATAATAAAACTTCATCTTTAATTGCAACCCTCTAAGGAATTAGTTGCTTTCTTTCTTGGTTTTCTTGAACATAAAAAGTACTTCTTATGAATAGAAAACAATGAAAATAATAACTTTGTACTTACATGTTTTCATATTTAATTTTTATTTAGAGAGTTTTATTAAAAGCATATGGTCATACATGGTAGTTAGCTAGCTTTCTGTTAGCAAACCTGTATTAAATATAACACCACTGTGAACAGTTTTTTCTCAATTCAGTATTCAAAGGTATGCTTTTAAAGAACGCTTTATTCATGAGTCCTTGTGGGTGTTACTCCTAAGTATATGGTGAGAATATACCTTTAGATTTTGCGCATTCATATTCAGGCAATATAATTGTGGTCTTCCGTTTCGTTTGAAAATTGTTTGCAATCTAAAGTAATAGATTTTTTGTAATCTATAGCAACATTGTGGTTAAAACTTACAAAAGCCTATTTAGATCCATGATTTAAATGAGATAGTGACTCAGTTGAACCACTGTGAGAAAGGGGCTTGTAAACATTTAGTTATGACTTGTAAACATTTTGTAGGATGGTAACTGTCCCAATTTGTCCAGGACTGAGGAGTTTCCAGGAACACAAGGCTTTTATGCTAAAACTAGGACCACCCCAGGACAAACTGGGAGGAGCTGGTCACCTTAATACACATGTCTTCTAATGGCTATGCCGGAAAGAGCACCCCTATCCTAAATTCCAACCAGGGACAACACTGGGCCATTTCTACCATCTTACCTAAGGACGTTATTGCAATGGAAGTGAGGGAACAAGACATGCATATATCTTCAGAAAAAGCACCAGAGTAGTAAGGAAAGGATGTTAGATTGTACTGAAAGTGTGAAGGGAAGCAATTGGAAAGTATTCAGCTGTGTGGCATGATCTAACTTGTGATTTAGTAGGATCCCTCTCGCTGCAGGTGTAGGGCAGATTGTAATAAGGCAAAAGTAGAAACATTATTGCCATTTGAGTGTCTTTGTAGAAGTTTGGAGTCATTATAGGGTGGTAGTAGTGGATTTAGTAGAAAGGAGTTGGATTGTAACGTATTTTGAATTTAGAACCAAATGGATTTATGCATGGATAGAATGCAGACTATGAAAAAAAGGAAAAAACCAAGAATTGTTACAAAGTTTTTGCCCTCAACAGTTGTGTAATTGTGTTGCCTTTTACTTAGATAGTAAATGCTAAAAGAAGAACTGATATGGGGGAAAATCAAGAGTTTGTTTTGAATGAAAGTTTTATATGTTTATTGGACAGTCAGAAAAAGATTGGGTAGGCTATTGGCTACAAAAGTCTAGAGTTTAGGGAAAATACTTGGCCAGAATTTAGAGATGTAAATCAAATGGTTATTGATGTCTGTATTGATGGTATTTAGGATCATGGGACTGGCTGGGTTCATCTGAAGAATGGAGGGAAAAGTTGAGGACTAAATCCAAGGAACTTCAACATTTAAAGGTTAGGAAAGAAGGGGCGCCTGAGTGGCTCAGTTGGTTGAGCGACTGCCTTCGGCTCAGGTCATGATCCCGGAGTCCCGGGATCGAGTCCCATATCGGACTCCCAGCTCTGCGGGAGGTCTGCTTCTCCCTCTGACCTTCTCTCCTCTCATTCTCAGTCTCTCTCTCTAATAAATAAATAAAATAAAAAATCTTTAAGAAAAAAAAAAAAGGTTAGGAAAGAAGAGGAAGAGTTGACACAGGAGTCTGAAAAGGAGAAGTCAGTGGGACAGAAGGAACCCAGGGTAATTTAATGTCATGACATTTAAAGGAATGTCATGACAATTAAAGGAAGAAAGAACCTCAAGAAGGAAGGAACAATTAAGGGTGTCAAATGCTGTTAAAATTTCAAGTAAAATGAGGATTAATGATTTTAATTGCATTTGGTAATATGTAGACTCTTGTGAGATGGTTTCCATGTAGTTTTGGGGATAAATGCATGACTGGAGTGGGTTCGAGGGGGGAGAATGTGGGAGAGTAAATGCACCTAGACAGTGTGGTCTGATTACTGAGGTTACCACCACATAAATTGCATTGAATGTGGTAGCATTTAATGTTTTTAACACTTGGGCTATCCTTAAGTAGTTTGCACACTTGTGAGTTTCAACACATTCTTCATAAAATCATGCCTAATTTTAATTTGTGCTTTCTAAAAATGTAGGGCATCTGTTCTGTGGCTGTAGTGCCCTTACAAGCAGTCTGTGGCCACCATTATATAGCTGTAATGGGATGACATGCCCATACCACTTGCCAAGATAATCCAGGTAAAATAAATCATAGACTTTTCATAAAAAGCTTATACACTGTGAGATCCAGATCATTACTGTTAACAGATCATTAGTCTTGGCCCTGACATATCAGTATGGAATGGAAAGTCAATTTCACCCCCTTTTTTAAAAGATGATGACATCTTGGTTTTAAATTATAGTCATACTATAATAGAAGTAACAACAATGATAGTTATGTTAGTACCTAACATTTTACTGTACTGAAGTTGCTTAATACAAGATCACAAATGAGTACACGTTTTTTTTTCTTTCTTTGTCAGCAATGGATTTCAGTGTGAACAGTTTGATTGTTAAGTACTGAGGATGCACATTGCTTAGTGCTAAGGATTAGGTGTTAATAGAAAAAAAAATGAAAGAAAATTAAAAAAAAAAAAAAAAAGAAAAAATTAAGATCGATCCTGAGCTGGCTCTGACTTTAGACTGATTCAGGTTCAGACGTAGGCTAGAATAACAAATTGGCCAAAGTTAAATTTATTTTGGATTTCAACCAAACCTGCAAATAAGCAAAGCAAAGGACAGTCAAGAGGGCAGGGTGATAAGAGAATGGATGCTGTTCCAGAATGCATTCCTTGTTCTTCACAGAAGCAAACCCAGCTTCCATGGCCTCAGTACCAGCATGCAGTGAGGAATGTCAGGTCGTAGAACCCAGAGTTCCAGGCTTGCTGCTTTTTCTAGTATTAGACAGGGCAAGAATCATTCTTAGAGGTAAAACTTCAATTAGCCTTTAGGAAAAAGCAAGTTTGGGGATTAGACGGGTGGATGACAATCTACTAGGTTTTATTTCATGTCAAGAATTTATTTTTCTTTCTTTTTTTAATTTTAATTTGTATTTAAATTCAATTAGCGAACATATAGTACATCATTAGCTTTTTTTTTAAAGATTTTATTTATTAATTTGAGAGAGAGAGAGTGAGAGAGAACATGAGAGGGGAGAAGGTCAGAGGGAGAAGCAGACTCCCCATGGAGCTGGGAGCCCGATGCGGGACTTGATCCAGGGACTCCAGGATCATGACCTGAGCCGAAGACAGTTGCCCAACTGACTGAGCCACCCAGGTGCCCCCATCATTAGCTTTTGACGTAGTGTTCAGTGATTCATGTGTTGTAAAAACACCCAGTGCTCATCACATCAGAATTTATGTGCTAAAACCAACACACACTAGTTACTTCGGGACAGGGTTTCTTGTTCAAATGGAAATTCTGATTCAGTAAGTTTCCTAGAGGAGGTGGGTGCTGCTGGTCAGGGCGTGGACTTTCAGGAGTGAGAAGCTCAATACTTATCATGGTGAATTAGAGTAAGGTGGGAAAGACAGGTATAGGACAAATTGTGGAGGGTCCTGAAGATTACATTGAGGAGTTAGATTTTTAAATGTAGGTGGTGGAGCACCCATTGATGATTTAGATGAACTGCCATGAAATAAATCATGGTTTTAAGACTAATCCTAAGATACACATCAAAGAGATCAAGCAGGATAGGACAGATTCCTGAGAAGTTGAAAGGACTTGATGGGATTTGGAGATATTTAAAATATATTTGAAGCAAAGAAGATAGTAAAAATCCCTAAGTTGTGAGACAAGAGGAAGAGAAAAATATTTCCATTACAAAAATTGTTAAGTGAAGAATGTTGGTGGATGGTGAAAAATGAACACTACCCCATTATATCCAGTGATATGCTAATATCATTAATAATATTGGCAGAAAATAAAGGAAAACCCAGTCGTTCTCTGGGAGCTAATAAATATGTACATACCAGAAGCAGGTGAAATGTTTGGGGAAAAAATTAAATGTTAAATTTTTGAAAGGGTATTATTATGAGCTGCAGAGTGAAGGAGTAAAAGAAATGAATGGAAATGAGAAGATATATCCAGAAATAGATATGAAACTTCTAGAGAAACATATAAACATTGCAGGGTAGAGAGCAAACAAGCTTCAATTGAGGTCTTATTCATAAAACATCAGCTAGAATGTGTCATTCAAGCTACTTACATAATTATAGTCCAACACCTTTGCTGCCTTTGCTGTTTATCTGTCTCAGTTTATTATTGCAACTAGGACTACCAGTTTAGGTGATTCATTAATTTTGTGTATGTGTATGTGTGTATCTGTGTGTGTCTGTGTGTGTGGTGTATTCTTTCTTAAAGATGCCTTACCCACATTTAACTCTAAGAAGATTTTGCTTATGAAGTGGCTTTAAGGAGTGTTATGATAGACAAAGGCTTGAGCTCTTAGAATATGTTTTTGTTCCTTGTATTGAATCCTGCTGTGGCAGGAGCTTCTTGTCTACCAACATCTATTGTTTTCTTTTTTTCCATGGCATTGCACTTTGATTTATGTAAATGTCCAGTTACAGACTAATTTCCCCAACTTCTCTCATGGCTAGATACGGTCATTTTGGCCAATGTGATCCAAGTGGAAGTGATTTATAAAGCATTTTTAAAGAGGAATAAGGCTGTCTTCCTGCAGTTTCCTTCTATATCTGCTTAATGAAACATGGACACGGTGATAAAGCAGTTTAGACTATGAAAACCATGAGCGTGATGCAGTGGGAAGGCAGAGTGATGAAATGATGTGAGCCTGGTTTCCTGTATCTATGAGTTATCAATCACCCACACACTCAGACTCTTTTAGGAAAGAAATACATTTCATCCTTGTGTATTTGGGGCTTTGTGACAGCAACAACCAAACCTGCATTCTAATGAATACAGGGAACTTTGAGAAATGTCAAAAGCTAGCGTACCTCTAGACCTTCCTTGCTAAACAGGGGCTGTCTCATGTGTCACTGGGGTGTTAAGTATTAGAGTATTCTTCCCCCTTGACCTGTGTCCCTAACCTTTCAGTAACTGTTCATCCATCCCTCTCAGTTTTGGAAAACTGAACATTACTTTCTCTCCAAAGCCCAGTCTTCCACAAATACTTCCTCAATCCTGTCCCTTCTTAATTCTTGATTGATTAAATGGCATAACCTGGCCATTATTTCCTTGTTTTACAGTGCCCTTCATTCCTGCTTTCAACTAGTTTCTTTTTTCCAAAGTTGTATAGTTCTCCTTAAACCAGGAAATGAAATACTCAGTTGAGTATGCTGTGGTTCCATATCTTCATTTCCTTTTATGTCAGATGACTTAAATGATAGGGCCATGTACATGGTCTTCAAATAGTGCCATACAAAAACTCTCCCACTGTAACTATGGTTCTTGAAACTGCCTTTTTAAAAGGTCATCCATTGTTTTTCCCCCTGATTATTAAAATAATAAATTCTAATTTAAAAAAATCAGAAAGTATAAAGGACAGAGACCTAATCCCTAATTTACCCTCTAGTATATGTGAACATATAATAAAAATAAATATTATAGGATATTTATTTTAGTATAATTATTAGGATATTTGCCAAATATGTCATATTTATATTAGTTATATGATATTTGCTATATATCCTTGTATTTATAATATTTGGTATGTATTCTACATTGGACTATATATGATAGTTGGTATAAGTATTATAAATATAAGATGCATGCCAAATGTTATATATAATACAAAATTCTATATTATGTATTAAAAATAATGTTGGGTGTGCATACTAGTATTTAAAGTGACATCTATTTTTATATTTTACATAATCATGTTACATACACCTTGTATTCTGCCTATTTATTTTTCTTTAATTTTTAAAAGATTTATTTCAGAGAGAGAGAGAGGAAGAGTGCGGGAGCAGAGGGAGGGCCAGAGAGAGAAGGGAAGCACACTCTATACTGAGCGTGGAGCCCAACTCAGGGCTCGATCCCAGGACCCTGAGATCATGACCTGAGCCACAACCAAGAGTTGGATGCCCAACTAACTGAGTCACCCAGGCACCTTGTGTTCTACTTTTTAGATAAATAATACAGTTTGGACATCTTTCCTCACCAACAAATGGATCATGTTAACACCTAGAGAATATTGTGTTAAATAGATAGGCATAATTTAGTTTTATAATTAGTCCTTTAAACATCTATAGCCTTACAGTTGAACATTTGAACTGTTTTCAGTTTTTGCCATTATAAACATCTCTACGTTAAAATATTATCTCTACGTGCCATGCTTGCTTTCTCTTTTTAGTTCTCATTGAAGTTGGTTTCTTCCCCATGAAAAGTATTGTCCTCTACAATCTCCCATATTCAATTTAAGCAGAATAAGATGCAAATCTGATCTCCCTTCTCCATCAAACCTGCTCATTTTCCTCTCCTCATTGGTGTCTATCACAATTTATGTAGCCATTTCCCCATGCATTTTGGCACTTAATTATATATGGTTTTCAATTAATCATGTATGCATGTTAAAGTGAGATCTGTTAGGCAAGGAATAGGCTTCTTTAACCTCTGATTGACTCAGCATCATTACTTCCTGAAAAGCTGCATCTCCTGTTTGAAAACCTTCGTGTCTCACTTATAGGTGGTGTGTATGTGTGTGTGTGTGTGTGTGTGTGTGTGTGTGAGAGAGAGAGAGAAAGAGAGAGAGACAGAAATGGGAGGTGGGAGCGGAAGAGGCTAGACAGAGAGGTTAGAAGTTTTGTTGTGCTTTATTTTGTGTTTAAGACTATCACTGTCCCCAGTTCCCAGAATACATTTGCCAAGGATCCCTTGTCAGATTAAGTTTTGTCAGCTCAGTTGACATTTGAATAAGAGCATCATGTTTGTGGCTCTGACGGAGTCATGGGGTGCCACAGGTGAGCAGGGAGGCAGGAGGACAAAAAATGGAGCCAGGAGCAGCAAGGAAAGGAACTAGGGGTCTGGATGCAGAAATTCACTGGATGAGACAAAGGGGTGGAGTGAAGTTACTTGGGATTAAGTCTACATTTAGAGCCTAAAAACCAGATCTTTCTTTATAAATGACTCTGGTTAGCAGTCAGAAGTATATAGAGGATCTGGATTTTGGTTCTGGTCCCACCTAGGCCACATACTAATTCTTTATCTATCATTCGTAGGCCTCAGTGTGTGAAGTGGAGGTCATATTCACTATCTTGACTATATTGATGAAGCTTCAGTCTCTGATTATGTAACAAATGTGCTTCAAAAACTATGCTCTGCAAATCTGTGGCAGATTGCGTTTTCTGAAGATGTCTGTGTAGGATCTCCTCTCCCCTTGTCCTTGAATCTGGATAGGCTTATGACTACTTCAACCACTACTGTATGGCGGATGTGATGCTATGAGACTTCCATGGCTAGGCCATTGTGTTTGCTTTGTTTTCTAGAACACACTCATGAGAGCCTTGTGCTACTATGCAGGAAATCCAGCTATCCTGAAGCTATTGTGTTTTGATAATGCACTGATCACATCAAGAGGCCAGGTGTAGGTACGAGTGAAGATGCCTCCAAATGACTACAACCCCTACCCCCCCCTTCAGCCATTCTAGAATGTCTTCTCAGCTGAGACCCCAGGCATCATGAAGCAGAGGCAAGCCATGTTCACTGTACCCTTTATGAATTCCTGACCCATGGAATCTTTGACCGTGAGGAAATGCTTGTTTATGATCCCAAGTTTGGGATGGTTTGTTATGCAACAAGTAAAACCAGAACAAAATCTAAGATAAGATAGTCATCATCATTATGACTGACTGGCTTAGGAAAACATATTAGCATCATTTGGTTTAATCTCTGACAAAAAACAGAGTTGAGTGAGTTGGAGGCTACAGTGAAGAAGTAACAGATTTGGTATCAGTGCTTTTTTCAAAAGTGATGTCTCAGAACAGAGAATGTATGTGGACACTTAGTCTGTAACAAATTAGAGACCCCTTTCCCTGGCATCAGCTGGGATTACAAAACTCATCAAGACACTCTGGCCTTGGTCTTTAACAATGAACCTTGGAAAGGTGCAGGCTGCCTCAATCCCCAAGTGCTCTCCTTGTGTCTGTGCCAGACCGAACATCGGGAGCCAGCACACACAAACTGTCGCCCTGATCCAGAGCAGCTGTCTAATTACAATTTTGTTATTATTAATTACAGAGTAGAAAATCATTTGTAATTAGCTCAGCCTAAATCATAGTTTAAACAGCCAAAAATTACATTACAAACTAAAGTGTAATTAAAGCACTACACTAAAGTGTTTATTTAAACCCAGTTTAGTTACTGCAAATTTTTCAATCAGCTTCTCAGGCTCATACATAGATTTAATTAGTCTCCAGTACTGACAGTTTAGTGAGTTTATTCATTAAGCATCAATATTGCCGAACAAATGTAAATAAAATATAGAGAGAGATGCTTTAAAGGGGCAGTCACGAAACATCTGGGAGAGATAATGAGGCTGGGAAAGATGTGAATGTTAATCAGTCTCCCAAGCTGCGGGAGGAGCACCGGCTCTGGGAAGCCTGGCATCTCTGTACTGAGCAAATCTGGAGAGTAGGTTCGAGCTGCAGCTTGGCTGGAATGGGGCTGTGGGTGGGGCAGAAGGCCGGTTCATTCGATTCTTACCATTGCTCTAGGCTAGATCTCAGGCGCCACTCAACAGATTTATGGATGGAGAGCAAAGAGAACATCCATCCCGCTCTGCCAACCTCTGGGCTTTATGTTATCTTCTTAAGAAACAGATGAGCTTATAAAGGGATTTTCAGGATGAAGTAGCTTCTTTCTTGAAGAGTTTAGAGAAAGTGGTCTCTGTGATAATAAGTATCATGTACATTCCAAGGAGTAAATTTTCTGCTTAAGAACTGTTGTTTGGAAGACCACCCTTTGACACACATGCTTCTAAATGAGTTCTAGATTCTTGAAAGTACTCTTCAGGGAAGCTCTCCACATTCATCAATAGGACTGCTGTTTCTCACCATATTCTTGGTGCCTTTGAATGCTTTCAGAATCACCCTCATCATTTTTGCCTAGATGGCCTCTGTAGCCTCCAGACACCTCCCACCTGCCATTTTCCAGTCTTGTTGCCACCCCCATCATTTTTTATCTTTTTCCTCTTCCTGACAGAATTATTTGCCTAGAATGGAAGCCGCTTTATGGCATTTCTCTACCTGCAACTTGAGCGTAAGGTCTCATTGGCACCAGTGTTCAGAAGCTGAAACGTCTCACACGAGGCCCTCTGCCAACTGGCCAGCCTCTTCTTCTCTGTCATCTTCTCAACGCTCTGTCCCGTGCCCTAATTCTTTAGGGTTCCCTGAAATCATCAGGTCATCTTTTACTTACCTGCCTTTTACACATGTGGTATTCCAAAGTGCAAGCTGACTCCCTGCCTTGGCTTGGCTAAGTCCCGTGCATCATTCAAAATTGAGCTCTGACAATATCTTGTTGGGTAGCCCTTCCTGATACTCTTGTTCTATTCTTCATTGTAAGTGACTACCTGCCACCAACAGACACACGGTATTTCCATGCTGTTATCATTTTTATATCACTAACACCATACTTAGTAATCATCGAGGCCTGCTTAGAGCGGTAAAACATGACCTCTTTGGATTAAAGGAGGTGGCTGTACATAATGACTGTAGGAAGTCATTATTCATTGTTCATTTCAGAATCCCCAGCAGCATCTGTTGTGATTTTCACAACACCGGTGCCATGTGAAATATATGATGCGTGAAACATGGCACTATTATTTTAGGTGTTGTTGGTGAGTACCGACCTTTACTTTTTGCAACGAATTATAGGTTTGGAAATAGTCATAAGTTATTTGAAGAAAAGATTAATAAATGACAATGGTAATAGCTATGTCAAATGATTTTTGATAAAACAAACTCATAACATGACTAAAAGAACATTTTTTAGAATAAGTAGATGTGGATTAATTATTTCTGAAAAATCTCTCAAGTGTAATAACATTATTGGAATAAGGATAATGCCAATTTGGTTGTTTTCTAAAACCTACAAAATGATTTTTATAATTACCCTGTGGCATTTTAATCATAGCTAAGTATTAGTATTGTTACTGGATAGAAATATTTTGACAAATTTTGCTTGATAAGTAAATAACAACGATGGTCATAAACACATTCTAGAATCACATATTCTCAGTGAATACCAGTTTTACCCTTACCAGCTGTGGTGATGTTGGGCAGTTCATTTAACCACAGTGTGATTCAGTTTCTTCATTGGTAAAATGGACATTATAATAATATCTGCTTCATAGGCTGTGGTGAGAATTAAAGCAGTTAATTCATGTAAGTCTTTTAGGACAATGCCTAGCATATAGTGGTGCTACATTATAGTTTGCAAGTTTTACTTTTATATTACCAACATTATTTGCATTCCTGAGATGTCAAGTTCTATGTAGAAGATCAGCATAGCTTAAATAAGTCATTGATATCTAGGATAATTTTATTGCAACAGAGTTAAAATAGTGGATCTTACCTTAGATGTTGATATTTGTCTAATTATTTTGACCCTTGTTTGTGTTGATGGTATTCATTTTTTAGATGAGAATCAGTGATATGTCCAAAGTACACCTGATAGTTCCTAGTGGAATATGTACAATTTATCTTCAAAACTTAAGAATGAATGGGGAGAACCATATAAAACCATTTAAAACCAAGGAAGGGATCTAGATTTGAGTTGCAAATTGTTGGGTAATGTCTCTTTGAAAATAAACAGTCTACAAAAGCATTGAAATTCTTGGTGTGCAATTATGAGATAGTCAGATTTTGAGAACTTACTTGAATATGTTTGACAAGAAAAGAAAGAACTGACCTTGTCTCCAGCCATTTATGCTTTCCTTTGTTACTACTGAATATCCATTTACAGAACAACTTCTAGTACCATGTACTGATTTAGTTCTGGGAAAGAATTTTTTCTATTTAAGTTAAAGCTGATACCCAATCTATAAAAAAAACCCTATAGAACTGCTCTTTTCAGACTAAGTCTTTGGTATTATGCCACTGGTTTAGATTGAGGAATGTCATCACAAACAATTCAGTTGAGACTGGTCACTGTGTTCGTTGCAGGAGTGAGTTGTTCATGACTCAACTCAAGATCTTTCTTGAAAGAATCCATGAGAGAAATTTCTTTTTGTGTTTTCTCATTTGTTCAGAACTGGTTTTGACTCCTTCTTTGTATAGTTACCTAAAAAATCCAGAGTCAAATTCATGATCATCTTCCGGCAAACAAATGACATTTTGCAATGTGTAGTTTGCATATTTATTACTTCTCTCTCACTCTCAATTTCCCTTTTAATGCTTTGTCCACCTATCTCAATATCTTATTATTGAAAATATGTATTATTGAATATGATACTTTGTATTTATGAATCCACCTTTATTTGTTTTAGAATAAGGACAGGAATAAATGAAAAAGATGGAGGAAGGAAAGTGGGAGAAAGAAAAAAAAGAGAGAAAGAGAGAGAAAAAGGAAGGAAGGAAGGGAGGAAGAAATATGGAAAAGGAAAATTTGTAGCTCCTTTAAGTTAGTCCAAATGTAGAGTACCATATGGTGAGATTTCTTATATGGTGTTATGTTTATGTCTCTTATATGGCAGAGCATATACATTATATCCCTTGTAGAGTGGGACACTATTACCATTGAGTAATACCTATATCTGCACATGTGTGATCTCCTTCACCCAATTTTCACTCTCAGAAATGTTTGCAGAACATTCTGTATTATCATGAGGAGTCATTCACTTGGGTGATAAGATGTATATATGAAACATGTTGAGAATCGCAAAGCTGTATAGATGCCAGTAACTCAGAATAACATTTTTATCATGAAAATAAAACTATGTGCTGTGTGCTCTTCTTTGCACAGGACGGTGTTCATTAAAAAGCAGAATCTCTTCTGACTTATAGTATGGTTCCCAAAACATGGGGACACCATGCAAGATTGTTGAATTTATTATTTAAATTCCTCCTCCTTTTTGGTTTTCCCTTCCTTTTATTTTATTTGAAATGAATTCAGAGTTCGTTAGAAAAGCCTGTAGCAGCTTTCAGCAAATTGCTCGCTTCCACCAAAGTTCTTCACACCCTGACAGCAAATTGTTTGAAGTTTTCAAGGTTATAAAAGAGTTGATCTTCAAGGAAAAAAATGTTTTCTTTGGAATATTCTTTTGCATTTTTCTTTATATTGTACATTTAAAGTGGAGAATAGAAATTTAGGGGATGCTATCCTATGCTATGCTGTTGTTATAATGTGAGTTGAGAATACAAAATTGAAGTTGGTAAGTTGTCTGCAATTTCATCCTAGGAATTAGGGAAGTAGTCTAATGCATTGAAAACCCTTACTTCCAGGACATCTGACTCTTGATTTTAGCTCAGGTAATGATCTCAGGGTTGTGGGATTGAGCTTTGAGGTCAGTCTCCGTG
Organism: Nasua narica; assembly: GCA_028533885.1. Classification (NCBI taxonomy): domain Eukaryota; kingdom Metazoa; phylum Chordata; class Mammalia; order Carnivora; family Procyonidae; genus Nasua; species Nasua narica. Next base: position 17,309,989 of record CM052813.1, read on the forward strand.
CTGAACCTGTTTAAGATCCTCTCTCTCCCTCTCCTGCTACCCCTACCCCTGCTTGCTCGCTCTCTTTCTCTCAAAAAAAAAAAAAAAAAGCACTTGCTTTTGGAAATATCTCTCTTTTCTTCCCTAAAATTTCTCAGCGGATAAAAATCATCATGCCATAATTGGATAGAAAGTTTATTATGTAACCATCTTAAGGGGAAAACATGGTTTTCTTAAATTCATGCTAATATAAACAAGGTAAATATTTTCCGACTCCAGGATCAGAGTTGGGCCTGAACTCTGAGAAAGCATGACCTCTAGGTACAAATCTGAGTTATATTACAATGCCTGATGGTGGAAGCTTGTGGGGCTTTTTCCTTGTACTTTTGCTAAGACATCATGGAGAGTAAACCCTAAGTCTGTAGGCACTTAAAGAGTGAACAGAAAGAGAGAACAGAGCCTGGCATGTAGAGAACCACCCTTAGAATGTATGATTGCCCTGGGATTGACTGAAAAGAACCCATCAGATTTAGTCTGATAGTTTTAGAATTGGACTTAAATTGGGGCCAGGTAACTGGAAAGAAGAATTACACCAAAGCTGAGACTTCCCAACACCAATGCCAAGAGATCCGAGTTTCTTCTTTGAGTAGCTGAAGTGGGATATGCCCTTAAAAGAGCACATGCCAGGGGGGCGACTGGGTGGCTCAGTCAGTTAAGTGTCTGCCTTCAGCTCTGGTCACGATTTCAGGGTCCTAGGATTCAGCCCCAGAGTCCTGAGCAGGCAACCTGATTCTCCCTCTCCTCGGCCCCTGCTCATGCTCTCTCTTGCTTTCTCTCAAATAAATAAAATCTTAAAAAAAAAAAAAAAAAACCAAAATAAAACACATGTTGGAAAAGTTATCACTGGAACAATTCTTTTCCCCTCCATTCCTGGAGATAGAGTACCATCAGGCTGATCCTTTCAAAATGCACATCTGTTCATGTCACTTCTGTACTTGGAAGACCTTAATGGATAAGGTTCTTCCTCTTAGTATACCTGATTTTCTGATTATACTCCAATTACTTTCAGAGCCCATGGCCCATTTGGTAGGGGACTGTCCTCCTAACCCCAGGTTGTCTTTCTCTTTCTCATTAAGAGCTTTATCCTCAGCCATTCCCCAAGATCCTGCTGCAGTCTCCGTGAACCACCAAAAATGACAGTGTTCTCAGTGGCCTGACTTCAAGCATTCCTTTCGCTTATGGCCAGCCCTCCCTCCCCCCGCAGCCATAGTCTATTTGGGGCATGCCTTTGAATTCCCAGCATGATGCTCTCTTCTCATGTCATCTTCCTCTGTGGTATACAGCTCTGCTTATATGCTCTCAGATCCTTTTCTCACCATTTCTCCACTGTGCTCTGTATTACATGGGCTGGTCTATTCTAACTAGATTTCACAGGCTCTGTGGTCCACTGACTTCCATCTGAGATCAGCTAACTTGAGACAGAGTTGGAATGTTAGAGGAAGGGAGGAGGTAGGGTATTATACCTCTCTCATTCTGCTCAAGGTGGCTGTCACCTCTTCTGTGATCACATCTCCCCTTGGGTAGCTCTTGTTATGGTTCCGGGAACCCCCAGGTGGCCTCAACTCATCAACTCAGGTCACCACATCTCCTTTTGTCTGTCCAGCCCTAGGGGGTGGTGAGGGGTTGCTGCCGTTGCTCTTCTGTCCCTTGCTTACCATAAAGCTTTCCAGGCCTTCCAGCTTTTGGGGAATGGGTCTCCAGTACTACAGTCCCTCTACTCAAATTCTTGCTGGGAGGTGCTCTTTTCCTGAATGGACTTCCATTGATGTGCTATTCTTCATTACTCTTCTCCTGGTTGCCCAAACCAAACTTTTCTTAGTGACTAGTTATTTAGCAAGATGACTCTTGGGTTATAATGAAGAGCAAAATAATTCATGAACTTTGCCAGTTGAATGTCTAAAAGTTTGCTTAATGTCATCAGACTGTGTGACATACATCTCAGGCCTACAGGGTGATAAACAAAAGGGGAAGGTGTTTCTAGGCTTGTTGCTGATGGTGCTGAAAAATCAGTCTCCTGTGAGGAAGAGTTCCCAGCAATATAGATTGTTTGAACTACTTACCATTATGTCAAATTTACTTTAGCATCTGCAGACAGACGTACTATATGAATACTGTAGATGCACTATTCTCTGTTTGCACTTAAAGGCCTAAAGTTACATAGATTTTCATAATCAAGAAAACTTACTTCAGTAACAAGTCCTTTATTTAACCCTTAAATACTTAATGTCTTGGGTTAATTTCTGTCTCTCATTGAAAAAAAATTCACCCATGAGTCACTCCTTTAAGACATAACACAGTATTTAGAAGGGCACTTTCATTTGGAATGTTGGTGTCTACCCATTCTCAGTTCCCTAAAGAGTCATTCCATTTTGTTTCCACTTTGAGCAATGGTGACATCACAACCAGTTCAGTCAATGGAACTCCCAGAGTAAAAGCACATTTCCATGAGACTTCAGCAGAGTGTACCAGCTGCTTCAGTCCCTGCAGAAATTAGGTACAAACCTCGTTATCAGTCTCTTCACGTGAATAGTCAAGGGTTTGGCTAGATTTTCTGTGTGTATTGATGAGCATTGAGGAGATGACTGGAGGGGGATGTAGGCATTTTCCAGCGGGTGAGGTGCTGACCAAGAGGGCAGAGGGAATGATACTTGGGCTGTTACTTTTCAGAATATTTCACCATGGCCATGGACTCCCTGCCATTTTCTGGGTCATACATCGGTAACCCAAGTGTCGTGCATTTTATCATTTCCTCATTCCAATGCTTCCCTCCTGGCTCCTTGCCCCACATCTTCTTGCCAATGACCTGGAAAGAAGGGCTCACACACTCCATGTTCACACACAGTTCTCTTATAACAGAAACAGTCTTCCTTAGATACTTCATTAGATTTTGGAAAATTTTGCCCAGTCTCCCAAAACTGCAGTGATGTAGTCAGAACTTTCATGGCTCTGTGTTCAGGGCTGGTTTTCACCTGTAATGCAGCCATGCCATGTATCAAGGATGAAGTGGCCAGGGGCGCCGGGGTGGCTCAGTCATGGGTTGAGTGTCCCACTCTTGATTTCGGCTCAGGTCACGATCAGGTCTCAGGTCCTGATATGAGATTGAGCCCCATATCGGGCTCTGTGCTGAACTGGAGCCTGCTTAAGGCTCTCTCTTTCTCTCTCCCCATGCACTCTCTCAAAGGAAAAAAAAAAAAAAAAAAGGACGTGGTGCCTATACCGTACCAGTCATTTAGTATTTCAAATGTTCCCTACCCTTGCCAACACATTTAATTAATGAATTCCTAAAATGTGCCAGGCATTGTGCTAGTATTATAGTGTAAAATAGGACTCTTACCCCCATAGAAAGCAGTAGTACTAAATAATAAAAATAAAATATGATGGTTGGGGTGCCTGGCTGGCTCAGTCAGTAGAGCATATGACTCTTGATCCTGGGGTTGTTGGGTTGAAACCTCACATTGTGTATGGGGCCTACCTTAAAAAAAAAAAAAGGCTGATGGTTGCTTTGGTAGGGGGAAGGGTATTATTTTATTATGGAAGCACACTGCAGGTGTTTTAAGTAACGTAAAAAAACAGAGAAGCCATCCTTGTGTAGGTGACATTCATAATGAGATCTGAAGGATGAGTGGAAGTTACCTAAAAAATGTTTGTGTTATCTAAAATGTGTATGTTGGGGCTAAGGGAGAGAAGGGGGGCTAGGGGAAGGAATGGAAGGGAAGATCTTTCTGTAGCGTGAAAGAACAATGTTTTGAGGTGTTTTAAAGAGTGAGGAGATAAGAAAGATTGGGGCACCTGGGTGGTTCATTTGGTTAAGTGTCTGCCTTCAGCCTAGGTCATGATCCCAGGGTCCTGGGATACAACCCCATATCCAGCTCCCTGCTCAGTGGAGAGCCTGCTTTGCTCTTCCCCCCACTCGTGTTCTCTCTCTTACTCTCTCTCTATCTCAAATAAATAAAATAAAATAAAATAAAAAGAAAGAAAGAAATATGCCTATGACTGCAATCCAGATAAGACAGTTGACAATGATCAGGGCTGAATTCTGGTAATCAGAATTCAATTGGAGATGGAGGAAATGGATAGATTCAAAAGGTATTTAAGAGCTAGGGACATTTGTGATTAATCATACATTGCGGAGCTTGAATAGTTTGTTTCAAATATAATATATATTATAATATATAATATAGTTTGTTTCAAATATATATGTATATGTAAGTATTTACATATACATAATAAAACACACACACACACACACTATGCTGCTTATATATTCTGAACCAAAAATGAAGACCCATTGGTCATCAGTGGGACATGCTTAGATTTATACCTTTCTTGGAAAAATCTGGGATTTTGATATTTACACTGTTTTTCCCAATTGCATTATAAGCCTCTAAAGGGTATATTATGATGTCTCTCACAGCACCTAGCACAGAGTTGAGTATATATTAGGTGCTCAGTAATGTTTGATGAGCTCAATGTGCCTGTGTGAAATTCAGCAACTAAGTAATATAACCAATGTCAGCACAAATTCTGACCTATTCCTACATGAAGGTTGCTGGATTGTTTGTTGCAGATATGTTAGATAGAATGTAGTAGGTAGTGATAAACAATGTGGTGCTTCTGGAATATCTGGAGTCTGACGACCCCTTGACCACCACTGAGTTCATCACACTTCCAGTTCATAAACACATTCGCCCTGAGGTTGTTTGAGAGGCAAAGGGCTTTCATTTAATATGAAGCTGATATTATTGATTTTTTCTTTCACACATAGTGGGGGTATGATAAACCAGACCTTATATTTATTAGCCCGACTAATCATTAGTGATTGTTGAACTTCAGAGAGTTCAGGGCTTTGGTTGAATTTCAGGTACTCAAGTCTGGATGCTCCTCAGAGTGTACATGCACTAGAGAAAGACCTAAAAGTCTCTTTCTTATCCTTGAACTGTATAAATTCCATTTCTCTCTATTTTTTGGTTCCATTGTTGTTTCAGTCCAGTTAATTCTAGAGACCTCTTAAACAGAAAGATTTATTTTTTTCTTACCATGGGAGGGTGCAAAAATATATTATTTCAAGTATTCTTTGTACAGGATGGTGTATTAGAAAGGGCATGGACTTGTGGCCACATACCCCAATTTGAAGACAAGTTTGGCCACTTACAGTATGAAGTGGAACGCATGACTTAGCTTTTTAGCTTTTGTTCCCTTATTTACTGAATAAGAATAAACATAACTAATTCACAGGATATTAATCTTAAATGCAAAACACAAAGAGGTTTTTTTTTAAAACATAGCCTGGCATATAGTAAATGGTAAAACAAAACAAAACAAAACTAAGTCTACCCTTGTGGTTTTCTTCATTTATTTATTTATTTATTTGAGAGTGTGCACAAGCACAAGGGGAACAGCAGAGGAAGAGGGAGAAGCAGATTTTCCTCTGAACAGGGAGCCCATTGCGGGGCTTGGTCTCAGGACCCCAGGATCATATGACCTGGGCTGAAGGCAGACACTTAACTGACTGAGCCACCCAGGTGCCCCCATCGTAGTCTTTTTTTATTATCAACTTTTCTAATTAGAGATTGAGCTGAGGTTTTCTAATGCTTCTTAGCTACCACTCTCTGATTTCCAAATAAGCTATAACCATCTGAAGAGTCATGTCCATGATGAATTGATTTTGTATTTCCCATTGCACTTATCACAGTCTTGACCTGGTATATACTCAGTAAACTTTTTTGAATAAATTCATGAAATAAACTTACCGAAGAGGTTGTGAAATTTTTGGGTCACGGAGGATGTTATGACAAACAAGTGTGTCCCTGTAAACCTTTTGAGAGAAGGAGCAGGCCTCATTCACTGCTGTACTCCTAGTTCCTGTCTCACAGTAGAGACTCGATAAATATTTGTCATTGAATGAAAAAATAAGTGATCTAGTACAACCTACAATGATTTTATGATGCAAGGCCCAAGTAGAGAGAAAATCTATCATTTATGCAAAGTAGGATATATCTGCAAGATAATACATCAGGGCGCCTGGGTGGCTCAGTTGGTTGAGCAACTGCCTTCGGCTCAGGTCATGATCCCGGAGTCCCGGGATCGAGTCCCATATCGGACTCCCGGCTCTGCGGGAAGTCTGCTTCTCCCTCTGACCTTCTCCCCTCTCTCTCATTCTCAGTCTCTCTCTCTAATAAATGAAAAAAAAAAAAAAAGAAAATACATCAAAAAGGAAGAGAAAATGGATTGGGATTTCGTTTGAGAAAACCCCTTATGAGGATATTATATCATTTTAGGTAAGTTCTAGAACTCAAGGACAGGTTTTTGAGTTAGGGCAGAAACCAGCAGTTTGGGTATTTTCTGTTGAAGGCCTAACTCAACTTATAATGTGTCAAATTTGGAAAGATAAGGTTTATCGCTATACCTCTTCTCTCCTTTATTCATATACTTTTTGTTTTCTTTCCACTTTTTGTTTTTTTTTAATCTTCCCAAACCCTAACTGCCTACTTTTTTTTTTTTAAGATTTTATTTATTTAATTGACAGAGAGAGAGAGAGAGAGAGAGAGAGAGACAGCAAGGAAGGGAACACAGCAGGGGGAGTGGAAGAGGGAGAAGCAAGCCTCCTGCCAAGAAGGGAGCCCAATTTGGGACTCAATCCCAGGACCTTGAGATCACGAACTGAGCTGAAGGCAGATGCTTAACGACTGAGCCACCCCCTGACTGCTCACTTTTAACCATACTATATGCTGCCTGGTGTCCTGAAGATTATTTTACTGGTCCTTCATTCAACAATTACCAACATTCTGAAGCATAGTTGGGCGCTGGTGGTGCAATATCCAGATACCTATAGATACCTTTTACTTATTCCCTACACCTGTCCTCTGACTTCTGCCTACTTGACTTAAAGCTACTTGTACCTGTCACCTTTTTCCAAAGGTATCCTTGGGTTGCTGTAACAGCTTCCTCCAGACATAGCTTGGAAGTATCTGGGAGTTTACAACATTTCACAGGCATCCTGTAGATAAGGACTGACTGATGGCAGGTTTGAAAATTGATCTCTAGCGGCACAACAACTCAGTGATATGACCGATCTTCCTGTAGAATAGGACTAGGTCTGGGAATTACCTGAACTGTATCATTTCTTGGTTTCTCTCCTTCTCCTACTGCACCACTTCTTCAGTAATATTTCTTGGGATCATTTTCTTAATAAATCACTTGCACAGGTACTCTCATCTCAGGGTATGCTTTTTGAAAACTTAAGTAAAGATATTGAAACACTACTACAGGCCATGCATTTCTCTGTAATTCTACCTGAAAATACTCCTCACCAGATATCCATTTACTAATGAAGTTAAGATAAGGGTCCTCCAGTTACTTTAGTAATTATTATTAATATATGATACATATTAATAATAATTATTAGTAAATCTACAATTATATAGATATACTAATGATTGTTTAGTAATTATTACTTTAGTGGTAATAATTCTGCAGTATCCAGAACTTGTTTCTAACCTGCTCTTAGTTAAATCCAGTTTCCTACCCAGTTTTTTTTCCAGTTTTCTGTGAACATGTAACAGCCCCCATGATCTTGAGCTTTCTTTTCTCTCAAGCTCTGAGCTTTGACTCCAAATCAAAGGTGCTGGTTTGGGTTGACAAGTAAATATTTCTAACTTCAGTCTTCATCTAGTAGTTGGACACATTTCCCAATGAGTTCAGGCCTAGGACGCTAGATGTTTTCCTATCCTCTGCAAGCTTGGAATGAGGGCAGGGGAAGTGAAGCTTTAGGTACTTTGCTCGACCAGATTCAAAGATGGCTAAAACTTTGTCTTGAAAAATAGCACTAGATTAACAGGCATTGGTTCTGTGTCTCCAAAATTCTAATGAAACACCTTTAAAAACAGAAATTTGGGGGAGAAAAAAGGAAATTTTCAAAAAAGGAGGAAAAAAGGAGGAAATTTGCAACACTATTTCAACTAAGAAGAACAGTCAGCCTACTATGGTAGGGATGCCCTTCTTATAACTAACTCTGTGGAATGGAACTTAAAATGCATTGGCGACTCCTATTGCATAGTTGCTATCTTGAAAGAGAACAAGGATATCTTTCAGTTGTGTACTACCTGTTCCTGGAATTGAATAAGCAAAGATCCGTCATTCATGCTATCTAGAAAAATGAGTGGCTATCTTTCTAATGCAAAGCAAATAATTTCTACAGGGCCACCAGAATGCACTCTTTTCTCCAGTATCTCTACCAACCCCAGCATTTTGTAGCAAATCCAATAGTTGTTTGTGTGGATGGGAGAAAGAAAGATTCTTAGAAATAGGTGGGGACTGAGGAAGGTGGGCATATTATATTCCACTCAAGTTTATTTGTGAAATAATAATAGATGAAAGACAATTGACTAAGAGAAAAGTCAACATTAAGAATTTAGGAAGACAAAGGTATTTCCATAAAAATTTGGTAAGGAATAAAACCAATTGAAGTAGAATTAAAACTGAACACTGTAAAAAACATTGCACATTGTAATTACAGTTTCGATTTCAAAATTTGTCTGAAGAGAACAATTAATGTATGGATAAATAATTTGAAAGTACAGTTTGATTCTAACTCAACTCCAGATTTTATTTTGATACAGATCATGAAATGAAAAGGTTTAGAGGCAGATGTAAAAATTGGTACATCCTTCATTTTATATAAGGGACAGTCATTTTTTGTTTTGCTAATTAGTTTTATATGGGATAAGGTTGTGTTTTGAAAACCTTAAAAATTACCACAAAACAGGTTAGAATTTATAGCTTTGAAATCGCTAAAGACAAATGGAGGCAGGAATATAGTTAAAGAGAGGAGAGGAGTGCCTGGCTGGCTCGGTCAGTAGAGCATGTAGCTCTTGATCTTGGGATCATGAGTTTAAGCCCCACATTGCATGTAGAGTTTACTTAAAAATAAATAAGAAAAAAAGTGAAAATATTTCAAAGAAAAGTTTTTAAAAATGTACAGAAATAATTATACATAGTTTAAATTATCTTGATGAAAGCCAACAATCCAGACATGGCTAACAGCAAAATTTTTGTGATGTTAAATTGACATATTTGTAATGTAAAACATAATTAACCTGGATATAGTGCATTAAAGATTAAATTTTAGGGACACCTGGGTGGCTCAATTGGTTAGGCAGCTGCCTTTGGCGCGGGTCATGATCCCAGAGTCCTGGGATCGAGTCCCACATCGGGCTCCTTGGTTACTGGGGAGCCTGCTTCTCCCTCTCTCTCTGCCTGCTTGTGCTCTCTCTCTCTCTCTCTGACAAATAAATAAATAAATATCTTTAATAAAAAAAAAAAGATTAAATTTTAAAAATAACAGATAATGTTTCACAATGGATATGGAAAATTCATTTATCATGAATATAGCCTCCATAATTCAAAAGCAAAAATAAAGTATGAAGAATAATTGATTCTAATATAATGGTGTAGGAGATGTTATTGGAATTAAAAAATGGAATGTTCTTATATTTACACACTTACATGCATAGACACACGTACCTAGCAAGACTACATATTCTTTTCAAGATTCTATAAATACTTCAAAAGTAATCATATACTGAGCCCCCAGGACATGTACAGATCTTTAAAAATTTTTAAATTAGGCAATAAAAAAGAATTTTAAAATAATAAAATACCAAAAATGAATCTTTTAAGATAAAACAAACATAATGTTAAATAACTATTGGACTAAAAGAAATCAAATTTTGCAATACAGATTTAAAAAAAAATAATTCAAATTTAAATTCTACACATCAAAAATTATGAGATGTGACTAAAGTGGTAAAGAGAGAGGAATGCTTAGTTTTAAGTGTTTATGCTCTTTAAAAATAAAGATGATAGAAGTGATTAAAACAGTTTAAGAAGTTATTAAAAAAGCATAGTAAACTTATCTTTAAAGAGAATCTGATAAAAGTAGAAATCATTGAATTAGAATACAAAGTTGATTTGATACATCCATATTTTGTTGGGAAAATGTTAAAATGAAAAGCTCCTTGAAAATCTGATTAAGTGGATATGACACATAAAGAGAAAATGAAAAAATCTAATAATATAGTCTTTTTACCATTCACATCCCTAAAACACATCCAGTTAGTAATTCAGCTGACAAATAAACTGTCAGAGACACAGTCTTAAATATTGTTGCCTAATCCCCCAAAAAAGGAAAGAAAACATGTAATTAAATTATTTCAAATTTCAAACCAGTTTCTATAAGAAACAAGCATAGTCTTCTGTCACCTAGATGACAGGAAATAGCAGAGACAGGATTCAGATTTAGGTGTGCTTGATCCTTACAGTTCAATGTCCTATGAGCTTGCACAGAACATTTTTCATATAGTTCTAGGTTTCCGATTTAATTGACACAAAGGCATCTTAGAGTATCAGCCTGCACAGTTATGGATGACTTTCTCTGGCATCTTCTGCAAATGAGCACAGGGCCTGGATCACAAGGTACAGGAGAAATCCTGTACTAAGGAGAAATCTAAAATGGAGAATCTATTGGAAGTTGCAACAATAATGACAATGAAAAGAGGAATGTGTGGGGACAAGTTCCCCTTCCACTAAACTTCATTGACTAAATGGAAGGCAAATTTGCATACTTTCCAGGATCCAAATACGGGTGCTGAAGAAGCAAGTGGATCTGGGCTCTTGGTAAAAGGAATTTCACTCAAGAAGGACTCCTTGAGGTGGAGTTAAGACCCCAGTGGGGGAGGCTAGTTGGAAAAATAAAGGTGGTTGAGGGTCCCAGGTGGCAGCCAGATAAGAAGTCTTGTTTTTGTTAAATAGCTTCAGCTAAAATCCCAGCAAAGGATCCTTAAGTAACCTTCTTAAGGTGCCCCAGGAGAGGAGGAATCAGCTTTCTAAACCTCCCAACAGATGGTGCCCCAATAGATGACACTAATTCCAGATCATCATTGCTTTCATCAAGTATATCTTGTCTGCTCTTTTCTCTCCTTTTTCCACCCCAGCCTAAAGGAGTCAGAACAGAAGCTGGAAAGTGGAAGAGAAGGTAGAGAGAGGAAGAGAGAGAAAGTTGACCATAACTACTTTTTCCTTGGGTTTCAGTTTATGGCAGTTAAGACCTAGAAAAAGAAAGAAGCTTTAAGTGGGATAACAGTCTAGAGTAAGACACTTAGATGATAGATAAATAAACAATGAAGATCTTAGAATGAATTTCATATATAGAATAAAATTGGAATGATGTGATACGGAATTTATTAGGGGAATACTGAAGATGGGGTGGTCAGTAGTGACTCCTCTGAGGGACTATTTAAGCTGAGGTCAGAATGACAACAGGAATCCAGCAGGCAAGTTATGGGAAAAGTGCATCACAAGCAGAGAAGACACCTATGAAAGGACATAAGATGGACATAAGCTAGGTGCAAGCCAGAAATAGAAAGGCTAGGGTGGGCTTCAGCACCATGGAGAAGGGAGGTAATAGGCTGGGACAAGATTGGAGATAGTGGGAGAGGCCAAAAACCCAGAGACCTCTGTAAGGTAGAGATATGGACTTTTTTATTTTATTTTATTTTGTTTTGTTTTGTTTTATTTTATTTTATTTATTTTATTTTGTTTTATTTTATTTTATTGGACTTAATTTTATCTTAAGTGATAGAAAGACAAGGTAAGGTTAGGAAGAGAGAACGATGTGATCTGGTTTACATTTTGCAAAGATCTCTCTAGGTGCTCTATGGAAAAGGGACAGTGGTGTGCTAGAGCAGGCCTCATGGCTCTAAGAGTCTACTGCTGAATTTCCAGAAATTTTGCAAGCCTTTTGTTTAACACAGTCATTCTTGAAATTGGCCATGGCAGAAGTATTTATACCATGGAAATTGGCAAATGCTACAAGTTAAGGTTTTCCTCTCTGTTAAACATTTATCAGCACACTACTGAAAACAGATGATAGGTGAGCAAAAAACCAGGGAGACCAGTCAGGAAAAACATCCCATATACATCGATTGGAAAAAACACTATTGTTAAAATGTATATAAGAGGCAAAGCCATTTTTAGATACAGTGAAATCCCTATCAAAATCCCAATGCCATTTTTCATAGAAATAGAGAAGAAAAACCCGAACATTTGTGTGGAGTTAAAAAAGACCCTTAATAACCAAAGCAGTCTTGAAAAAGAAAACAAAGTTGGGGGTATCACACTTCCCAATTTCAAATGATATTACAGAGCTATATTAATTATTTATTAATCCAGTATGGTTCTGGCTTGGAAACATAGACCAATGGAACACAACTGAAAGCCCAGAAAGAAACATTTGACAAGGGAGCCAAAAATAATGGGAAAAGATAATCAACTCTTCAATAAATGGTGCTTGGAAAACTAGATAATCATGTACAGAAGAAAGAAACTGAACCCCTATCTTATACCACTCAAAAAATTAACTCAAAATGGATTAAAGACTTAAACAGAAGACCGAAAAACAAAACACTAGAAGGAAAACATAGGGAGAAAGATTCTTGACATTGATCTTGGCGATAGTCATTTTTCTAGACATAGCACCAAAAGCAAAAGCAATAAAAGCAAAAATAAATATGTGATACTGCCTCCAACTATAAAGATTCTGTACAGGAAAATAAATAATGAACAAAACGAAAAATCAACCTGCCTGGAAAAAAAATATTTGCAAACCATATCTGATAAAGGGTTAATGTCCAAAATATATAAGGAACTCCTGCCACTTAATAGCAAAAATCCAAACAGTCCCATTAAAAAATGAGCAGAGGACCTGAGTAGACATTTTTCCAAAGAAGACATACAAATGGCCAGCAGGCTTATGAAAATGTGCTCAGTATCACTAATAATCACAGCAATGTAATCAAAACTGCAATGAGATATCACCTCATAGCTCTTAGAGTGGCTATTATCAAAAAGACAAGAGATACCAAGTGTTGGTGAGGATATGGAGGAAAGGGAATCCTTGTGCACTGTTGATAGGAATGTAAATTGGTGCAGTCACTATGGAAAAATTATGGAAGTTCTGTAGAAAACAAAAATAGGACTACCAGCAATCCCATTTGTAGGAATATATCTCAAGGGAATGAAGCCAGGAACGTGAAGAGATATCTGTATTCTCATGTTCATTGCATCATTATTCAGAGTAGCCATGATAATGGAAACAACTTAAGAGTATCTGTGGATGAATGGATAAAGAAGATGTGGTATGTATGTATGTGTACATACACACACACACACGGATAATATTTAGATGGGGAAAAAATGAAATCCTGCCGTGTGTAACAACATAGATGGATATGAGGACATTATGCTAAGTAAGATAGAGAAAGACACATATTGTGTGTCTGTTTATATGTGTAATCTAAAAAATGCCAGACTCAGGAACAGAGAGTAGATGGTGGTTACAAGGTGAGTTAGGGAAAATGGGCAGATTTTGTTCAAATGTTATTGTTGTAAGAAAAGTAAGTTCTGGGGATTTAATGTACAGCATGATGAGTAAACAATACTGTATTGTATACTTGAAAGTTGCTAAGAAAGTAAATCTTAAATTTCCCACTCCCCAAAAAAAATTATATGAGCTGACAGAGGTGTTAATTAACCCGACGGTGGTTATCATTTTGCAATATATAAGTGTATCAAATCATCAAGTTGTATAATTTGCACTTATACAGTGTGATATTTCAGTTATATCTCAATGAAGCTGGAGGGGGGGAACCCCCCAAAACCTACAAAATCAAATGAGTAAAATCTAATTATCCAAAGAGGATCACATTTTATGCTTCACATTTTATGTTTCTCCTTTCACCATTTGGTGTCGCTGTGGAACATGGATTCATTGAAGCATGGTGAAGTCCTTTAGAATTGCAGAAGCATGATGGTGACCCAGGCACATATGGCTAAACAGCTGGCTCTCCAGTAGGTACTTATACACTGTCACAAACACAATAGTTAACTGAGGTCAGAATTACTTGCCTGACAGTAATTTCTCAAGACTTGGAAGTTGAACTCAGTCTTCCACGTGGTTCCACGGAGCTACAGTATCGCTCCACTGTCCCTTTAGCTGTGCATGTCCAGGGTCATAGTTCCTTATTACATCATTTCCCAGTGCACAGAAGTCCTTTGCCAGTTCCACAACCTATTCCAGTTCCTACTCCAGCCCATATGACATTCTCTTGTTGAAATGGACCAGAGAACAAGATATTGACATGATTTTTTACAGTTATGAGATTAGAAGTAATTTATTTCTTTTTTGTTTTTGATTGTTATAGTAGTATTATTTCTGCCATTCACTTAAGGGAAATATTTTAAAAAGCATGCCTGACAAATTCTTGATTTAATCTCCAAATGTTTCATTGTCTCCATGCAGATTAATCAAATCATACTCCTGAAGCATTTCTTAGTCTTCCTATTGCTTTGCAAATTGTCGATCTAGTGGATACCAGTTTCAACCAGTCACAAAAATAGAGTGGCTTTAGAGCACTATGGAGAGATGGAGGGCCATCTTCTTCTAAATTGTGCCAGCTTCCCAGTTCATTACTGTCATAATGAGTCCAGCCTCCTGGGGAAATGAAGTGCTCTGTCACACACTGATCATGCTTACAAGATCTCTTCATCCTCTTCTTTTGGTATCAGACAGAAACTCTTGTTATTCACAGTTTATTAGTAATAATGCTGGAGGTAGAGTGGATTGTGCATACCAGGGCTTTGCAATGAGTTCTGGTAGGTTTCCTAATGGATAGAGAGAAGAGTTTCCATGACCACCTTCCCCCTCCACTTCGTGCTCCCATCAAAAAGACATCCTAATTCATAAAAGCTGGAGCATTTAAACAAACTTCGTATTTGGTCTTCAAGGCTTCAGGTCTCGTTGGCTCAAATGGATTACCAGAGCAGCTCCTCAGCCCCACCTAGTATCCCAGTATCCAAGAACAAGGCAATGATCCCTGGTTCTTTGGGTTTTGATTAGTGTTTGCTTCTCTGCGTTCATTTGCATAAAATTCTAAGCTGAGTACTTTTGTTCTTTTAATTTGTGAATTGTCTCTTCTTCCCCAAATTCGTTTAAGCCCTAACCCCTAATGTGACTATATTTGGAGATAGGGCTTGGGATGAGGTGATAAAGGTCAAAGGAGGTCAACAGGGTGGGGCGCTAACCTGACAGGATTAGAAGAGCCCCCATAACTCTGTCATGTGAGGAAGCTATCACCAGAGTAGGAAGAGGTCCTCTAGGATCTGACCACACTGGTACCCTGATCCCAGACTTGCAGTCTCCAAAACTGTGAGAATGTAAATGTCTGTTGCAGGCCCCTAGCCTGTGGTATTTTGTGCAGGTAGCCCGAGCTACATGGGGAGGGAAAATGTCCTTGTCCTCTGTCCTCATGCACTTCCCTATGGGAATGGATGGCCATTTGCCATAGTAAAGATTTCTGGGGGAAGGATAGAATGCCTCTCGGTTACCTTATCACAAGTTGTAATGCTTCCTATAACTTGCCTTGGTAAAATAAATACAGATGTATGATAAAGGAGTGAACCTCACTTTGTAAACTTGTATTACTTCTTCATAGGCTTGCAAAACAAGTCCCAACAGGCTATTACATAGAATAGCTCATTAGTGTCTTTCTTTCTCTGCCTATCATATCTGCATCCAGTATTGTATAGGTCTGAAACATATCAGTTTTTCCATGATATCTAATTTTATTAAAATCCCTTATCACATTTGTAATTCCTTGTGTGCTATCTGTTTTCCCTTTTATACTATAAGCTCTGTGGTAGCAGGGTTTGTATCTACTTAGCTCAAGAATTTATCCCCTGTAACTACCAAAGTACTTGGCAAAGAGTAAGTACCCAATGAGTATTTATTGAATGAATGAGATTGAATAAATGAATTCCTGTTTCATCCTGTCATAATTTATTTTGGGGTCAGGCCAAAATCCTTCACATCTGAGTTAAATTGACGGCTCTATATCTCCTGGCAAGATTACAGGAGATGAGAAAAAAAGATGTGATGTTTGGATGCTTGTGTTCCTTTTGGGCAGGAGGAATCTAATTGTCCATGTCTGTATCTGTTTCTCTGCTTTTTTTTTTTTTTTTTTACCCTTCATGCAACCCACATAAAAGATATCTAATATTCTTTTCTCCTTCCCTCCAGTTTAGAGACTACAAGTTAGATGACTACTGTCTGTCCCAGTTCAGTCCTAGAAAATGAATGTGATTGAGCATATCTAAAGGCTGATCAAAGAGGTTTACAGTAAATGGACCCAATCCCTGCCTGGTTCTGTCATCATCTACATTCTTAGGAACTTATACCTAAGTTTGGATTCAACCAAATTTTTAAATTATTTTGTCCAGCATGGCATTTAGTAACATTAATTATTTTAAAACATACATGTAATTGAGTAATTGAATTCATTAAATTGTCACCTCTCCATCCCCCACAAGTTTGATTATGCATTGTGAAATGATGATTCTCTGATGATTCTCAGATGATTCAGTCCGAGTCTCTGTACTGAATGACTGTCACACGCTGATGTAAAGAGAATAGATCTGTGCTGAGAGGGTGCCCGGATAGGCAGAGAGAGCTGAATACTCCAGCACCTGGAGAATGTCCCTGCTTTCAGAAATAAAGATCACTACTGTCGATCTCAGGATTCATAGTTTTTCTAGGTTTTTCTCTTTCCTGTTTCCTTTCTTTAGCATGGCCTCTCAGTACATTATCCCATTTTATTGATAAACAGTCTAATGGTGAAATTTATGCCCTTATGCCTTTTACATGGAGTGCGTGCGTGTGTGTGTGTGTGTGAGAGAGAGAGAGAGAGAGAGAGAGAGAGAGAGAGAATCTTCTATGTGAAATTTCACAGCTATTAAGTGACACCAATTTTATTCTTCCCTTCTGCCTCTGGCCTTTCAACTTGTACTTTGGTGCCAGTTCTTCTCTTGCTTCTTGGATGACAGGTGTCTCCTGTAGTTTTGTTTTGTTTTTTTGTTATTGTTGTTGACTTGAAATGAAAACATTCTGTAGTTATTATTAGTCGCTGGAAGTCTCATTTCAGTTTAAATGTCTGTTCTCAAAGCAACAGTCAAAATCCTGAAATTAATGCTGGTCTAGTTCCCCACTTCTTTGCTGTCCCAGTCTCTGACATTCTGCAGAGAAGGGAGGATATTTCTCTCGTTGGCCACTCACAACTCTCCAGGTATGTGATCATTCAACCAACTCAGATCCTCTCTTGGAGTCCTGCCTCCTCACTAGATGGCTCTCTTGGACAAATTCCTTTAAGATGATTTCAAGCTGACTTTCTCTTCTATAAGGCTCACATCTGGCCCATGCTAAAAACTCATTGCTAGGGCTGCCTCTAGCTTCTATGGTAACTTTCTGAGAATAACAAAAAGGTGACCCCTTGGGAAAGATGCATCCTCGCAGAGCACATGTTCCTAGTCACTCGTTCCTTTGTGCAAAGAAAAGTGCACCCCTTGGAGGGGGCAGATGAGGCCTTACCCTTGTGGACCAGAGAGAGTGTGTTTTAGCCTCCACTTGTGCCCTCTGCCAAGCACATTTATGCATCACACACACGGTGCAGCCTTCTATGTGCAAGGTAAGTGTAGGCCAGTTCATGTCTTGCTGGGTTCTCCTGTCTGGGTCAGAGCAGCTAGCTAGCCACAGGCATCCGCCCTTGGGCTTTTCCTGGACCCGGCTCCAGTCTCTGAGCTCCTCGTACCCCAGAGACACAAATCCCGTTACCTGCGTGCTTCCACCTGTCACCCTGCTGTCTCGGGAAGGCTGGCACTGCTTCTTCTTCCTGGTGAAGGAAGCAAAGACCACTGCCCTCCAACAACCCTGTCTCTCTCTCTCTCTCAAAAAACAAAACAAAAACAAAAACAAAAAAAGCCACTCTCAACTCCTACATTAACCCCTTTATATCTTTGAAGTAGTGTTACCCTCGTCAAACTGTTTGGGCCACCAACAGTGGCCTACAAGTCAAGTTTAGGTGATCAAGCACCTCATTTTGGGCTGTGTATGGCTGTCAGTGGTTCGTTGTTGCCTTTTGTGATCTCAGTCAAAAAGGAGATTTTTAAGAAGCTTCATTTTAATATCCTCTCACGTTCATAAAGAAAAAAAAAAGAACGAATATTCACGGCATTTCCATGCTCTCCTTTACATCCAACCAGTTCAGATATCTGAAGATTGCTATTATGTCATCTCTACCACCTAGCTTGCTTTCCATTGCCCCCTCCTTAAAATGACAGTGGCTTTCAGACTTTTCCCCATCCTGATTTCCTCTTTGGTCATATTCTGATTTGCCATGGTCCTTAAAATGTTGACCTGTAATTGAACATAATACTCCAGATGTGGCTTGATCAGAATATAGAAAGACGATTACTTCCCATAAACCAGAAATTACACTTTTATTAATGCAGTCTAAGATCCTTGGCTTTTTAGCAGCCACATCACACTGAATTACAGAGTTGACTGTAATTCAGAATAATATCCAATTTAAAGCAAGTGCTATTCCCCTGCCAGCTGGATAGGGTTTCCCATTTTAATGGAGCATTTAAACCAAAATGAGGTTAATATGTGACCAGAGGTGGCATTAGACCACCAAAGCACGTCGTGCTCCTAAATTGGTTGACTAATAAGTGTCACAAATCAGCTCAAGTGAAACTGGAAGTGTCAACTACCTTGACTACTTGTCAACAGGAGGAGAAATTGGGGTGGTAGTGGTAATAAACAAGTCATTTTTCAGAATTATTCATAGGTATTTTGTCTGAAGGAATAGGCCTATTTATTACGTGACTTGCTCTCTTTAGATTTTAATGTGATATTTAAAATTCAGCCCTCTTTAATTTTTAAAAACAACATGTTTCTGAATTTTAAAATATGTGTTCATTGTAGAAATTTGGAAAATATGGCAAAGTATAAAGAAGAAAAAATAATATATATCCACTACTTTAGTTTACTTTTTTTTAGCGCAATGCTTTTTTGTTTGAAATTGCTTTTGCAGAGGGGAACAGTCACCTGAATGAACACAGCTTTCTGATACTAATCTTTATTGGCCAAAGGTAAATTCCACTGAGTTTCTTGAACCAGGAAATGCTTTCCTGAACAATGCTCATGGAGGACATGACTCATAATTTGTTATGCAAGAATTAGAGAACTTGGGGGTGCCTGGGTGGCTCAGTGGGTTAAAGCCTGTGTCTTCAGCTCAGGTCATGATCTCAGGGTTCTGGGATCGAGCCCCACATCAGGCTCTCTGCTCAGCGGAGAGCCTGCTTCCCCCTCTCTTTCTGCCTGCCTCTCTGCCTACTTGTGATCTCTCTCTCTCTCTCTCTGTCAAATAAATAAATAAATAAAATCTTTAAAAAAAAAGAATTAGAGAACTCTGATCCATAATTTCTATCTATTAGAACTATATGGCACTACCATATTTGTAGGTAAAAAGTAATTGAATATTAGCAATCTGTGATATGGTTCAACGTAGTAAATTTGTGGCAGGCTTGAAAAGAGCTTCTTGAATTCTGTGACTATCAATTTAATTTTTCTATTATTGACGTAAGTAGCTCCATTTGGCAGGAGAATGACAGAGACTGCAAACAGACAAGTTGTCCACACCTATGTTTTTCTTTTTTTTCTTTTTTTTCACACCTATGTTTTTCAATGAGTAAAATGCAAAGACTAAGAAGGTTTAACAAATGTTGATGTGCAAAGCATATTTTAATATACCTCTAATGTGTTTGGTAACATGGACTTGGGTACTGTATTTCTAACTATGTGTCTTTGGTGGTACCTCTCTGTTCTGTATTCTATTCTAAAGCAGAGTGTGCTGACCAGGAACTACAGATTAATATCGTCAGGAGGGTTGAAATAACATGGGAATTTCTTTGGTTCCACTCTTTTACATTTTAAGGAAGCTCCAGGCCTGTATGCCCAAGCAAACATGTTTTCAAAGAGGTTAACTAGAACATCCCTCTCTTGATCCAAATAAAATATCTTAAGAAGAATAACGTAAGTCAAATTACTGATACCACCCTTCCACGTGGGCAGCACTTGAGTGAAATAGAAATACATTTTTTTTGTGTTGTGATTATTGCTTAGTGATCAACTGTTCAATTGAATTTGCCTTCGTTT
The DNA here is from genome assembly GCA_028533885.1 of Nasua narica. Lineage (NCBI taxonomy): Eukaryota > Metazoa > Chordata > Mammalia > Carnivora > Procyonidae > Nasua > Nasua narica. Next base: position 17,330,132 of record CM052813.1, read on the forward strand.
TCCATTTCCTTGCCTCTCAAGGCATAATTAAAGCCTGATGTCAAATCTCACTCGAGGTCTCATCAATAACTTCCACTTAACCACTTTTAAGAAGACAGTCAGCCTTTAGGCTTAGACAAGGAGGCTACAATTCACAACTTACTGTTTCGATGACCCTTAAAAGCCATCCCTGGTCAATAATTCAAACCAGTGTCTAACTCTCTGTATAAGGGAGAAGGAATTAACCTTTTGTGCCCTCCTAGCAATGTTTCATCTAGGTAATGTAAATCATTTAGATTGAAAACATAACAAGATAAAGAACAGATTTTGTTCTCTGCACATGGGTGAAGTGGGCTGTCTAAGAAAAGCAAAGCAGTCATTTCCCTGATGCTGGAAACAGAAAGAATGAACAATGCAGTGGTTGAGCTGCATTATAATGGCTGATGTTGGAAATAGAAGAGGTCAGAGCAGCACCAAATCACTGCAGTGATTGCCAAGAAGCAGGTCGCATGGAAAACAAATGCCATTTGAGCTATTGTACTAAGCCTTGTTTCATTACTTATAATAAACAAATACATTTCTACTTATTACCTCCATTACTCTCCTCCAAAACTCTGGTATTCTACCTGCTTTATACAAAGGAAACTGAAGCTACAAGATTTTAAATGACCAATTGGCTGGTGTATAGCAAAGGCAGAACTTGAATTCAAAGCCTCTGATTCCATGATCTGTGCTTTTTTCCGTTAATCCCACAACTGTTGAAGTGGTCTTGATTGTTCTCCACAGAAAGCCAGGAGGGGAAGTATGTTCGAGGCCAGATGGTGGACAGGTTCATCTCCCATCTATGGTGGATATCACAGAATTGATGACCTTTTAACCAATGACGATGAAGCCAAATTCATTGTCAAACTTCAAATTAGCAGTGATAATAGCATGAGACTTGGCAAGTAATTGTAGAGCTTAGTGCGATCATTTTTCTTTAATTTTTTGGAAGTCATAAAATTAAGCTTATATATATATTTTTCTTTTTTTAGCATAGTCCAAATAGTTCAGAAGGTATAAAGTGTAAACTCAATTATCTTCCCATCCCAATTTTTCACTCTCATGCCCACTCCCGTTCCTAAACTGCAAACATCTTAACTCTATCTCGTTTTAGCTAATCTGGTGCTTATCACCAGACTTGTAAATAGTAGGCTCACATTTAACTCTGCTCTTTGACATATAAATGTATAGCTTTTCTTTAAATTATATTTGAAAAAATGAGTAATTAAACCAACATTTACTACCTCCCACATGACCTCCATTCCTTTGTGTTTTTAAAATAATGATATATATATTTTGTAATAATTGCACATTAATTATAATTTGCTAATATATTAAAGATAATATATGTTAAACATATAGTGCTTATTATATATTATTAAGTTTTGTTTTTCTTTCCATTCCTTTGCAATTCTAAATGATATACTTGGTTAAATACCCATATGGGACGGATACACTGGAAAGTTTGACAGCAAGTTTTGTATATGGGTAGGGCTTGTGGATGGGAGGCTTCACCTCAGAGTAAATGGGAAGGTAACAATTTTACATGAGAGGACTTGCCGTAGAGCCAGATCCAACTTAATGTGGTACAATGTGGAAAAATTATTAGCTTAGGCAGATACAGGAAAGCTTCTCTATTTGATGATTAACGTGGAAATATTCTGTGTGTTACATCTTGTTGATAGAAGCTGACCTTGTTAAATCAGTAAATTTAGGCAGTCATGCCCTGGTCAAGAGGAAGGAAAATTTTTGTCCAGAAAGATACTTGATCTAGAAATTATAAAGGGGAAGAGGCAGTTCTTGGGGCTCTGAGAAAGGGGAGTGGGAAGGTGGTTCCCAAATGTTTTAGAAGACAGTCATCAAAAGGCCATGAAAATTGATTTTCACATGACAGGTAAAAGAGAAAACAGCGAGTCTGCAAGGTCTCAAGCATGTTTTGGCATGTTTTCTGTCATGTTTTTGAACAGCATAGATAAGCCAGATGTTTTAGGATCAACTTTGATTTGCTTGTATAACTAGCTAACTCTTTGAGGGAAACATGGACATGAGAAATTACGGAGACCATTCTCCTGGAGGTTTCTGTGAGTTAAGAGTGGGTTGCTTGAAGGTGTGCAGCAATGGACTGCTCTCCCTGTCTCTTGTACTCCTTGTCTGAGAGTATTGAGCACCCTCAGATAAAGCCAACACGTACACATACACACTCAAACACGCATAAATACATAGAAAATAAACTAATGTCTTATGTAACTATGCTTAGAGTAATAATCTTTGGCCAAGATTTTGCTCTTCTCTTTGTATGTTGCCCAGCTTCATCAAATAGAATTATCACATAAGATTTTGTTTTGAGATATTTCTTTTGAAGCAGATATATGGCCTCTGGATTACAAGAAAGTTATTTTTTATGATGTACACAAATTTGGGTGTCCATAGACACTACATTTGATCATTCAGAAAAACTCAAAAGATTTCAATATAGGATAACGGTTTCATTTTGCCCACGATGACTGGGCAAAATGACTCTCCATGCAACATCGTGAGTTGAGTGGAGGTGGCCCCTGTGGATAGAAAGTCCATAATTTAGATATTTGGAGTAGATATGACTTTGCGATCTTATTGGATTTAATGTTTGTATGGGCAGAAATATTACCAGATTAATTTATAAGGAGAAAAAAAAACTTTGTAAAAACGTTTCCTAATTTCATGCTTAGAAACTGGTCACCATACTTAACCAGCATATATTTAATAGCTAACTCATGGTCTTGAAGGTGTTCCGTAGGTTTGGGTTCCGTAGGTTTCTCCCAGACAACATAAGCTACATAAAGATGAACTTCTCCCAAAACACATTCTATACTAAATTATCAAATATTTTAAATGAGAGGATTTATGGGAGGTTTTATGTTTGCTATTTTAGCATGGCCTGTCCTCTTTCGTTTATTATTTTTTTCCTTTATATAACAGGTCGATAAATTTTACCTGAGTAATAAAGCAATTTTGTGGAAATCAATCTCCAGTCCTGATTTATTCTGAGTGGTTTGTGTCAGTGACTAGGAGATAATTCACAAGATATGTCTGCCGTTTGTCTGCCAACAGGGTCTCAGAGGCTGGCTGGAGAACAGTTTTATCTAATCCTCCTCAGTAACTCATCCCCAGAGATTCTCCATTCTGCTGCTTGTGGAAATGACTTGGGTGGCTAGCATGTAGGAACAGGGACTTAGAAGGAAGAGGGAGAGAGAGAAGGGGGGGGGGATGAGAGAGAAAAGTAAAGAAGGAGAGAGGAAGAGAGGTAGAAAGAATAAGTTCAAGAGAGCTTTTTAATTTGGTCTGGTGGAAACCAATTTTCGGTATGCGTGTTGGGGGAGGGTGTTTCCTACCAGAATGAAACAAGCAATAATGGTGGGTTAGCAGAAGGGGTCCAGACTTATTAAAGGAAATGCAGTTATTTTCTCAACTGAAGTAGAAGCTCACAGGAGGAAGTTCCGTAAACAATCTCAATGTGTGACTTAACAGCTGTCTTTTGCAGCCACTAACATTTTTAATATGGCAGGAAAAGATGGAGAGCAACATTGTAGAATCTTCTTCTTTTGTCTTTTCTTTCAGCTTATGCACGCGCACGTGCATACAAACATACACACTAGTCAGATGTTTTAATAATTAACTCTTTAGACTTTGGTTTGCGATATATTGAAAAAAAAATACGGGTGCCGGAAAAAACCACAGGTCTGCCTGGCAAGTGGGGCAGACGTGTAAAGCGCTTTTGTCGTCTGCCCATAATCTCAGATTGTCTTGTTTACCCCCCTGAATCTTGATCAGGCACCATTGCTGCGCTCCTGTCCTCAGCAGTCTTGTGAAGGAAAAATTAATTCTGAATTAGTGGCCCCATAACTGCCTGTTCTTCACATTATCTGTCAGGAAAATAAGCAGACAATAGCTATCTAAGTGGATTTCTGTTAGCTGCCATTCAAAGGAAAAGGGACAGGTGTTCAATGGGGCTTCTTTCTTTCCTCAACTGCTATTTAACAATACGTACAAGAGGAGTTTAATTGCCTGTACCCACCTGCACCCTTGTCATTTCTTGGTTTTATTGGTTTTAAATGAAAATATTAAGTGCACTCTAGTAACAGTGGCTAAGTGACATTTTGATTGAAATATACAGGGAAATGTATAATGGAAGCAGCCACTATTATAGTTTTAATAGAAACTGAAAGAAGTAACATCCAGGACAACATTTTTGCTATTGTTATGCATATAGCTAGTCCTGAGAAGGGTAATTAGGGACTGAAAAAAATGGTTGTTGTTTAAAGAGGTCTTTCACCTTAGCTACCTGACTTTTCTTCCTAGAAAAATGAAGTGGCCTGGCTGTGGCATTTTTCTTTTATTAAGTACTGATTAGGTAGCATCCATCATCAAGTATGCATTGGACTACCCTTCCTCTTCTCTAGAATCACAATTTACCCGTTTCTAGAGAGAACTTGGATTTGTGGACAAGAGTATGGGATGAAAACAAAGATTCCTTGCAGCTGACCAGGTGGAAAGGGGCTTTCTAACCAGCTGGCAAAGACTTGTGTTTGTCCGAGCCCCCATCTCCTAGACTCAAAATTGAGAAAGAAAACAGTCGAAGTAAAAATGATGCTATGAATCATTTTCAGTGCATGTAATGGCTTTAAATTTTACTGTAGTTAAATCTTGTTTGTTATAAGAACAGTAGCAGTCTTGTGTAATGAATGCTAAATAAATAGAAAGCACCATCATTCCCAGTGAACATATATGCACATACAGGCACCCACACAAATTACCCCTTAGAGTTTTAAGTGCTAGGATACAGAATTAAAGATCTCATAAATTTCACATATTTTTATTTAAATTTAGAATGTTTTCTGGAGAGCATGGAGTGGCAGAGAACAATTTGTCCTTCATTAAGAAGGTTCCTAAATGTAGATAGTCATGTTAAAGAGTAGTAATGTGCATATATTTTCTTCAGTAGTTCTCTGTTCATCCATGATAAAAAAAAATGTGAAAGGTTTACAGTATATTATAATGCTGAAGGGTAAAATAGAAATCCAGCAGGACATATGTTTCATACCTGTACATACACATAATTATCCCTGGTATTTTTTTCCATTACACACCTGTACAAATGATCTTATTCATTCATTCATTCATTCACTGATTTATGGGTTGGTTCATTCATTCATTCATTCATTCATTCATCCACCTATCCCTTTACTGTATTAGAATCTTTGAGTTGCAAGTTGTGAAACATTCAACTAAAACTGCCCTAAGAAATAAAGGCCATTTATGGGGCGCCTGGGTGACTCAGTGGGTTAAAGCCGCTGCCTTCAGCTCAGGTCATGATCTCAGGGTCCTGGGATCGAGCCCCACATCGGGCTCTCTGCTGAGCAGGGAGCCTGCTTCCCCCTCTGTCTGCCTCTCTGCCTACTTGTGATCTCTCTCTCTCTCTGTCAAGTAAATAAATAAAATCTTTAAAGAAAGAAAGAAAGATCATTTGCGAACTCAAAACAAAATGACCCGAGGCAGAGCAGTTCCCTATTTACTACTTAACAGAGTTACTACTTAACAGAGTCATCAAAGAACCAGATTGTCTTCATATTTCTTTTCATTCATTTAAGCTTTTCATGTCTATACTTCCCTCTCTCTCTCTCTTTAAAGATTTTATTTATTCATTTGAGAGTGAGAGAGAGAGAGAGGGAGAGAGAGGGAGGATGAGCATTGGGAGCGACAGAGGGAGAGGGAGAGGTAAAACAGACCCCCTGTTGAGCTAGGAGCCCATTGTTGGGTTCAATCCCAGGACCCCAATGAGCCAAAGGCAGATGCCAACTGAGCCACCCAGACACCAACTGAGCCATTCCCTCTCTTTATTGCAGATTGGCTAGAGGTTCACGTTCTTAAGGGACAATATCGAAAGGCAGGAAATTTGAGTATCTTTATATTTATTTATTTATTTATTTATTTATTTATTTATTTGACAGAGAGAGAGAGAGAGAGAGAGATGACAAGTAGGCAGAGAGGCAGGCAGAGAGAGAGGAGGAAGCAGGCTCCTTGCTGAGCAGAGAGTCCGATGCGGGGCTCGATCCCAGGACCCCGAGACCATGACCTGAGCCGAAGGCAGAGGCTTTAACCCACTGAGCCACCCAGGTGCCCCATTGAGTATCTTTATTTTTATTTGGAAGAAAATCCAAGAAAGCCCAAGTCCCATTGGTAAAACTGGGTTACCGGCCCTTCCCTTCACCAATCCTGGAAATGAGGCTTGGGATTTCCATTATTAGCTTAGAACAACCATGATTTTGGCTGGGGTAGTGGAATGCTGGTAAATGTTTAATAATCTGTTCTCTGGGGAGGGGAAAAAAATAACAAGGACTGATTATAGCACTGGCTGATTTCCATGGTACAAGTATTCTCATCGTGGCTGTTTTAGGCTACCTACCTGACTTCATAAAGGCAGAGCTGGGAAGAGATGTGCATACCTGATGCCACAAACCAAGGTGAAATATTCCAGCACATACCAGGCTGGGTGCATGTTCCCTGGTGTATTGTCACCACCACCCATCTGAAGTGGGGTGATTTTAGAGAGAAATAAGGGGAAACTGACATGTTACCTGCAATGTCTGCCACATCCTTGTGTTCATTCATTTAACACATGATTTTGATGCCCTCTGGGTGTCAGATATTAAGGATAAGTACTAGGCATCTTTGAGGGAACTACCTTAACTATGCCCTTAAACAGAGAATCTTCTCATTCCCACCATTCTTACTGATGGAGCATTGAGCATTATACCATGTGACTGCTCCCCATTCCCCTCCCAATTATGATTGACCTGATTGGGAACTATGTACAACCTGGTAATAGGGCTCTGCATAGGGAAGACTTGGACAAACCAGACATTTGAAGTCATTTATTGTATTTAGTGTTGGACCTAATAGGTTTTGTTGCATTAAGGTAAGCTGATTTATGCAATATGAATAATCAATAGACTGTAATAAAAAAAGGGAAAATGGAGCTGGTCATCCGAGAATAGAAAAATAAGAGATGTAGTGGGGTCAGAGATGTATGAAAAGAGTGATCTCAATTCCTGACTTTTAGTTCTAATCTACCTGAGGCCCAGTGAGTGGTACTTTCCTACCTGTCCTTGAATAAAGCCTTAAAATATATCCTTGTGGCCCACTATTTTATTTTCTCCATTGATTATAGGGATTTTTTTAACAATTATTTTTATTATCTCAAATGGGTTCCAATTAATTGTAATCAAAACAGTTTTTTAAAAAAATTTTGTTTGTTTGTTTGTTTAGAGAGTTCACTCAAGCAGGGGATGCACAAAGGGAGAGGGATAGAATCTCAAGTAGACTCCCCACTGCCGTAGAGCCCAACGGAGGGCTCAGTCTCATGACCCTGAGCTCAGTCTCATAACCGGAGCCGAAAGCAAGAGTTGGATGCTCAATCAACTGAGCCATCTAGGTGCCCAACAATCAAAATAATCTTCACTGGAATAGAACACAGCGAGTATGAACCTCCTCCTGTCCATGAGCTTATGTCTAACAGTGGAGATACAGAAATAAAATAGCAGGCAATGACTTTGTAGTGCAAAAATGCTTCACTTAGATAAAGTACACAACATAATGGGAGCACATTGGAGGGACATTTTTGCCTAGTCTTCAGGGAGCAAATATTTTAAGAGTTGCAGAATTCCTTTAGTTTGTTGTACCATCAGGAGAACTTTTGTTCACTCAAATTGTAAGACTATGTTTTCAGGTATGAATTTTTGGGTCTTAACTCTTTCCCTATTCTTTCCAGATTCCAGATTCTGGGGTCTCTTATTTATTGGACTGCTCTTAGACCCAAAGAAGGGAGACAAGCAATTGTCATTACCACCTCTAGATCAAGGCAGAAACTCCAATAAAGAAGTGGAAAGGCACATCTCATACACCTTTCACATGGAGTACATTTGCACAAGGGACATTAAGGAACAGATGTGGTGTCATCATTTTCTCTAAAGTAGTTCTGAAGAATTAGGGTGTTCAGATACAGTAAAAGCCACGCCAAAATAAAATAAAAAGATAACAAGAAAAAAAAATCAGAAAATATTGTCTAAAATACCTTTCTTCTGAAGTATGATGAAGGGGTTCTACCTTGTGTAGGCAAAATAGAATGTGTGGCTCCATAAGCAGAGTTTTCTGTTTTAAGGGACTTCTGGCACTAGATTAAGTCCTTCCCAGAGAATATAGATCATCCATTCTAGAGACACATTTTTAGGTAAAATACAAAAATAAACAGTTCTATATTTCGTGCAAACCCTTCCTTTTACTTTGGCGTTGGCCTTGCTGGCTCCATTCCCATTTATGCAATTATACCCTAATTATCTGAAGCTCACCCTGCTGTCCCTTCAGCTGGTTAAGGGGTTCTTCTTTACCTCTCCTTTAACAGTCTGCTAAGTGGCTGTAGGACCCTTACTATGTTTGCTGTGTCTTCTGTTAGCACCAAAACCATCTTAGGGCCACATATTAATAGCAGACTCTACCACACTGGATGGCAGAAATGTGTGTTAAAATGCAACATGCCAGTGTGTTAACAAAGAACACAGAGGATTTTAGGGCAGTGATACTACTCTGTGACAAGGTCATGATGGATATGGGCCATTTTCATTTGGTCCAAACCAACAGAATATACAATACCCAGAATGTTGCCTGAAGTAGATCATGGACCCTTGGTGATAATGATGGGTCAGTGTAGGTTCATCAGTTGTAACAAATGTATCACTCTAGTGGGACAGGTTGGGAATAGGGGAGCCTCTGTATCAGAAAAGGCAGGGAAATCTCTGTACATTCCCTCAGGTTTGCTGTGCACCTGAACGTAAATAAATCCTGTTATTAAAAAAAAAAAATAGGCACATACTTACAGTCTGAGAGCTCAAGCAAGAAGATAGAGCATTGCCTTGTTTAAACTCAACTGAGAATACCTGTGTCAGGCAACTTAAATTTCTTGCCACTCTGCACACATGCCCAAAGACCATGGAAGTACTGTTTGATTGCAGGTTTACAAGTGAATTCTAGGGAGTAGGCAAAGTTACGAATATGGGATTCATGAATAATAAGAATCAACTATATATCCAGCCTGATTCTGAATTAGTCTCACCATGATTCTTAATTAGCATAGATATTTGGTTTACAATAGATTATATCTATCATTTCTATGATTTTAAGATGAGAAGCTAAATTTCCTTTTCCTCCTATGATCTCTGTGTTGACTTTCAGACTGATTTGCTTTCAAATAATATTTCTACCACTTATTAATGTGTCCTTGGATAGGTTGTTTAACCTATTGCAACTTTAGGTTTGTTATCTATAAATGAGAGGGAAATAACACCTAACCCTGCACAATTGTTGTGAGAAGTAGGGAGATGACGATGATAAAACACACCACCCTATCAGGCCCATTATGGGAGTTGATGGTTACCTACTCTGATGCCTACTCCAGTGGCTACCAAAGAAAAGTAATTAGGTCCTGTGAGTTTGATATAGGCACATGCGGAAGCTCGTTTATGTAGTCAGTCTTTCAGTCATTCATTTATTCATTCGTAATTCAATATTTACTGAATACTTAGACTATGCCAGATACAAAGCAGGTGCTAACAGCGCAAAAACTAACATTGAATTGAATAAGGAGCTATCTAAGCAAATCACATAAAATGAAAATACATGTTTGGTTGAAGGTAGCACAGACTGGCAAGGTTGGAGAGGACTTCACAAAAGAAACAGTGGCTATGCTAAATCTTAAGGAGGTTTAAGAATTTACTACGTGAACAAAATCAAGAATCATGTTTTAGGAGGAGAAATTTATTTTCTATGAAAGCTATGATGTAAAGAGAATATGACACATTTTGAGCAAGAATTTTGATATCATGCAAACCTACAGTTCAGTGTCAAAAGAAGGAGCAGGACATATCAGAGGAAACCAAAGTTAAGTCTGGCTGAAGATTTTAAACCTTATTCGGAGGTCAATGGAAAAAAACAGAGAAAACTGTTAAAATAGGGATTGATATAAGTCAACTTGCGTTTATGACACTCACTTGGTCACTGATAGGAAGACCATCTGGAGGAGCAATACTGAGAAAAGGAGACAGTTTATGAGGTCATGATACTAGCTCATTGTAAAGAGGTTGGGACCTAACTAGTGGCATGACAATAAATAAAGCTTCACCCAAATGAGAATGAGCAGAAGTTATTTATCAGAACTTGCTAGAGCAAGGGAGTTAGCCCACCATCCCTTGCGTTTGTCAGAGACTCAAAGGCAGGCATAGGAGTGGGAAAGCTTACAGTGGAAAGAAGGAGAAAGCCTCCAGGGTGCTCTGAATGAAGGCGGTTGACATGGGAAAGCTGTAGGTAGGCAGCTAACAAGAAGCAGGCCATGATGTGTGATTGGTTAGGGGTATGTAAATGGCTTCCTCTGCTTGGTCTCAAGTTAGAAGTGGGGGACAAATTAGAGAAGCTGTCAATTTTTAGTCAAGACCTGGATGTTTTGGACCAGGGTTACCAGGGTTATTGTTTTGCTTGTTAGAGATATTAGTTAGACTTTAGATTCATTACAGTAAGTAATAGGTTGCTTTCCTGGGCTAAGTGCTGCAGGTTATGGATCAGAATTTCATCTTTACAAATGGTCTGGCCACTGTCTGACTGCATCTTCAGTGTCTAAGTGGGTAGTGGATTTTAGGAAATCATAAGGGTCCACTGAGATAGAAGATAAAACCGATATTCAGACAGGAGCTGTGACTTGCCCATGGTCACATATCACAGACAGTGTGTGGGGTAAGAATGAAAATCCCTTGATCCTCTCTAGTGCAATTACTAATTTTCTACATTGCATCTAAACTACCTGATCAATAGTTATAATAAGAAGTGGGAGGATGAAAAGGAAGCAGAAGTAGTTTAGATTAGGTGCGCCTGGGTGGCTCAGTTGGTTGAGCGGCTGCCTTTGGCTCAGGTCATGATCCCGGAGTACCGAGATTGAGTCCCACATCGGGCTCCCAGCTCCATGGGGAGTCCGCTTCTCACTCTGACCTTCTCCCTTCTCATGCTCTCTCTCACTCTCTCTCTTTCCTAATAAATAATAAATAAAATCTTTAAAAAAAAAAAGTAGTAGTTTAGATTAGTAAACACGAGCATGTTCTAGTCTTCCCATTATCTCCGTAAGGGGGAAACTCTTCTCTGCACTTCAAAATATTTTCGTCAACTGCATTGTGATTTTTCTACTACTGTGTGCTTTATTCTGTGTATTCTGCACAAACGTGGGACTAAAAGAATAAAATAGAAACTGAGTGAATGGGGGGCGCCTGGGCGGCTCAGTAGGTTAAAGCCTCTGCCTTTGGCTCAGGTCATGATCTCAAGGTCCTGGGATCAAGCCCCACATCAGGCTCTCTACTCAGCATGGAGCCTGCTTCCCTCCTCTCTCTGCCTACTTGTGATCTCTCTCTCTGTCAAATAAATAAAAAATCTTAAAAAAAAAAAGAAACTAAGTGAATGGAACAGTTTTTATTTGGATAAACTGCCTCAACCTATATGTCTTACCTCAAGGAAAAGCTACTTCTTTATTCCTTCTCTCTATGCCATGTGAAACATTTTTCCTTACTGGATTAAAAAAATACTGAATGATTTGATTTGAGACAAGGATTAAATGTTAGTAAAAGTTTCATACTTGATCCTGAGCAATAGAGATGAATGTCTGAAGACTCACAAGCTATTAGCAGATCAAGCAAGCCTGACAAAAACTACAGATAAAATAGAGCCAATAAGCATATCATCTTGGTTTTCCATGCCCACAAAAATCCAATAAGTAAAGACTGATGATATGAAAGTGCTTTAAAAAGAAAAAAGATTGGGGCCCACGTGGGTGGTTAAGCATCCGACCCTTGATCTCAGATCAGGGCTTGTTCTCAGGGTTGTGAGTTCAAGTCCCTCAACGGGCTCTGCTGGGCTCAGACCCTACTTTAAAATTTTTTTTTAAAAATTACAAAAATATTTTTAAAAAGATTGGGAGGGAGTGGGATACAGTTAAAAGAAACTGCTAGTAAATTGTTTTAAAATGTCAGAAACAAAATATTTCTTCTGCCTCCGATACATTTATTTATACCCAGTCAGTGGCAGAAACAGAGTGAAGAAGCTGCTTGCCTAGAATTCAAGCCTTCTGTACCATTGCCTCTTAATTTCACCTGGCCAGGCTCTTTGCATTTTATAGGCTAGCTGCACCTCAGTGAACACTTTAAATGGCTAATGACTGAAACTCACTTCATAGCTCCTTCAGCTTTGCTTTCTTTCCCTGAAGACTGTTGGAACGAATGAATTGAGGGCAGAACATTTCTGTCCACTCCCCTTGTTACCAAAGGCTTTAAAGGACAAATATTTCAAGCAAGAGGAGTTTTCCTCCCATGTTGGGGTTCACATTTCCCCTCAACCATCTTTGTGCCCCCAGAACTGACTGCTTAGTGTCGGAACTCGTCAGGAATCTATGATCTTCAAGGGGAAGGGAAACACCAACCTTAGACCACAAGCCAGAACACATGCTCGTTTCATTAACAATGTGAAAATAACATCCATCATCATGTGGATCAAACGTTACTAATCTTCTTTAACTGCCTTATCAAAGTGGATCCTCCAGATAATCAAAGAAGTAGGCTTCCAAGACCTCTTTTCTACATAACCACATACCCCAAAATAAGATCTGAAGAAGATGCTGGGACTGCCAGTTGCAGAAAATCTCAAGACTCCTGCTTCCTAGGAAGAGGGAAAAGCAGTAAGAATCCAAAAAACTGGAGAATAGAACTGTCACATTATGTCAAGCTCATGATTCACAGTTGCCCACTGATTAAAGTTCTTAACAGCTTCCTGCTGCATAGGATCAGGTGTACATTCTTGGCCAGGCGTGTCCAGCCTTTGATGACCTGACCTTTGGTCAGTTCACCTTCTGCTGCCAGCCCACTCCACTTCCCCTGCCTCCTGCACCCCGAGTGCTCCTCTCCAGGCATAGAGCATTTCACATTGCTCCTTCCCTCCTTACAGTTCACCTGTTTGACCAGATTGTCCATCTCTCAAGACCTCAGGCCATTGTTATTTCTTCTACGAAGGCTTTTCTTGTCCCAAGACAATTCTCTTTTTTTCCTTTGTTCTGCCACCACCATTTCTTGTATTTACTCAATAATCTTCCTACTCAGTAATGTTTATTGCAAATGTGTCTGTCTTCTCCCCCAGAGAGAGCCCCTTGAAAGCAGTAAGTATATCTATCATTACTCATCTCTCGAGCCAAACACATTTCCTGGCACAATAATAATGGTTGCACATAATAAGTATTTACTGAATAAATGAATTAATATATGACAGCAGTTATAAAATTCTACTTCTGACAATAGATGTTTAATAAAAGACCTAGGTAAGTCATTTTCCTTCTTAGAGCATTATAAATATGGCTTCCATAAATATAATATTTTTGTGATACAGATATTTTTAGCCTCTTTGGGTAATGTTTATTTCATACTTTATAGATGTTTAGTTCGTCTTCAGTTTTTTTTGAGGGAGAACTTCAAGGGATAACACCAATTTCTAAATTATGCTGAATAAGCCCAGTCCAATTTTATACTATTTTCGCCCCCCATGATTTTCTAGCTATACTTTATTCCTTTGGAAAACTGAGAAGTTATTACTTTTAAATTGTGTATTTGTTGGCATAATGGTAACTGATTGACACATACAATTCAGAATCTTGGCCAGAGCTGTGTCCAGGAGATCAAAAGATGTCATTAGAAATCTCCCACTTTTCCAGGCCCTCTGGGAGGCTCAGTTGGTTAAGCATCTGACTCTCCATTTCAGTTCAAGTCCTAATCTCAGGGTCACGGGATCGAGCCCTGCGCTGGGTGTGAAGCCTGCTTGAGATTCTCTCTCTTCCTCTCCCTCTGGCCTTGCCTCCACTCCCATGCTCTCATTCTCTTTCTAAAAAAAGAAAAGAAAAGAAATCTTGCACTTTTCTTATTTTTCTTAGCTCTACTTATGTCTGTGTTGTTTTCATTCCTTTAAGCAATATCCATATGATGGCAAAGATAACCACTGGCAGCCTTAGGCTCCCCTAGTGTTTCCACTAAGTGATCCTAGTGAAAGACCATGTTTCCCTCCCTGTGGGATAAGCACAAGTCATGCAGATGGCTCATTGGCCCGAATTGTGTCCCATGGCCATCTTTGGACCAGTCACTGTCGCACTGGACACTAATTGGATAGAACTAGATCATAAACAGATCCTCATGCTAGGGATGGTATGAGATTAATTTTGGCCTACTGTACCAGAACTAGATGTTTTAGGAATGTAAAAGAGATTATTTCCCAAAAGAGATACCAAGCAAACAAACAAAAAATATTTTGGCCCACCACAAATATCTTTTGCTTATTCTCCACAGCTGTCCTATGTCTTCCTTGAACTTAAAACAATCAGAATGCCATAAAGTATACAGTATTAGAACTGCCATCAGATTGTAGAATACAGTAACATTCTGTTTTGCTTTTAAACATTGGTAGTAAACATTAGAAGATTTATGGGTTTTCTTTTTGTCTTTTTTCCACATAAAGCTTTGTCTTGAGCAAGTATTTATAACTCTTTGCTCCCATTCCTGACTCATAATTGATTGCTTTGAGCCCAGCACTCTCTGAAGAGAGTTCAATTTTTATTTTTCTCGATTATTTGCCTTGCACTAAGATCTTATTAAATCCACTTGCCACTTTGCTGCGCACTTTCAAAGCTTCAGAGATTGCTCTGCCATTTATCCCACCCTGTATCTATCCAAGGATGGAACACTGAGAAGGGTTTACTCTAATATTTAAGCTACATAAGCTTTCTGTGCCTAATTTCTCCAGAGTAACTTGTGATATCCTTACATCAAAACATAATGACAATAAACCTAATCACAAAAGCAAAATATCCCAGTTTGACAACCCTTGTCATTTATGGAGTCAGTGCCAAGTTTTATTGTTGGAATCTTCCAGAGCCACAGCTGGGTCTGGGGGATGCAACTGTGGGAAACACAGCATGTAATTGTGAAATGCTATCGTAATGGGGGTAACAGCATTCCTGTCACAAGGCAGAACCTGACTGCAGTTGGTATATCTTTATAGAGCTGTTCGAAATTCATCACACCATAAGGAAGTAAGATTCCCCTTTCAGAAAGCCACTTTGGCCAAATGTACAAAAATTCAAAGAAATCATAATATACTTCAACAATCACATAGTTAATCATACAGCTAATCTGCTCAGTTACCAAATGTAGCAATCATACCTTTACCAACGTTATTTCCTAAATTGATTTCCATGACATAAGTATACTTTATGGGGTGTCTCTGCATTCTCCTTCTTTATGTTCTCCTCCTTTTCTACCCTATAAAAGTGTGTCCCCACAACCCCTCCATAGACTATAATCTTGCCCCTCTGCACCCTCTTTTTGGCAGTTTCTTATATATGCACCATTTCCGTGAATAATGCATACCTCTGTATTTTTAGCTACACTTTTCTTCCAAACTCTAGAACTGAATTTTTTCATGTGCACTAAATATTTACATTCAAGTAGCCCTTTAGGACTTCAAATTATTTACCTGTAAAACACAATTTGACACCTCTGCACTAAACATTTCTTTCTCCCAATTTTCTTTCCTCCATCTCTCCCACCTGTTTTCTTTCTTTTTTCTTTATTTAGCTCATTATACTATTTTATTCTGATACTACCCAAATACTGTTGTACTGTGTACAATAGTAATAATATAAAAACAGTAGAACAGCAAAAATTTCTTAGGATTTTAACTTTTATGCATCAGCTAAACCAAAAGAGCCAAATATTTCTTGGGATTTTAGTTCTTATGCAATTATTACCCCCCAAAAAAGGTAATATTACAGATTTAAAACATTCAATATGACAACAATAAACTGATCTTTTGTTTCAAAATAACCCAGTGGACTTTTGGCTAAGAAATGATAACTTTTTAATATAGACAGTGGCAACATAGGGTTCATTATAATGTTCTACTACATAGATAGATAAATGCATTGTTCAAAATAATATTGGAAACATCCCAATTTACTATCACAGTAAAATAGATCAATATTTTTGTCATAGTCATACAAAGAAATATTAAGAAAAATGGAGATACATATCAATACAGAAGAATTATTTATAAACAAAATGTTGAGCAACGAGTAAATCACAGAAAAAATTACAAAATGATTTTATTTATAAAAAGTTCTAGAGGAAACAAAACTACATACAGGGATGATATATGTGTGGTTAATGTGGGCTGCATATATATGTGGTGTATCCATAAAATGTCACATATGGCTCCTCGGGTGGGTAGGAGAGGGGTACATAAAGAGTATAAAATATATTTTTAATATATCTCTTCAGCTGAATGGAGAGTATATAAACATTTTATAATTTCTCACAATTATTGTAAATAAATTATATACATTCTTTTGTATGTCTGATATCTTTCACAAAAAGAATAGAGGCAGAATGAGTTTCTAAATGATGCATTCATAAAATTTCAGACAAGTTACATAAAGTTTTCACTCTAGTTCAAAAGGACAAACCAGGGGTGCCTGGGTGGCTCAGTTAAGTGTTTGCCTTCAGCTCAGGTCAGAATCCCAGGGTCCTGGGATTGAGCCCTGAGTCCTAGGGCTCCCTCCTCAGCAAGGAGTCTGTTTCCCCCTCTGCCTGCTGCTCCCCCTGCTTGTGCTGTCTCTCTCTCTCTCTCTCTCTCTGACAAATAAATAAAGAAAATCTTTAAAAAAACAAAAAGACAAACAAGATGAAACTTTACCAAAAAGCATCTGATAGATGCAACTGAAAAATTCAGTTCTAGAGTTTGGAAGAAAAGTGTACCTAAAAATACAGAGGTATGCATTATCCATGGAAATGGTGCAAATACAAGAAACTGCCAAAAAGAGAGTGCAAAGGGGCAAGATTATAGTCTATGGAGGGGTTGTGGGGATACACTTTTATAGGGTAGAAAAGGAGGAGAACATAAAGAAGGAGACTGCAGAGACATATAGTATAGTATACACTTATGTCATGTCATATAGTATACACTTGTGTCATGACAAAAAAAATGGATGAATGATATAGCAGTCACTGTCATACTCCATTTTGAAGTTATCGTTCTTTCATTAGTTTACAACTTAATACCATTAGGGCCAGAGAATATAGATTTTAATATCAGTTTATTTGAAATTTGTTGAAACTTACCTTATGGAAAGTCAGTTCCTGGAAAAGTTAATTTTGTGTTTGAAATGAATGCATATTCCCCACTTATAAAAGCCAGGAAATCTGTCTGTAACAACTTAAACACGCTGTTCAAATTTCCTTATCCATACTGATTTTTTTGTTTGTTTAGTATATCAATTGCAAAGAGAAGTACATTAAAATTTTCAATTATGATAGTATTTGTCCAAGTCCATTCCTGCTGCTGTAACAAATTACAGTAGATGGAGTTGTTTATAAACAACAGAAATTTATTTTCCACAGTTTTGGAGGTTGGGAAATCCAAGATCAAGATTCAATGACAGATTCAATGTCTGGTGAGAACCCACCTCCTAGTTCATCAACAGTAGTCTTCTTGCTGTGTCAACATGGTAAAGAGGGAGAGAGGGAACTCCCTGGGCCATCTTTTTATAACACTATTAGTCCCATTCAGGAAGACCCTGCCCTCATAATCTGATCACTTCCCAAAGGTCCTACTTCCAAATACCATCACACTGGTTATTAGGTTTCAAGGTATAAATTTTGAGGAGGACACAAATGTTAAGTTTATAGCAGCTTTTTTGTCATTTTTTTCCTTGTGATTTTGCCAGTTTGCCCTATACATTTTGAAGCTATGTTATTAGGTATACAAGCTTAGATTTTTTTTTTTTAAATCTTCCTTGTACATTAAAGTTTTATCAATATGTTTTAATATTTTTATATTTTCTTACAACGTGAGCTTATAATATAAAGAACTTATACAACTCAGTGCCAAAAAACAAATAATAAAACTTTTTAAATGGGCAGAGTACATAGATAGACATTTTTTCCAAAGAAGACATACAGATGACCAACAGAGACATGAAAAGATGCTCAACATCACTAATCATCAGGGAAATACAAATCAAAACCACAATGAGATAACACCTCACACCTGTCAGAATGGCTAAAATTAAAAACACAAGAAAGAACAAGCAAAAAAAAATAATTTCAGCTTAATAAATTTTTTATTATACTTATAGCAGCTTTCTTTTGGTTGGTTTTTATAAGGATGCATCTTAATATTCAAGTTTTCTAGGTCTTTATGGTTTTGTTTTTTGTGTTTCCTTATGTGTGTGTGTGTGTGTGTGTGTGTGTGTGTGTATTTTAGAGAGAGTGTGTTCCTAGGAACAAAAAGCTTATGGAGGTGGAGGGAGTGAGTGGAGGAATAGATAGAATCTTACGCTGGTTCCATGCAGAGCCCGATGTGGGGCTTGATATCATAACCCTTAGATCATGACCTGAACTGAAATAAAGAGTTGGATGCTTAACTGACTGAGCCATCGAGGTGCCCCACTAGGTCTTTATGTCTAAATGTGAATTTGTAAACAAGAAAACTTGAATGTTACTTTTTTCAATCTTTGTTTTTTAACCAGAATGCTTGTAGTTCTTACTTATTCTGATTGCTGATGTATTTGTTTTTATTTTCCTATTTTATTTAGAGTCTAATTATTATATACATTTTAATATGCATATTCTTTTGGGTTAACTGGACTTTTACACTTCAATTTCCATATTTCCCTTCTAATAGTTTGGAAGTTATATTTTGTAAAAATTATTTTAATGAATAATGTAGAAAATCTGCATGCCCATTTCAACAATAAATTCCAAAGTTAATTGATATATATCTGTTGCTCAGTTAACAGTATTAACACAGATTGAGTCACTTAAAACCACATACTTATTATCTTTCAGTTTCTGTGGATCAGGTGTCTGCGTACAGATTAGCTGGGTCATCTGCTCAGGAGTCCCTCAGGGTTAAAATGAAGATGTCTTGGACTCAATAAATGTACTTGTTTTTTATTAGACATTTGGCTTTTTAATATCTACAATCTTTTGGAGTCTGAATCCATATTGGTTATATTTTCTGTATTCATGGTAGCTTGATAACATGTTTCCAGTTACTTTTAGTGACTTATTTTATTGTGAGTTTGTATACCTTTTACTCTTACCTTTGGAAAGTCTTTGAGACCAGGTCTTTGTTTTTTTATTTGGTGTATACTAGGCATATCAGGGCAGCTATTTAAAGGTCAGATTTAAACTAAGTTTAGGGTTTATGGATTTTTCAGATTAGTAGTTATTACAAATTCTGGCCTCAAATCCAAATTTATGTAGGTTTTTGTTAGCATATTAGGTATTAGTTCTCAGAACATGAATTTATTTTTCTCGGTCCTACCAGAGCAAGGACAAACATAGACCTGTGAAATTTGGGAGTTCCGTTATATCACGTTCAGTTTTAGCAATTTAGTAGGAAGTTCAAACATGAGCTTCCAGTTGTGTTCTCCTGGTAGGGTCATACAGACAATGCTTACTTCCAACCATGGTGTATGTATTGCCAATTAGAGAAATACACCGGAGCCTTGAGGTCTTGAGTTTTTATTAAGGGTCAGTCATATAGACATGACTGACTATTTTTGTGTTTGACCTTAGTCTATAGGTCCTCTAAGAGTCAAGTTGATTCTGCATGGGGCAAAGCTGTCACCGTAAATCATACTGTTAACAGGACTATCTGGTATGGTCCAAGACCATCAGGTAAACAAAAACATTTTTATCAGGCACAGCATTCCAAGGGCCTAGAGATTATTTCCTAGGAACAAAAGACAAGGGAAATATCTCTCTTAGGATAAGATTAATCTTTTATTAAATAGTTTGTATCTGCATCGTCTCCCTGCGTGGGTTTCCGCTACACTCAATCCCCTTATTTGGCTTTTAAAGTTGTCTCACTTGATAAGGCCTAGATTTATTTGGGATCTCAGAACTAATCTTATACCCTAGTATATCCCAGGTTTTATTTCTAGATAAATAATATAATGGATGGTATATGAAAACCTGAGTTCCGGTCTGTCTGGAATGGACACTTCCCCCAGGCCAGACATTGGCTTCATATTTGTCTCACCTCTAAATTCATGATATTTTATCATTTTTGGCTGCTAAAGAATTATCTTACTTTCTCATCCTCCCAACCATGAACTGAACTGAATGTTTTTTTAATCTAAAATTTTTTTTAAGATTTTATTTATTTATTTGACAGAGAGAGAGAGAGAGAGAGAGAGAGATCACAAGTAGGCAGAGAGGCAGGCGGGGGGGGCGGGGGAGGCAGGCTCCCTGCTGAGGCGAGAGCCCAATGCGGGGCTCGATCCCAGGATCCTGAGATCATGACCTGAGCTGAAGGCATAAGCCCTAACCCACTGAGCCACCCAGGTGTCCCTAATCTAAAATTTTTAATTGTAATGAACTGAGTGGATTTTATAAGCATCTAATCGTCCCTATTTTTAGTAATGAAAATTAGGGCATCTGGAACTTAGATCTTAGAAACATTTTTGCATCCTTGCATTTTACATGGAAACAACTGGTGAAAAGTAGCTATTTAATATCTACCTTACCTGAAGCAGTCTCCTTTGAAATAAAATTCCCATTAAGGTATACCCTCAAGAAAATCCCTTACATGGGGCTTGAGAGTCTCCCAGCCTCCATTTTAGCCTTCTCATGGAAAACAGGTCCAATTTAAAGACTTCAGTTGTTAACACAGCAGCCTATAAAAAAAATTTCTTACTCTTTCCTGTAGGAGGCTCTGTATTTGCAGTTAGAGGGGAGGACACATAGTATCTAAGTCCTCTGTAATTCATCTCTCGCTTGCTCTTTTGATATACCTCTCTGATCTGTCTTGTTTCCCATGTTCTGGAAAAGATTAAGGGACAGCTTGCTTATCAGAATCTCTCAGAAGGTAAAAGAACATATGATTTTAAGACACAAATGGATACTTTCTGCATCCAGTGATATAGTTGCCCACTGCGACATCTTTTGGATTGTCTCACAAGGGACTTGATTCTGGGCAGCAGGAGATCCCTCTGGAGTCTGTTCTCATTTTAGCTCTGTGATCTACTCTCATAGGGCTAATGGAGTCCAGAAATTGTTAAGGCACCTGAACATTTTAAGCACCCTCCCTTTATTGGTAGAGTCACTGAAGGTTAAACCTGATATTTAATTTTACTAGATTAAAAATGAATTAGAGGGAAAGAAGATAAAGTGAGGGAAGGAAAGGAAGAAGGGAAGGAAGGAAGATGTTTTGCGAGGAGGCCTATGTTGTTTGTTTATACTAAATTATATTCCAGTGATAGTGAGAACTGTTTGACAGTGTTGATTATGATCTACCACTGTCCCATGGTAAAATTTTAGATCAATTGAAGAGAATATAAAACACTTCTATTCTAACTTCACGGATAAAGAAAGGGTTAATTGGAACTTAATTGTAGTTTCAACTCAGAAGTGTGCTTTTTAACATCATGTAGAGTGAATGAAAAATTTGTCTGCCAAGAACAAGTTTTTTGACTTTTGACCTTTAATATTCTCACAGAAGGAATAGGAAAAGAAGCCTCTGGAAAATTTTTCAAACGCAGACATATTTTAATTCTTGGATCCTATTAATGGGAATGTTGTATATAGATTTTCTTTTCTTATTTTCTGAGTGGCAAAATAGGCAACATTTAAGAATACCATGATATAAAAAGTGCCCCCCCCGTTGGGCTTTGAGGACTGAAATTAAAGTTTCTCAGAGGTGATTTCCCACCAAGTAGGGCAAAGGTTCAGCAATGTAGATCTTTCTGAGACTGAGATTTATTTTTACTTTCCCAGAGGTTTCTGAGAATTGCCTGTTACTGCTCTTTGACTATCTTCAGAGATTGTGTGACCTGGTGTGTGACCCTCAGCATATTAAAATTCTGAGATAATGAGTTTAAAAAAGAAAACTCCACAATTTATGGGTTGTCATTAAAAGACACAGGGCTGTAAATAAGATGATTATTTGCAAATAGAAATAGGAAAAAAAAGATGCTCTTAGAGGATATTATTTGAGTCCTCATTATCTCTAGCCTATATTACTGTCCAGTTTGCTTATCGGTCTCCTGCCTAAGTGACCTCCATCCGGGTGCTCTTTCTGATATGATTGTATTACTGCCTTACTTAGAATTCCTCAGTAATTCACCATTGTCTAGAGGAAAAAAAAAAGGCTACTAAATTTTGTCGCGTTTCTCCTATAGTTGTATATGATCCATTCCCCTGTCTATTTTGTCCAAGTTACAGTAATGAGCTCCCTGTCCTCCCCTTCAAACCTGACCTTCTTTCTCATGCCTCCTTATATGTTTCTTTTAACTTTCTTCACTTTGGAAAAACCCTTCTCTTCCAAACTCTGTCTACTCCCTCCCCTACTTTGTTGTTAACTTTTAACCAGCCAAATGCCTACCAGGCTTTATACTAAAAGTTTGTGAGGCGTTTCTTAACTACCCACCCTGACTTGGGTAGATCTTCTTATATACCCCTCTGTGGGTGGCTGGATAATGCCTCCCAAGGATGTTTAGGTCCTGACCCCTAGGACCTCTGAATTTTACTTTATACAACAGGTGTGACTTTGCTGGTATGACTAAGTTAAGGATCATAAAAAGAGATTATTCTAGATTATCCAAGTGACCTTCCAGTGTGATCATACACGTCCTTGCAAAAGGCAGGCAAAATGAAATTAGACTTTAGATGACATTAGTGGCAAAAGCGGAGATTGGAGTCATGTGCTTTAAATTTGGAGGAAGAGGTCACAAGCCAAGGAATAGACATAGCCACTAGAAGCTGAAAAAAGCAAGGAAATTAATTCCCCCCTAGAGTCTATAGAGAGGTGTTGCCTTGCCAACATTGTGGTGTCCACCTGGTGAAACCCATTTTGGACTTTTGGGCTCCAGAAGTACAAGAGAATACATTTCTGTTGTTTTAAGCCACTGAATTTTTGATAACTTGTTATAGTGGCACTAGGAAACTAATATACCTTCTCTTGCTTGTACATTCCTCCATTTTAGCAAATGTTTCCTGCTTTTGTAGCCGTTTGTGTACTTGCCTTCTCTCTAGGTCAGTGGATCTCTAATCAGATCCAACAACTTATGTTATCATGCCTCTTGCACTGTCCTAAAGTGAAATTCACCTGCACTCATAATTTGAAAAATCAACACAATGCCTTGCCTGTAATATGTGGAGAAATGAAAAGAAAATTAAAACTTATAATAAAATGCTATCTGTTTCTGTGTGTAAATACTAAGCATGCTTAAATGTAAGGACAGCTAAGATAGTCAGACACTAGCTTAGATAAATAAGATAATTATGAAAGTGACAGCTTCATATGCAAACCAATGCAGGTGTGTTTGTTGGTGACTCACATCCTGAAAGAGTAATCACTGTTTCTTTAATTTTTTCTATTTATTATTATTTTTTATTGTTTATAAAACCAAGTAGAGTTCTTGTCAACTTCCAAAAGCAAAACAAGGTACGTATAATTATTCCTAGACTTTCATAATGGTTGCGTTCTTGGCGAGTTCACTATAAATTAAAACTGTGAAAATTTTTTGCGTGTTTTGATTAATGTCTGGCCTCAGATAATGTCACAAATGTTTTAACCACATGAATGTCTGGTAAGAAATTGAGAAATCATGTGGGAGGTAGGGCATTTCTTCATGTGCGAAGTATCCTGTGACCTGTAGAATGTCCAACATCTTGAGCCTCCACCTACTAAATTTTAAAAGTACCTTGTAATCATTATAGCAACGACAGGTATCCCCACAAACATCCAGAATCCTTCCCTGAGAACCACTATGCATGCACAGCTCCATGTAACCAGTGAGGGTGTCTTAGTCATCCAGATAGTATCCAAATCTCTCTCGACTTCTAACACATGGCGGATGTTAAGCACCTGCATGTGGTGTGAAGAAAAGGTTGTGTAAATATTGTATAGTGGTTTTTTTTTTTTAATATCAGTAAGTCAAGGTGATTGATAACGTTCAAATCCTCTATATCATTTTGTTTGGTTTAAACAGATTTATGGAGATAGGATTTATACCATACAGTTGACCCAAAGTGTACAATTCATTGGCTTTAGTGTATTCATAGAGATGTGAAACCATCATTATCATCAGTCTTAGAACCTCTTTTATCATCTCAAAAAGAGATTCAATATTGTCTAGCCATTGATTCCATATCTCTTGATTTCCTTCAACTTTAACAATTACTGATGTACTTTGTGTCTCTAGATTTGCTAATCTGGATATTTTATATAAATGGGATCCTGTAGTATTGTCTTTTGTGAGTGACTGCTTTCATTTATTGTTTTCAAGATTCATCTATGTTACACTATGTATCAGCACTTACTGCATTTTTCGGGGCCAGATAATATATCATTGTATGGATATCTCACCTTGTGTTTATCCATTCAGTTAATCAGACCTCCTTCTTCTACTTATCCTCTATCATTTTAAGTTTTTCTGTAGTTGCTGAGATGTGTTAAAAGTTAAAATTTCCAGGGCGCCTGGGTGTCTCAGTTGTTAAGCATCTGCCTTTGGCTCAGGTCATGATCCCAGGGTCCTGGGATGGAGCTCTGCATCAGGCTCTTTGCTCAATGGGGAGTCTGCTCCTCCCTCTTCCTCTGCCTGCTGCTCTGCCTACTTTTGCTCTCTGTCTCTCTGTCAAATACATAAATAAAATCTTAAAAATAAAAGTTAAAATTTTCTGCTGTGATTGTTCAACTGTTAATTTTTTTATTTTGTCAATTGCTTCCTATATTTTGAAGCATTTTAGGCATTTATACATTTATGATTGTATATCTTCCTGCAATATATACAATATATATAATACAAGATTGTATATCTTACTGACTCTTTTATTGTTATGATATGTACTCTTTACCCCAATAACAAATACTCTGTCTTGAAGTCTGTCTTATATAATATTTATATATACAAGGCAGCTTTCTTATACTTGTTGTTTGCATCATATATTTTTTTACATGTTTGCTTACACATTTTCTATGCATACAATTGGATCTTGTTTTTGCATTTATTCTGATAATCTCTTCCTTGTAATTGGAAAATTTATTTTATAGACATTTAATGAAATTATTTTTATGTTTGGATTTAGGTATACCATCATGTTATTTTTAGGGTTTTTTCTTTTCTTACCCTCTTCTGAATATTTTATAGAATTTGACTTTAATGTTTTATTGACTGTGTCACTCTAGATTTTTGAATACATTATAAACTTCTCAATTTTTCTTTAAAATCAGATACATTTTAAATAAATTATGACATAAAATAGTTTTTTATAATTGCCCATGCTTTTGTAATAATTCATGAAATCATTCATTGCCATTTGGATGCTTTTCATTCATTCCTAAAGATCTAAATTTCCCTCTGGCATGATTTCTCTCCAGCCTGAAGGTCTTCCTTTATTATATCTTGCACCATTGCCTTGTGATGACAGATTGCCTTAGCTTTCCTTTGAGGGTGACTTGTTCAGTCATTGGTTCTTGGAATTAATCCAATTTGGAGTTTGCTAAGCTTTTTAAATCTATAAATGTATATCTTTCACCAAATTGGGAAGTTTGCTGTCATTATGTGTCTAAATATCTTGTTTTGTCCCATCATCTCTCCCTTCTTCTTCTGGGATAAATACTTATATATAATACCTTTTGAAACTTGTCCCATAGGTCCCTGATCTCTTTGTATTTTACCAGTCTTTTTCTCTTTCTTCGACTGTTATGCTTCCCATTGATCTGTCTTCAAGATCACCAACATTTCTTTATCATGTCTTTGCTCTTTTGTTACTAATCCAGTGAATTTTTAAATTGAGATCTGTTTTCACTTCTAGGCTTTTCATTTGGTTCTTTTTTCCCATGTTTCCTACTTATGGGCTGTTTTTGTCTTTTAATTCAACACAGGTCTATTTTCTTTTACCTCATTGATCATGGTTAAAATAGTGGCATTATATATAGTCCTTGTCTAAGGGTTCTAGCAACTGGGTCATCTCAGGGTTAGCTTGTATCAGTTGTCTTTTCCTTTGAGAATGGGTTACATTTTCCTGGCTTTTGGTGTATTAAGTAATTTTGGATTATAAACTGAGTATTATAAATGTGTCGTAGATTGTCTGGATTGTATATATTGTTATATTGCAACAATATATTGATTGTTAATATCATCAAAACATTGATATTTTTATTTTTCCAGATTATTAACTCAGGTAGATGAAAATTGCTAACTGTCACATCTGTGGTAGACAATGGCACAGTACCGTGTTCAGTTATTTAAACCTCAGGTCTTAGAAACTTTCAGTCATCCTGAATCATCCCTATGCAAGTCATCCCTATGCAAGCCTGATTCAAAGGTCAGCCCATGATTTACTTCTCTGCCTCTCTCCATTCTTGAGTTCCTTTATCACTCTTGTGGTTGTGCTTATGCTAGAGCTCCTTTCTCTGATTTCTCAGGGCAAAAAAGATGATTAGTTTTTGGTGTTTTCCTTTTTTTCTTTTAAGTCATAGTTTTAACTATCACTTCAACTGTGGGTGGCCTCAGGGTCAAGCTGCAACACAACAAAGAACTCAGTCCAAGTTTCAACTCTCCCCCAAAATATGTGAACTTAGTAGTCTTCAGATCCCTTCAGATACTTCCATTTTTTTTTTATTCTTTTTGGCCAGGGTTGATGACTGTTCTCTGTGGGAGGATTGGTTTCTTAAAACTTACTCTTTTGTATCAAAAGCATGTTAATTTCCTTTTCAGAAAATTTTTTTTACAAAGATATAAAAATAAATTATAGCTAGTTAAGCTTTATATTATTTTACATGAACTTGAAGTTGTCATGTACAATTCATGATATGTGTTCTTCTTACATATAAACAACCAACAGTATTAGACTGGCATGTGCTCTGAAAATGCAATAATTTATATATATATATATATATATATATATATATATATATAAAATATAGTTCAGACCTCTGGATAACAGTGTGCTTGTTCAAAGCTACAACTGTGACTCTGCTAAGAATGGGAAGGTTCTGTGATAATTTTGCAAATGGATGAAAATACTAGTGGGTTTTCTTGAACTCACCCTGGGTGTTAATTGCCCCTATTTCTGAAGACAGCAGGGAAGAGGGAAGTTGGCAAGGAAGAGTAAGAGCAGCCAACATTGCCTTCTCTTTTCTCTGTGCTCTAGTGAAAAGAGGATGAAACATCACAGAGAGATGAAAATCTTTTGGTTTGCTGTGAATCAGGCCAGCATGTTTGATGACTCAGGGAAGGCATTGATGGGTACCGTGTTAGAAGAAGAAAGTAACAGCAAGGGCAGGTTATGAACACATTGTTCTGCCTGTGAAATAGCCACTTGCCTACTTGCCCTACACAAAGAATGATTCATCCAGGCAAGAACACCCTGTAGGGAAGTGGATCAAAAGAGAAAACCAGCAAGTGAGATGAACTAGCACAGGGCTTCTCCAACTTTAGCATGCATGCCTATTTCCTGGGGTACCTTGTTCAAATGCAGATTCAGACTCAGGAGTTCTGGGTGGGCCAAGATTCTGCATTTCTAACAAGTTCCATCATGGTGCAGATGCTGCTGCTCTAAGGAGCAACAAACCAGAAGTAGCAGCATTTTACCTAGAGCTGACCCTGATGCCAGGTGAGGAGAGTGAAATGATGATTTCATTTATTTTACTGCCAGGAAAAATTCCATGGGGGAAAGTAGAAACATTTTTGCTTGACTTGGTCAATTTTTTGTGCATATTCAAAATATGTTGTTAATTTATTATCAGGGATAGCACTTATTAAGTTCCCACTCATTCTGGCGCTGTGCAACAACACCGCTTGTCATGTGTTGTGAGGTGTCAACAGCTGTGTTATTGATGCTGATGCAATTTTCCTTGCTAATAATTATTATAAAACTACTATTTTCAGTTGGAGATTATTTTGCCCTGGTATTCTTTCTGTGGCATTTCACACTACTGTACGTCTGTGGTTTTTTTTCCTCCCATGTATTAAGACATAACCATCTATTTGCAATTGAACATGGGTTTTTATGTTATAGTTTACTCTGGTGTTTCATACTTGTGATCATGAAACACATAGGGAAGATTCAGTAGTTTATTCTCTGCTTTGTCACCATATTCTCTGAAACACAAAATGAGATAGATAGGACAAATAATTGCCATGTTTCTTCTGGGTATAAAGGGCAGTTTAGAAAGCAAGGACACTAAAGTGTTAGAATATTAGAAGCAGGGTATTTAGATAGTTTAATAGGGTGATAAGAAATGATATCAGAAAAATACTTGAAGAGGAATCCGATAACTATGGTTGGCTAATCTTTAAAACATGTTGCTAATATAATCCTGAAAATTTATCTGACCCCTGAAAACTGATCTTAATTGTCCAAACAGAACTCAATCACTCACTGCCTTTAGTCCCACAAGTGCGGTATTTTACTTTGAAAGGTTAGATGCTCATTGAGGATTTATACTCTTATTCAACAAATATTTAGCTGTTTTTAAAAGACATTGTTAAGAGGCACCGATGAAATACTACATTTCGATCCAGTAATGGACCATTTGGTCCACCACCAAGAAAGAGTGGTTCTCCCATGAACATGATAAAGATTTAAAAAAAAAAAAAAAGAGCCTGGTTCTTAAATAAATTAAAATGATGATTAAAAGAGAATTAAATCAACCACATAAATGAGAGGTAAATGATTTAGTGGCTCAAAGGAGATGGACAAAACCACATTCCTCTGGAAGCTTTGGAGGAGGTTCCTGGCAAAGAAGAATCAAAGAACCTGGCCTTGCAGGATTAGTGGCTTTTTGACAGGCATAGGAGGCTGACCATGCTGGGAGCCAAAGGGATCTCACTGTCAGATGCTCATGTGATCATAAACTTAGGGACATGGGAGTGTGGGTATGTTTAGACAATAAATACTGTAAATGAGTTACAGGTAAGCTGAGCCTCACCTTGGTCTACTCAGCCTCAGTTGTTTACTCCAGTGAGGTACATAAATGTTACCATTTTCATGCAGATTTAAATTAGTGTTTTTATTATCTATTGCTGTGATATAAACTACTCCTAATGGCTCAGAGAGCCTTTCGTGTTCCATTTGTTTTCTTCTCATGATTCTTTGGGTTGACTGGGTAAGATTTTCCATGGATCACATATGATAGCCCTCATGAGATGACAGTCAGACAGTAACTGGGGTTGAATTCATCTATAGTCTTGCCAAAGATGCTACCATTGCTGGAGCTCTCTTCCTCTCCATATGGTTTCTCCATTTAGACTGTCCATCAGGAAAGTAGGACTTCTTACATGATGATTCAGGGTTCCCAAAAGTGAGCATTCCGAGAGAAAGGAATTAAAATCTGCCATTGTCTTAAATGCTAGTTTTAGAATTGATACCTATGCCATATTCTATTGGTTAGTATGTGGCAGGGAGCCCAGTTTCAATGTGGAAGGCATGTGAATATTAAAAGAAGTGGTTCATTGGAGGTCATATTTGGAAACTAGCTCTCCCCGGAAGCAATAGTGAAGGTTTAAATATGTAATGTCAACAAAAATTTAAATAGGAAAACTCCAAGTTTGTCTTCTTAGAGTCCCCCCCCCCCCTTTTTTTGGCTCATTTGGTGATCAGTTTGGCAGTGACATGTAATGAAGAGAAAATCAAGGACCAAGCTAAAATTTGAGCCTGCATAGCTGTAAAAATCATGGTATTATTAGTAAGGATATCTCATGCAAAAGAAAGACTTAAGGTAACTTATTCATACAAAAATGATGTCACGAAGCATATCTTCAGTATGAGATTGTGAATTTAATGGGATAATCTGGGTTTCCAACAGAACACTCATGGAATGTGAATAAAGGCTGGTACACCACAGCGTCTTTCATAGTGAGGTGAGGGCAGGAGATGCAGGTATGAAAGTCATGCACCACATCTGGAAATTTGTCCCTTCTTCATTTTTGATCTTGTGCTGTGTGTGTATCTTCATTTGACTCGTCTTTTCAAAAAAGCTTCCTTTAATTTTTTTAAATCTTTACATCATATCTGTGGCAGGCAGAATATTGGTCCCCCTAAAGATGTCCATTTTCTAATCTCTAGAATTTGTGAACATGTTGTTACGTGACAAGGCGAGTAAGGTTATAGACGAAATTAAGCTTTCTAATCATCTGACCTTAAAATAAGGCTGTTCTCTTGGATTATCTCGTCTGCCCAGTATAATCACAAGGGTCCTTAAGTGTCCCGAAGCAATTTGAGAACTTGACTGGCATTGTTGGCTTTGAATACGAAAGGAGGCCCCAAGTCAGGGACTGCTGTAGCCTGTAGAAAGTGGAGATGGCAAGGAAATGGATTTGCCCCTGGAACCTCTGTAAGAAATGCAGCCTTCCTGACACCTTGATTTTAGCTCATTACATTTCAGATGTCTGACCTTCAGAGTAGTAAGATAATAAATTTGTATTTTTTTAAGTTACTAACACTGTGATAATTTCTTATAACAGCAATAGGAATTTGTGTTTTGGTATCTGGTATGGGGCTGCTGTGCCCTAAAAATGTGAAAATGGCTTTGGAATTGGGCCGTGAGCAGAGGCTGAAAGAATTTGGAAGACAGAATAAACCTGGATTGCCTTGAAGAGACTGTTAATAGAAATGTAGATGTTAACAACTCTGCCTCTGAGGGCTCAGAAGGAATTGAAGAAAATAGTAGAGAAAACATATATTATTTTAGTAAACACTTAAATCAGCATGAACAGACTATTTGGAGAAATAGGACATTGAAGGCTCCACCAATGAGAATTCAGATGGAAGTGAAATGAGGAGGATGTTATTGGAAACAGGAAGGAAGTAGATTCTTTTAGTGGCAGAAACTTAGCTGAATTTTGGCTTGAGGCTATGTGAGAAGCAAAGCTTGTCTATGATGAACTTAGATATTTAGCTGTGGAGACTTCCAAGCAAAGAGTCAAAGGTATAACCTTGTTACTTAGAATGTAACAGGAATACCTTAGAGTGCCCTTCTTACAGAATATGAATTCCTAAATATCCCACTCTCCAGCCACTGCCTACTCTCTTTTTATCCCATTCCCTGCGCTCATGCCCTGAATGTAACATATTTTAAATTCCACTTGCTTCTGCAATTCATTGATTTCCACCATTCCGCACCTCTTTTTGATAGTTCTAGAACTAAAATAAATGAGCGATTTGACAATTTGAATGTCAGCTTGCTATCTTTAATGGCATATCATCTTCCTCCAAAAGATGGGGAGATAGAAGGTAAAACAAAAGAAAAAACAAAAGAAGCCCTAATGCCAACCACAGTAAGATTTTTTTTTTAAAGACTTTATTTATTTGAGAGACAGAGAGAGAGAGACAGAGCACGAACAGGGAGGGCAGAGGGAGAGGGACAAACAGACTCCCCGCCGAGCAGAGAGCCCGATGTGGGGCTCGATCCCAGGACCCCGGGATCACGACCGGAGCCAAAGGCAGACACTCAACCGACTGAGCCACCCAGGTGCCCCCACAATAAGACCTTTAATGTAATGTTGCATTTGACCATAATGAAGGATGTAGAGCAACTAAAAGAAAAACCTGAGTATCCTGCATTTTAAGTCCCATTTTACTGATTAACTCTATTTTCTCTCATCATTTGGGACTGAATGCAGCATAAAAACTTTTATAAGAGGATCAAGGTAGACGAAACGGGTGGAAAAATCCTGCCATTCTACCAACTGTCACACATCTTGGGGAAAATTAATTTATTCATTTACATATGCACTGGACATATTTATTAAGCATCAATTTTCTGTCAAGCGCCGAGATAGAAGCTGGGGATTCACAGATAAGCAAAAGGCAGACACATATGTTTTTATGTTTATTAGATCAAATATGTTTATGAGAATAAGAATAATTTATAAAGGAATGGGTAGTTTATTTTCTGTGCGCATATTATTTGTTCAAATGAAAGATACTGATTATGTCCCTAGTGGACCCCTTCAAAACACATCTGTGAAGAAGAGAGGATTGATAGTGAATTCCAAGTTGAATTATTATTTTTTTTCAAGTTGAATTATTTAATTAAAATATACTTACAGGAATTTTAGAGAGACAAGGGCAGAAAGAACTCAGGAATAAATCCTAAGATTGTACCTATGGTAGCATAACCTTCACTAAAACCCCAGAATGTGTGTAAATCTTCATTTGACTCATCTTTTCAAAAAAGCTGCCTTTAATTTTTTTAAATCTTTACATCATGTCTGTGGTATGCAGAATATTGGTCCCCCTAAAGATATCCATGTCCTAATCTCTAGATTAGGACAAAATGGTTTCTGGAAACAAGTATTTATACTTGCCCACACCACCTTCACCTGTAGGTCATCTGTGGTTCTATCCCACTGTGCCTTCACTATTCTGGATTCTGAGTGGAGTGGATTCGCCTTTACCCAAGGCAAATCGTTCTTATGGGAGAGGGGAAATAGCAATATTGGACAAGCCAATGGCTCGTAAAGCATCTACTCACACATGGCTTATGTTCTACTCACATTCCATCGGCCATATCAGATCAGATGGCCAAGCTACTGTCAATGTGTGAGGGGAGATAATGTCTCTTAAAAGAGGAGATAAAGTACTTGGGAATAATAAATTGATACTTATTTAAATGAGATATAAATGGTTCTTTGGAAAGACAGAGTAGAAACCTTCAGAAAAAAAAAAGAGACTATACATTGAAAATAAATTCAGCAGTGTTTTAAAAATTCTAATTAATATCGATCATCTGGCTAAAGAGGAAGACTGGTATATTGAAAAAGCTTAAGTTGCAGACAACAGAATATAATCTAATTGATCAGAAGAACAGTTTTATACTAACAAATAGAAACTCAGAAAATTATTGAAAAGGCCAGGAATCGGTTCTAGGCTAAAGTTAAGAAATGATTTCTAGGCTCAGAACTGATCTACTGCAGTTGTTAAATTTACCTCTGCCTTCACGGAAAGCTGACAGTCCCGGAAGCTGCTGTCACCACTGCTGTTTGCAAACATACTAGCTCTGCCATGGAAATGCTAGGAAAATAAGCTGCAAATTGAGAAGTTGCTAATAGAGCTCTAGAGCCACTCTCATATCTGCTATATTCTGTGCCAGCAAAATAAATGTACTCCTGATCTATCTCACTTTTCTAGGGATCAGAAAGTTTACACAGGGCATAAATTGGTGGAACATGAGTCACACTAAGAAACTTAGCTATGAGAGAATCTGGGAAGGTATTCTTTTTTGATAATAGAAAGGCTTTATTTAATCTTTATAATAATTATGCTATTTTGTTACAGTGTTCTTTTGACTTAGACACTAATCACACAAAGAGAAAACTTAATTAGAAATTGGATAAACATCACACTTGTTTTATATTATCTTTTTTCAGAAGTGTGATATTTTAGGTAAAAAATTTTGAGTCCTAAGAATTGAAAGACATTCTTTTCTAAGGCTGATAAGAAAAAACAAAATTAGCAATGATTTACATTTAATCAACACTCATTTCAAGAGAGAACATACTGATTAACATTTAACAGAAATTGATGAAATTAAATATACTTTTGTTTACCTATTCACTTTTTCAAAAATTTAGCGCTTAAGCTCCGGGGAAGTTGAAGGAATAGTATGTGAATACCTTATTATCACTTACTTATTTTATCAATTGTTAAACTGTTGTCATATTTGCATTCTCTCTTTCCCTCCTTTCCTCCTCCCTCATAAAATACATGCTTTACTCTCTGTGTCCCTCCACACATGACTTGCTTTTTTGCAGAACCATTTGAAAGTAAGGTGCATACATCATGACACTTCACCCTTAAATAATTCAACACAAATATCTTAAGAACAAGGACATTTTCCTACATAACCACAATACCATTAACACATCCACGAATTTTAACATTGACTCAATGGGGGAAATGTAACTTTTAACTTTCTCTGCATTAAAAAAGAAGTTGGAATGGATGTTTACTGAACCTAGGTACATTATCTTCCATTTTTAAGTTCAAGAACTGCCTTCCTTTATATAGGGGTTGACTTTGATGTCTAAAGCTGTCACTATCCTGTCAGTCCCCGAAAGTGAATTTTCTACTCAATTCCATTCAAAATCATTTCCCTCTGGATAGAAATTATCATAAATGTAGCAATTTATCCCTGTTATGCCCCGAGAATAAACTCAGGGTAAGTTGAACTTGGAGTTTGGAGTGTTAGAGTCAGACTCCGACAGAACACATCTGTTTGGTGTCAGCAGCTGTGGCTTTGGTCGTGGAATCCATTTTCAAAGTGACAAACGGGAGAAAGTGGGGTGGTTTGGTTTACCTGTCTGGTTTTAATGATGTTCTCAATAAAGATAGAAGGAAACATGCTACGTTATGGCCTCCGTTACTTCTGTGATTCTGAAGCACGTTAATGTAAAATAAAAATTCAGAAGGAAAAGCCAAAAAAGATTTTCCTTTATAAATTCTATAGAGTTGGGGCACCCGGGTCCCTCAGTCGGTTAAGCGTCTGCCTTTGGCTTAGATCATAATCCCAGGGTTCTGGTATCTGGCCCCGCATAGGGCTCTCTGCTCATCAGGGAGCCTTCTTCTCCCTCTCCCTCTGCCTGCTGCCCCCCGCCCCCGACTTGTGCTGTCTCTCTCTGTGTCAAATAAATAAACAATCTTTAAAAAAATCAATTATAGGGCCCCTGGGTGGCGCAGTTGGTTGAGCGACTGCCTTCGGCTCAGGTCGTGATCCCGGAGGCCGGGGATCGAGTCCCACATCGGGCTCCCAGCTCCATGGGGAGTCCGCTTCTCACTCTGACCTTCTCCCTTCTCATGCTCTCTCTCACTCTCTCTCTTTCCTAATAAATAAATAAATAAAATCTTTAAAAAAAATAAATTATATAGAGTAAACATAATTCAGTTCTTTTTGTAGCACTGAGGTTCACTACCTAGAACCACAATTAACTACAGCCTCTTTTATTTCCTTCATCGAGAGAGAGAGAGAGAGAGTAAGAGAGAGCCTCAGAAACATACAAAACAGACCTCAACAGACTTTAAGAGCAGTCCAGATGGAGGGAGAGGAAGGTGAGGACTTCTGAAATAGAAAGAAGCAGCTCCCTGGTTAATTTCTTCCAAAGGACCCTGCCTTTCTTTTGGAGATACCATTACTGTAAATGAGACTTGCACATTTCAGTTTTAAAAATGACACAAATTTTTCATACCCCCCAAGTATGAGCATTTCTGGAAAAGTTTAAATTCCGCCATTCTTAGATATTCCTTAAGCTGCCCATCCCCTGCAGCTTCCACCGCAGTGATAAGAAAGCTTTCATTTTGTAAGAATTTAAAATTAACCCAGATTAGACTTTTCACTGTTTTCATTTTTTTCCCCTAGAAACTTGAAACTTCTGAGATAAAAATTTCAGAAGTGTTTAAAATTGATGATAAGAAAAGTAACTCATGAAGAAACCAATCTCCATCTCCACTGAGGGCTGAGGTATCATCTCTGGGCTCCTCAATCATTTTGTAAAAAGTCTAGATTATTGGATAGTATTTTTTGATGCATATGTATGAAGGAGCTAATAGATGTTAATTTAGTATTCATCAAACACTAAGATACTTTTTCGGGGAAAGATTCAATTACATATAAGTCTAACAAAGAAGGAAGATATATATACTTAAGGGCAGTGACCATAACAGGAAATGTACATCTATCTTTTTATGCTTTACCTAGTAGGGAGATACCATGATGCTTAAAAGATGGTCTCAGGAAATAAAAGCACATTGTGATAGGCCTTAGAAAAAAAAATTAACTGCTTTTTATTTTATTTTTATTTTTTTTTCATTGTTTTCTTTTTTTTAATTTTTAATTTAACTATTTTTAGAAGATGATTTAAGAATATATTTAAGGATCTGATCTGTTTAAATCACTGTGTTAAAATAGGTCTTTATTAAATAATGAAAGAAATTTTCATATATTCTCTTTAGAAAACAGGTACCAACTTTCTAACTTAAGCCAAAGAGAACATCATCTACCTCATACCAAGCCCAATTCCACTCCCACACCTGTTCCACCTTCTATCACTCAACCTCTTTGAGTGCATCAATGGGAAAACACCGATTGATGCATTGAGAAAAGGATGCTGTTTCTATTAGTATGATTTGAAGAGAAAGAACTATTTTTCATTCTGACTTTGCACTGCCCTTAGTTAATGTATGATGTTTTAATCTAGTGATACAGTAGAGGCAATGCTTGAAACATGGGCCGTATGGGTACAGCCTATCTTTCTGTCTTACCTTCTGTGATATCCCAGTATGAACCATGCTCCCCCAACTTTCTGAATGTTTCCTCATTCCTAAACATTTATATTTTCTTACTTAGGTTCTCCCCTAAAAAGCCTTGGTGGAAGGGTTCACATTTGTTTGGGAGGTGCAGGAAATATCAGTAGAAAAATGGAAAAGTGAGAGAGAGACAAGAAAGCAACGAGTAAAGGATTATGAATAGTTATAGAGTCTCCCTTATTTTAGGCAATTAGAACTTAATTCTGTTGGGAAAACTCTTGATAGACAGTGTAGATTCATCACAGTCAGGGAAACTGTGGGAGGTATTAATTCCCCAGCCCTTTGGCTAGTCGTATCCATGGAAAAAGGTATTCTGCCATTTCAGAGAAAGCATTCAGGCAAATGGATAAAGACACTGGTAGTTGCAAGTTGGCCATTGAAGTTGGATACACTGGGGATATGAGTTGGGATGACTCTATTATTCATGGCCTTGCTTATTTATTTTCCCTAGATCTTTGCTCCTGGTCTCCTTCTACCTTCTACTTAACCCCATTTCTTCTCAAGTTATCCCAAATATCATCTCTTTGATGTTGTCTCTGACTGTCATATAAGGTTTATTCTTCCTTTATTATTCTCCATTACACCTACAATGGTTCTTGTACCATTTTGAACTGAGAATATTTGGGTACATGCTTCTTTTTCGCTATTAAAAAAAGTGATTTATAAAAAACCCAAGGACCTTGTAAAATTGTATCTCTTTCGGGCTCTAGTAGAGTGTCTTACACATGATTGATATTGTAAAAACTTTGTTGAGTGAATTTACTGAATTGAATTTGATCTGAGAACCAAATATCAGAGGGAAAGAAAATACCAGTATTTTAGTATGATCTAGCAAAATGTAGTTAAGTGCATTTACTATTAAAAATACATCTCATAGTACCAAATGAAGCAAGGATTTCCAAAGAAAAATTCAAAGCACAAAGTAATTTGATATCTATTCTTTTCAGCCTGATTGTGATAACTTTTCTTCAGCTCTTTTTCTCAGCGTTTTGTTATCTAGTTTTAAGCCCTCAAAGTCCCACTTGTTAAATACATTTTTAGTATTATTTACAAAGGTATTATAAATCCCATAAGATTGAAATCACCACAGTTGAATCTTTCATTATTCTCATAGCAGGTAATACCTGTTCATCTTTGTCATTCTGAAGGTATCTCTTTTTTACTAACAGCAAATGATCTTTCTCCTGTTCTGTATGCCTTAGTGAATGTGTCTGATGTCATTCTGTTATTTTCAATTTGCCTTCCTGCACCATTGCCTCAGGCTCTTTTTTGTTTATGGCCCTATTTCAAATTTAAAGTGCCATCTGCATAAATTTAATTTATTAAAATTATTTAAAATCATATTTTAAAATAGATACTTTTTGCGATAGAATAGGGAAAAGATCTTGCTAGCCAGGCACATTTAGATGGATGGGAAAAGAAATTGAAAAATAGAGAAGGTAAAATTATAGGAGTTTATTGCTTGACTTTCCTTCAGTGGTTAAGAATTTTTCTCTAGCTCTATTTGAAAGATAAACACTTTAATGTAGGATTTTATAAAACCATGGTCCATGAGTTAGAAATCATTCCACTTGTCTGTGTTTTGTCTTGCCTTTAGTTGTCCAACATTTTTAGATTATAATTCATGAGTGAATGTGGATGAACCTATGTATAATATATAATGCTGTTCTATGATTTTGTAGATGAATAGTACTGTCATTATATGCAAATATTTTACTAAATTGACTTTACACCAAAGAACTAATCTGATTGCCAAATCTGATGGGGGTGTTTTGGGGGGATGGGGCAGTTTCCCACACCACCAAGCAGATAAGTCCATTCCGACACTGTCTGCCTGGAGATACCATCAGATCCCACAGGTTAAGGGCTCAGTCCTATGAGACTGCCTTCCTGGCCCAACTTCAGATGCCAGGCACAAGTCCAGCTTGTCATCTGTGCTTCTGACCACCTGACTAGGTTGGAGGTTCCAACAACTCCTCCCTTTTTGGGCTCAACTTATTTGCTAGAGTGGCTCATAGAACTCAAAGGAGTGTTTTACTTACTAAATTACCAGTTTATTATAAAAGGCTGTAAGGCAGGAATGGCTAGATTGAAAAGATTTACAGGGCAAGGTATGGGGAACAGGCACAGAGCTTCCATGCCCTTTCCGGACGTGTGACTCTGTAGCATCTCCACGTGATCACCAATCCAGAAGCTCTTTCAAACCCCTTTTTTCTTTTTTGAGACATAAATGCTTAAATCATTGGTCATTAATGATTAGCTCAATCATCCTGGAAATCAGGGAATGGGACTGAAAGTTCTGATTTTCTATTCAAGATTGTTTCTCCTGGCAGCCAGTCTCCATCCTTAGGTACTTTCCAAAAGTCACCTCATTAACATAAACCCAATTATGAATAACAAGACAGCCATTTCACCTTTATGGCTCTGAAGCCATAATTTCATAATTTCAGGAAGTGAGGACAAGAGACCAAGTATTATAACAAAAGATGCTCCTATTGCTCTATTGCTCAGGAAGTTCCAAGGGTTCTGGGAGCTGGGAGCCAGGAACTGTGGACAAAGACCAAATATATATGAGAAATATATTTTGCTGATTTGAAGGACCAAATTTATGTCTTATAAATCATAATTATAATATAGCATATTATATATAACATATAAGAAGAATAGCCATTAGTTTGCGATAAATTAATTAGTAATTATATGGGAAAAGTTAATATATGCTCATTTTATTTTCCTTTTGAGTTAAACTCCAAAAATGATACTTGTAATATTCTTTCCTAAATGTATGGATGTCATATCTTTGATCTTCAAAAAGGATGAGGGTTAGGATATGGCCCAGTAAGATGGCAAAATCAACTATTATAATTAAAACAACTCTTCATCTCTGCCATGATATTTTATGCAAAGTTTTGTATCTTTATTTCATGTATTTCCACATCCAGAAAATGAAAGAAATGAGATAACACATAATATTGGTCTATACAATATCTCAGCAAAGAAAGCTCAGATTTGAGTCATTTAAGTCTATGAAATGACACTTTTCTTATAAAAGAAACCATTTGCTAAAGAATTCTGGGCTTGCTTCAAAAGACCAGATTTGAGTTCTACTTCTGTCGCTTACCAGCTGTGTGATGTTGGGTAAATTACATAAATTTCCTAAGGTTTATTTTTCTCATTTGGAAAAAGAGTTATGATTAAATGAGATACTATATTTGAAAATACATTGAAGCATGCTATACTATCCTCTAGAAATCATTATACTATTTACACTTGAGATATGAAAATTAAAAATCACCTTCAGAGAAAAAATACTTAACCATGTCTGATTTGACATCTGATATCTCTTTACATTTTTTTGTTGTTGTTGCTTTTAACACACATAAAAAGTCTTCCTCTGTTTAATTTAAGTCCTGTTTGTTGCCTGATCATCTCAGGAGAGAATGTTTTATTATTTACATTTCACCAGACAAGTAATAAATATGTCTGAAGTCTACTAATTCGAGGATAGAGAGCCTTCCTAGTGGATTGCATCCAGTTCCACCAAACAACTATATTTCTAAAGCCTCATTTTGTTGAATGAAATCAGACCGCCCTGTGACTTTAGTTATGAAGAAATGCTGTTGGAAATCAATAAAACAGCAGGTTTTTCCTAACCCAACATCTTTTCTGTCAATAAAAGTATACAATTATGTGATGGAAAAATATGACATTTAGGGAGATTTCGGTAGAACTAAAGATTGTATTCTACCTGATATATTCAGAGACAATTTGTAGGTGGCATGTTTAAACTTGCCCCTAAAGACTATTAATTTGTTATGATTGAAAGAGAACAGCTGGGGTCAAGGACTGAGTGGAGAGCACAGCTGGGTAAACAGCAGTCTTTCACCCCCACTGAGGATATGTCTGGTCAGAGCCACTATTTCCCGCCAGTGTGTCTAGCCACCCAGGAATATCCCCTAATTTATCTTCTTGAGTTATATTTCCGATTTCTCAGAGCATCTGAAATGTCATCAATTCTGAGAGGAAGGGATCTTTAGAGTGCTAATATTCTGGGAATACTTTTACTTCCCTCTGTGTTGAGCAATATTTGCTTCTGTATTAAAGAAACCCTAAGAAATTCTTTATAAATTCCTGGAAAGATCATTCCAAATTTTATTTCTGGGATGGTAAGAAGAGGCAGATTAATCATTTGGGTAACTACTAAGGACGAATTGACAGTGGCTCTACTTCTCTGCACCTTAAAAGATAACAGGCCTAAATAGATGCTCATTTTTTGGGTGGGGGGGTGCTTCTGTGATTTTTATGGGCTACTATTTTGAGTGAAATATATTTTTCCTATTCATTTTTAAATGGAAACACTGTTTTTTAATTTTTCATTGAGTTTTTTTCGCTTTATTTAATTTTTAATTTTTTATTTAATTTTTTTCTTTATTCGTTTTCTTGAGGTAGAATTCACATAACATGAAAGTTGCCATCTTAACCATTTTATAATGTACGGTGCAGTAGTTTTTTGTGAACTCATAATGTGGTGCAACCTTGACTACTGTCCAGTTCCAGAATATGTTCATCACCTTGAAAAGAAACCCCCAACCCATTATGCAGTCACTCTCTATCTGCCCTTCACCCCAGCTGCTGGCAATCACTAAACTATTTTCTGTCTCTATTTATTTGGATTACTGGAATTTTGGCGTTATATGATAACTCTATATTTGACTTTTTGTGGAAAGACCAAAATGTTTTCCACATGGATATATCACTTTACATCTCACCATCAATGTAATTTTCTACATTCTCATCAACACTTGCAGTTTTCTGGGGTTTTGTTTGTTTGGTTAAATTTTTTTTAAGATTTTATTTATTTATTTGACAGAGAGAGACGCAGTGAGAGAGGGAACACAAGCAGTGGGGAGAGGGAGCAGGAGAACAGGCTTCCCCTGAGGGGGGGAACCCGATGTGGGGCTCGACCCCAGGACCCTGGGATCATGACCCAAGCCGAAGGCAGACGCCTAACGACTGAGCCACCCAGGCGTCCCTTGTTTGTTTAAAATATAGCCATCCTTATGGGTGTAAACTAATATATGATTGTGGTATTAATTTGCATTTCCTAATGACTGATGGTGTTTAGCATCTTTTCATGTGCCCAGTGGCCTTTCATATATCTTCTTTGGTTAAATATCTATTCAAAATATCTATCTTTTTTCATTTATTAATGTCTTTTTGTTGTTGAATGTTAAGTGTTCTTTATATATTCTGGATACTGGAGCCTTATCAGATTTATGATTTGCAAATGTTTTCTCCAATTCTGTGGGTTTTTGGTTTTTTGGTGTGTGTGTGTTTTTTGTTTTTGTTTTTGTTTTTTTTTTATTTTCTTGATAGTGTTTCTTGAAGTACAACGTTTTTAATTTTG
The DNA here is from genome assembly GCA_028533885.1 of Nasua narica. Classification (NCBI taxonomy): domain Eukaryota; kingdom Metazoa; phylum Chordata; class Mammalia; order Carnivora; family Procyonidae; genus Nasua; species Nasua narica. The sequence goes on from CM052813.1 coordinate 17,372,033, forward strand.
ACAAAGTTCAATATATCTTAACCTTTGTTCCTTGTACTTTTGGTATCATATTTAAGAAAGTTAATCCAAAGTCACAAAGACCTGCACCTGTGTTCCCTTCTAGGATTTATAGTTTTAGCCCTTACATTTAAGTCTTTGATCTATTTTGAGTTAACTTTTCTGTATGGTGGGAGACTAGGGTCTCAAAGTTTATTCTTTTGCATGTGGATATCTCATTGTTCCATTACCACTTGTTAAAAAGACCATTTTTTCCTCAGTGAATGATCTTGACAATCTTGTTGAAAATCAGTGAGTTATAGATGAATGGTTTTATTTCTGGATTCTTGATTGTATTCCATTGATTATTATGCTTGTACTTGTGCTTTTTTGATTACTATAGCCTTGAATTAGATATTGAAATAGGGATATGTGAATTCTGCAACTTTGTATTTCTTTTTTTTTTAAAGATTTTATTTTTTATTTTTTTTTAAGATTCTATTAATTTATTCGACATAGAGAGAAATCACAAGTAGGCAGAGAGGCAGGCAGAGAGAGGGGAAAGCAGGCTCCCCGCTGAGTAGAGAGCCTGATGCATGCGGGGCTCCAGAGACCATGACCTGAGCCGAAGGCAGAGGCCTCAATCCACTGAGCTACCCAGGCGCCCCTACAACTTTGTATTTCTTTTTCAAGATTTGCTTATCTCTTCAGTCTCCCTTGCAATTTTATATGTGTTTTATGATCAACTTATTTTTCTCTGGAAAAAAGAAAAGTTAGAATTTTGAGAGAGATTACATTGAATCTGTAGCTAAACTTAGAGAGCATTGCTATGTTAACAAAATTAAGTCTTCTGGTCAATGAACATATATGTATTTCCATAGTTGGGTCCTCAGTTTCTGTTAACAGTGTTTTGTAGTTTTCTAGAAATCTTACATGTCTTTGACTAAATTTATTCCTAGATATATTAATATTTTTATGTTATTGTAAGGGAATTTCCTTAATTTCATTCACAGATTATTGCATATATATGGAAATACAATTATTTTTGTATATTTATCTTATATTCTGTAACTTTGCTGAACTTGTATATCCTAATAGATTTTAAATGGATTTCTTCAGCTTTTCTATATACATAGATTATGCCATCTGCATGATTCTCAGTAAATCATTATAATCATCTATTTATCATCTATTTATTATTATATATTATATATGTATTACATATATATTACATGTATATATAAATATACACATATATATATGTGTGTGTGTGTATGTGTATATATATGGCAAAACTATGTAGTTTTACTTCTTCCTGTCCAATTTAGATGCCTTCTTATATTTTTTTTTCTTGTTTAATTGCCCTGGATTGAACTTCCAATACAAAGTTGAGTAGAAGAGATGAGAGTAGACATTCTTGTCTTGGTCCTGATTTTAAAGGGAAAGCTTTCAGTCTTTCACCCTTTAGTATGATATTAGCTGTGAGTTTTTCATATATACTCTTTATGAAATTGAAAAAGTTCCTTTTACTCCTAGTTTGTTGATTGTTTTTATCATGAAAGAGCATTGTATTTTGTCAAATAATTTCCTGTATCTGTTAGATGATCATGTCAGGATGTCAGGTTTCCCTCTTGTATTCTATTAATATGGTATATTATATTGAATGATTTTTGCATAGTGAACTACCTTGCATTTCTGGGATAAATCCCATGTGGTCATGTGTTTAATCCTTTTAATATACTGAGGTATTTGTTTCACTAGTGTTTTGCTAATGATTTTTGTGTGTATATTCATAAGAAATAGTGATCTGTACTTTGTTTTTGTTATCTTTGCTTTGGTAATAATAGTGTCATAGAATGAGTTTGGAAGTATTCCTTTCATGTGTGTGTGTGTGTTTGTGTATGTGTGTTTGGGAAGGATTAGCTAAATGTTTGGTAGAATTAACTAGTGAAGACATTCGGTTCTAAGCTTTTCTTTCTTAGAGGATTTTTGATCACTGATTCAGTTTTTTATTGTGAATCTATTTGGATTTCCTTTTTCTTCCTCAGTTTTTTGGTTTGTGAGTTTTGAAATATTTGTTCATTTCATTTAGGTTACCAAGTTTTTGGTTATATAATCATTCTTATTATTCCCTTACCATCTTTCAATTTCTGTTTAGATAATAGTATTGTCCCCACCTTAATTCCTGATATTAGTGAGTAGTCTTTCAGTTTTTATTGGTCAGTGTAGCTAAAAATTTGTCAATTTTGTTCATTTTATCAAGAAACCAACTCTTGGTTTTATTGACCCTATTTTATCTCTGCTATATTCTTTACTATTTCCTTCCTTCTTTGGCTCAAATTTATTCTTTTTTTTTTAAATTTTATTTATTGACAGAAAGAGAGAGCAAGGAGGCAGAGTAGCAGGGAGAGGGAGAGGGAGAAGCAGGCTCCCCACTGAGCAAGGAGCCTGATGCGGGAATTGATTCCAGGACCCTGGGATCATGACCTAAGCTGAAGGTAGCCGCTTAACCGATTGAGCCATCCAGGCACCCCTTAAATTTATTCTTTTTCTAGTATTTTTGAGGTGGAAGTTTAGGTTAATGATGAGATTTTTCTCCTTTTTTTTTTCTCCTTTTTTAATGTAGATGTTTGAAGTTATAATTTTCCTCTGTGCACTGATTTAGCTATATACCATAAATTTTGATATATTTTGTTATCATGTCATTCCTCTCAAAAATATCTTCTAATTGTCCTTGTGATTTCTTCTTTGTACTTTTGAATATTTTTTTAAAGATTTTATTCCCAGGTATCTTATGGTTCTTGGTGCTACGGTAAATGGAATCGATTCTCTAATTTCCCTTTCCATATTTTCATTGTTAGTGTATAGGAAAGCAATTGATTTTTGT
>CM052813.1:17375395-17435023 GCA_028533885.1 Nasua narica
GGATGGGGAAGGAGACAAACCATAAGAGACTCCTAAACTCACAAAACAGACTGGGGGTGGCAGGGAGGTGGGGGGGGGGTAGGGTTATGGACATTGGGGAGGGTATGTGCTATGGCAAATGCAGTGAAATGTGTAAGCCTGATGATTCACAGACGTGTACCCTGGGGCAAATAATACATTATATGTTAATAAAAAATTAAAAAAAAAAGATTTTATTTATTTATTTGACAGAGAAAGATCACAAGCAGGCAGAGAGGCAGGTAGAGAGAGAGGGGGAAGCAAGCTCCCCACCGAGCCGAGTGTCTCATGTGGGGCTCAATCCCAAGACCCTGAGATCACGACCTGAGCTGAAGGCAGAGGCTTTAACCCACTGAGCCACCCAGGCAGCCCTGTACTATTGAATATTTAAAAGTGTTGTTTAATATACATATATTTGTGATTTTCCCAAATTCCCTTTTGTTATTGATTTCTAATTTCATTCCATTATGGTTGGAGAACATACTTTATATGATTCTAGTATTTTTATTTTTATTATTTTTAATTAAAATTTTTTTTTTAATTTTTTAAGTTTTCTCTGCTTCCAACATGGGGCTTGAACTCACAATCCTGAGATCAAGAGTTGCAGGCTCTACCGACTAAGCTAGCCAGACAGTCCCTGATTCTAGTATTTTTAAATTTATGAAGTTTATTTTGTAGCCCAAGATATGGCCTATTCTGGAGAATGTACTTTGTACCCTTGAGAAGAATGTCTATTTTGCTCATGCACCGCACTCAGTGCTCCATGTAAAACATACCCTCCTCAATACCCACCACCAGGTTCACCCAACCCCCCAGCCCCCTCCCCTCCAAAACCCACAGTTTGTTTCTCAGAGTCCACAGTCTCTCATGTTTCATCTCTCCCTACAATTTCTCCCAGTTTACCCTTCCTTTCCTTCTCCCAATGTCCTCAATATTTTTCCTTATGCTCCACACGTAAGTGAAACCATATGATAATTGACTTTCTCTGCTTGACTTATTTCACTCAGCATAATCTCCTCCAGTCCCATCCATGTTGATACAAAAGTTGGGTACTCATCCTTTCTGATGGAGGCATAATATTCCAATGTATATATAGACTATATCTTCTTTATCCATTCATATGTTGAAGGGCATCTTGGCTCTTTCCACAGTTGTTTTGTTCATTCTTGAAAGTGGGTTATTGACATCTCGACTGTAATCCTTGAACTGGCTATATCTCCCTTCAATTCTGTCAGTTTGCTTCATTTATATTGTGACCCTGTTGTCATTTTTATTTGTGTTTTCAATTTTTATGTCTTCTTGATGCACTGGCCCTTTTACATAATAATATTCTTTGTCTTGCAAGTAACTGTGTTAAATTTTATTATTTCTGATATTAGTATAGCTACATCAACTTTTTGTTACTGTTTGTCTGGGATATCTTTTTCTTTTTTTTTCCTTTTCTTTCAAATCATTTGTCTCTTTGGGTTAAAAATGCGTCTCTTAAGGACATGTTATTGTTTGATCATGTGCTTTATTTTTTAAAATTCATTTTGGCACTCTACCTGTTAATTGAATATTTTAATTCATTTATTTTTAATGTGATCACTGATAAGGAAGAACTTCTGCCATTTTACTGTTTGTTTTCTATGTATTGTATCTTTTTTGTTTCTCAATATTTCTATTACTTCTTTCTTTTTTAGTTAGTTATTGTCCTGTGTATCATTTTAATTTAGTTTATTTTATTATACATTTTTGAGTTATTTTTTTGAGTTGCCCTGGGGATTACAACTAACACATTAATTTATAACTATCTAATTCAGATTATTAACAACTTTTAGTAGTGTACATAAGCTTTATTCTAATATAGCCCTTGCCTCCTCTTACGTTGTTATTGTCACAAATTATATTAATGTACTCATTAATGTAGCTTTTATATTGTTCTGTGCTATTGCTTTTTTAAAAAATCACATTTAAAAAAAGGAAAATACATACTGACCTTTATAATTACCTCTGTAGTTACCTTTACTGGTATTCTTCATTTATTTTTGAAGATTTGAGTTAATGTCTATTGTCCTTTTGATTTTGCTTAAAGGATTTCCATTAGTGTTTCTTGTAGGGCAGGCTTACTAGTAACAAATCCTCAATTTTTGCTTATATGAAAATGTATTAATTTGTTTTTAATTTTTAAAGACATTTTTACTGGATATAAAATTTTTAGTTGACAGTTTTTTTTTCTTTTAACACTTTGAACATGCCGTCCAACTGGCTTTTGTCCTTAATGGCTTTTGATGAAAAAATCAGCTGTCAGTCTTATTGATGGTATCTTGTGTCTAACAGGGTGTTTCTCTCTTGGTGCTTTCAGCTTCTCTCTTTATGTTTAGTTTTTTGACAGTTTAATAATGATGTGTGTCTTGGTGTGGATCTCATTAAGTTTATTCTACTTGGAGTTTGTAGAGTTTCTTGGATGTGTAGATTAAAGTTTTTCATCAAATTTGAGATGTTTTGGCCATTATGACTTCAAGTAGATTCTTTCTCTCTCTTTATCCCCCCTTCGTCCCACTACCTCTCCATTCCCCCCATCTTCATTTTCTTCATTTTTTGATCTCTTTGTTCCTCTGACTAGATAGTCTCAGTAGATCTCTGTTCAGGTTAGTAATTCTTTCTTCTGTCTTCACAAATCTACCACTGAGCAGCTTTTGTGAATTTTCCATTTCAATTATTATAGTTAGCAACTACAAAATTTCTGTTTTTCTACTTTTTAAATTTCTATCCTTCTATTGATATTCTCTACTTGGTGAGACATATTTTCTTTGTTTGTCTTTTGTTGTCTTCATCATACTTATTATAGTTCCTTTAAAGTATTTTTCTAATAGCCAATGTCTGGATTTTCTTAGAGACACTTTCTTTTTTTTTTTTTTTTAAAGATTTATTTATTTATTTATTAGAGATAGAGACTGAGAATGAGAGGGGAGAAGGTCAGAGGGAGAAGCAGACTTCCCGCAGAGCTGGGAGTCCGATATGGGACTCGATCCTAGGACTCCAGGATCATGACCTGAGCCAAAGGCAGTCGCCCAACCAACTGAGCCACCCAGGCGCCCCAAATGTAATGCACTTAGAGACACTTTCTATTAATTACTTTTGTTGCTATGTATGGGGCATGGCTTCCAGTTTGTTTCAGGGCACATCCTCTTTTTTGTATTGTCTTAAACAATGATATCTATGTAGAACTTGCATCCCAGTTGTCTGTGTCTAGTAGGTATATATCTTGTTAAATACTACTGGGACAAAGGAAGATTTTTCTCTTATCCTTGTATCTGGTTCCGTAACCCTTCAAACTGATAAAATGCAAAGAAAAATACATATTTATGCATTTGAAATACCCAACATTTGAAGACAAAATAACTGCTAATGTAATTTCTTAGCTTGCTGTATTCCCCCAACCATTTACTCATATTCTATATTATTCTGTATAATTTCAGTCTTCGCATGGATGTTGAAAGATTAATGGTGGATGGCAGAATTCTCTCTCTGCTTCTAAAAGCGAAGGAATATCTACCTGGTTTTGTTTTTTGGCACTGAGCAGACATTGAGGAGAGGTGAAATAACTTCCTACCCTATTTATTTTTTGTTTCATAAAACACTGCATGAAAGCTACAAGCGTATTTTTCTTAATTCAGCACCTGGAGCTGAATAGCAATTGGAAATTCTAGACTTAAGTAATAGGTTTTCTATCAGTCTTTATTTTTGGAAGGTGTGAATTTTCATCTTGTTCTGTTGCTTCATAGGTATTTTAGTGATAAATTGGAAAGGCTGCAGCAGAAGTTCCCAGCCAGATGCACTTTAAGCTGGAAGAAGAGAGTGTGTTCTTTGTGTTCACACGTGTCCTGCAGCCAAAGTGTGCTATCATATTCCTTTAGAGTTTTTAATTTTTTTTTCCCCAGCAGGACCAGCCCTGACAGGAAATATTTAAAGTTGGTGGACTGTAAAGTGATCAGATTCACTTGACACTATGTAAAACACAAAGCCTTTGGGTTTCATTATTTGTGCTGAATTTAATGAGCCATATGAGAAAAATAAAATTAACACCTCATCATTGTGGGAGGGTTAACACAAAGACAATTAGCAGCACAGGGAGATGTCCAACCTATTCTGAGGCCCTAGCAACCCTTAAGGGTTAGTTTTGTTGTTCGATGTGCTTCCCAGGAGTTGTGGACTGAAATTTCTGTGTGGGTAGGTCTAGAGCATGAACAATCAGTGGGATAAATGCTCTGGATATGTTCTGTCATGTTGACTACATCAAAGGCACTTTCCTCTCAGGTTCCAATTCCCTTTATAAGCTTGAAAAAGAATGGGAGTTGTAATTAATGAGTCACCAAGTGAAAAATCCTTCATCAGCACAGCACATCTGTGGGACAAATGTGGGAAGTGAGTAAGAAAAGTCACAAGGATTGATAACAGGGACCATTCATTTTGCTTCCCTTGGAAAGGACATTTAGTTTTCCTAAAACTGAGTTCAAAAGAGGAAACCATCACTCTTTAAACACACACAAACACGCATGCACATACACACACAGGTCATTGTTGGTTTCATCTGTCTCTACTCTGAATCCATGTTACCTTGAACAGAAGCTTGCCGTCTAGCAGTTTAGTTTGATTAAACCTCCATCTGGAGGGCATCTGAGAGAGTACATGTATGGGCAACCTAATTCTAAGATTTAATTTTTATTAGCAGTAACCACAAAAACATCTGTGATAGTATTTCAAGTAGAAGTAGAGAAATAGATTGAACTGAGATGATGCTGTTCTGTTTAAGCCTGTGATGTTGCTTTACTTCAAGAAAACACATGCTTATATTGGCTTGATACCCTTCAATCATGTGGCTCATCCTACTTGGCCTCTCCGTGGATGTCTGTACCAAAATTCTATTTCCTCCTCACCTTTTTCCCTCTAGATCAGTTTTGTCCAGTACAACTTGCTGAAATTACAGAAATGTTCTATATCTGCACTGTATAATTAGGAAGCCAATAGCCACACATGCCTATTGAGCACTTGAAATTGGGTTAGTGCAACTGAAGAATAGAATTTTCAAGTTTATTTTAACTAATTCAAATTAAAATGTAAATAGCCTCCATGGCTAGTGCCTGCTGTATTGGACAACAGAGCTCTAAATTCTTACTATTTAAAGCTTGATCCCTACAGTGGTAGCATCACCTGGGAACTTCAAGGTATTCAGAATCTTGGACTCCACCCTAGATAACTGAATCTGAATCTGACATTTAACAAGACTCTGGATGATATTAATGTTCTGTAAAGTTTGAGAAGCACTGCTCTAGATAATTTTGTCCTTCAAAATTCAGGTCCAGAGTCATTCCTTTAGGTAGCCAGGACCAACTTATCGGCAGTAGACACAGTGTTATAGGACCCACAATACTTTAAGGGACCTATGAAAATGTTTTAATTTCTTTTAAATTCTTAAGAAAACTGTGAACTTATAGGTCAAAGAAAATATCTTATTTATACACACACAGTCATAAGTTATCATTTTGTGTATACATGGAAGAAAGCAATGAAGGCAACAGTGCCTAGGACACACAGAAGTCATGATATGGCCCTGTTGGTAACATCTTGGTCCCCAAGTCTGACTCAGCATCATCTCTTCCTCCTTCTTGTGGCTTGCTAATCATTTTCATCACCCAGCACTGATTATGTACTCATATGCCCACTTCCTCATTATCCTCTAAGCCCCTTAAAGGCAAGGACAGTGTCTTACCTGGATCTATAGCACTGAGCCTGTGTCATGTCACACATCTGGTACTCGATAAATGTACAACAGTAGGAAGAAAAGAAGGCAGGGGTAGATTCTGATAGATTTAGTAGCTTACCGGAGGGAGTAAAGACAAACAGCCATATCCCTTAAGCAGATTTCAATGAGATGAAAAACAAAATGTAACCCTCAGAGTCATTATAAATCAGCCTCTCATTAGGAGCTATGCAGAAGTAAATCTGTGTTTCTTGGCAGAAAACCATGACTAATGTGCTGTGGTGAAGAGAAAGAGTAGTTTTCTTAGGGTTGGGACACCTGAGTTTTCTTTGTCATTTCACTAATTGCTTTTATGTTTGGGCAGGTCATTTTACTTTTGATTTCTCAATTTTCCATCAGTAAAATAAAATAATCAAAAGCTAACTCATATTGGATTCTTACTGTGTCAGTGACTTTTCTGACAACTTTTAGTGATTAATTCATTTACTGTTCATAAAACTTTATTGTCACCCAATTTACCAATGAGGAAACCAAGGCACAAAGTCTTAACTGTCCTGCCTAAGATTAAACAGCCAAAAACTTATGGAGTCAGTGCTGAAATGGGCTATCTGACCCCAGAGTCTAAGTTGAACCATTACTCTATGTGTTAGAGATAAATGACTGCATTTTATAAAGTGTTATGGGAAGATTTGTATCCCCCACAAATTCATGTATTGAACTCCTAACTGATGAATTACTATCTCAGAATCTGAGAGTATTGGAGAGAGGATCATTAAAGAGACAATTAATTTACAAACCAAGAAACAGACTGTTAACTACAGAGAACAAACTGATGGTTACCAGAGGAGAGGTGGGTGGGGGGACGAGTGAAATAGGTGATGGGATTTAAATAGGGCACTTGTTGTGATGATTCCTGGGTGATATATGGAAGTGTTGAATTAATATATTATACACCTGAAACTAATATAGCACTATATGTCAACTATACTAGAATTTTTAAAAAGATAATTAATTTAGAATCAGATCATTAGGCCCTAAGCTAAATACCTGATACCCTTGTAACAAGAGGAAGTTAGGATACAGATACATACAGAAGGAAGGCCATGTGAAGACACGGATGAAGATAGCAATCTATAAGACAGGAAAGAAAATTCTTCCAACACCTTGATTTCAGACTTCTGGCCTCCAGAACTATGAAAATAAATTTCCATTGATTAAGTTACCCAGTTTGTGGTACTTTGTTATGGCAACCTTAGCAAGCTAATAGACAAATCATGAGACTCCTTATATAATAATAAAGAAAGGGTACTACTAAAACATGCAAATGTAGGTTCTCATTTATTTATCCAATGAACATTATCTTTTATTATATAAAAGTAGTATGTTGGTTGCAGCAAAGGATAAAAAAGAATTAATTAGATGTGGCTTTATGACTGTATCATTAATACTTTATTGATTTGTCTCAGTCTCCTCCACCAGAATGTCACCTCCATTGAGGCAGAGTGCATTGAATAAGTATCTGTGGATTGGATGAATGACTGAGAAAAGCAATTGGGCAAGGTCCATTGTTGGGTTGTAGGATGACAGTATAAATAGGCCATTGTTGTTATTGTTGCTATTTTATTATCTTCTCTTTGTTCTTTTTAAACATGTTTTCCTTGCCAATTACCAATAATGCTGTCCCTTTCTGTTCCCAGCTCATGGGCTTACATTCTCACCTTGCTCCTTTTCCTCCAACGCTGTAACATTTTTTAAGTCTTTCCTTCCTTATCAGCCTCACAGGTCTCTCCCTTTGGGTCCTCCCTTGGTGTAGCATTACAAAATATTGGACTGTTTCTGGTAGAGTGGACACTTTCTGGATGGTGCAGGTGGAAAAATAAATGAGAAGGGAGAAAAGTGTGCTGGCAATTTCAAAGTTTACTTTGTTGGTCTGGGTGAAGGAGGGCATTTTGTGAGCATTGTGACCTCTCATGCATGTACTTTTTATTCCATCAAAGAAGAATCCTGATTTCCAGATGCCTATAATCCAGTAGCAAACAAAAGACAAGTGCATAAAAAAAATGACAATACTAAAAAAGACGTGATAATTTCATATTAGTGTGCTTAGCTCTATGCTTTACTTGCCTATTGCTGCATAACAAATTACTCCAAAATCTAATAGCTTGAAAGGACAAATATTTATTATCTCACAATTTTTGTGAGTTAGGGATCTAATGCAGCTTACATTTTTATTGGCAGGATTCAGTTCCTCACAGGTTATTGGACGGAGTTCCTTGGCTCGTGGGTGTCTCCATGAGCAGCTCACAACATGGCAGCTGGTTCCCGTCAGAAGCAAGAGCCAGGGGAAGTGAGCATGATGAAAGCCAGATTTTTTTTTTTAAATCTAATCTCGGAAGTGACACCCTCACTTTTCCCTTATTTTATTTGTTGGGAGCAAGCCACGATGTACAGCCCTCAATCATGAGTTCTAGGAAGTGGGGATCATGGGAGCCATCTTAGAGACTACCTACCACATTCTCGTTGCCACTTAAGAAATGCATTATGAATTAATATAATGTGAAAGACACAGATAAGGGGCTAGACAAATATAGAGAAGGAAAGATTCTTTGGGTGAGAAGACTCTTTAGTTGGACTTTAATGGTGAATAGGGATTAGGTCATGTGGAAGTGAATGAAATATGTTTATAGGTAAAGAAATAGCACCAATGACAGCCTGGAGGAAAGAAAACCAGAGACAGGAAAAATATGAGATCTGATATCGTTGAGGATGTCACTGTATATACATATAAAGACTTTTATATATTAACATAATGAGATTTTGGTTTTGGTAAGTGAGGGCCTGTCCTACCTAGGCTGCTATAAGTAAATACTGTAGACTGGGTGGCTTAAAATAACAGACATTTATTTCTCAAAATTCTGGAGGTAGACCTACTTGCCTCCCAATAAACATCTTCTTAGGGTTAAGACTTCATCATATGAATTTCTGCGGGGCACAAACATTCAGTCCACAACATGGCCTTGTTCAGATTCTGCAAAAAAAACCCTTCAAATTTATGAAGAGTAAGACTATAGTTGTTTTATAAAAATTTTAAAAAATATTTTATGTATTTATTTGACACAGAGAACAAGGTAGGCAGAGTGGTAGACATAGGGTGAGGGAGAAGCAGGCTCTCTGCTGAGAAGAGAGCCCAATGCAGGGGTCGATCCCAGGACCCTGGGATCATGACCTGAGTCGAAGGCAGACATTTAACTGACTGAGTCTCCCAGGTGCCCCAAAACTATAGTTCTGAACATGTATCTCCTAATCCAAGGATTCAAAAATGCAGATGATTGTTCTGTTCATTTAATTGACTTCCCCGAATTTTGGACACTCCTTGCTCATTCTTCCTCTCTGTCCCTGCTGCTACGGTTAATGTACCTTCCGTGGAGTGGTTCTGTAGCATCACCATCAAACTTTTCAGACCTGTCCCAAAGCATTCATAATATGAATTAGTGTAGCAGTTAAAAAATTAAAATGGAAGTGATTCATGGTGACCCATGGTTTTGAGCTATAGAGTAAATAATAGGATTAAGTAGCAAGGGCAGATTTCATTTTTGTTTTCAACCAGAAGAAAGTACCTCCCAAGAGATTGCTTGAGTCTGAAAATACCAGGCATTAGGCTTATACTAAAAAGACCAATAGTACCTTCCAAATCAAAAAGCAACAGAATCTCTCAAGAGTGGTTTTCATATTTCCTTGCCTGTTTTTCTGCTGTCAGTGACAGTATGTCAGTGACAGAGAATAGGCAGATTTATCTATGAGGGAACAAATGTCTATCATAAAGAAATCTGAAGTATATGTACTTGGTTAAAAATAAAATAACCTACATTGATTTCTTGAAAAAAATATTCAATGTTATATATATTAGGTAAATTCCTGAATTAAATATCAGTGTTTTAAAGTCTGCAGTTATATTTTAAGTAGCTTGTCTTTGGGTGGTAGAAAGAAAGAATAATTGTGAATAACAAGAATTATTTTATCTTTTCCATTTGTCACATTTTTTTAAAAGAATCATTCATTGTTATTTAAAATTCTGGGCAAATTTCAAAGTGGTACTTCAAGTCATCTATTAATACAATGTGGAAAGGTCTGAAATTTTAACTTTAAAAAATGTTTTGACATCTTTATTCATTTTACTGTTCAATCTATTACTTTAATACCTTCAGAAAAATGGGGGAAAATCTAAAGATTTTAAGTGACTGAAAAGGGAAGGCGTACAAATGATCTGTTGCCAGGAGTTGTAAAAATACATCTCCTTAAAGATACAATGTTAAGACTGTGTGTGTTGGTGGCTTCAGGGGCAGATGTGGGAGATGAGGGGTGGCGATGGGGAGAGTGTACAAAAATGGAATGGAGGGAGGGACATGTTAATGCTAATTCGCAGTTTTCTGTTATCTTGAATTATGGCTTGTCTACCTTCCTTTCTTCCCTCCTCCCTTTCTTTCCCTCTTTAAATGGAGAATGAAACAATTTCTTAAAATTTTGAGAATGGGTTAGATGTGATTCAGTGGGGAATTGAAAAGACCTGATAAACTGTAGACACATATAGGACTTAGGCGATTCTTGAAATAGATCTAGAGTCTTCTTTTAGTCCTTTTCTGGAAAGGTATCGTTTGTCATCGTTTATCACATTGGAGGCCCTATGCAAATAAATTATTAGTTATGGACAAAATAATGGATATGAGCAGTGTTGGCCTATGCATTTCCCCCATTTTGACAAGTGATGGCAGTCCTTGGGCAAAAAGAAATTCAGAGGCAGTTTTCTGTTTGCCTGCCCTTAGAGAAACGCATTTGGCCTGCTGTCCTCTTTTCTCAGACTCTCTGAGCTACGTTATTTCTCTTGGTGAATAGTTGACCTTCCAGAATAAACCATAATAAGAATCTAGAAATTAAGTTGGTTGAATGAAGCTTTGTTAAAAAAAAAAAAAGTGTATCCTGCTTGTGTTCAACCAATTAATCGGTCAACTCCCCCGGTTCATAGTCTCTTGGAGTTTATAACCCCACGTCCTTATTCTCAGAGAATACAGAAATCAGGAAGGGACAACCCCCAATTTCCTTCCCTGCCATAGCCCCTGCAGATGGCTCTCTCTCTACATTCATCTTGTCTTCTTGGATCCTATGTCAGAGCGTGAGGTTGATCTTTTTTTTTTCTCCCCAAATTTGTTTATTTTAGTTTTTCAGTGTTACAAGATTGATTGTTCATGCACCACACCCAGTGCTCCATGCAGTACGTGCCCTTCTCAATCTTTGATTTGAATTCTGTGTCTTCCTAGGTTGTGCCCCTTGTTCCATCAATTTTACTCTTCCCCACACCGCCCCCCCCAGCTGCCATACATTACCTTCATCTATTCTCTTGTGAATGGCTCTTTCCTATAGCCAATGAAAGATGCTTTCCTACACAACAATAAAATGAAACCTCCTTAAATGTATGTGTGCCTCTAATTGCCATCCCATCGCTCTTCTCTCACAGTTCATCTCATTGAAAAATTATGCATCTTGGGGTGCCTGGGTGGGTGACTCAGTCAGTTGAGCATCTGACTCTTGATTTCAGCTCAGGTCATGATCTTAGGGTCACAAGATCGAGCCGTGCATTGGGCTTTGTGCTGGGCACGGAGCTTGCTTAAGAGTCTCTCTCTCCCTCTCCCTCTGCCCCTCCAACTAAATTAGCCATCTTGCATCTCCTCCTCTCTCAGATACCATTTAGTTTCACTTCTCTCCTTTCTAATACATCTACTTTTGCTAAAGTCCACAAGTAATGCCAGATCTAATTGGCACTTTCCACTCTTTGCCTTATTAACTCTGTTTGATTTCATGCCTTTGGCCACTCACTTTTAACACCTTCACCTTCCTGGGCATCCCCAACAATTGTTCCTTTTGATTTTCCTCCAAAGTCTCTGAATGCAGTTTCTCTTTCTTCTTTATGTATTCCTCCAATTCTGTTCTTCCAATGGAGGGAATGCCACTGTGGACCACCCACATCGCCCTCAGGAATGAAGGACTATTCTGCCCATTGGTTGGGAGTTCTGCCAGAAGTTGGTCTTCAGCTGACAGCCCTCTCTGGGCACTGCTTCACCTGAGGTCACACCTCATTAAGGGAGAGCCTAAAGCCAAACACTGATCAACATAGAGGCATAAAGCCCCCCTAACCCCAAATCTCAAGAATTATTCCAGCTCTCTTGGGACAAGTCACCTACAACTGTATGCTCCTCAGCTTTATCCTTTGTTGAATCCATACTTCCTTCTACAGATGCGCATCCCACAAGAGCTTTCTGATAAATATCCAACATGCTCATCTCTATCTCAGGGTTGCTTCCTGAGGAATCCAATCTGTAGTACCGCAGAAATGTTTGACTTAGTGGATCACTAAATAATTTTAATGAATAACCTGCAAATTGCTGACCTGGCTTTAGCAGAAATGAGGCGCTGTCTTAGAGTTTTTGCACTCAGGCGCTTTATAATCTAGTGAGAGAGAAACACTTAGAAGATGTTAAAAAAAATTAAGATGTTGGAAAAAGTAAAAATCGTAATTTTGCATAGGGCCGTGTCACTTTTAATGTATTTTAGAGCCCTCAAATTCCTTTATAACCTACAAGACAGACTAAAGTTAATAAAGATGACAAAGGATTGCTGAAGTATGTCAGAGTGAGTAGTTATAATAACTTTTACAAAGAACCGTGCAGGTTCTAATGAACTTCCACTGGTGTTCTCTCATTTGATTTTTAAACCATTGCTTGGAGTGTGGTTATTAGCACAAGTTTGTGAGTGACAAAGTGAACTGTGAGAGTTAAAGTAATCTAGGTGAGACCACACAGCGAGGAAACAGAGCAGAGCGTGTGCAGAGCAGGCAGAGAATGAGGAGAGCTGCATTCCTACTTGCTTGTGTCATTTGTCCATTCTCTGTTATGGCACTGGATCCATGTGGCCAGGAATGGCATGTGCTACTGATTCTCCAGTTAGCCTTTGTCTCATCTCTCCTTGGACAATATAACTATATGACAAGAGAAAAAGGTCCTCAGTCAGTGTCCTGGCCCTCCTCAAGATCTAACGATCTTGATCCTTTTTTCAAGCTATCTGTGTAGGTTTTGTTTTGTGTTCATTTGTACCATTGCTTATCTCTTCATCAACACTCTCTTCTCTTTGTACCTGTAACATTAAGCCAGTATCGTTCCATAGAACCTTTTGCAAACATGACAGTGTTCTGTATCTGCCCCCATTAGTACAGTAGCCACCGGTCACTGGGGCCATTGAGTATTTAGAATGTGGTTAGTGGACTGAGGAAAAGACTTTATAATTTCATCCCACTTTAGTTGATTTACATCTAAGTAGCCCCATGCGGTTAGTGGCTCCTGTGTTAGACAGTAAGTATATAGTCTATACTCTCTGGTGTCAGAGCCTGGCTGCTTCTCAAATCCTCCAGTTTCCTTCTCCCATCCTGATTTTCCATATGAAGAGGCTTTAATTCCACCCTTTCTCTCCTTATCCTACTCTTTGCTTGTCCAGCCAACACTGCCATGGGTACCAGTTCCCACCAGGAGGCACAAATGGGACTGCTCTGCAGGTGGATACCAGGCTCGTGCTGCTGCTGTAGAGGCTACTTGGTCTCTGAGTAGCACTTTACTCTCAATTATTATAGAAATACTCTGAAATTCGTCTTGATTTTTTTCTTGTGGTATGAAAAAAAAAAGAGAGGCTTTCTTTAAGCCTTCTCTGGTTTGTGCAGATCCTATATGTGACTGGTTAGTTCACCATCACTCTAAATAAATGATTTTACATCTCTGAATCACATGTTGACTATTATGCTTAGCAGGGAGCCTTCTCATCTGTCGCTATCTGAACTCAGAATAGCGCCTTTGCGTAGGGTTTCTCTATCCAAATTAATTACCCACTTCAGTATGTCTTCATAGCTCTCTGTTGCCTCACTCATTACAGCCTGAACCAGATGATAAGGATTTGTGTATCTTTGCGTTACTGAACTGTGGACTCTTTAAGGGCAAGATCATGCTGCATGCCTCTTTGTATCCATCTCTGTGAGAGAGAATGCTTGGTACAAAGTAGGACCTCAGTAAGTCTTCCTAGAATCCATATATCCACTCGGGCCCTGAAAGTCACACCTTCTCTTTACTGGTCCATCTACATCCTTTTCCTGAGTGAGGTTCCACTCTAAAAAATGGTATTCTGAGATAAGAATTCTTTTCACATACGACCTGAATTGTTCTCCAACTGGTGCCAGGTAGATTCCATTTAAATACATGTGGATCCTCCAGGATTTTTATGGTTTCATGTCAGTAACTTCTTTGACATTGTCCATAGCAAATATTTCTCCTGAGGCAAGGGAAACAAAAGCAAAACTAAACTATTGAGACTTTATGAAAATAAAAAGCTCCTGCACAGTGAAGGAAACAGTCAACAAAAACTAAAAGGAAACCTACAGAATGGGAGAAGATATTTGCAAATGATATATCTGATAAAGGGTTCATATCCTAAATCTTTAAGAAACTTATCAAACTCAACATCCAAATATGAATAATCCAATTAAAAATGGGCAGAAGACATGAATAGACATTTCTCCAGAGCGAGGGCATACAGATGGCCAATAGATACATGAAAATCAACATTACTGATCACCAGGCAAAAATACAAATCAAAAGTACAATGAGATGTCGTCCCACACCTGTCAGAATGGCTAAAAGCAATAACACAAGAAACGAGAGGCACTGGTGAGGATGTGGAGAAAGAGGAACTCTCTTGCACTGTCAGTGGGAGTGCAAACTGGTACAGCCACTCTGGAAAACAGTATAGAAGTTCCTCAAAAAGTTAAAAATAGAATTACCCAGTAATCCAGCAATTGCACTATTGGGTATTTACCCAAAGAATAAAAAAATACGAATTCAAAGAGATTCATGTACTCCAATGTTTATAGCAGCATTATCTACAATAGACAAACTATAGAAGGAGCCCAAGTGTCCATTGACTGGTGAATCAATAAAAAGTGGAATGTGGAATATTACTCAGCCATAAAAAGAATGAAATCTTGCCATTTGCAATGACATGGGGGGAGCTAGAGAGTATCATGCTAAGTCCACTAAGTCAGAGAAAGACAAATACCATGATTTCACTTATATGTGGAATTTAAGAAACAAAACAAATGAGCAAATGGAAAAAAAGAAAGAGGGGGGCGGCAAACCAAGAAATAGACTCTTACCTATAGAGAAAAACTGACAGTTACCAGAGAGAAGTTTTGGTGGGAAGTGTGGGGGTTAAATAAGTGTTGGGGATTAAGGAATGTACTTGTGATGAGCACCCGGTGATATATGGAAGTGTTAAGTATTGTACACCTGAAACTGATACAACACTATGCTAACTAACTGGAATTAAAACAAAAGCTTCATAAATAGATAAATATGGGCCCTAGAACATTTGTTTATTGACTTATTTATCTCTCCGTATGCGTAATGGTTGCATTTTATTCATTTCTGGTATTTTTGTTACTTATTTCTTTTTATTTCTCACAAATACAACAATGGAAGCAACATTATCTATTAAACTTCTCCGACAGTTGGAAGCATTATTGTAAGGCTTGATGTCGTCTTTACAATTTTTGTATATCTTGTCTTGCCTCCACTCCTTCTGTTTTTCATTGCTATCCTTAATTATGCCAATAAGACCCATGATGGACTGCTCCAGTTGTAAATTCCCAGTAATTATTAGTTCCTGAATATGCCAGATGCATGTAAATTCGCAAAAGCCCAATATACATTTGACAAGTTGTTAAATATGAAATCAAAATGTGCTTTAATACCTACACACATGAACTGCTGCAGTAAATAAGTTTCTGATGAAGAAAGTTATTTATCCTCTTTGATAATTTCAATTAAATCATTTTAGATGTGGAATCTGAAATACTCATTTTTCAAATCCTAACTGCCTTTCCTTGGTAGCAGAAATATGACTTTTGGATCCCTTCGATTCATGACAGAGTGCCATATTGAATGTTTTCCTAATTGCAAACTTGATTTTTATTCACATTCAGGCTTATCTCATTGTGCATTATGATACCTGTCAAGAGAGTATTCCTGCAATTGTCCCTTTTAAACTTGGGCCAATTTGGTCATCTGCAGGAGTAATACTTGAAATATATCAACAGGGAGCATGGCACCAACCAGTTAGAATGGACCCCTGCAGGAGCAGGTTGGGTTCTGGAGGCCCCCTGTGGGGCCAGGCTTTACCCCTTTAGCTGCAAGAGAGTTCTTTTTTTTTTTTTTAAGATTTTATTTATTTATATGACAGAGAGAGAGAGATCACAAG
Organism: Nasua narica; assembly: GCA_028533885.1. Lineage (NCBI taxonomy): Eukaryota > Metazoa > Chordata > Mammalia > Carnivora > Procyonidae > Nasua > Nasua narica. The sequence continues at coordinate 17,391,501 of CM052813.1, forward strand.
TAGGCAGAGAGGCAGGCAGAGAGAGGGGGAAGCAGGCTCCCTGCTGAGCAGAGAGCTTGATGCGGGGCTCCATCCCAGGATGTAGAGACCATGACCTGAGCCGAAGGCATAGGCTTAACCCACTGACCCACCCAGGCGGCCTGCAAGAGAGTTCTTGTGAATATGCAAGGTGAGATGCCAGGGCAGCCAAGGGAATGACTGGTAGATGACAGACAGGGTGAGGATAGCTGCTTTTACCGACTGGTATGGAGTAGTGCAGTCTCGGTGCATTCCTGCTGAATATCAGCCTTGGTGATGTGTCTGTCTAGGAGTCAACAGAAAAGAAAATAGTGGTTTAGGTGTTTAGAATATGTGTTGGGAGAGCTGATGCTCATTTATTTCTAAACTTCTTGATTTGCACAACTGGATTTGTCATTAAATAGTTAAAAAGAGGATATGTTCTGCCTGGAGTAGAATTCACCCTTTTGTTCTGAGAGTGAGTTAATACCTTGGCAGGCGAGAAACCTATACACCCAGACTCACCTTTCAGAACTCAGGTAGCAGTTGGGAAGATTTTGCTTAACTGACTCATGTTCCCGAGTCTAAGTGATAAATGGGAATGAGCTCAGTGGGGGGGATGAGGGAGTACAAGGAAGAACGTTCCAAGAAGACGAAGCATTATGTGCAGAGGTATAGAAGGGAGAAGGATGGTGCCATGTCAAGTTTAGACAACCTTCAAGTAGGTTCAAATTGCTGGAGGGATGTGGTAAGGAATGATCTCAAGCAGGGTGGGTGAGACGCAAGGCTGGAAAGGTGTACAGGAGCTGGGTATAAAAAAAGTCATAAGGAGAAAAAAAATGTTCATTCATTGTAAGACAACAGTGATGAAAGGATTTGGAGCAAAGAGGAAGAAATTTGTCTCAATACAGAGCATAATGGCAGAGCCTTGAAGTGGATCAAAGATGGTGAGCCTCCCATATGGGGAGAGACAGGGATTGCCTCTTCTCATTTGTAAAATCAGAACTTTCCACAACTTTTATTAGCAGAGGTTTCCTACAGAAGCTTTTTATAACCACTGAATGGCCTTGGGGAAGTACTGGTGTGAAGCTTTATGGTTGAGTTAAATCCTGTTTATTGTTCAAAAAAAAAAAGTCTTTAGGCATGAGGCCAAGGTGTTGGAGGCTATTACACAGTCTAAAAAGATCTATTTGATCACCTCCATCTGAGTCATAACCCAGGCCACTAATGACATCAAAACTCTCTCCCAGCATGACTTTCTCCTTCCAGCAGGGCTCAGTCAGATGCAGCCAGCCCTTTGCCCAGTGATCAGAACCCATTTGCAGCTGGAGTTTTGTTTGGCAACACCGCACACACAGGGTACAGAGGCCTCCCTCATGATCAGATTAACAAGGAGTTCATCCTCTTCTCTCTGGCCTCCACATTAGCATCTCTGATGATAACTTGGAGATGCTGAGCCCCTGAAGGGGAGGAAACATCCCCTGAGGAGGTTAAGTGTAAACCAATTAGCTTCCTGGTGCAAATTTACCAGAAATACCACTTCGTTTCCTAAATGCTAGTAGGGTTGAGCTGTTGTAAAAATCAAGTAATTAGATTAATAGCTCACTTTTGACTATTTGCACACTTTCAGACCATAGTAATTATTTGCCTCGATAGAATGAGACTAACTAAGAGTTAATTAAAATGGTCCTTTCATTGCAGTGCCTAATCAAATTTAGATTGCCTTTTTCAAATAATTGTATTGTTCACCAAATGAGTCAAATATCAGTTCACAGTTTACAGGTATGAGATGTATTTTATTCTGCTTAATAAACCCTTACATATCACGTCTCATGTTTTAGAGACTTTTTAAGGAGCTGCTCTAATCTTCAGTGGTTCCATACAGTTTATGTCTGAGCAACCTCTTGACCTTATCCATCTAGCCCTTGCTCTGGCTCTAGCTACTTCCTTGACTACATCTAGAAAGATAAAGACTCATGATACTTTTGGCATGCCAGGCTATTGAGGCTTCCTCTGCTCAATGAACTATTGAGGTATTTGCTTTCTATTATTATTATTATTATTATTACCACTATTATTTTAGAGATGGGGGAGGTGTAAGAGGGAAGGGGAAGAGAGAAAATCTTAAGCAGGCTCCATACGCAGTGCCGAGTCTGATGCAGGGCTTGATCTCACAACCCTGAGATTATGACCTGAGCTGAACTCAAGAGTTGAATACTTAACCACTTAGGTTAGGATGCCATCTAGGCATCCTAAAGTGTTATCTCCACAGTGAGAATTAATACAGAAAATGTGTTTTAGGCACTTTCTACATGTAGACACTCTTTTAGGCACTAGGAAAACAGTCATTAAACACAAGCAGGAAATTTCCGTTCTAGTAGGGACATATAGGTAATAAACAGTTATTAAGATACCAATAAGGAGTTGGGGACCTTCACTATATATACTTTTATCACTATATATACTTTTATCTCTCCAAAAGCACAGGCTGAGACAACAACTTGTGCGCTAGAGATGATCCTGGGAACTGAGAGTGAGGGGATGGAGAGAGTATGACAGAGGAGGAAAAGTCAATAGAACCATATGCAACCAAGTTGATGACCACAGTGGACACCAAGGGCTCAATTTTGCCTATGTTTTCCAAGAAGGTTATAGAATGTCTTTCAAGTTTTCCATTTAAGCTTTGAAAGGGAAAAGTAGGTATATATCAGTTCATGTTCCCCATTCTTTACAATACACCCCATTATTTGAGGTAGGTCTCTGCCATTCCAAGCTGTACATACCTGCTTACCAAGTAATAGCAAGATGCTATCATTGCATTGTGGGTTCAGATTCACATGGAACTGTTCAATAGAGCCGTGGCAGGAAGCAGAGGTGAGGCCAAAGTGAAGAGGCAGGATAGACCTGTGTTTGATACAGTTCAATTTATACTGCCCATACCCATACATGCTTACCTTAAATCAAGGCTTCTAGGTGGTAGCCTGCTCCAGTCACTACAAATTCTTAACACAAAGATTGGTGGAATAAGTTCCAGTTTTTTTAGGTGTAAATGGTCCAAGGGCCGTCAGTGATACTCAACTATCTCTCTCCTCAATTCTCCATTTTAGATTCACTTCAGCTGATCTGAGTTGTTTGCCTGGTAGAGTGAACCAGACCTTCATTCCTGAATGGTTTGAGCCTTTAGTTGCCCTTCCATTGTTTGGATATGTTTGTTACAGTCATTTGTTTTTTACCACTACCAGGAATGGAAACAAAAACAGCCCAGTAAAGGTTACCAGACATGCTTCTGTCAGCCCCTGTTTTAGAGCAACAACCCCCCTCTTCCTATCATTCTCTGTCAAGATTAAGTTCTTTTGTTATTATTTTGGTTTTGGTGGCTGACCTACCAACAGAAGTTCCTTGATGTGACCAGGTTCAGTGGAATTGTTGCTGTGTTTTTTGATGGAAGCACCTTCCCTGGGAACTATGGTGACTAATCGAGAAGATCTTAAGATTTTCAGACAGGAACAGTAATTTCTCAGTGGGTCAGTCAAAGAATTATTCAGATAAGCAACCTCTACCCTTTGATTCCTAGATTCATGTAGTCTAGACTTTGGGGCCAGAGTGCTGGATATTGGTTATTGGCCTTGTGCTTTGCTGTATCAGGAAGATAGAACCAAAATTACAGACTATATCTCTCAAGCTGGCACCTTCATTATCCTTGTCTTATAGGTTAGCTCCTTCTGATCATGCAATATACAGTAGGACTAGTGGCTCCTGTGATCATATGCCCAATAGCTTACCTTCCTTACCATAAAATGGGCCTCTTACTTTAAGACAGTGTTGTGTGTGATGACTCCAGAGGGCAAATCATCCTGTCCGCCTGATTGTTTAGTGGTTCCTCTGCAGTGCGTGATTTGTGGTAAGCACTACCCTGAAACACAGTAACCCACAGATTCTGTGGCTTCACCAATAGGCCCACACAGAAGTATCTGCCGTGCCGTGGCTGGAATCAGAGGCAAGACTGAAAGGAATCTGAGGAGGGTACAAGAGACATCAGACACAGTGCTGTGTTAAATCACCTATTTTACTATATCGATCCCTGGATGATGAGACCATTAGGGGAGAGACTACGTCACATTCATCTTGATGTAGCCAGCACACCTAGCACAGTGTTTGGGATTTAGTGAACACTTATGTCATTTCATTTTGTAATGCGAAGCATGCATGCTAATGTGTTTAGAGATATTTTGGGTCTGCTTCTCTTACGAATAAGGGAGATAAATAAGGGCCAATAATGAGAAGGGACTTGTCTAAGTTCCTCTGTCCACTTAGCAGCAAAGGCAGGGGCAACTCTTCAGTCTGATCTAGGCCATAGATCTTCATCATGCTAAAATTTTGGTGGAGACTGGGCATAGTTTCTAACAACCCAAGACAATCAAAGAGATACTGGTTTATGTGAGTAAGACAAGTTATAAAACTATAAAGGATTATGAAATGAATATATTCTGATGTATAAATCACATATTCATGTTATATATTCTTTCATTATAACTTATCTTTAAACCAAGTAGGGGTTGTGATTACTAAAGTTGTACACTGAGAGAAAAGAGTTGAGGGAGTGTTCCAGAGGGAGAAAGCTTGGAGTAATGATTAAGAACAAAATGTCATTCTACAAAGCCATCTGACAATTTTTAGTCAAATTAAGTATTCTTAAAAATCGTGACCAGGGACGCCTGGGTGGCGCAGTTGGTTGGGCAACTGCCTTTGGCTCAGGTCATGATCCCAGCGTCTTGGGATCGAGTCCCGCATCGGACTCCTTGCTCCGCAGGGAGCCTGCTCCTCTCTCTGCTTCTGCCTGCCTCTCTGCCTGCTTGTGTTCTCTCTCTGTTAAATGAATAAATAAAAAATCTTTAAAAAAAAAATCGTGACCAATAACTCTATTCTTGGGTACCTGGCTTAGATAAAGTCTCAGATAGATTTGTAAGGGGAATGTGTGAAGACTCATATGGCATCGTTAGTCTAGTGGTGGGGACTTAGAGCAAATTCAGTGTTTCTCACCAGAGAAATGGATACATGTATTGGTTTGAATACTAATACAGTTGCACTAAGAAACACCAAAATAATCATGGCTTAAACAAAATAGAGTATGTATCTGTACATAATCTCTGAATTTCATTTGTCCAGAGCTAATATGGAAACTCCATGGTGTCTCTGGCAAATATTCTATTTTGATTCTCTGCCATCCCAACACTCACTTCTGCCTTGTGGTATAAAGTGATTGCTCTGGCTTTAGTTAGTGGAAAGACAAAAAAGGAAAAGTGGAGGGTCTACCACCTCTATTCAGAAGCACAATCTAGAAGTCTGACATATTATAACATTCATATGTCATTACTCAGAACATAAGTCACATAGCCACATCTAGCTTCAAGGGCCTCTGAGAAATGTGGTTTCTACTGGACAGCCAGATTCTCAGCTGTCCACTATTACTAAGGGAAGGAGGAATGAATATTGGAGAATAATTAGCCCCCTTTGGCATTGTATGATTATAATAAATATATATTTTTGAATAAAATGCAGCAGTAGTTAGAATCAATGAGCTATATGTGTTCCAGCAAGATTGATAGTTCTTTAAAACAGAATGCTGAGGAAAAAAAGAATGAAACTGGGCTAAAAGAGAATACTTTAATAAATAAGCATGAGTATACAAATAATTCTTATATATAATAAACAATTATGGGGCCTTGAAAGGACAAACAATAATACTGTGCTAAGAAATTAAAGTTTAGTGAATCACATGTACATACTCAATCTAGTTCTAGCCATATGATCTACTGAAAGTTACATAAATGCCATAAGGCCATTTTTTTCATGATCTGAAAATGATAATTATAATATACTCATCTTGTAAGATGACCTTGTATACTTAAACACTTCTAATGGTGCTTAACACACAGTAAATTCTCAGTAGAGATTAGCTGTTATTACTGTTTCTTTATTTTTATTATTGTTGAAGATATTGCATGAAGATTGCATGTGAGATTAGGACTTTGTGTACAGTTGGCCCTTGGTAAATACTGGCTGGATGCACAATGACAGAACAGAGAGTGTGTTGATCACAATTGTTAGAGAGGAATGAACAAGGTGTATTCAGTCATATTTATTAAGTGTCTCTTATTCGTCAGGCCCCTAGGATATAAAGGTAAGACCTAGCATGAACCCTACCCAGTGAAGGAGAAGGCAATTAATAATTAAAAAAAAAATCATAAAACACATATAAAATTTCAATTGTGATAAATATAGTGAATGCTAGGGATACTTGTGTATATCTATCATCTATCTATCTATATATCTATCTATGGAGATTCAATCCACTTGGTTGAGAAAAAGTCTTTCTGAGAAAGTGATGCTTGAATTGATGTGTATAGGAATTATCTAGAAAAATGTTAAATGAAAGAGCTTTCAAGGTAGAAGTAACAGCATATGAAAAGGCTCTATGACAGCCAAGGCTTGGAAAATACAGTGGACTGAAAGAAATACAGTGGGACAAGGGCAGAAAGAAATGATTTGATATGGGAACGTAGGTAGAAGCAAGACCATTCAGGGGACATAAGGTATTTAGAGGGGTTCTGTCTTTACCTCACAGGGAGGAACACTATATTAGCTTCCCAGTGCTACCATAAAAAATTATCACAAACAGTGGTTTAAGACAACACAGATTTATTCTCTTATAGTTCTGGAGCTCAGAAGTCCAAAATCTATCTCACTGGGTTAAAGTCAAGGTGTCGTCAGGTCTGGTTCTTCCTGGGGAGTTCTGAGGGGAGAATCTGTTTCCTTGTATTTGCATGTTTGGGCCACCACATTCCTTGGCTCGTGTCCCTTTCTCCATCTTCAAAGTACATTATTCCAGTCTCTGCTTCTGCTCTGACCCTGAACTATCCTGCATCTTTCTTATATGGATCATTATGATTATATCGGGCCTACCTAGATAACATAATCTACTCATCACAACATTCTTAATTAATAACATTTTCAAAGTCCTTTCACCATATAAGGCAGCATTTGCAGAGTCTGATAATTAGAACAAAGACAATCACTAAAGGCCATTATTTGACCTACCACAGAAACCTTTGCATTTATTTAAGCAGAAAAAAAAAAATGGCCTGTTCCAAATTTTATCTTTAAAAGATCACCTTAGGTGCCTTGTGAAAGACAAGTAGGAGGAAGACCATGTTTATATTGGTGAACCAACTGGGAGGCAAATACAGTGGTTCTGGGAAGGAGATAAGGAAAGTAATTTCACCCAGGAGATGTGAGCTATAATATCTTGGCTAAAGGAGTCCTAGACTGGCAGCATTAGTAAGAGTTCTGTATCACTGCGGTACTGGGGCTGCCTTGAACTGGCTTTCAAGAACTGGTATGTGTCTCTAGCCAAACTCCACATTCAGTGCTATGGTAATGGCTTGGAATCAAGCCAAGGTGGGAATATTTACCTCATGGAAATTAGCAAACACTGCAAGACTTCCCCAACCTTCTGACCCTGAGATCCGGTTTACCAGTACCTCACAGACTACGTAACCGGTGAAATGGGCTACGTAACCTTCTCAGGCTTTGCTTCTGACAACATCAAGCTCACTCCTCATCGTACTCTTGACCAGTTCTGATCCTTAGACGTTTCTTTGTAGAGACAAATAAATGGTATAGAGGCTGATTTTTAGGAATGATCTCTCCTATTTCTGTAATTTTTTTGTGAGTTTTCCAACAAATAGGCACTATTTTTATAATTACAAATAGAGTCAACGTTACCTTTTTAAATTTTTAAAAAGATTTTATTTATTTACTTGAGAGAGAGAGAGCGCACACAAGTGGGTGGAAGGACAGAGGGAGAAGGAGAAACAGACTCTGCTGAGCAGGGAGTCTGATGTGGGGCTTGATCCCAGTGTCCTGGTTCACCCACTGAGCCACCCAGGTGTCCCTCAACTTAACTTTTTAAATGTTAATTTTAAAAACATGTGAATGAGGACACTGTGGAACCCTTGTTGTACATGTTGATTGCTAAGCTGTGACCAAATCACTACAAAGATGGATTCTTGACTCTACAAATTCCTCTCGGTTTTCTGGGGACTTTGCTACTGAGCTTGTTCTCTTCATTTGTTCCCTATAGGAAGGAAGGGGACAAAATGATGAAAATGTAAACAACGAAAAAGACTTAAAAATAGTGAGCTGAGAAGGGCACGTATTGCATGGAGCACTGGGTGTGGTGCATGAACAATCAATCTTGTGAGACTGAAAAAATAAACATATTTAAGTTAAAAAAAAAAGAGGGGCTCCTGGGTGGCTCAGTCATTAAGCGGCTGCCTTTTGCTCGGGTCATGGTCCCAGAGTCCTGGGATCGAGCCCCGAATGGGCTCCCTGCTCAGCGGGAAGCCTGCTTCTCCCTCTCCCACTACCCCTGCTAGTGTTCTCTCTCTCACAGTGTGTCTCTGTCAAATAAATAAATAAAATCTTTAAAAAAAAAAAAAGAAAAATAGCGTTCAAACATATGGAATTATAGAATATTAAACATATCATTAGAAAATTGTAAAAGAAATTTTATGTTGATATTGTACCTGGTATTGAGACAGTAGGAAGTGTCTTAAGAGCGGGCTCTTTGGAACAAGACTTTCTGGGTTCAAATCCCAGCACTACCACTTGCTGTCTGTGCTCTCTAGAAACCTTTTATTCCTCAATTTCTTCATTGCATTTGTGAAATGGGGAGAAGGATAGTTACTCTTGGCATTAGTATTTGTGAGATTTGAGTCAGTTACCTCCCAAAAACCCCTCGGAAGAGTGCTTGGCACGTATTAAGCACCTAAGAAGTGTCAGCTATTATTTGTTGATATTCAGCTGTGTGTATCCTTTTTTATGTCAACGTAAACTTTCCTATAAGAAGAGCATTTTAACGATTTACTGTAATTATAGCACTCTGCCTCTCCCCTTCTTTCCCCGGTAGATCTGTCCAGCTGAGAAAATGAGTGACTTAATCCAGTACATTTATGTAAAAAATTCCCCAAATAATGCCAGATACTTGTTTTTTTTTTTTTTTTTCACATTTGCGTATTGAACTCCCATCCGTCTCCATAGGCTTCACTCACAGTTTAGGACCATTATTGCTAATCTGGCTATTAAAGCACCAAAGAAGTTTACTGCAGCAACTTGATTCAGGTATCTCGTCCTCTGCACTTCCTCCCCGATTAAATGCACACACCCATCACTCCTCATCTCTCCTGGCAAGTTTTCTGAGGTGTGTACCAACTTCCCGAAGAGCTGAATATCATCTTCCCTTGAGTTAAACAGGAGACAGCTGGCACCATTTATCTCTTCAAATTACAAGAAAATGTGAGAAACAACAGGGTGTCTATATGGGGTTGGATAGAGCCCGAAAGGGCAGCTGTGTGTGAAAGAGAGTATCATGGCAATGAGCTTGAGAATTAGGTGTAGTTCTGGAAGGTTCACACTCCACAAGACAACTTAGCTCAACGTGATTCTGTGATCAGATTTAAAAAAAAAAAATGTTTACCTTAGATATTTCCATGATAATGATAGTAGTGGAGGAAATTATTATTATTATTATTATTATTTACTTTTGTGCTAGAATCAGTACACAGTTTTTTGATGACTTCCCCCAAATCCCGGAAGGTATTGACATTTAAGTTTTCTAATTATTTGTTATTTTTGTCGAATCCCATCATATCATCTTTCAATGCAGGCTGAGTTTGGTAATGCATCGCTTTGAAAAGAAACAGACACTCCTTTGTAAGCATTTTATGTCTCATAGGAGTTTAATATCAGTGAAAATTCGTGAAGGATTTTTATTCCAGTCAAAATGTTATAAAGTAATCTGTTTGAAACCACATACAGAAAGATTAGCCAAGATGAATGTATGCATGGTATTTTTAGAAAGTAGAAATAAGTAGAAATTTTTCTTAGCACTTCTTTTTGTGTATGCCTTAGTGAGAGAAGAAATTACATAAGAAAAACTATAAATTTAAAATCTGGATTATTAGGAAGCATAGAGGTTCATCCTAGAAGAGACTTTTTTCACATATTCATTCTTGTTACTACATGTAAGAAAACATCATAACACAAGGACAGAATGATTTTCTTGAAAATGTGCATAATTGTAGAATGTGAGGGAGGTGGTTAAAGTGAATATGACCTCGAAAAGGGGTTATACATTTCTAAATGAAAGAAAACTCTGGGAATTGTTAAGTTTTCTCTGTTGCATGAAGAAATAGGCATCATATGTATTTCAGAGCCTAGTTCAGGAATTAGTATAATAAAAGAAGAAAGAACTTCTCTCTACTATTACTGAATTCTCTAAGAGCATGAATAAAGAAAATGTGTACACGTTTTTATTTTTTACAGAGGACAGATCTTATTTTTATAGAGAAGTCAATTTAACTTTGATACCTGGGCATATACTAGAACTAATAATCATCAGACAGTTTGTAATCCCCTATCAAAGCATAACATCCTGGGTCACAATCACCATTGCTTTCCAGAAAGTAGACTTTTGCCAACATTATTCCAGTATGATAAAAATATCCAGTATTTCGGGATACACTACAAAACTAAAAATCTACAATAAAGTTGCAAGCGCAATTTCAGAGTTTTGATTCATTTCCGTATGCTGTTCTTATCAGCATGCTACAATTCACTATAGGCCAGCATATTGCTAGAGCAGTGGTTCTCAAACTTTTTGGCCTTAGGCCCCTTTTATCATCTTAAAAATTATTGAAAAGCTCAATGAGATTTTTCTTTATGTGAAATATTTATCAATATTTGCTGAGTATTTATCAATATTCACTGAATTAGTAATGAAAACGGAAATTTTTAAAGCACAAGCATATACACATTCCATTAGCCATGAATTGACAATATCATCATGCCAGGTAGCCTCTAGGAAACTCCACTGGGCACTCAGGAGGGAATAAGAGTGTAAAGGCAAATAAGATCCTAGTACTACTATGAAAATTATTTTGACCCCATATATCTCTGGTTCTCAGGGACCCCTCATGGTTCCTGGAACACACTTTGAGAACTGCTGTGCTGTAGGATTCTTGGCTGGAGGATTATCAGGATTCAGTAACAGGAACCCTAAGTGACCCAAGAGAAGGAAAGTGATCAAATAGCATCCTTCAGGGTGTTAATTCTGACTGCCTGAAAATTAATGTTTCTATGAAAGATTCCTGGATAATATCTTAACTAGGTGCTTTTTATTTAGGGAACAAAATACTGATATTCAAAGGCAAGGGATGGGGAAGAAGGATTCGGGCATTATTTGATGAATATTTATGTATAACAGGCACTGGAGAGATGAAAAAGATCTTAAAGATGTGGTCCTGTCCCTTAAAATGTTCATAATCAAGGGAGAGACATCACAAATAAATGCTCCAATAGAGTTAAGAAAATTCTCAGAATCCTCAGTGGAGGGAAAGATGATTCCCAGCAAGCCATTTCAGTAAGTTTCCATAGAAGATCCATAGAAGAAGGGACAAGGTATGAGCAGGTACACACAAGGAGTGCACAGTTAGCTCACACTGTCAGCAGAGGTGGAACCTCGGGGTAAAAAGACGTGGAAGGTCATGACTTGTGTGATCTCAGGAGCTTTGATGTGGGATGGAAGGAGCTGGACAAATGGTGTGAGTGGGAGAGGTTAGGCTGACCTGCAGATGGCCTTATGTGCTCACTGGAAAAACTGAGCATTGCCCTATAGGTAACGGGAAGCTGCTCAAGTTTTTTAGCAGAAGGATAACTTGTTCAGAATTATATTTCAGAGATCCAGCTTTATTGCTTTGGCAGTCAGGGTGAAACTATAGGATGGAAGTGCCTTTTGGAGTATCTTGCAGTAGTCCATGCAAGCAGAAAGCTTGTGTATATTCTCTGGTTCAAACACCGATGTCTCCCTTGGTTTGGGGACCTCAAACAATTCCCTAATTTACATGTGCCTTAATTTCCTCATCTATAGAGTAGAAGAATAATGATCTACCTTACCGACTTGTAATAATGGAATGATTTGATGCAATAAAATAAAATAATATAGAATAAAACAAAGCAACATGAATACATTGCACTTTGCAATATATATGTTAGTAATCATCAGAGGTACATAAAATAAGAAGGAAAAAGACAAAGGGAACAAATTCTGAAGATACTTTGGAGTTAGGATTCATGGGATTTCTGTGACATTTTTGTGTGGTGGTGAGAGAGAGTGAAATTAGTTCGAATGTTTAAATTCAGCAGACAACAGGGAGCATTAGGTGATAATAGTGAAGGCCCAGGACAGAGGGTGCAGGGAGAATGCAGGGAAACCAAGACCTGTTTTCACACAAATATCTTTTACAAAAATGGTGGGAAATGCTTATCACAGTTACCTCACATAATACGAAGGTGTGGTATGTGATAGCCAGCAAGCTTTAGGGAGCAAGACAGGATTCAGTTGTGACAAAGCGTTCAGACCAAGTCAAGGAAAAAACAGAGTTAACTAAGCCTCTAACAAAAATAAGGAATTTCTCATTAGAGTCAGGTACACTTCAAGAACTGCAGGGCGAGGCACAGCCTTTAAGAAAGAGAATAGGTACACATTAAGAGAAAAGCTGGGAATTAAAGCTTGATAAGAGTTCTTTCCTTAGCATGAAAAAGAAAAAGGTTATCAATATATTACAAGAAGGATGAAGTACTGAAATTGGGGCAGCCAAAAAGACCCGGATTAGGTAAATTTCTGTTATAATAGGCTCAGATCTTGAGTAAAAAGAGATATTGGGCAAAAGAAAGTTTTTATTTACCTGAACAGCCAAAAGGTGCTAATTTAAAAGAAACACAGATTTGCTCTGGGCGCCTGGGTGGCACAGAACTCTTGGTTTTGGCTCAGGTCATGATCTCAAGGTCCTGAGATCAAGCCCCACATGGTAGAGGAGGGAGGGGGAAGTCTGCTTGAGTTTCTCTTTTTGTCTTCCTTTCCCCCGGCCCCGCCACTCACTCGAGCTCTCTCTTTCTCTCTCAAATATATAAATACCTCTTAAAAAGAAGAAACAGATTCTCTAAATGATGTGCAAACTCTATCATAATTCAATAAGAAGTGAAAAACAAGTGAGTGAAAACTAGAACAGAATTGCTATTTCTCCAGCACAAATAATCAATGACGTAAAATGCCCAAGATAGTGCAGGAACACGTAACACAGGTGTCTCTCCATACCATGCTTATGTTAACTGTGAAGATGTGGGGGAAATCCACACAAAAATAATTACTTCCCAACCTTAGAATAAGGTAGAGAGGAATATAAACAGATTAAACAGAGGGACTTATATAATAGTAATAATATTTTGGATCACTTGTTTTTTTCAGAAGGGAGAGATAAGGAGAGTGGAGAAGTATCCTCTTTAAAATTAAGAGTATCTCACAGAAGAACTGAGCTCATAACATTTTAAGGCAAATCTGTGACAGTTCACAGACCCTTTGCCTTCAGATGCTAGTCAGATTTTTTAGTCACATGTGAATGCACAAAATATGGCACATTTTATTTTTGTAGTTAAATGGAATAACCTCCCTCCCCCCACTACTAAAATGTAATATTTAGCTTCAGAGAACATTGTATATGTGTTCTCTGAATGGAGGAAGACCTAAATGATAGTTTTGCCAAACTAGAGGCTGGCCTTGAGGCTTAGAGATGATCATCAGGTCTGTCTAGAAAACACTTTCTTCTTTTCTTTTCTGTTCCTTCCCTGAAGTTCCACTGATCAGTGCTTAAAGTGGGAATTTGGATCCACAATTGTCTTGGTGAATGAGATGCTGCCATAGGAAGGTGCTACTTTCCTACCCTGATATGAATTCACAGTGTCTGGGGTAGATGCAGTACCTCACACTTGTTCCTCTCTCTGCCCCCCAAACCCATATGCGTGCCTTTCTTGCTGGTAAGCCCTCCTCAGGGTTATAAAATGGATAAGATCTTTCTGAGATCTAAATATACAGGAACACAATTTTAACATATTGTGTCATTAAGAAGTTTAGGAGCTTTTAGACACAATCTGGAGGTAGTGGAAAATTAGATGCAGTGTTGCATTAGACATGTTTTTAGTATTTTCTTCTTTTTGTAAAAGCTGTAATTTTCAGAGTTTAGAACCAATTTAATGTCCCTGGAGTTACAGCTTTTTTGTATCCATTGTCCATTAGGTGAATTACTAAGCCAAGAATGGAATCCATTTATAATGTATAAAATACCATGAAATGTCTTAAAAACAGTCTTTGCAGGGGGAAAAAAAGCATTGGGAGTCCATTAAATTTGAAGACAGTGAGTTCTGAGGTTCTTCTTATAATCATATAATGGTTTTTTGTGCTTTGATAATATGATGCATTAGATATTGGCAGATTTATTTAAAAGTTTGAATTCAATGAAAATTTATATAGAACTAATGCAAAATGCATTATGTTTGACATTCCAGACAGCTTTCAAAAGTGAATGTATTATATAAAAAAACTTTAATAATATTTATTAAGGCAAATTAAAAAATAACCAATAAAACGGTACTAAATCTCTTATCAGTGATTGTGTCACCATTACTAGCATTTAGTAAGCCTAGGAGATTTGTTTTTTTAAATTCTTAACTTTGAAGAATTTCTAGCATAGCCTGAAAGTTAAAATAATTTGGTCTAAGGAGACTCTTTATAAGACATACATGATATATATGTATTTGTGTATGATATGTTTAGATATACCAATCCATGTCCAGTGATCAGATTTTAATCAGTAATATATTGAGGATTCGGGGTGTTGTGTGTGTGTTGGGGGGTGTGAGCACCATGTTTGGTGCTATGAGATCTCAAGCCATAAATAATTCAAAGGTTTGTTAAACTTTTTTTTCATGTATAAGAGGAAAATTTCAGGAAAACAAGTAAATTTCAAAATTTTATTAAGTAAACAGATCCGTTAGATAAATAGAAAATGTAAATTGTTACCCCTCGAGTATGTCCTCTGATCCACACAGCAGCTGACAAATCTTAGAAACTTCTTAACACCTATAGCAACAGGGCTGTATATTACATTGAACCTTGTGGAATTGTCCCCTTTGTTGGTCAAGGACAGGAATCCAGCAGCTAGTTCATAAGGTTTAACCTACTAGTAATTGATCTTTGGTGTTCGAAAAGACAAGCCAATAGCACTAAATTATGGTTGAAATATATAAAAAAGTCAGACCTGTGATTTCTGTATTCACTGAAGCAGAGAAATGTGACATATTTAACACAAATTCTAATAAAAGTTGCTACAAAAAGCACTTTCCCTAACTTTACTAGTAGGACTTTTTTAACTGAAAATCTTGATAATTTCCCATGTATGTGCTTACACATTCATGTTTACTCCCGTATCAGGAAGTTTTTTTTAGCTATGTGTTTCAAAAAACCCAGGTAGGCACGGCTTAAGTAAATATGGGTTGGTTTTACTCCCATAGCAAAAATCTGGAGGTAGAAAGCCCAGGGCGGGTATGACAGCATTGTGATGTGATCACGGACCCAACTTCTTTTTATCTTTCTGATCAGCATTTTTAACCTTTTAACCAGCTGACAGCTATAGCATCAAACCCGGGACAGGAAGAAGAGAGAAAAGATAACATGGTACCAGCCTCATCCACCCCTTTTATTAAGAGAACAAATGTCTTTCCAAAAGCCCCATCTTAGGCTGTATATGTCAGAAAAATGCCATAGGACTATACTTTGTGGCTAGAAAAGTAAATTTTCTTTTCCAAACTTTGTAGGAAGTCTGAGGGAGCAGAGCTGGAGAAATATTGGGGAAGTGTTGGAATGCCAATTAACAATCAACATCATTTTTCAAACTTCACTAATTTCTTTTTTCTTTTCTATTCTTTCTCATGTTGGCTAATCTGGGCATTGTATTATATTAGACTGAACCATACAAAATTCGTAATATCTCTGCATTGTTGCTTTATAAAAATAATACTTTCATATGTTTTAATCTAACACTTACATTAAAAGTATTGATTGAGGCACCTCTCTGGTTCTCAGGAAATAAACTAGAATGCCTTAATATCAAATTCTATGCAGTCTATTTTAATTTACTAATATCTTTGAAAAAATTCACATTTGAGTATATATGATAAAGAGTAAATGAATTTTTTTAAAGATTTTATTTATTTGAGGGAGAGAGAGAACAGGAGCAGGTGGGAAAGGTAGAGGGAGAAGAAGACTACCCCCTGAGCAGGGATCCCGATGAAGGACTCAATCCCAGGTCTCTGGGACCATGACCAAGCCAGAGGCAGACACTTAACCAACTGACCCACCCAGGCACCCTAGACTAAATGAATTTAATGAAGTTCAAAAATGCCATGAATTTTGTTCTGAGGTCATGCCAGGCCCATTATACTAGGCATGTAATGCGTGTTTATTAAAGTGTAATTAATATGCTAAAAAGCACATGGATCAAAATCAAAAGGCAATTTTTAGTTTATGCTGTACCATCTCTTCAGACGTTAGTCACTGGGAGTGATTTCCCCCTGTTGATAGGTGGAAATTCATGCAGGCCTGCAATTGTTAGGTGTTGGAAGCTCCTATAGTCATGTTAGATCAAAAACACAGTCTCGATTCAGAAATTCAGATGTTTAAACCTGCAAAGATTTTGAACTTCTCCTCTTCCCTAGTTCAGGCTTGCTTCAGACTGAAAATCTACCTGAAGGAGAAAGGCTCTATCAGTTCCCTCCTGCCGTATAATAAATTGACCCAAAACCTAGTGACTTACAACAATACTTGTTATTTCTCCACAGTCTCTGGATCAGCAACTTGAGTGAGGTTCAGAGACCTGGCTCTTGCCTGGGTCTCCTCTGTGCTCATTCATGATTCAGCAGTGAGCTGGTAGTCAGCAAGCTCACTTAGGTATCTGGTTGTTGCCTGGCTGGTAGCTGGGGCCCTGTGATACGTATTTCTTACCCTCCAGCCAGCTGGCCCAGGCTCATTCACAGGGTAATGGTCACAGGATTTCCAAGAGCAAGAAGGGAGAGCAATTCCCAAATGTACAAATGCTTTAACCATCTTCCAGACTTGGGTAAATCAAGTCAATCAGTCAACCCTGATTCAAAGTGTGGAGACAGAGATTCCACGTTTGGATGAGAGAATGTGCAATACCACATTTCAAGAGGGAGGGCATATGGCTAATTTTACAATCTACTACAAAGAATTTGAACTTCTATTCAACATTTGTCCCTCTCGTGTACTGTCCTTTTCTCTGGCTACTATTCGCTCTCAGCCAGGGCGAAAAAGGAGATGGGTGTGTACTCCACTAGGTGGCTTCCGATTCCCTGGACCTGGCAGGTGGTTTAAATTGACTCCTGTGTGGGGCACAGTCATACTTTCCTTGGTGAATCTCTTCACTGGAGATCTCTCTCTTATCCTTGACTTTGGCCAGATGCACTTGTCATCTGGGTAGTTGCTTCTGATTTCTCCCTTGGCCCCAGGCATCCAGTTTTATTCCTTCAGCTTCTTGACTAGGACTTAAGGCAACCTGATGCCTGGTTGCTCTCTGCACCATGGCACACGTCCATTTGCTAGAATACACTACCACATCTCTGTCCTGACACATTCCAGGAATGTGGTTCAACCTCAAGACATCAACAGGCTCCCCCAGATCTGCTGTCGAAATTGTTCAGCAGCCTTTCTTTTGCTCTCTTGATTTCATGGGTAGGCATCAGACCTCAGTTCTCAGTCTCTGTTAGCTTTGGTGGTCATAATAATGGCACCAAGTCTTTGTTCCTCCATGGAAACAAATTCAGAGCTTTCAGTGTATCCCTCCAGGCTCTGGGTTAGAAAGTGACACTCTCATCCACTCCTTTCCCAAAAGAAGGAGCAGGGACTTTCAGCTTAGAGACTCTCTGAAGACATCTTTTCACCAGTCTGTTCTCTTTAATTTTTTTTTCTGATCCCTGTTACGTCTTTGATCTGCCTGAGGGGTACAGGAGTCATGGAACAGATTCCATTTGTAAATTCTGCATATGGTGTGTGTATTGGCAGGGAATCTTCATTCCTTTTGTGAATTCTGCATATGGTGTGTGTGCAGAGGGGGAAGGGGATCATATTGGTGTCTTGGTGAAAATGACTGAGGCAGGAAGGATTCCATCCTGACAGGAAGGAAGGAAAGATGGAAGGAAGGAAGGAGGGGAGGCCCAGAGGGATGGTTGGAGGGAGGAAATTCACTTTTTCAGTATCTCATCCTAGAACCTACTCGTCTTTATTTGGTGGATATTGACTTCAGTACACAGAGCAAACAAGGTGATTACACACATATACTTTATAGACTTTCATCCTCAGTGCTGAAACCTTTATTCTGTTTCCAAGATGAGACATATCCTGGTCCTTTTTTATGTGATACTAAAATCCCAGAACCACCAAAACAGACTGGAAAATTCCTTCATCTGAACAGCTCATGGGTCTCGAATTGCAGGAGTCTGAATAGAAGGGCTATTTAGGGATGTCCAATCATGCAGGCAGGCCTATGGAACAATTGCATGGAAACTCATGTGAAGTTAAATTGGCAATCAGCTCTAGCATTTCCTATGGCAGAGCTTCCTATTGGGTAAATAATATGCATTTTATAAAAACATTCATAAGTGTAAATTCACACAGGAAACTGAAATGGCTCCTTAGGGTTAAGTGAAATACATATTAACAACACTTATGAATAGTAAATAGCATGCACTTTTAAAAAGTGCTCAATGTGTATTTACATAATAGCCTGTAAGAGTTCCACTGTCAAGTAAATAATACTGTAGTTGCCCTTAAAAGTCTTTAACTACCTACGGTATTTGTGAAGCATGCTGTAATGGATTTCTGGTTTGTGTTAGCACTCCACTCTCTTCTGAGATTTGTTCCTTTTCTTTTCTTTGCTGGTTTCAAACACATATATATTTATGAAAATAATTTCAGATTGGCACTGAAAGAAACCACCCATCTAGATAGAATGGCCTTGAATGGTTTCGCTTGTGTGAGGAGGAAACTTTTAAAGCAAGATGGCAATATCACGCTGACAGCAAACCTATAAAGAGCATCTTATAAATGAAAACAAGTAAACAAAAATGAGAGCCCCTGAGGGGTGGTGGGGCAGTCCATGGTGGGCAGACCATGCTTTGGTGAACCGGAGTGAATGTGTCAGTCCTTGCCTGTGCGGTTGAGGGACCTGGTAGTTCTCAGATTCATCCTCTGTTGTTCCGTTGTATTAGGGGGATCTACCCCCTGAAAACTGTGATTTCCAGTCTCTGCTACCAACTAGTTTCTGACTCCTCTGGGGCAGTGGGGAGGACTGGCTAAAGGCTGGAAGGCAGAAAGAAGGTACGAATCAAAGATTTCTTCCCTCTTCTCTCTTCTCCAGACATATATCACAATGGCTGTGATATCACATACCTCTTTCCCACCTGTCCCCCATAGCTCTGCCATGGTTCCATGTCCATATGTGGCCAAGGCTTCTGGACTCCAGTTCTAGTGCCTCCCCTCTCCAGGCCTCAAGTTGATAGCAGCTTCCTATAGTTGCTAATCTGTGTTACCTCACCTTCTCTTGGTTGATCTTCCAGTTCTTCTTACCTCTAGTAACCTATTATTCCAGATCAAGTGATCCCTGTTGAATTTACCTGGTGTGATGAGTTTTACTTACTTGGATGGTCTCTGATAAAACTGGCATATGGAAGCTCTCATCTCTGAAGTAGTTGTCTAGGTGCAGTGAAAGAAATAATTGCCCCTTTTCCTATTCTAGGCAAGATGTCTCTTGGAACTTCCCATTAAATCTTATAGAATCCATCTGATACTGGGATCTTTTTAAGAGGAAGGAGACAGATTTAGATGTTACGTTAGACAGAAAAGAGGTTAAGTCTAAATATTCAGACCCAACCACTTAAGACAGCATTGCTCTAGAAATATCATCATTGAGAACAGTGGCTATTGGCTTTGGCCAGTTTTGGTCTTGCCTTACTCCCCAGCTGTTAGAGGTTCTTGACTGTAAGACTTTGGTTTCCTGATTGTTGGCCATAATACTACTCTCAAACCATGTAGTTGCAATCTGCAATGACTTATGGGCACAGTACATAATGGAAGTCAGTGAAAAGGAGGGGATCTTGATAAGATGACGTGCCTTGACTAGAGGCATCGAGTTTCTGCTTCTAAACTAATGACTCCATGTGATCTACACAAAACATAACTTTTGCCAGGTCTGGCCCTCTGGGCTGCCAGTTTGAGACTTTAAGTTGGCTGTTCCTTTTGGCAAGAAGCACTCACCTGCCTTACTTGCCTATTCCCATTCTCTCTGTCCCAACCTTCCTACCCCCACAACACATTCTTGCTTGGATTACGTGGATTCGTGGGTCCTGCCTCATCCCCCAGCCAGTTAATGTCCTTTTGCCCTCATACCCTGTGCTCAAACTCAACTCTACTTATTCTTCCTCAGTCCTTGACCTTTCCCTCCTGTTATGAGATACAGGCGGTGATATAGGCGGGATCACCTCATAGAAATTATTTTGAAAGTTTATCATAATTGAAATTGTCACCCTTCTTTTATTAAAACACACTTGACTCTTCCACATTGTATTTAATAAATATATCAAATGTCACCATGGTCAGGTAGGGAGAAATGGGGAACACGTGGAGTACCTTACTAGGAGCTAGGCACAGTTTTACACATCTTAATTCATTCCATCTCATGTTACCCTTACCTCCAAATCTTCCTCTCTGTGTGATTGTAACTGAGAACAGTGCCTCTGGGAGCAAGAGGTTATATCTAGAATAGGCAGGGGATAGGGCAGGTGAAGAAAGACACTACAAACAACTTCTCTAGCTCATGGCATTGCACAGAGCTGAGAGCTATCCTACTTAGGGAGGCACGGGCTCCCAAACTGCTTCTGGGACTGGGATGGCCCAAAAACATCCTTGAGCCCCATATCCATTATTCATCCATATTTGTTAAGGACCTGCTGTCCAGTAGTTACTGTCCTAAATGTTGGGAATAAACTGGTGAGAAAGGCATACAGAACTGTTTTTCTTATGGGAACTGGTTCTGTGGGGGAAGAGGACATTGAACAAGTACACCATTGAATTAAAAAAGATCATTTTTGAAAGTGAAATTAATAAAATGGGTTGCTATAAGAAACAAGATTAATGGAGCAAGGAACCACACCAGATTGTGTGATGAGGTAGAGCCTCTAAGAAGGTTGTCTTTGAATGATAGGAAGAAAGAGCCATGGAAAGTTGTGGGGCAGTAGAGTGCCACGTGGTAAGAAAAGCAAGTGCAAAGGCCCTGAATCCAGACAAGGGCGGGAGATTTATAGGACAGAAAGAAGGCCAGCATGGCTGGAATCACAGGAAGGGGGGCATAGGAACAGATGTTAAAGTTAGACCATCAGGTGTTAAATCAAATGATGATTTTTTAGGACAGGTAAGTTGTCTGGATCACATTCTAGATGCATAGGGACAGGGAAGCTGAGGCTCTAAGAGATGAAGTACCTTAACTGGATTTGACACAGTTTCATAGTCATAGAGACAAAAACTTGGTCTGGGATTCTTAATTCAGTGTTCACTGCCTTACTGCCTATGTTATATCTGAGGTATTTATATTGATGTATTTACCTGCTTAAAAATAACCACAGCAAGAATCTTTTGACCTACGTAACATTTATTTATTTATTTATTTATTTATTTATTTATTTATTTATTTATTAGTTTTCTCTGCTATAGAGGTCCTCTGTTATCAGTTGATCAGATCCTATGCTAGCTGAGAGAGCAAAGGCTTGGAGGTCCCTCTGCCTGGGAGCTCTCTAGGAAGCACACAGGGGCCGTTGGAAGCTCAGAGTACGTATAAATCAGTAAGTGGCTTTAACGTGTCATCCATCACCTGGAGTTTGTTCAGAGTGCTAATCAGAGCTGCCCTCTGAAGATACCAGCCTCCACCTGGGCTGTAAATCTGAGGCCATGCTTGCTTGTGATTATTAACGATCCCCTGGCAATTTTTTCTAAGAGATGAGGTGTTAATTCCAATGCCCTGGCCCAAATCCAACCCAGGAAATTACTTTTTGCCTACCTAAATTACATTTAGACTTCCAATTGGAAATTAATTCTCAAGTTCTTTTCTGAAAAACATTACTGTTGCAGCTCTGCAAGGGGTCCCAGCACACCCAAGAATTTCCCCCTCCTCCAGCCTTGTCCTCCACCAACTTCCCCAGCCCACTCCCTACCGTGTGTATACTTAGCCAGCATGGTATGATTTGGATGTACCCGGAATTCAATCTGTGCAGCAAAATGGGGCAGTTACCTATGATTCTGTGTGTTTCTGGGTATAAGTTAAGCCTCTTTCTGTCAACACTGTTACCTGCCTTAGAACCATTAAGCTAACTCAGTAGGTTTTTTATTCTTATTTAGATCAGTCTCCATAAGGAGGCAGGATGCATAAGTCATATCTTTTCTCCTGGGTTATTCTAGTTTCTATTCCATCTCTGTTTTTCTCTCTCTCTGACACACGCACACACCCACCCACACCATACACACCCTTACACAGAGCCCAGAACCTTTTTCTCTTTTCTGCATTGTCAGTTCTTTTTTTCCCAAAAGCATTTCTTGCCATCTAACATATTTTACATGTCAATCAACTATTTATTCTCCAAGCCATCTTGGAATATAACCACTATAAATGAGGGGATTTTGTCTCCTGTCCATATCCCAGTATTGAGAATACTGGCTGGCATATAGTATGTGCTCAATAAATACTTGTTAAATAAATGAACTGTTAAATAACTACCCCAAGCACAGTTCTTTGGGTAAGAACTGAGAGATACAATTGGTTGGACACTGGAAGTATTGTTTGTTCATTTATTCATTCATTATTCATCACTCATATGATAAACATTTATTAGTGCCTACTATATATATCAAGAAAAGTGCAACACTAGGAAGCTGAACAGACATATTCTGATTCTCACAGAGCTTGTAATCTAAATAAGGAAAAACACATGTAAGGAGCTAACTAAAGACCTAACTATAAACCAGGGAGATAAAAGCCAATCTCCTGATATGTTGGAGGGCGGTAAAGGCTGTAGAATTATGACTCAGTACTGTTCCTGGATAGCTACATTTGGTAAATTCCTCCTAGAATTTAATAGCAAGGAAAAACTCTCTTTCCTAAAGAGAGTCAAGATCTTTTTTTTTTAATCAGAGGAGAACAATCTCTGGCATGTTTCCCTTTTTGCTTTAGTGTCTAGTCATGAAAATCTAAGTGTAGTAATCAGTTGCAGTCAAAATTGAATAATGAGTATCCAGTAGACCTGATTTCAGATGCCCTCCTTTATATGATTTCTGAATTGCTTTTCCTATCGGCATCTTAATTGTTGTGTTGTAAGTGCACGCGCACACACACACACACACACACACATTTCTGCATTTGCTATCATTTAACCATTTGTAAATTCTCTGTGGTGGCCAAGGGCATAGATAATAAAGCTTTATCAATACAGGTGCTGGAGATGAAATGATTGACCTTGCTGACCCATGCTAAAATATTAAACACATAAAAATCTAAGGTGCTCTTGTAACATTGAAAAAATAAAATAAACATATTTGGGGGAAAAAACTCTAAGGTGCTATGCCCATGTCTAGGCTCCAAACCTTTGCCTCATAATCAAAGTTTGGGGATTTACTCCAGTCTTTTGCACATACGTTTTTAGGCTGTGATAAACCTTTATGTTACTCTTTTCCTGTAGCAGTTCTTGTTGTCTCTTTTAAACCACGTTGTGCACATGCAAATAGTGCAAGTTGGAGTGAGAGGAAGAGTGTAAAGTAATTTACTCCACACAAGTGGAGTAAATTTGTGTCCCAGCCTCTGCAAAGAGCCTTAGTGCTTCTCATCTACTGGTGTGGGCTTTTTTGTATTAGCGTCCCCTGTGCCAATATTTCACTTTCTTAGTTTTAATTTTCTCTCTTTTTAAATTTACTCTAAATTGGTCTAGCTGTGTTTTATGTGTTCTGGTAAGGCATCTTAAATCCTTTCTGAAACAAGGTGGAAAATAAACAACCAATCAAATAAATAGAGCCTTGTAAAATAATGGTATCTGAAACCATGTCTGCCCCTTGAAATACAGAGTAAGAATAGAGCTTCCAGGGGCGCCTGGGTGGTTCAGTTGGTTGAGCAACTGCCTTTGGCTCAGGTCATGATCCTTGAGTTCCGGGATCAAGTCCCACATCGGGCTCCCAGCTCACGGGGAGTCTGCTTCTTCTCTAACCTTCTCTCCTCTCATGCTCTCTCTCACTTTCTCTGTCTCTCACATAAATAAATAAAATCTTAAAAAAAAAAAAAAGAATAGAGCTTCCAAGAGCTTCCTAGACCTACTTATTCGGTGATCAGTTCTGAAAACCTGTATTTCCAGGTATGAGAGCTATCTGATATATAGACATTATCTTAGTCTGACTACTATAACAATAACATAGACTGGGTTATTGTTGTAATAACTTGTAAAAACAGAAATTTATTTCTCAGTTCTGGAGGCTGAAAGTTTCTAGATCTGGGTGCTGGCAGGTTGGGTGTCTGGTGAGGGCCCACTTCCTGGTTCATTGCTGTCTTCTCTCTGTGTCCTCGCATGGTAGCGGGGGTGGAGAAGCTCTCTAAAATCTCTTTTATAAGGACACTAAACCCATTCATGAGGGCAGAACCCTCATGAACTACTCATTTTACAAAGGCTCCCCCTTCTGATATCAACACATTAGGGGTTAGGTTTCAATTTAGGAATTTTAGGGAGACACAAACATTCGGTATGTAGCATTTCATCTCTTGTCCTTCAAATTCCTGTCTTTCTTACATGCAAAATATATTCATTACATCCTAACAGCCCCAAAGTCTTAACTTGTTCCAGTATGAACTCTAAAGTCTAAAATCCGGAGTCTCATCTAAATATCATCTAAATCAGATATGGATGAGATTCAAGGTATGATTCATCCTGAGGCAAATTGTTATCCAGCTGTGAACCTGTGAAACCATGTAAGACACGCGCTTCTAAAATGCAGTGGTGGGACAGGCATAGGATAGACATTTCCATTTCAAAAGGGAGAAATAGGAAAGAAGGAGTAATTAATCCGCAGTAAGCCCACACTTATAAGGTAAACTCCTTGAGATCTTAAAGCTCAGGAATAATTCTCTTTGTTTTGGTGGTCTGCCCTACAGGACTTGGAGTAAAGGTCCCACCTTTTGGACCCACTGGGATGGTAGTTCTGCCTCCACAGATTTGCTGGGCAGGGGTTGGGCCCAAGGTTCCACATGGCCATGCCCCCACACCTTTGGATGGAGACCATCTAGTCTCTTGAAAAAAAGACCATGGTTCCCCACTTTGAAACCAAGGAGACAGCCCTGGTGATTTCTGAGTTGTCTTGGGGTCTTCCTTCCATTATCTTGGAGAAGAGCTCTTGGCTACTATAGAGATGGCTGATTCATACTCATCTCTTCATCAGATAGTCAGTTGGCCACACCCCTATGCTTTTTTCATTTTTTTTTTGCAGCATGGATAGTCTGAGAATTTTTAAGTTCTGTTTCCTTTTTACCTAAAAATTCCATAATTTCATCTTTAAGTCATTTCTCTCTTCTTTTTTTTTTTTTTAATTTGGGTATAAATGACACACAGTGTTAGTTTCCAGTATACTACATGATGATTCAGTAACTCTGTACATGTCCTGGGCTCACCACATGTGTAGCTACCATCTTTCACTATGCAACACTGTTACAATACAGAGCATATTCCCTCTGCTGTACCTTTTATTCCCATAACGTATTCATCCATCACTGGAAGCCTTTATCTCCCACTCCCATTCACCCATTTTGCCCACCCTCCTCATCCCTTTCCTCTCTGGCCACCATCAATTTATTCTCTGTATTTATAGGTCTGATTCTGCTTTTCATCATTTCTTTCTTCTTTATTTTACGGTAAATAGTCAGGGGGAGCCAAGCCATACCTTCAATGTTTTACAAAGAAATAGGTTCAGCTAAAAATCCAATTTCACTATTCACAAATTCTGCCTTCTCTAAAACACTAGAACATGGACACACTTCAGCCCAATTGTTTACCACTTTATAACCAGGATCATCTCATTTTCTAATAATGTGTTCCTCATTTCCATCTCAAGCGTCATAAAAAATAACCTTACCATTTATATTTCTACTGGCATTCTGTCCAGGATTACTTAGGTATTCTCTAAGATGATTAAAGCTTTCTCTGTGACTTGTTACCTTCAAAAGTCTGTTCATAGCCATGTGGGATTTTCTAGCACACACCTCAAAACTCATCCAGTCTCCATCCATTACCCAGTTCCAAAACCACTTCCACATTTTTAGGTTATAGCAACACCCCACTTTTTGGTACCAATTTCTTAATCCATTCAGGTTGCTATAACAAAACACCATAGACTGGGTGGCTTACAAGAACGGAAATGTATTTCTCACAGTTGTGGAGGCTGACAGTTCAAGATCAAGGTGCTGACAGATGTGGCATTTGCTGAGGGCTCTGGTTCATAAGCTCTCTTCTCTGTGTCCTCACATGGCAGAAATGGTAAAGGAGCTCTCTAGGATTCCTTTTATAAGGGCACTAGTCCCATTCATAGGGCTCTGTCCTTATGACCTAATCACCTTCCAAAGGCTGCACTTTTTAATACCATTACATTAGAAGTTGGGTTTCTACGTAGGAATTTTGGAGGGATGCAAACATTCACTCTGTAGCCAGCATGTATAGGCTGCCTGGGTGATTCACATCCCAGGATGAATCATTCCTCAAATCTGTGGATGGTAGAAACATCCCTTTGTTTTCACAGTAAATCCATCCCTATTCTGCTAGGACTCAACATGTGTATCATCCAGCCTGTAACTAACTCACAGGTGAAACAGTGACAATTTTCATATTTCTATAAATTCAAGTTGTTTGGTCTTAAATAGTATCATAACTCTCATTGGATTGCATTGGCTATACTTCTCACAATGTTAAACAGTAATTCTTGAGTTCAAGGAAATGTCCATGATATTTCCTCATTGAGAACTAATATTTCCCCATTTAGAACTAAATTATATTTCTTCATTTCCCTTTCTATCTCTGTATGGATATAATTTATAGATAATCATGTTATGATAGTATTCATAAATTCCTGTTTTTATTTTTTAATAGGAATCATGGTTGAATTTTATTCACCTATTTATCATCATCTAGAGAGCTAATCATATGAGTTTTTTTCTTTGAGCTCTAAATATGGTAAATATATCACAGGATTTTCTGTATTTGAACCATCCCTGCATTTCTAGAAGAATACATATATTTAATGTGTTGTTGGCTTTTATTTAATATTTTATTTAAAAGGTTGTGTGTGTGTGTGTGTGCGCACACACACACACACACACACAATTCCTCTACAGATTTGTATGTGCATGTGTGTGTGAGCTAACTTTATTAGTTCTAAAGCCAGCATCCAATTTATTGGGGAAACACTAGAAATATTTTCCTCCAGTCAAGAAAAAGGCAATGATACTATCTTTACTACTGTGTGAAAAAATTAGAGGTGTGAGAACTGGAAAAGAAGGAAAGCTATTTCTGTTTGCACATGGGATGACAATAGACCTGGAGAAATCATGAGAATTAATGACAAAATTAACACAAACAATAAACAAGTCATTAGGTAATATACCATACAATTAACAGAAAATACCATTGCTGTGTATAAACTATAACCGTGTGGAAGATATAATTGAAGAAAAACCCTATTGCCTAATGGTGATAAAAATTCTTAGCAATGAAGCTAGCATGAAATAGATAATATCTATAAGATGTAAGCTTCAAAATATTTTAGAAAGACAGAGAACTAGACTTGAATAAATAGAAAGACTTATCTTGTTCTTGGTAAGCATCTCACCATTATAAATAGTATTTCTCCTCAAGTTGATATATAAATTTAATACAATCCCAGTAAAATACAAGTATTGCTTGGTTTGATTTGGTTTGATTTTGGAGTTAGACAACTTGATCATAAAGTTCACATGGAAAAGAGATTTTGAAAAATCACTTGGAAAAGCCCTCAGAAAGAAGAACAATGAGAGACTAGGCCTACCAGATATTAAAATGTAGTATAAAATTCCTTTAACAGTATGGTATTGGCTCACAAATAGACAGACACAATAATGAACATAAACAAAGATCTAGAAATGGGTCCAATCTATTCAATTCATAGAAATGAGAGAAATGGCATCTGAAATTATTGAGAAAGAGAAAAATAGACTCAAACCTCAGACTGTCTACCAAAATGCACTGCTAATCGTCAGAGATCTAAATGTAGGGAATGAAATCATGTAAGTACTACCAGAAAACATCAGTGAATTCCTTTATAACCTAGTTGTGGAGAAACCATTTCTAGCTTTCCCTAAAAAAACCAGAGGCAGTAAGAGAAAAAATTGCTAAGTTCAATTAAATGTAAAGTTTACTTGACATGCAAAGAACACTATAAGGAAAATCAAATACAGGACAAGTGGCAGGTAGATAGCTCCTACACCTTGGTGTCCTTGGCCTCTAGGACCTTGAATAGGGTGAAAACTCTCCGTGGCAGTGACAAATGATGGGTCACAAGAGTTGTTAACCATTCTGAGTCTCACTCTTGAGGAAAGAGGTTACTTCTGGGGACATGTAAGGAGAAAGGATGCAGTGGGGAGGAAGTGCCCACCCCTGTTTCTGTAGAACTAGAGATCTTCTATTACAAAGGTCATTGCACTGGTGTTTCGTTTCTTATATTTCTATACATTATACACCTGTGTTCTGCATTTTCTGCTTTCAGTGTATGTAATTCACAGTAATTAACACCTTTAAGGAACTAACTACATTCTCTATTGCTTGCTGATGAATTACAGTTTCTTTTCTTTATTTTTTAGTGATTCAGATATTTCAACTAAGTTTCAAATAATCCTAAAATGTCCGATTACACAGTGTTGACTTTAAAAAGCAAAATGCAAAACTATATGTACATAAAAGCATAATTCTTAAAAATATTCTCCTCTAAAAAACTCCCAAAATACTTTATAATATTTCCTCCTTCTCTACAATGAATTCGTGTCTATTATAACTGAAAAGAAGTTATATATATATGAAAATACTAATAAAAACAACTGTTGCCTAAGAAATATGGAGCAAATTGCTTCTGATTAGACTTTGTTTTCTAAGGAGAAGGAATTTCTCCATCTTACCTTTACCCTGTGCTCCTGTCCAGAGATATCTCCAGTTCAGAAAGAAAGATCTCTGAGGAAGAAAAATAAATATTTTAAATAACTTGTGCTTTAAAAAGTTTTTCTCAAATATATTGTTGTACTTCATCATCACATGGGTTCTCTTGGCTCAGCAGAGCAGAAAATGTACTGATGAAGATTTGATAAAACTCACACCTTATTGGATGTTTATTGGGTTCAGTTCCAGTCACTTTCCTAGCCCTATAATATGATCTCATTATTCTTCTCAGCAATCCTATAAAGTAAGTGCTGGGTCCCCATTTTATGCATGAAGAAACTGAGGATTAAAGAGGTTAAGAATTGTGCCTTAGGTCACGCAACTGCTAAATAGCAGAGCCAGAGTTTGGATCTCAGTCTGACTCCAAATGCCAGGTTCCTTTTGCAATGCTCCTCATTGAGCTATGACCAGAATGCAAACCTCCCCCGGAACGCCAAGCCTGCATTTTCTCTACATCATGCAGACTCCCTGCAGTGCTAAGATAATGCTCTTAGAAATGTCTTTATTGGTTGTTTTCACACACCTTGTTAAACAGAATTTTGTTCCGACTAAACATTCTTGCATAGGCAGTAGTTCATCCAAGTGCTTTGTTAATTTGAAAGTGCAGTAGAGGTGGAAGCCCTTATTACATACAGGAGGTAGGAGGTAGGACAGGGCAGTGGAAAGAGAACTTGACACAGAGTCAGAAGCTCTTCAGAATCCTCACTTTTGCTAACTCACTTTATAACATCAGGGGGTGCATTTAACAGCTAAGCATGAGGGACCCGCTTACTTCCTAGTTACTTCGCACCTCCTCCTCTCCTTCCTTTCTTCACAGGGTTGTGGGTGTAATTGGTGCAGTGTACAGCCTTGGCTGTGTAAGGGTACATGGGAAAGAGCTGGGTTTCTTTCCATCGTTGCTTTCATGCTTGCTCTTTTGAATTTTCTCTTTATATGGCTTGATTATATCTGGAGCATGTTCCATAAGCTACCCTGGGTATTAGAACAGTCTCACCTTGATATTATTAATACAGAAATGTGAAGAACATCCAGTCCAGTCTTCAAATGTCCATCTTCTATCCAGTGTAAGGCTTTTCTCTTCCATGCCCTTTGGGTGTTCTGCCTCTTACATTCTTCCTTCCTTTCTTCCTCCCTCCCTCCCTCCCTCCCTTCCCTTCCCCTCCCTTTTTTCCCTTCCCTTCCCTCCTTTCTTCTTTCCCCTTCCCCTCCTCCTCTTCCCTTCCTCCTTCCCTTCCCATCCCTCTGAATTAGGCATTTGATAAGAGGATTTAAGCAAAGAGCCTCACCATTTGGTACTCTCCCTAGGGTAGCATCCCAGTGCTGCTTTCCCCTAGGGCAGCTGTGTAGGTTCTTCAGAATAGTTCCTCCCTTCACAGGTCCCTGTTGTGAGTATGCTCTCCAGCTGACCTCTTCGATTATCCTCTTCAGCTCCAGGTTTTTGAGAAACCCCCCACAACTCAATTTTTACAGCTGGAGCCCTCCTGAGTGGGGCATCAGCAAGATGGTTCCAGGTGGTCCACTTTCTAGGGTCCCCATTGGCTCATGGGAAAATCCCATGTCTTGTCTTGTCGGAGGCGAAAATAGAATCTACTCTTTACTTACCTTCTTCTCTCTCTCATCACCCTAAAGTCTATCTTCTAGTGTCTATTTTTTTTTCTCTCTCTCTCACCGTTGCAGAGATTTTGCTCTAGTTATAAGCAATGAAAGAGTTCCATATAACATTTTGTTACATTAGGATAATTAGATAGTTCTTCTCATGAACTAGGGTGAAAATGCCAGTGGTTGCTACCAGAAAGCATTTCTATTGCTTGTCTCCCAAAAGTGATTTGTTCAATGAACATTTATGCATTAGACACTACACAAAACACTGAACGTACAATAATGAGTAAGCCATATCCTTACTTTCAAGGATCCTGCATGGACTATTTTAAAAATCCAATAAAAACATTAAAACTAACTTTATTGGTATGACACTAGAAATCTACTTAGTTTAGGTAATAGCAGAGAGGGACTATTTAATGATGTTGCCAAGGAAGACCACTATTTTTATTTGCTAAATTTGATGTCACATTTTATAAATTTAAAGTGTTCAGTGTGTTACTCTGATACATTTATATATTGTAATATGATTGCCAGTGAAGCAATATTTATCCCACTACATTATTATAGTTTAGTATTATTTTACAATATTCATTAAACTATGCATTAGACCTTTATGGCTTATTTTCTACTCATTACAAGTTCATACCCTTAAACACCATCAATCTTACCCCCTACTCTTCATCTCCTGGTTACTATTGTATTCTGTTTTTTTACAAGTTTGATTTTTTAAGATTCCACATATAAATAATATCATGACTTATCTCACTTAGCATAATGTGCTTAAGGTCCATCCGTGTTGTCACAGATAGTAGAATAGCCTCCTTTATCATGGCTGAATAATATTTCATCATGTATATATATATCATCTTTTTATCCATTCATCTGTTAATGGGCCTTTGGATTGTTTCCATTTTATTGGCTATTGTGAATAATGCTGCAGTAAACATGGGTGTGCATACATCTCATCAAAATCCTGGTTTTAATTCCTTTAGGTGTATACAAAGAAGTAGAATTACAAATCTATTTTTAATTTTTTGAGGCACCTCCATATTGTTTTCCATAGTGGAGGGATTACTTTACATTCTTACCAACACTATATAAGTGTTCCCTTTTTACCACATCCTTGCCAGCACTTGTTGTCTCTTGTCTTCTTGACAATAGCCATTCTAACAGGTGTAATTGGTTTTTATTTGCATCTTCCTGATGACTAGTGATGTTGAGCATCTTTTCATGGTTGGACATTTTGATGTTTTCTTTGAAAAAATATCTGTTTAGTTCTTCTGCCCATTTTGTATTGGATTATTTGTTTTTTGTTATTAAGTTGTGTTAGTTCTTCATGTATTTTGGGTGTTAACCCCTTACCTAATACATCTAATTGCAAAGAGTTTCTCCCATTCTGTGGCTGTTTCATTTTGTTAATTGTTTCTTCTGCTGTGCAGAAGGAAGGTTTTGAGTTTAACATATTCCTATTTGTTGATTTTTGCTTTTGTTGTTTGTGCTTTCGGCCTCATGTCCAAAGAATCATTGCAATATCAAAATCAATATCAATGAGCTTTTTCCCTATGTTTTTTATGTAGTTTTTGGTATCAGGTCTTATGTTTAAGACTTTGATCCATTTCAAGTTAATTCTTGTGGGTGGGATGAGACAGGTTCAATTTCCTTGTTAGGTTCTACATGTGTTTCTCCAGTTTTCCTATACCATTTGTTAAAGAGACTATTTTTCCCCATTGGGCATTCTTGGCTCCCTTGTTCAGTATTAGTTTGATATCAGTGTGATAGCTCTGAGTTTGTTCTTTTTTCTCAGAATGTTTTGGCTGTTTGAAGTCTTTTGTGGTTCCACACAAATTTTAGGGTTGTTTCTTCTGTTTCTGTGAAGAAAGCCTTTGGCATTTTGATGGAGATTGCACTGAATCTGTAGATGACTTTGTGGTAGTATGGCCTTTTTAACAATATTCTGCTGATCCATGAACACAGGCTATCTTTTCATTTGTATATGCTTCAATTTCTTTCAGAAAAGTCTTGTAGTTTTCATCATACAGAGCTTCCACTTCCTTGATTAAATTTAGTCCTAAGTATTTTATTGTTTTTGATGCTATTATGGTTGGGATGGTTTTCTTTATTTCTTTTTCTGATGCTTCATCATTAGTGTAAAGGAAGTCCACTGCTTTCCATGAGTTGATTTTGTAACCTGCCACTCTACTGAAATCATTCATTAATTCCAATAACTTTTTGATTGACTCTTTTGGATTTTCTGTATATAAGACAGCAAATAGAAACATTTTGACTAAAGAAGACTATTTTGAGAAATATTAGAGCTATTAATATTATTGCTACTTCAAACAATAATGTAAAGTTAATAGTAATACTAACATATAGATATCAGTTATTGAATACTGACCACAATGAAGAGAACTAAACGTTTTATATGCAGTGTCTTATGTAGTCATCACAATCAAGTATGAGGTAGAGACTCAATGGAAACTAGTAAACTAAGACATAATAAAAAGTGAACGAGTTTTTCAGTGTAAGTTGTTCTGCTATTCCTACACTTATAACCATTAGCCAGTACAGTCTCCCTTGGAACCATGATTGAAACGCACCTTGTGAGGTGCATGCTTTTTGCTGCAATGGTATTAAAATAAATAATACCTAAAATGATAGAGAGTATAATAGAAGGTTCAGTAGGAGCTCTAATAGATGATCTGGATGCAAGAAGAATGACGGGAGGTGGGTCCCATCCCCTTTCAACATGACTATCTAAAAGATGAGTTTTGCAAAGTAGTCTTCATTTAAGTTTATTCTTTACAGGGAAGGAGGGGTTGACTTCCAGAAATTTGCCTTCCATTGTCTGCTTCCTGTTCATTCTAACCAGTTGATAGAGCAGCATATTCAAAATTTGAGTTTCTGCTCTTCTTGAACTTTACAAAATGTGAGGTTGCCAGCTACTATAAGTTGAAAATAGCACCAGTATTTAGCCAAGAGTTTTCAAAATTGGAAAAAGACTCTTTGGTTTTTTTTTTTTTAAGAGCAAATGAAAAGAGGTAGGATTTTCAATAATGCCTAATAGTAAATAGAGCTAAAGAAATGAGACTAATATTGTAAAACACACACACACACAGGGTATGCTAAATTGTATCAATAGTCCCTGTTTTCTTAGCTCGCTAAAAATAATTTCCCAGAACCTCTGAAAGAGAAAATAGGTACTAAATCTGACTTCCTCGAAATCCTTTTCACTTGAAATTTTATGAAGGTGCTTTATGCAATGCTGAATAAGTTGAGTCTTCTAAAAGGGTAGGTTCCGTAGCAGAAGGAACACTGTCAGAGTTGCAAATGGTGGATGTTTAAGAGTTATCACTGCCAAAATTTTAATCTAACAATTTAAACTAGCACAGCCCCAAAGGCCAAACATAGAAAGAAATCAGGCTGTGAATCCTGTCTCCTGGAAGGAGTGCATCTCTAGATTTGCAGAATGCTAAAGCTACAAAGGAACTCAGGATTCCACTATCTTAATTATTTGCTTTATAGATGAAGAACCTGTTACAGAGAAGCTACTTGAGTTGCTCAAAGACAACATGTTTGTGAGAGAACAAGGAAAAGAACCAAGATCTCGTAACTCCTAGTATATTATTAACCCAGAAGACAGCATTTCCCCCATTTAATAGTTATTGATGTCCACAAACGTAGCGCTCTAGCCCTGCTGTGTGATAAAAACATATTTTGTTCCAGTAAACTAGACACCAATGGAGACGGTTAAAAAAATTTCTTTTCGGGACATTACAAAGGGAAAATAAAACATCTTTTTCTTTTTCTTCTTTCTTTTGTTCCTGGATTTGGCATATTTACTAATAAATATTACCCTACTGAGAATTGTCAGTATTTCATTGGACATTTCACTTTAAAAGTCTGATGATCTTGCAATAATTTAGTGATGTTTTAAATGAAAATGTCACTCAAGAATTACATTGTACCATGTGTTAGTGGAGGGGTTCTACCATGCAAGGGCTTATAGTTGCATAATAAAAAATCGATCATAGTCTCTGGCTGACACACCAGCTCCATGTCATCAACCCTTCCCTTCTGTTTCTCTTATCCACCATCCATAGAATATGGCTTTCATTCCTATGATTGCTTCAGTGTCTTGCAATGGCAGTCTCACCTCTAGTCCCCTGTCTGCATTATAGGCAGGTTGAAAAAGAAAACAATAAAAAGCAAAAGATCAGACATCATTTCACAAGGAAATTTAACCTGAAATTGCCTTGACACTTTTGCTTTTAACCCATTGTCCAGAACTTCATCTCATAAACAACCCTACACAAGGGAAGCTGAGAAATGTAGGTTAATGACTGAGCGTATTATTGCCTCTCCCCTGCACACCAATATTATAATAAAGTTATTAAAAAAAAGAGGAAGATGGATATTTGGTAGCATCTCCCATGAAAAAGCAAATTTGGCACTCCTCCAGGATTGAAGACACTTGTGTAACAATGGTCCCAGACTCTAAGATTTGAGTTATTTTGCTTCATGTCCTTGGACTAATTGCTGAACCTCTCTATAAATATTTTTTTTAATTTCAGTTTTAAAGTGTGATAATTTGGGGTGCCTGGCTGGTTCAGTTGGTTAAGTGTCTGCCTTCAGCTCATGTCATGATCCCAGGGTCCTGGGATTGAGCCCCACATCAGGCTCCTTGCTCAGAAGGGAGCCTGCTTCTCCTTTTCCCCTGCTGCTCTTCCTGTTGTGCTCTCTTTCTTTTGGTCAAACAAAAAAAAAATAATAAAGTGTGATAATTTAAGATTGAGAATAATCTTTAGGATAACTTCATGAAGTTAAAAATTCAGATATCTGTTACAAAGATGGTCCAACAAAATAACCAGTAACCACACATGGTTATTAACAAATGGCTAGTCTGAACTGAGATGTTATGTGGGTTATACGTACACACTTGATACTGAAGATTTGCTATGATGAAAGTACCAAAATATGATTAATAAGTTTTATATTGATTACATGTTGAAATGATACTACTTCTAATATGTTAGATGAACTAAAATGCATTATTAAAATTAATTTCATTATTAAAATTAAAATCATTTCACCCCTTACCACTCAAAAGAAAGTAGAGAACCACAAAGGTAGTACCTTCTCCTTTCCTTCTTCTTCCATCCCACCCCTGTGCCTAATAGTCTCCTTTCTTCCTCTCTCTTCTCTTACCTCTTCATTTTCTGGCTCTCATCAGTCTGCTCTCCCCTTCACTCACCCCGAAGGAGCTCTGCTCTCTCTCTCTCTCTCTCTCTCTGAATCTTCTGGCACAATGTCTTCCATGAATATGAGCTTTACCAAGCCTGAAAAAGCATTTGTCCTCAAACATCTGATTTTCCAACTGTCCTCAAACCAAAAGCCTGACCAAATTCTTGGCATGACAAAAGGAAAAGTACAAAGAACATTCAGCCTTCCTGATTTTTTTTTCACAACAGTGAATTTAAGTCATTAAATAATCATTCAGGAATTTACCTGCCACACAGAATAAGATTTTCTCTTCCTTTTGGGAATCTAATAATTTCTGCTCCTCTTTAATTTTAGAATAGACCTAACGCAACATATTCAGTAGTTTCTACTTTTTTCTTTTAAGTTTAATTGGGATCTTTATTCTCTTTCTTTCCTTCTTTCTTTCTTTCTTTCTCTTTTAGTGTGTGTGTGTGTGTGTGTGTTTGCACGCGTGCACGCATCCACTGTGTGATAGTGTTGTTTTGTTTTGCCTTTTATGCTGAAAATGAAACCTGGGGGTATCTAAGAGGTGAAATATGATTCAGACAAAGACAGGAAACTATCCTTTCTCAATTCAGAATAACTGAACATCTTGTCTCCATCAGTTTCTGTGTTCTCATTTGTGATTTCCCTAAATTTCCATCTGAGTTCTCCTCCTTCCTTGAAAGAAAAAAAAATATTCCAAATTAAGTCAAGATAGAGTATGAACAACACACAAAGATTTTTATTTGGTTGACCACATATTTTGTCACTCAAAGAGAAAGGAAAATGGTGACCGTGGGTGCATGGTCTATGATAAATGCATCATGAAAAAGCATTTGAGATGGTGAAAAAAGCAAGTCGGAGATTCGTGTGGGTACTATGATATCAATTCTAGAAAATAGGCTAATGAAGGAGACAAGAAGATAATATGCAGAATGTATAGCGCAATTGTGATGAGGTATTGGAATTATAGTAGAAACTCCCTCTGGTTCTGAAGTATTTTATAATGTTATAATAAGAAAGAAGACAACACAGTTTGGGGGGTGGATTAAGGACTTGAGAGGCAGCTTAACTGGGTTCACAGCTCAGCCTCGCCACTTGTTATAACTGTGATTAGCTTCTCTGAGCTTCATTTTATCTTCTGTAAACTAGGAATAATAGCAATAACATTGCATAGTTCTTATGAGGATAAAAAAATTGAGATAACATATTGTCTGTGTCTAGTACATATTAAGTGTCTCATAGATACAAACTTATTGGCAATTATTTTAAAAGCTTCCTCCCATGAACACATAAAAAAAAAAAGAAACAAGATGTTTGATGCATGTCGCTCATGTGTGATGCGTTGCAGACAGAAAAACTTTCTACCACAACTCCATCCAGAAACAAGGGAAAGATTGTCATTATTAATGAAGAATTCAGACAGAATCTGAAGCATGTTCATTTCTCTATCAAATCTGAAAAAATGTACTGAGCACAGCTACACAACAAGCATGTACTTGATGGCATATGGCACGCTAAGCTAGATGAGGCACAGCCCCTGGCTTCCAATAGTTCCCTGTCTAGTAGAGCATGCACATTGGCTCATAAATAACCACAGGACAAAGAAGAAGATGATTACAGAGGAGAACTAACATTTACTGACTTCTTTCTTGATGCCAAGTATTAGTTAAAGCAATTTACACAGAAGTGGATGTTATTATCCTCAGTTTTCTAGGCCCGCAAAAGGCTAAGTAAATTCTCTGAAATCCTATAGGTACCGTGTCATGGTGTGGGGGAGATAGACCCAAAGAAACTGAGGTCATAGACTGACCTCTGATATGAGGCGACAGAGGACAGAGAAATTAATTTGAACTTTTGAGAAGTTGAGTAAGGAAGAGAGAACTGAGGAGGGAAAAGCCCTTTAGTTGAGTTTTTAAAGAATGGGGAGTATTTCAATAATAATGATGGGGGAAGTGGATAGCTTGGGGAAGGAACAGCATGAGGAGGGGCAGAAAGGTATGAGGATATGGAGCACAGCTAATATTAATAGCCAGAATGTGGCGTAGCTTAATTTCCAGCTTCACAGAAGAAGGTCAAAGGGTGAAACTGGCCCCATAAATTCTTAAGCTCTCATGTCCCACCGGTTCACACATTTTATTTCTAAAGAAATAATCAAAATTAATGGGGCCACTCTTGGAAACATTCTAAATCTTTCTTTCACAACCAAAATAAAATTTAGAAATTCAATCTGTGGAAGGCTAAGTTAAGCAATCAAGGAAATATTTTCATAGTTGGAAAAAAAGGAAAAACATATATTTAAAAAAAGTCTCATACAAGGGCATTTACTCTGCACTCTTTAAAAAAGAAACCCACATGTTAGAAAGATATATTTATTTCTTGGTGGCTTTGGGAGGTTGAATAGTGTCTCCCCCAAGTTCATGCCCACCAGGAACCTCAAAATGTGACCTTATTTGGAAATAGGGTCTTTGCAGCTGTAATGGTTGAAATGAAGTTATAGTGGAATAGGGTGGGTCCTAAATCTAGTGAGTGGTGTCCTCAGATGAAGGTCCTGTGGAGAACAGAATTACATGCAGAAGGAAGATGACCATGTAAAGACAGTGGCAGAAATTGGAATGACGCGTTTACAAGCCTGGAGAAACCATGGGTTTTCTAGCAATTGCCAGAAGCTAAGAAGAAGTGAGGAAACATTCTTCGTTAGAATCTTCAGAGACAATATGGCCCTGTTGGAACTTTGATTTTAGACTCCTGGTCTCCAGAACGATGAAAGAATACATTTTTTGTTGTTTTTAGCGACCCAGTTTGTGATACTTTATTATGGCAGCTCTAGCAAGCCAATATAGTGGACTACCAAAAATCTCAAGTAATCCATAACAAAATAAATTTGGTCATAAGTACGGTAATGTTAGCTGAGATTCATAGGAGTTAGAAACTGTAGGAAAGTCACGGACTTTATGAAGACAGGTGCTGCAAAGCTCCACACAGCTGTCTATTGGAAGCAGCACAGAAATTTGGATTCAGTTAATAGTTTTCTCATTTCTTTGTCTACAAGACCTTTCCCATGTGTTCTCTAATAGCTGGCTCTAAGATCATCCCAAAGTTAGACAAAAATGTGGTAACCTTGCTCTCAATCTCTCTCCCTCCCCCTCCCCTGTTCATCATCCATGCAACAACCATCCATCCGTTCGTCATCTACATAATGTGGAGGGGAAGTGGAATATGTCAGTGACACTAAATGTGTAAGCGTCCATGGATTAAGAATCAATACTGTCAGTGGCTAGGAAAAAAAAGAAAATCACGTTAAAGACAGCCTTCAGCCAATCAGAAATTAGTCTCACGTAGGGTCCCATGCGGAGAAAGTTCATGTTGCTCTAAGTGCTGAAATTATCGTCATGTCTGAGTGGAAAGGGGCCCCAGCAGGGGAAAAACAACAATCCGGGCGTTCTGTAATGAGAGCTGTGCCAAGCACTAGAGCCTCAAAGTCCTGTGAAACTCTGAAACTCTCTTGGGCTGGAATTCTACTTCTCACCAACTTTCTTTCACTTCATCTGCCAGTCCCTCTTCTCTCCCAGCTATGAATTCACAGTCAGGCAGTGTCAGTATATGCGCTGTGTTGCAGTGAAAATGCAAACACATTTTCTATAATGAACATATGGGAGACTCCAGTTGAAAAGAGTTCCGATTCTTTCCCAAGCATGTTATTGGCCAGGACTGCAGAGAAGCAGGCAGCAGACGGAATCAGGAAGCGTGGAGGCAAGAAAGGAAGGATGTATACTTGACTGCTGTTTTGAGATCCCAAGTCCTGCCATGCCATGCTGCAGCCTCTTTCAAAAAGTAAACTGATTTCAGTGGTTGCTTTCCTGATTTTTACTACTTATCTTTCATTCTGTGGTCCAGGGCCTTATATAAGGGCAGGGGGTGGGGGCAGGGAAGTGTGTGGGAGGGGGAATCTTCATGCAAATTGTTTGTGTCTTAGAATTTCAATATAAATATCAGTATTTAAATTTTTTAATTATAAAAAAGGTTAAGCATTCAAAAATTGAAATCAATACATAATTAACTCCATATCTAAACCAAGGCTGGATAATTGTTTCTATTTCCTACTTTGTTCTTCATACATATGGATTCTCTAGGTATATAAATGCATACTTGTGCAAAGATACACATACAAACCCATATACATGTATATCTGTGTATAAAATCATCTTAATATAGTACACTCCATCCTTAAAAGCAAGGACATTTCTCATACATAATGTCTGTAGAAGACAAAGGTATTTTTCCAAGGCTTTATTTTGCCTTGCTCTCAGTTTCACTAGGATGATAGAGATTCAAAATGACAATAAATTAAAATTATTCCTCTTCCCCAAATCAAATTACTTGTTTAAATGTCAACTCAAGAGTGTTTTCCTTCAAGATTCATCTTTTCATTCTGCTATGAAGTAAGACATATATCTGTACAGATCTGTCAGTGACAAGCACAACCATGGGATGTGCTGGGAGTCAAAGAAATAGCATCACTGTTGACTTCGCTGAGATAAGTAAAGGTCATCGAAGCAGCTGTCAGGTTCGTCCGTCGGAAAACTGCAACCGTCTACTTAGTCAAGGATATTACTGCCCAAATAAAATTGTGCCTGCTGATGTGTAATAATTTCTCCTCCAGCAAGAAAGTTTTCTGCTGTCTAATGGGGTGCTCGGCGTAGATGTCCAAGAGCTTATCAGTCTCTGTTCTCAGTCTGTTCTCAGTGTAGTACACAATGGAGAATGAGACTCAGCACAGGAGTGAGAGAGAGAGGTTACAGTAAGTGCAAGACACAGTGTAAAATGGAACCAAGTTCGGGGTACATTGCTCTGTATTTTAAAGGACTGGAAAACTGGTTTGTGGCATCCCTGAAGTAGAAAAAGGTCGTCTTTAAATTTGCTTTCTTACTGAAAAATGTCTCAGAGGACATTACTGTCTGCCTATTCTATCCTATTGACTATTTCCTTGTAGTAATTTTGCTTAAATACCAGTTTCACTGGATTCTTCAATTAGTGGTAATATTTTCAACGGGAACAAAGGAAGACTTCCTTTAGGAATCTCCCCCACCCCCTTTAGATGTGGGATTTTAAACCTTGTGAGCAGTGAACTGCGTTCTGGAGGCTTTCTCCTTTGTGACCTTTATACTCTCTGCCAGGCTCAAATCTCAGTGCATGAAGTATCAGGAAGGAGCAGCTTCCGTGGGCCTGTGAGCAGGAAAACTTGAATATCCAACATAAAAAAAATTATATATACTAAATCTTTTCTAACTTTCCTCATCTTGTCTTTCTGCATTTCTATTTAATCTTTGGACTCTTAAATCACATTTCAGATATTTTCCTTACAACTATAAGGGGGAAAAGAGCCTATTTTATGAATAGGAGCTTCCCAGAAGGGTTAAGTTATATTTATATGATAGCTATCTCTGCATACATAATGATTTTTACCTTAAATGATAAGACTAACTTTCCAAACTCTTCTCTATCTACAAAAATGGTCTGAACTGGGATCATTACAGGGCTTATCATGAAACATCTTACCTACTTATGCAATTTCAAAGTCTGGGAAGCTACAGTGAATATAGGCGACCTTCCGCATTCAAGATTGAGCATTCACAATTTTGATTATCCTTACAGAATATTCAGGGTCCGTGATATAGAGCGTCTGATAATTTTGCTGCAACAAGAAATTGGCATAGACTGAGATGCTAGTTTGTATGAAAGTCACTGTACTAGTGAAAATTACTAGCTAACTATCGCACAGCATCTGCATCTCAACATGACTTTATGTTCATCACTCAATCTCATGTATGTGCTAACACAAACGTAGTGGAGAAAAAATGCAAGTCAAGTGAAAAAAATAAATCTTCGATAAAAGTTGAAAATACTATTACATTATCACGTAAGGATATATGGTAAAAGCAAGGCGTCAAGGGTCTTCTGTAACTGGTTATGTTGGTAACATGATCCCATTAATGGTGTGTGCATATTGATATCCTCAATAGGTGGAACTATGAGGATAGACCTCCATCTGCTTTCCAAAATCTGATATCACAGAACAGGAACTTTAATACAAAGTTACTTTTCTGGGCGAAAGTCTGTTTTATCAGTTACAGCTGCCAGGATTGCTATACTACCCTACCTTGCCCTTTCCAAGCTGCAGGAGGTCTGGGATGGGGGGTGGAGTGGTAGCCAGACCATCTCACAAGTTTTGTTCTAAAGTAAGTGTAGCAATGGAGTAAGAAATCAAAGGGAGGAGTGAAGAGGAAAACTATATAGGATCAGATATTAAATAGAATGCTCAGAATGAGACCCATCCGAGGGGTGCCTGGGTGGCTCAGTCAGTTAAGTGTCTGACTTTTGATTTAGTCTCAGGTCATAATTTCAAGGTTGAGATCAAGCCCTGTGTGGGGCTGGATCCATTCTGGGTATGGAACCTTCTAGAGATTCTCTCCCTCTCCCTTTGTCGCCTTTCCCTCCACCACTCCTTACCCCGCTCTTGCACACTCTCTCTAAAAAAAGAAAATTGAAAAAAAGAATTCCACCCATCAGAAATAAAGTTATATAACAAAAATAGAAGGGAACATTGAAGACAAAATTTTTTAGAACTGAAAAGGCAAAGAAGAAAGGAATGTGGCACACAAGAGAAAGATAATCTACACTAGCAGAATATTTAATTCAGGAAACAAAAGAAGATTTTGTACAACAAATGTGTTTCTCATGGAAATCAGAGAGAACATAGACTCTGCAAGGGGACTAATGTAGAAAAGGAAGAGTTCAAGAATGAGCTTGTCTGACAATAAAAGTAAGCTGGCAGAGCAAAGAAAAGGACCACATGAATGTCTTAGTCCTTTTGGGTTGCTATAACAGAATACCATACACAAGGTGGCCTCTGAACTGCAGAAATTTATTTCTCATAGATCTCCAGAATACTTGTTTGGGAAATCCAAGATCAAGGCATCAGATTTGGTGTCTGGTGATATCCTGCTTCCTGGGTCATAGACGGATAGATGGCTGTCTTCTTATTGTGTCTTCACATGATGGAAGAGATGAGAGGGCTCTCTGGGGTCTTTATTATAAGGGCACTAAATTCATTCATGAAGGCTCCACCCTCAAGACGCAGTCACCTCCCAGAGGCCCCCACCTCCTAACATCATCACATTTTGGGATAGGACCTTAATGTGTGAATTTCAGGAGGACCCAAACATTCAGTCCATAGCTATGGCAATGGAAGGTCTCCCATTCATAAGAAAACAAGAAAGATACCTAGAAATAAACCAAATGCTAAATAATAGAGACACATCTTGAAGAAAAGCTAACATACTACTGAGGCACATGGAGGAAAAACTGGGTAAGTGTGTAAATATTGTCCATGAATAAGAAGA
>CM052813.1:17435523-17649122 GCA_028533885.1 Nasua narica
TGAAGTTACTTCTTGGTTGGATTTGACTCGTGTGCGCTGCATTTTTCACCATTCATACTGCAAGACCAAATTGCCTTTTTTAATTGCCTAATACTTTAGCCCTAGAAGACTTCTTGCTTAAACATATTTAAATTGATGACTCTCAGATCCTCTAAGCGTCTGTGATATACAGGATCACCTCCTTGAGACTAGGGTCCCAATTAAGTTTTTCTGAGTTCTTCTCTACTTTTATTGCTACAATTCACCCAGTTTGTTGCTTGGGAGATCATCTAGCTATTGCAGATTGGACAGGAGCAAGAGTTGGAAGGCAACTAACTATATATTGATCACAAGAAATCCCAGCCACCAGTAGGTATTCTATTCTTAGAGTTAGTCCAGATTGGATAACTCCCAAATAACCAATGAAATCCCAGTCTTTGGAAAATATCCATCCCAAAAGGAAAGGGGGCTTCACTCAGCTTCACGTTTTCCCTTGACTGATGCTGGGCTACTTCTGCCCATCTCTGAGATCAGAACCCTGAAACCAGGAACAAGTGTGCTGATGATAAGGAAAGGGACATTGTCCCGAATTAGCCCCACCAATGAGTTCTGTACAAATTGATTCTTGCAAAGAGTGAATTTGTATCCTGTTCATAGAGATGGTCACAGATCACATCCCACTATTGTGTTGTGTATCTGTCCCACATTTAAATTATAGAATTAAAAGAGATTTATTATTTTCTTTAAAGATTTATCCATTTGTTTTAGAGAGAAAGAGTGTGTTGTGAGCAGGGAGAGAGGCAGAGAGAGAGGGAGACAAGCAGACTCCCCACTGAGTACAGAACCCAACATAGGGCTCAACGTGGGGCTCTGTCCCAGAACCCTGAGATCACAACCTGAGCCGAAACCAAGAGTCAGACACTTAGCTGAGTGAGCCACTCAGGCGCCCCAGAATTAAAAGAAGTTTAGATGCAACTTTTGTTCATGGTCTTCTTCCTCCCCCACCATGCCTCATATTTGGTTAGGAGGAAATTAAGATCCAGAAAGACCCTGCTATTTTGTGACAGAAACCAAATGAGAGTTATTCTGTGTAGTATAGTTCTTTTTCCAGAGCAATTCAACAGAGTGTGGGTTATTGATAATGCTAAAGTGGCAGGTTTGATTTTCTTGTGTAGAGGCCATGGATTCTTCCCTCCATCCACCGACCTCCCTAAAACACATCAACTAGCTTGAAAATGCCTTGAGGGTTAGAAATGTATCTTTTCACCAGGGCCTGGCACAATGTAGGATCACAAAAAACATTTGTTATAAAATGAATTTCTATAGCTGTGGTATTAGTCATCCCAAAGGAGGATAATAACCTTTTCCCCAAAATACATTTTTCTCTGCTACCCTGGTTACTTTTTGTCCGTCTTTGTTTATAGTCAATCGATATCACTATTAAGGCGCCTCAGCCTGGTTGTATTCTGGTCTGGAGCCTTGTCCGTTGGGCA
Organism: Nasua narica; assembly: GCA_028533885.1. Classification (NCBI taxonomy): domain Eukaryota; kingdom Metazoa; phylum Chordata; class Mammalia; order Carnivora; family Procyonidae; genus Nasua; species Nasua narica. The sequence goes on from CM052813.1 coordinate 17,436,996, forward strand.
CCCTGACTTACCACAGAGATTCCAAACACCCTTTCAAAATCTATTACTGGGTCAAGCCTCAACTCCACTGCTTTTTAAACATCATTTCTTCAAGGTTTACTTTGAAGTTTTCTCTCTCTCCATGTCAGCAGGATAGCTGTGAATTTCTTATTTTCAGCAGGCCCTTCTTGGAGTAACGGTGACCCAGTAAGAGGGATTTTCATGTTCACTTTAAAAATCTTCCTGTTAGAGGTTTAAGCTTTCCCCCATTAATCTAGCTGGGAAAACAACTTTTTTCTTTCTTTTTTTCTCTCCTTCCTTCCCTCTTTCTTTCCTTCCTTCCTTCCTTCCTTTGTTCTTTCTTTCTCTCTCTCTTTTTTTTTTTTTTTGCTTGGTTTCTGTAATTGTCATTATGGCCTTGACTATAATGTCAATTTTGAAGTCTAGCTCCAGCCTTAAAGGGGAGACAAAGCTAAACAGAGAATTTCATTGCAAGATAAAAACTGCATTGCTTTTTACATGTTGTTATGTCGTTATTAAAGATAATCTGCCTTGTTAGGTGCTGAAGAAGCTATCTTATCAAGGAATATGTTTAATAGCCTAACTTCTAAAGTAAAATCCTACATTTGTAAAACTTCAAATTTAAGGTTTGCATATTATCTTGTGTATTGATTTTTTGTTTCCCCTATATTTCTATAAAGTAAACAAAACAGGTATATCTCTCTTTGAGAGCTCCCCCACCAAAAAAAAATGAACAAGGACAATGAAAAGGGAAATGAGGGAAGGGTTCCAAGAGATAGACTTTAAATCTTAGCTAACCCAGTTATTTTTCTCTGCAAAAGGTCCTATTATTGTGCAGTCTGTTGTAGTAACTGACATATCGATGGAGATTCTCCAAGCGTAACTGGGGAAGCACTTTGGACAGTGCAGGTAATAAAATGTGCTTCCAGAGGTCTTTTATAAAATAGGCCTTTCTAAGGGTAAACTGTGATCTAAGTTGTGAAATCAGTTACTTAAAAAATCCACAGGTTTCTGATCAGAATGCTTACAGAAATCATTCTCCAAGTTGGGAAGAACCCTTCGTTCTCGAATAGAAATAGGATTCATAACATTGAAATAGTATATTTGAAATTATTGGGTGTGACTGTATACCTTGGTAAAATCTTAATGTCTGGTAGATAAGGCTGGGTGGATATTGCTTGTGGAAGAAAGAGTATTTCTAAGTTCTTATCTATAAATTGAAGAGAGTTTTATGCAATTTTTGGTTTCTACAGTGGGCTTTTTCTCTTTATCCTATGCTCTCTTCTTCCGCTGCCCCAAGCAGGGGTGGTCTCCCTGCTGCATGGCAAGGGAATGGAGAGGAAGATGTCATGAATGGCCACAAGTGTCCCTAACTCAAGACAATTTACACAAGCAACCAGTAAAGTGAGTGTTCCCATTTCTCAAGACATGATTTCCTCCAGTTGGTTGTACCAATGTAGAGAACAGGTAATACCACAGTGAAATCCAACCACCTGGTTCAAAGAACAGATAGGTGCCATATCCAACACTTGGCAGTTCTGTAGTCTTGGATGAACCCTTATAAACATAACTTCTTTCCCTTGTGACCTTCCCTATGAGACATAAACCCCTCCAAAATCCCTGCCCAGATCTTTTGCCCTAAAATACTTCCCCGACTAATTACTGTTTATTTAATTTACATGTCTGTCTTTCTCATTCATGTGCTAGTAGTATGTAGTGATGGCCTTGTTGCCAGGGGTAGTAAGTGGTTTTGTATGCATGTGACCTTCACTAAAACTTTAACCCACTTGGCGAAAGTACCATATATAAATATACATGTGTATATATATATATATATATAGATATATATATATATATAATTTTTTTAATTAGTAGAGTCGTGACTCAAACCTAACACTATGTGATTCGATGGCCATGCCCTAATGGTAAAAGAAATAAGAAGTGCCATATGCCATCCTTTTTTTCTTTTTCTTTAAAGATTTTATTTTTAAGTAATCTCTACACACAACATGAGATCAAGAGTTATATGCTGTACTGAGCCAGCTAGGTGCCCCCTCATCCTTAATAATATGCATAAACCAAGAATATCTAATGAAAAGTGAGCATTGATCAAGAATCACAGCATTTTAGGAAAAACAATAGACTGAATGGGAGACACAAGCAGAAGAACTAAAACTTTAGGAAAATAGAATTCATAATCTAATCCAAGGGAGAGTTTAGAAGAACTACAAAAAGTATCCACATAGGAATCTGAGATAAAGAATATATATAAAAATATGTAAAATTATTAAATTATTGAATTTAATAATATTAAATACTAATTTTAAAATGAATTTAAAACTATTAAAGCATTAAATTATTCTACATTGTTAAATTATAGATGTGTGTATGCATATATACACATAAATGAATATGTTAATATACACATATAAATATACAACATTAATATATACACATGTATAAATATATACAATATTAATACATTATATATACATATATATGTGTAATCAGCCTTAGAAAAAGGAAATCCTACCATTTGCAACCACATGGATTGATCTGGAAGACATTATGCTAAGTGAAATGTCAGTCGCCAAAGGACAAATACTGCATGATTCCACTTATATGAGGTATCTGAAAATAGTCACACTTATAGAAGCAGAAAATAAGATGTGGTTGCCAGGGGCTGGCAGAGAAATTGGAAGTTTTTATTCAGTGGGTATGAAGTGACAGGTATATAAGATGAATAAGTTCTGGAATCTGCTGTACAGTATAGTGCATCTACTTAATGAGGGGGTGGTGTACACTTAAAAATGTTTTAAGAGGCCAGGTCTCATGCTAAATGTTCTTAACACACACACACACACACACACACACACACACACACACACGGCAAAGGAATACAAGAGAACTCTGGATCTTACCACTATGGTCGTGAGGGTATCCACAAGTGCAAGGCATATGTCCAAACTCATCAAATGGTAACTTTAAATATGTACAGAATTATTTTTTATTCTTATTTTTCATATATCAGTAATACTTTAATAAAGCTGTAAAAATGCAAAAAAATCAACTTCTATAGGATAAACAACGTATTTGTTATGCTAGCATCTTAGTCACAAACAGTTAGTAGAAACTCATTCCTTTAATATCAGTAGACCTTACAAAGTTTTCAGCTTCTTGCTCTAATCTACTAGTAGCCTCCCTTATCTTGATTTTCTGTCCGCAACCCTGCCTACCTTGCTCCTTCCTTCTGGTTCTCTCAATGAAATGGCACCTAAAGAACAAATTGCTTCTTTTGTCTGCAGCTGGCTTGTTCACAGTGGGACTCTTGAATTGAACAAACCTGAAGATGTCAGGCTGTATAAACACTCAGGGAAAGATATGTTCACAAAGGTTTCTGCTCTAGAAAATTATACACTACTTTCAAAATGCTTTGCCACATTTAAAAGTGTAATTATACCTTTCTTCCTAATGACTGACATGACATATGTTTACACATGTTTTAGCTGACTTATGACAGTACACATTGTGTGTTGTACTTTTGGTGGCACCATCTAAGATTTTATGGGAAAAACATCTGAAGCTGTCTGTTGTTGTCCAAATGTTTTAAAACAAATAATGCAACTTGAAAATTTTGCAGTACTTTTTAATCTTGGCATTAATAAATTAATTGTCACTTTTCCCTTGTTGGCTGCAAGAACTCTTTGCTCAACCACCCTGACCTTGTTTCAGATTTCCTTGTTTTTCTTTGACTGTTTATTTACTTGGGTTTTCTACAGTAATATTGTCCAACAGAACTTACTGTAATGATAAAAATGTTTTATATTTGCATCATTGAGTTTGGTAACCACTAGCCACATGTGGCTAGTGAGTGCATGAAATTTGGCTGGTGCAAATGAGGGATTGAAAATTTAATTTTATTTAATGTGAATTTAAATTTAAATAGCCGTATAAAGCGAGTAAGGCTGTCCAGCAGAAATATATTGTGAGCTACATGTGTACAATTTAAAAATAGCCACATTTGTAAAAAGGAAAAGGAAAAGGAAATTTTAAAGATCTATTGTATTGTGTGCCTGTGTGGCTCAGTTGGTTTAGCATCTGACTCTTGATCAGCTTGGGTCATGATCTCAGGATCCTGAGATCGAGCCCCACATCGGGCTCCATGCTGGGCATGGAGCCTGGTTAAGATTCTCTCTCCCTTTCCCTCCAGCCCTCACCCACCCAAAACAGGCTCTCTCTCTTTCTCTTTCTCTAAAAAAAAAAAAAAAAAAAACCAAAAAAAATCAAAACTAATCTATTGTGTTTAGCCCAATAAACCCAAACAAGTGTCGTTTTAACCTAGAGCAGTCAAATTTATAGAGATAGGAAGTACAATGGGGTTTGCCAGGGGCTTGTGGGCAGAGAAGTAGGAAATTGTTGTTTAATGGGGACAGAGGTTCAGTTTTGCTGGATGAAAAAAATTCTGTGGATAAATGATGATTGTGGTTGCACAGTAGTGTGAACACAATGAATTCCACTAAACTATATACTTAGAAGTGGTTAAGATGGTAATTTTTATTATATGTATGTTTTACCACAATTTTTTAAAATTAAAAAATGAAAATAAATGATCATTTCAACAATTACCCAACATAAAATAAGTTAATGTGACATTTTAGGTTCTTATGTTCTTCCTATATGTTCAAAATCTGGTGTTTATTTTACAATTTTTTTACAGTTACGACATTTCAGACCAAACATGTTTCATATACTTACTGGCTGCAAGTGACTAGTGGCCATTCTGTTGGACAGAGCTCATTTAGTTGGGGCACCTGGGTGGCCCAGTGAGTTAAGGGTCCAACTCTTGGTTCTGGCTCAGGTCGGAATCTCAGGGTCCTGGGATCCAGCCCTGCATCTGACTCCCTGCTCAGCAACGAGTCTGCTTGTCCCCCTCCTTCTGCTCCTACTCCTGCTCATGCTCTCTCTCTAAAATAAATAAATAAATATTTTAACAATGTTACTAATTAATTTTCTGTCCTTCCTACACTCCCTTTAGGATCAAGTGATTTTTAACTTATACAATTGTTCCCCTATAGAATATAGATTTATTATCTGTAGCAAATGTACCACTCTGGTGGAAGATGTTGATTGTGTGTGTTGGGGAGCCAGGGACTGGATGGGAACTGTGTGCTCTCTGCTCAACTTTGCTGTGAACCTACAACTACTCTACGAAATAAGTCTAAATTAATTAATTAACTAATTAAATATTTCTGGTGCATGGATGAACCTTAAGGAAATTAGGCTAAGTCACAAAAAAGATAAATGTTGTATGATTCCATTTATGTGAGGCACATAGATTCATAAAGACAAAGTAGATGGTGGGTTCCAGGGGCTGAAGGGAGAGGGGAGTTGGGAGAGTTAGTGTTTCATGAGTATGGAGTTTCAGTTTGGGAAGATGGAAAAGTTCTGCAGATGAATGGTGGTGATTTTGGCACAATGATGTGAATGTACTTAATGCCTATGAAGTGCACACTAACAGTGGTGAAGATGGTAAATATTATGTTATATATATTTGACCAGAAAAATCAAATGTCTACATTTCTCCATCTAATTATCATTACCTCAGCCTATTCCCATGTTGGGGCTTTTCTACCTACTTCTCTCTCAGCCCATAGACTCGGCTGACCTTCATAGGACTGGCCCCTTCTTAACATTCAGACTTTATCTTCCCAGATACTTCCTCAGAAAGGTCTTCACTAACCACTTTGTAAAGCAGCCATTCATTTCAAAGTTTGGCAGAATACTTATTACTTTCTAAGATGTATACATTTCCCTGTTTGTCTTGTCTTTCTGGCTACTCAAATATAAATTCTGTGGGTATAAGGAACTTTTTAACCTTACTACTGCAATTTCCCCCCCATCTAGCTCAGTGTGTGGTACATACTTGGCACTTAATACACATTTTTTTAAAAATAATCAAATGAATGAAACTGCCAGATTTTTAGTTTCCACTCTGTTCAAAGTAGGTAATTATAATATCAACCTTATAAGTTGAGGTTGAGTGTTACATAAAATAATACCTGTAAAAGTACTTAGGACAGTGCCTAAGGTACAGTCAGCACACAGCAAATGTTAACTGTTATTGTCATGACTATTAATATCATTGCTAGGCAAATAATAAGGTGATCTTGGTGCCTTGAGGGATTGCTATCACCAGTTATCTTAGTACTTGGAAAGCAGGAAAGTAACATCTAAAAGAGAACCCTCTTGACCCACAGAAGGTAGTAGACTATTTTTCGTAAGATCAGTGTTTCAAGCAGATGCGCAAAAACCCTATTAGCCAAGGAAAGTAGGTTGGACGTGAAGAGGTATATTATGTGGAATTTCATAAGCAAGAGTGTCCTATTTGGATATCAAACATGGATCAATAGAGTGCTTGAAAGCTTAACTATATATTTTTATATGCATTATTTCATGTTCCCCATTGTAGTAATGCTATGAAAAAGCCAAGATTGATATTAATACCCCCTTTTAAAGAAACACCTTGAAAGATTATGGACATATTACAACTAGGTTCCAAAGCCAAAATTTGAATGCAGATTGTGCATCTCAAGTCTTATCATTAAAATCAAAACAATATGCAGTTTTTAGATAGGAAACACAGAAACACTCAGATTTAGATACAGTTTGGGTATAATCATTTGAATTCTCTCAAGATAGATTAATTTTTTTAATGAGATACTGAAATTCAATTTTGTCTGGGTTTGAAAAGAAATCATATAGAATCCCTAATTTTCAAACTTGTCTATATGAGTTTGAAGGATTTTAGACTGCTATTTGGGGCTATAAAATCCTCTTCCTTGTATTGAGCCAAAAATCCTCATGTAAAAATATCAGTTACCCAAGCTGTACTTGTTATACAAGACACTTTTTTCCCTTCTCCCTTAAGGTTTCCTATAAAGTTGCTCATCTTCTCTTGAAAAGAACAAAATCCTGGATTACATCAGTTCACCTTGGCAAAAAGAAAAATGAGAAGTTTCATAATGTTAACAGAAATGAAATCTTTCACTCCATTTATGAATTTTGCTAAAGATAGAGATTTCAGAATCTAAGATGTTGCAAATTTTTAAAAATATGGAAACATCAATGAAGTAATTTTCCCTTTTGGTTAATTGTTAAAAGCATTTAATTAAAAAAACATTTGGTTGATAACTTGGTTTCATGTACAATATATCATTCTCTACTGGTAGCAGCTGAAAAGGCAGGAGGGTGGGAGGGAGGAGGTGAAAATGGGAGTAGAAAATGACAAGGATGGTCTAGACTGTCTGGTTATCCAGGATGGGTATTGATTTAAGTAATCTGGGGTGCAGGGAGGGAGAGAGGAAGAGAAAAGCAAAGCCATATAAAGAATGGCAGCCTTAGCTGAGAAAGACAGAAATGTGAACATAATGGAAACAATCAGGAATTAAGGGTATAAAGTAACCTAGCAGTTAAGTAACTGGGAGAGCAGGGAACACATCAAGCAACAAAGCATGGAACAAGCAAGAGATAGGGATTCAGGGTCCTTTGTGTGTGACCAACGCATGCAATGGACCATGTACCCCTAGCATTGGTGGAATCACCATAGAGACACTGTTGTTAGCCTGCATTCATTTGTGAGTAAGAGAAAAAGTATTTATAGAGAGTTGTATTTCCATTGCCATATTTAATGATGTGATAAACAATATTATATTCTGAGCTACTTAGTTGCAAGGGTTATTTTGTGAATGTATTTTAATGACCACATTTTTAATTCTAAAAGTGATACCTCTTCACTGTATAGAACTTAGAATTTTTTTAAAAAAATTAAGAAACAGAATGTTCCATGAAACCCTAGTATTCAGAAAAAGGCCTTCTTAACAAATTGCAGAGATGCATACAGAAAAATATACATGTACTTATACCTTAAGTCTATGTGATCATAATATATTGTTTGATACTTTTTTATTGTTTGATACTTTTAGTAAAATTTTAGTTGTGACTTGATATAGTAATGTGATTTCACATGTAATTTTCAAAAAGAACATTTGAAAGATTGCATAATATTCTATTGAAATATCTTGGGTCTTTATACTACTTCCATTTTTTGAATGGGATCTAGTAATCAACAACTTTCTAAATTAATGTCTATCTCTGTCTTGTAAAAGTGAAATTACTGGCTTATATTTTTCAAAGGCCTTTGACATATTGTTAAATTGGCTTCCAGAAAGTTACATAAATATCCACTACTTACAGTGTGAAACTTGGAATAGAATGAATTCAGATAATAGGTTATCTTTGCTATGAAAATTTAGGAATTATATAGTGAAGCATTTTTGCACATATATTTTCAGAAACTTAGAATTACCTCAATGAATGCAATTTTATATCTTGATTCTTCTTTCACAATTATATGGTAAAATGACAATTACAGTGACAGCAGATTTTTATTAGCAATAATAGATGCTAGAAAACAATGAAGTAGTATCTTCAAAGTATAAGGAAAAATAAACTGTCAAGTTAGAATTAAATATGCAGCTAAACTGTCATTCAAGAGTGAAGGCAAAATAATGACCTTTTTTTATACCTAAATGAGTAAGATTTCCTAAAAACCCTGAAAAGATCCTACAATAATGAATAAACTTTGCAAAAAAGATTAATATGGAGAAGAACTGAAATGTATAAAGAAATGATAAGTGTAGACATTTGGGAAATGTCTATAAATCTAATTAAATGTTGACTAAAAGTGATGAAAATTTTACATATTTAAAAGATACTACTAGATAACATGAAAAAGCCCTAACTATAAAACAGCTATGTATTCCAGATTAATGTAGCAAATATCTTCATAAATACATAGTAGAATTCATAAGTTCTATTTATGAGTATTCTCAGGGGTCAAAACCAAAATTGTAATAAAAACCTAAGTATAAGGACAATGGTTTAGCAGCACAAAGAGAAGCAGGGTGTGGTTTCTGAATCTGAAGACTTAATTATGTACCAAGAGGGAAAGGAGATGAAGATTCGATCAGAAGAGATGGAGAATTTAAATGGACAGCTCACATAAATCTAGGGAATATACTTTTAGTAAAAAAAAAAAAAAGGCTAAGTAATTCTACCCACATCTGGCTCAGAAAGACATGGAGTAAGTTTGTCTCTCATGCTAGGGTTCTAAAGTAGGGGCAAAACAAACAAACAAACAACTGTAAGATTTTATAACCAAGAGCCTACGACCATGTCATACTGAGATTAAAATCTTAATGTGGAATCTACAGTCTGAGAAATTAACCCAACAGAATGGTCGCAGGCTTGTAATATACCTGGGCCATTTGGAAAAAAATAAAGATAAAAGTGCTCTGGAGAGCTAAACCCTAATACCTCTCACAAGATCTTACTTGGTGAAACCCTGCTAAAGATGAACTCACTGTTATAAAACACAAGCAAAAATAGTTCACCTTAAGCAAAAGGAAGTGATCATAACAAATTGTAGGATTAGACTGAAAATGTCAGATAATAGGACCTATTAAATAAATATATGTAAAAAAAGATTAGTGTTATGAAAAGAAGATAAGAGCATAGAAGAACATAAGACTCTAATGACAAAACACAGAGGTTTTATTTTTTTAAAGGTTTTTTTTTTAAAGATTTTATTTATTTATGTGACAGAGAGAGAGATCACAAGTAGGCAGAGAGGCAGGCAGAGGGAAAGGGGAAAGCTGGCTCCCTGCTGAGCAGAGAGCCTGACACAGGGCTCGATCCCAGGACCCTGAGATCATGATCTGAGCCTAAAGGCAGAGGCTTTAACCCACTGAGCCACCCAGGTGCCCCAAAACCCAGATGTTTTAGAAATGAAAGACAATTTATGAAATAAAACTTCAATGAACAGTTTAAACTTTGAACTTTGTCCAGGTTAAGCAACAGAGAACTTGTGAACAGAAATACAGATCTTGAGGCGCCTGGGTGGCTCAGTCAGTCAAGGTCTGCCTTTGGCTCAGGTCATGATCCCAGGATCCTGGGATGGAGCCCCACATGGTGGGGGGAGGTCCTGGCTCATGGAGAGCCCACTTCTCCCTCTCCCCCTGCCCCCTCCCTGCTTGTCTCTGTGTCAAATAAAGAAATAAAATATTTTTTAAAAAAGAAAGAAATATAGATCTTAGGGATGTGAGGGCCATCAGGCCACAACATCTGTCGCCCCTTCAATTGCCAGGGTTGATTTGACTGATCTGGCTTGGCTAGGCGGGGATCCCTGTCATCCCTCACCACTCTAGTTGCATCCCTCCCAAAACTGCATTCTGGGTCAAGAGACAATCCTGATAGAGGCAGATAGTTTTTTTGGTCGAGTGTATACCAGTAGCCGTGCTCCCTTGCTAGAGCCTCCCCAAACAAGCTTTCAGGGTCCATTTGTAGGAGATCCTAGGGTAGTCAAGCTTTCAAGACTCCAGATACATCCAAATGAGGTGCTGCATTTGGCAGTCTGCCTTTCTTAAGAAAGGAAAGGAGGAAGGAAGGAGGGAAGGAAGGGAGAGAGAGAGAGGGAAGGAAAGGGTTGAAGGACGGAAGAGAACATATAGATCTTAGGAAATTACCTAGAAGGCAAAGCAGAGAAAAAAGAAAAGATAAAAAAAAATAAAGAGATTAACATATATGAAGGATGAATGTAGAAAATCCAATATATGTTAATGAAATTTCTTAGAAGACAAAACAGAGAACAGGTGAGAAGTAGTAAAGTGATTGTTTTCTAGAATTGGGAAAAGTCACAAATAAGCATAACACACTTATTCCTTAGTGAGGTAAAAGGAAAGGTTCTTCTTAGACTCACTCTGCTTTGTCATATAGACAAAGATCTTAATGGTAATACCAGAAAAAGGAGTGTCCCTTCAAAGAACAACAATTAGTTTAAACAAAAGGACATCTAAACTTCACCTAAATTAGAAGCCAGAAGATAATGTCATTATGGCAAAAGGTGGTGAGGGAACATAAGCTATGATCCAAATTCTATACCCACCTAAACTATAAAGGAAGAATAAGGCCAAGTAAAATCACATTCAGACACGCACACACACACACACACGCGCGCGCGCGCACACACACACACACACACACACGGAGGTGATTACCAATAGACTCAAAGAAGGGATTACAAAAATATGTATTTCAGGGAGAAACTTATTACAGCCACAAAGAAGAAATGAATTTCAAGAAAAGATGGTTATTAAAGAAACTGGTAAACATTAGTGAGTCTAACAAACTTTGTATAAAATAATGATATTGAATAACTTTAAGGTTGTTGATCAAGATGGAACTTGATAGTGTGGAGAATGTATCATTTAAGACCAGAGTGGGTGAGGATAAAAACCTTCAGATTCTTGTACTGTTTAGAATTTAAGTCTATTTACTAACTTCCCTATGTGTACATTAAGTTAAATGTGCATGTTAAAATGTCTAATGTTGCTTTTCAGGGAATAGATATATCTGGTATAATTTCTAAACCGCAGTTCACATTAAAACAAAAAAAAAATAAAGCAAAATACGGATAATTTAAAAAATACTGTAAAGCAGGTCATAAATGAGGAAAAGCATAAAAAAACTTGGTTATATAGAAAACAATAAATAAAAATGATAGAAATAAATCTAAAAATATCATTTTCATAGCCAGAGTCTTTTAACTCACTGATTAAAGTGCAGGTATTCTCACATTGGGTAAGTGTGTACATGTGTACATGTATGTATATAAAATTTTGCTATATGCTGTTTATGACATGAACATATAAAGCATAAGAACATAGAAAAGGTGAAAGTAAAGAACAAAGGATATATTTCATGCAAATTATAAATAAAAGATAAAGCCTTGTAAAGGTGAATTAACTTCAGACAAACAGTATAAGGCATAGAATATTATTAGGTTAAGAGATATGACAAATATTTACTTAAAGAAGGTATGTAGAACAATAACACTTTCTAAAAGTAATATTAGGGATAAAGAGGAACATCACATAATGTTAAAAAGAAGTACTCCTCTAAGAAAATATAAGAAACATTAATTTATATGCACTTAACAAGATCTTGAACTGCATAAAGCAATAGCTGACTAAGTTTAAGAAAAAAATTCCCAATAATAGTGGAAGATTTTAACATTCCTGTTATAGTAACTAGCCAATAGAGGGATCAGACCAAACCAAACTAAACCAAACCAAATAAAACCCATTATGTAGACAGGCTGGATAGAATTAACAGGCTTATTGACTATATTTATTTGGTTTAAAGAGGTTGTTTTGTTTTGTTTTGTTTTGTTTTGTTTTGTTTTTTTAAAGAGGTTTTTTAAAATAAATGTTGTCTTAGGGGTGCCTGGGTGGCTCAGTCAGTTAAGTGTTGGCCTCTTGATTTCAACTCAGGTCAAGATCTCAGGCTGCTGGGATAGAGCCCCGTGTGTGGCTTTGCACTGAGCCAGGAGTCAGCTTGAGGATTCTTTCTCTCCCTCTATCTCTCCCCCATGCGATTGCTCTCTCACTCTCTCTGTCTCTGTCTCTCAGATAAATCAGTCTTTTTAAAAAATAAGAGTTGGTTTAAGAACATTAAAACTATTAGAAAAAATATAAGACAATTGTGTTTATGAATCTGGTTCATAAAGGATTTTTTTAAATGAGTTCCCAAAAGGTAGAAATGATATGACATACTTTGACCAAATCAAAATTTAAAACTTTCGGAAAATAAAGGAAACTATAGTATAACAAAAGTGTAAAAGCTGAAAAATACTGGAAGAATATATTTTAAAAATATAAAACATGCAACGACCAGAAATAACAAAAGTATTACAGAACACCGAGGATAACTAAGAAATAGACAATAGGAAAGGAAAATGAGTAGAGTTCACATATACATATAAAAATCACAAGACACCCAATTAGACAATACATACATAAAAATTATCAAAAGCTAGCAACTCTAGAAGTTATGTTAAAGCAACATATCACCAGTATAGCCCCATTGGCTTGGCAAATTTTTATTAATATGATAATACCAGTTATTATCAAGGATGGACAGATAAAGGGAATGTCAAGCGTGGCTGTTAGAAACATAGACATCAGTTCAGCAGATCTAATAAAACTGACCAAGTCCTCAGTTTATCTCAGTAATTCCTTTTCTAGCTTATGCCCCTTAGAGCAGCAGTTTTCTAAGTGTGGTCCACAGGCCCCTGGTTGCTCCTGAGATCCTTTCAAGTAAAACTTGAAACCACCTTTATGACCATAAGACGACCACATTTGTCTTTCTGTCTGTGTTGACTTTTGCATCGGTGGTGTAAAAGCAAAGGAAGATAAAACTGTTGATACCCTCACCCATATCAAGCAGAACATCAAAATGTATCATAGTTGACTATGTATTCTTCACCACCAGGAGCTTGCAGTTAAAAAGTAAAGCACTAGTTTTACCAAAGAATGTCCTTGATAAATCAGCGAAAAGTATGAAATTTCTTCAATCTTGACTCTTGAGTGCACATCTCTTTAATATTCTGTGTGATAAAATTACAATTAAACATTAAGTAGTTCTGCTGCGTGCTGCAGAGCAAAGAACAACGCTTGTGTGATTGACTTACGAGCTGAAATCGCTGTTTTTATTTATGGAACACCGTTTTTATTTGAAAGAATGACTGACAGACAAACTACAATTATTCAGGAGGTTATGGCAGACACTTTCATGAAAAAGAACAAAGTGAGTTGGTCCTTTCAAGGAAAACAATTGATAATATTTGCACCAATGATAAAATGCAAGTTTCTATGGGAAAAATTAGAATTTTGGAAAACTTGTATTAGCTTCTGTGAACTTAACAGCTTCCTAATATTTAAACCTTTTTTGATGAGATACTAACAAATGTGATTTTAAAATGTGGGGCGCCTGGGTGGCTCAGTGGGTTAAAGCCTCTGCCTTTGGCTCAGGTCATGATCTCAGGGTCCTGGGATTGAGCCCCACATCAGGCTCTCTGCTCAGCAGGGAACCTGCTTCCCAGTTCTCTCTGCCTACTTGTGATCTCTCTCTGTCTGTTAAATAAATAAATGAAATCTTAAAAAAAAAAAAATGTTGTATAATGAGATGTGTCCTCATTTGGAAGATCTGCAAACTCAGTGAACCAGTGTTTTCGAAATGACCAGTGCATGATGTTATGAAATCATGCCACAGTTAAAGATTAATTCAACATTCAAGAGAAACCAACAGATTTTAATAAAACAGAGTATGAAAAACTCATTGTATGGTTTCATATTCCATATTGCAGTGAACTTTTTAGAAACTGCCACTTGTTGATGTTTAGTATAATATATATATTTTTAAAGATTTTATTTATTTGAGAGAGAGAGAGAGAGCACAAACCAGGAAAGGGACAGAGGAAGAAGAAGCAAACTCCTCGCCTAGCAGAGAACCTAATTTGGGGCTCCATCCCAGGCCCTGGGATCACGACCCGAGGCTAAGGCAGACACTCAATGGGCTGAACCATCCAGGTACCCTTGTTTGGTATAATATTAAGGAAGAATATCTGGGATAATTTTAAAAGTCCACTGAAATATAGTTCCCTTTCTAACAATGCATCTGTGTGATACAGGATTTCTTTTAACCAAAACTACATAACACTATAGGGTGAATGCAGAAGCAAATATTATGATCTAGCTATTAAAAATTTTCCAAAAATGTCAAACATTATACTCTTCTTCTGGGGGGGGGGGGATATAGTTATTTTTATAAAATATGCTACCTAAGGTATAATGAATTTATTATTTTAAGTAGATTAATAAGTATTTTTTAATTTTCTGTTTTAAATTCTAATATAATAAATATTGATAAAATAAAAAAATGCTCTTTGGCATTCTTGATAATGTTTGAGAGTGTAGAGGGGTCCTGGACCAAAGAGTTTGTGAACTGTTGTGTTAAAAAAATACTAACACAGAGCAAAGAACAACTTTTATTATAATATTATGATATTATTTCAGCAAAAGTTTAGGGACAGTTCAAATGGCTCATAGTAGGAGAATGGGTAGATAAATGTAAATTTACACAGTGGGATACTGTAGTGAAAAGTAAATAAATTAGATCTCTATGTGTTAATAGAGTTAGTTCTTAAAAATATAGTACTAAATAAAAAAGCAAATTAGCTTATTATATGTCATTTAGTGAAAATGATTAAAATTACATGTATTATTTATGAGTTACTTATTAGGAATTACATATGTATTTGAAAATTTATCATCATAATAGTAAGTGCCACTGGAGAGGGGGAGAAAGAAAAACCATCTGACTTCAAGATCTCAAATTTAAAATATTTTAGGTACATGAAAAAAAATGAAAAGTATAGCAAGCCCTTTTCTCTCTTTCTGGAGGACTTATTTAAATATACTCCATTGTATTTCATTTTTTTTAGTAGTTTCCATTGTTATTAAAAACACAAATGCTTTAACATTTATTGCAGATATCATTACTATCTTAGATTAAATTTCTCCTTTAGAAGTATTATGGGTTTGACTCTATGGTTCTTGATGTATTTTATACAACACAAAGTTTACATAAATATAACAAGCAATATAGTAGGAGTATCAGCTTCGAGGCAAACTTGGCAATTTTATCGAATCTATTTTTTAAAAATTTTGGCAGTTTTATAGGGAAAGGTGACACATGATTGTCCTTATTATTTAATTCTTATTTTATATTTTCCCATCCCTAGACCTGAAGTTTAGGGATGGGAATATACAAATCATAAAAGTAAGATTGCTTCTGCTTAGAAACACGAAAACTCAGCCCAGTAGTCCTGTCTTTGGAGTTTATTCCACACTTGGGCAATGGTAGGTGTTAAGAGAAGTTGAAGCCTGTGGTCTTTAGTCACAGAGCACTGCTTTCATAGTTTTTCTGCCCACCATTTTTCACTAGGGAGAAGTAACTTTGCAATTTTGTGGTTATACATTGCTCAGTGTCTGTAAGAGGGGCAGTAAGTATGGGAAATCAAGAAGTTCCCCACTATGTGTATTTGGATTTCCATATCTATACACGCCCCAAATCCTCTACTTCTGTTTCCATTCCTTAATCTATCCATGTTTCTACCTAGTCCCTTCCTTGGAGACATTACATCATGAGTCTATATGAGTTCTTCAATGTGGGTTCCTTTCAATGGCTAGCACTATAATATGGGGAGTGTTTTTCAGTGACCTCGTCCTTGCTTTGGTGTTTCTGAAGTTCACTGTGGTGCTGATTCTCTTGCTTTTTAATGTCTTCTAGACTGTGTGATGTCCTCTGAGAGCAAAACCATGCTGAAAATCAGCAATTCCCTTTAAGTTACCACTGCTTTGATGCTATACAGGGTGAAACATCTATTTGTTTCCCATGATTCTTGTCCTTCTGGTGGTACCTTCTGGCAGAAACCATTTAATTCTTTATACATATTTCTTTTTAGAACAGGACTGAACATTAAATAATTTCATATCTTCATCTATCATTTTAATTTGTATTTATTTTTCATACTTTGACCAATTTTTACTGCATCTTACATTCTTGGCTTCCCAATTTTAAGAGCTCTTTATGTATATCTCACAGGAATCTTGAACTAAATTAGTTTGTCAAATTTGTGGCATATATTTTATTCCATGCTGTAAATTCCTTTAAGTTCCTTTATGATCTTAATTTTGCATTCAGTTTAAACTTTATTTATAGATATATTAGCTTTCTAAATGTATGCTTTCTTGCATTGCTTTATTATTTTTTCCTTGCAAGACCTGCTCAGGATTTGTCTGTAAATTCTACTTTTCTCTGTTTTCATTTTTCTACTTGACTCAAGTCACATGGAATTTATTTAGTGTATATTGTGAGCTTTAAACTGTCTCTTATTTCATTTTTTTTTCCAATTCTGATGAATTTTGCCTGAAACAAAGAAGGGGAAAAAGAGAATTGATTTTCCCACTAATTATGATACCACTTCTCTCATATATTTAATCTTTACATAGAAAAAAATTTGACTTCTGGACTTTTTATTCAAATTAACTGGATTCTCTGTGATTTCCTAAATAATATACTGTTCTGATCATTGTACTTCTAGGTTTCATCACTTGTAGGATATGTTCCTTTTCTTTCCCTTTTTATTCCTAAAAATTTTTTTCCACTCTTATCTGTTTGTTTTGCCTGTGTCTCAGAATCTTTTCTATAAATTTTTTTAGGATTTTAATTGGAATTGGCATTAATAAATTAATTTGAAATATTTAGTGACATTACTATTTCTCTTGAGGGTCCTAGCCTCTTTAATGACTTTCTTATTTCTTATATAGTAGAGTTATGTCACATAATTCTTGTTGATATAACTTCTACCTTGTTATCACTGCTAATATGATAGGATAGTTTGACTCACTGTATTTTCTAAGTGGTGTATATAAAAGCTATTAAATTTTGTAGTTTTATTTTACATTAAACCTGTATCAATATATTTTGTTCTTATAGGTTTCCCCCATTCATTCTTCCAGCTTTCTAGGTGGAGAATTTTATCATCTAAGATAATGATACAATAAAAACTACATATTTTTTGTACCAATGTCAAGAATTCTGAGGATAAATTTTAATAATATGCATGTGAAGGGTATTGTTTCTAGTTTTAATAACTTTTCCCCCTTCCAGTGTAGTGTCAGCAATATAAAGTTCTACATTTGGGATCCCCTTCTCATGACCGTAGCAGACATCACCAAATTATCATTGCATTTTGTATTTCATATTTTCTCAATATGCATTTTGTGCTTTTATTTGGACTAAGAATCTCTATTTTAAATATATAATTCAAATTATGCCATTTCCATTCTTTCTGTGACATCCTCCCCGTTTATTTTCTTCCTAGCACTTAGCTCAGTCTAAAACTTTTATTTACATATGAGTTTACTTCGTTTACTCTCTGTCTCCTACTTATTTAGGACCAGGACCTCATTTGCCCTTGTGTCCTTAGAGCCTAGGATACTACCTGGCACATAAAGGTATTCAGTGCATATTAATTGATAAATGACTCCAGACAATCAAAGACTCAGCTGTTCCTCGTTCTCTTTCTGTCTCTAGTCCTACTTATAACACTTTTCTTTATGGTTATGTATCTCATTTTTGTTAGTCTTTCTCCATGTATGTTGAAGTTCTTTTGTTAGGTACATACAGGTTTATAATTATTATGATGCATTAACCATTTTATCATTACATTATGTCCTTTGTCTCTTGTAATAGTTCTTGATTTAAAGTGTATTTTATCTAATATTGATAGCCATCTACTTGTGTCTTTGGATCTAAAGTGCATCTCATAGAGAGCATACAGCTGGATGATTTTTGCTTAATCCATCCCGCCGATCTTTACCTTTGGATTGGAAAGTTTAGAACACTTCTATTTAAAGTAATTACTGATGAGAAAGGATTTACTTCTGTCTTTTCGTTATTTGTTTTCTGTATATCTTTTATCTCTTTTGTTCCTCAGTTCTTCCAACATTGACTTCTTTTGTGTAAAATGGATATTTTCTAGTGTGCCTTTTTAATTCCTTTAGTGTTTCTTTGACTACATTTTTTAAAAAAGGTTTTATTTACTCCAGAGAGAGAAAGTGAGAGAGAGAGAGAGCACGCGCATGATCAGGGGAATGGCAGAGGGAGAAGCACACTCCCCGCTGAGCAGGGAACGTGATGGGGGGACTCAATCCCTAGACCCTGAGATCATGACCTGAGCCAAAGACAGATACTTAACTGACTGAGCCACCCAGGTGCCCTCTTCGACGACATTTTTAGAGTTGTTTTTTTAATGACTTCCATGGGGATTGCAATTAAAAACTTAATTTTTAGCATCTAGATTCTAAGTTCAGGTAAATTTTAACAGTATACAATATTGTATATCCCTCTTTCCCCTCCCCCCTCTTAGAGATTTTATGGTCACAGATTACACATTGTGTGCCCATCACTGTAAGTCTGTAATTGTTTTATGCAATTGTCTTTCAAATAAGATAGGAAAAAAGAGGAGTTACATACCAAATTAACAGTAATAGTGCCTTCCTTTTATATTACATACATACATTACTGGTATACCTTTCATTTCAATTCTTGTACTTTCCAAGTCCATGATGTTTATTTGGTTCCATTCTGTGATTTCTCTTTACTGGTATTCTTTATGCATGAGACGTTATTCTGGATGCTTTTCTCAGAGTTTTTCTTAAAAGATTTTATTAAAAGATTTTATTTATTTGAGAGAGAGAGAGAGAGCACAAGAAAGGGGAGCTTCAGAGGGAGAGGGAGAAGCAGACTCCCTGCTAAGCAAGGAGCCTGATTTGGGGCTTGATCCCGGGACCCTGGGACCATGACCCCAGCCAAAGGCAGACGCTTAACCGACTGAGCCACCCAGGCACCCCTCTCTGGCTTTTTATACATTATTTCCTTTAGTTCTTTGAATACATTTAAAGACGCTGATTTAAGATCTTTGTCCAGTATGTCCAATATGTGAGCTTTCTCAAGGACAGCTCCTATTGATTGCTTATTTTTCTGTGTATGACTCATATTTTCTTGTTTCTTTTCATGCCTCTGTTGTTGGTGTTGTTTTGTTTAAAACCACACTTTTTTTTAAAAGATTTTTTAAATTTATTTGTCAGAGAGAGCACAAGCAGAGGCAGGCAGAGTCAGAGGGAGCAAGGAGGCCGATGCAGGAACCGATCCCAGGATGCTGGGATCATGACCTGAGCTGAAGGCAGCCGCTTAACCATCTGAGCCACCCACGAGTCCCTAAAACCAAACTTTTTAACATTTTAGTGTGGTGAGTCTGAAAATCAGATTCTCCTTGCTTCAGGATTTGTTGCTGCTTATTGTGTTATTTGTGTTTGTTGGTGACTTCTCTAAACCACTTCTGTGAAGCTTTTGTTCTTTGTTGTGGCCATAGCTTAGTTGTAGCTAATTTTAGATAGACATTTCCTTAAATGCCTGGAACCAAAACAAGCAAACAAGAAAGATATCCCAGTGTTTGCAAATGGACCCTCTGAGTTTATAGGTTATGTATTCAGTACTCAAGCTAGTGGTCTGCAACTCTTTAATAGCCTCATTTCTGCTTGAAAAGAGTCTCAAAATCAGCTACAAGTGAGAGCTTAGGACCCTCTAAGATATTTTCTGAGCATGTGAACAGCCCAGGGCATGTACACAGTCTTCTAGACTCCTATAGATAAGTTAGAATTGTTCAGAGCCCCCACACATTCTACCCAAAACATTTCATTCCCCATCCTTTTTCCCCAGGTTTCTTGGCTAGTCTATTGTATGCCCCCGCTGCTGTCCACTGCCTCAAGAAACAGCCACTAAAGTATTTGCCTGTAGTTTTGAAAAATGTCCAAACAGCCATCACTTTAGCTGCACAAGTTAGCTGCACAAGATAAAGAGAAGCCTTTTGAGAAGGTCTTCTGTGGAGTCAGCAGACAAATAGAATCTAGGCAAGTTTTGGCAAATGAAATCCTTTTACTCCTTCAGAAGCAAGTGTCTGTAATGTGTGCTGTAGACTTTAAGACCACTACTGAGCTGGCAAGGGGGGGCTGGGACTAGCGTAAGTGAAAATGGTAGAAAGCTTGCATTTCTTAATGAGATTCAGTCTTTTTTTTTTTTTTTTTTTAGATTCAGCCATAATTCTTAACTAAGCTCTGCCCAGGTTGCTGGAAGTTTTTAGTCAGTTTCCAGACTTCTGGAAAAGTTGGTATTAAAATTTTTGCCAGTTTTTTTTAATTGCTTTTATGAAGAGGTAGACTTTTGGAATTCCTTATATCACTGTTTTCTTTGATGTTACCTTCTTTGTGTATTTTTGGAAATAAAAATATCCCCCTATTTCCAGCTGCTCAGGAGGGCGCCTGCTTCCCCCCATCTCTCTGACTGCCTCTCTGCCTACTTGTAATCTCTCTCTCTCTGTCAAATAAATAAATAAAATCTTTAAAAAAAAGAAAAGAAAAAGAAAAACATTGTAAGCAATCTAAAGGTCTGCTCAGAATTCTCTAGATTGATGAATTATTTTTCTTAAAATTGTAATGCAGTAATAATAATACCTATCCTGAAGAAATTATTATGTACTAGGCATTACCTATGTGCTTTATATGCATTATCTTTATTAACCCATGCAACAATTCTAATGCTGTAGTTACCTTTATTATCCTTATTTCATACCTGAGAAAACTAGTATTTAAAGAGATTAAATTTAAGGTCATATAAGTAGCAACAGGCAGAGCTATGATTCATATCAATGTCATTCTGATTTCAGATTATTGCTCTTAACTATGGTACAGGAGAGGAGGCAATTCAGAATTCCATAATATCTGACTTTGATGTATAGGCTTGTGTTGTTACCATTACTATTAAAGTTCATATTATCAGATATTAACATATTGGGTGAAAACTAGGATATTGACCTGAGTACACCAATCAACAAATATTTACCGACGGCCGCTCAGATGTCAATTGTGCTAGACATTTCTTAGGATAAAATGTGATTACTGCCTTCAAGAATCCAATTATCTACCAAGAAAGTGAGAATAACTATGTGAGAAATAATTAAGCTCTAAACTATAAGATACTAAGAATAAATTCAATGGTAGTTCAGAGAAAGAAGGTCATTGGTCACAGGCTGTAGGCAAAGAAGAGCTTCATGAAACCATTGAAATAAACTTGAAGAATAAAGAGGATTGAGCATGACTTAGCGACTTAAGGATTCATAGCTTAATTTGACGATTCAATTAAAAGAAATTTCTAATGCAGACTATATTCAAGGCATTGGAACCATAAAAGATGAGACTCCAGACACCCCCTTAAGGAATTCAAATAGTTTTTTTTTAATATATAATACAAAATATTACATTGTGGGTTTATATAAAGTGCTGTAGAAAAATGTACAAAGCAATTAAGCCTGTCTGTAAGAATCCGACAAAAATTTAAAAATTTCAGAGAGCAAATGGCTGTCAAGCTGGCTATAAAGAGTGAGGTAGCAGCAGTTGACTCTGTTATCCTCATGCTGCTGGGTGGACCCAACCGCCCTGGGTATTAGTGAGGGCATGCCAACACCCCACCGCCATTTCTCATACCAGCAGACCAAGCTCTTTCCTTCCTGTCTGTATTGGCTTTTTTGCGATGTGGTAAGGTAATGTGGATGGTCAGCTATAGGATTTATATACCTGTACTAACTTGATCAGAGTCTAAAGGAGAATAAAATGGTCTTAAGTACTGAAGAAATTCTTAGATTTAAGTATGAACATTTAAAAAAATTACCTACATCCCCTAGTTTGTTGGCTGTCTTTCTTCCATCTAGATTTCTGTCTGTTTTCCTTCAGTCAGCATTAGAGTATCATGAACACTGTTAGGCTCCTCTTCTTCAAGTTCTTTCTATTTTTATGGCTTTGTAAGATAGGGAGGGATTTGGTGTCCCAGACAACCTTATTTGGCACCTGCATAGTCCTTCTTTGATGGCAGCACTTAATTATTTTAAAGCTGGTTGGTTTCCTTCCAAGTGCACTGCAAACCATATTGTTAATCTTGTAAATGCCAGTTGGGGTTAAGCTGACTTGACTTTTTTTTTTTTTTTCCACTGTCCTTGTACTTTGGGTTCAGCTTATTTGGCAAGGCTGATTTTTCTTTACTTATGTCTATTTCTAATGTACTATTAGAAGACTTTTTAAAAAAATTATATCCTATCAGCAATTCTCCAGAAACACGGGTTTGCAGAATAGCAGTCCAGGCAGAAAGGTAAGCAAAGGCACAAGGTTGGAAAGGACCCATCCATAGAACATGAGGTTTTCAGAGTAGGTAGAGGAGAAGCCTGTTAGAAATGGGAGATCGAGGTGGAAAAGAAGCCAATGGTCAGGTTATACATAAAGACAAGATGTTTGGACTTTATTCCATTGAATAAATACAATAGTGACTGATCTGCAAATCATGAAATTACTCTGTTAGCAGAATAGGGGATGGATTAGATAAAGAGGCAAATGGCAATATAGTGTTACGGGCACTGGTCTTAAGGTCATTAAAGAAGTCACTAGATAGTAATTCATCTGTAGTTGTATTCTAATGTGATAGGAATTTTTCTTAAGTAGTTGAATTTGGACAGAAAAGGAAAGGAGAGTAATGTTAGTCTAATTTTAAATAATCATCATTTGTTCTTTATGATCATTGACATGACTAACTGAAGTTATTTATTTTTATGAAAGTTAAAAGTAAAGGTTGCATCCTTCATCCACTTTACTAGAATTAAAATGTTGACATGAAGGGATGCCTGGCTGGCTTTGTTGGTAGAGCATGTGACTCTTAATCTCAGGGTCATGAATTCAGTCCCCATGTTGGGTATAGAGATTACTTTAAAAAAGAAAATAATAATAATTTTAAAATGTCAACATGAAAAAATATTTTTATTGGCTTATGGAAATATAGTATCTTTACCAACATACAATGTAAAGATTGTAACCTACCTTTTGCTCTCATTTTTTTTCTCCTTTGTTACCTTTCCCTCCCCTTGCATGGAAAAGTCAGGATATCACTTATCACACTTTTATAGGAATTGATTTGTATTCTATGACTTACTCCCTTCTTTTTGTATTATTTCCTTTTCTGACTACTGCACTTTTTGCCTCTCTCACGCCTCTCATTTGAGAAACCTAAAAAACTTTGAAAAAATAGTAAGATTAAAGCACACCCCTCCCTCCCCACTATGTTGGCAATCTGGTGTTCACATTAACCTTGGTCATATTTACCTACATTCATCACAGATTTTACTATTGCTATTTTATAGATCACATTTTCATGTAGCACCTTTTACATTCAGACTCTGCAATGAATATTTTATCTCTAATTACTCATAAGAACCCTGAGAGGATTGTGAGTGAATTATACCTCAAAAAAATAGAAATAAAAAAAATGCAGACCTGATGCTATAAGATAAGGCTTATCACTAGAGTGTACAAATTGAGGCTATCCAAAGTGCAGCTGTTTTGCTCAGAATCAGACCCTAGGGGATGCTGGCATCTCCTATACATAGAAGGTGCTATCACAAATCACTAGGGGAAAATGATGATTCAGTAAGCAATTATTGAAAAATTTGTTTTGTATTTAGGAAAAAAAGGATTATCTAAACACATACCTCACAGGATATGTAAAAAAGCTACATATAGTTTACAGAGTAAAAGAAAGAAAAAATTCAAACTATTAAAAAGAAACTACAGTGTAAAGGCAGTGAATTCTTATAGTTCTGGAAATATGGAGAACCTTCCAAGTTGAGAATCGATGAAAGTGTTAATAGATTTAACTCTACCCAATTAACAGCTTCTATTTGCTATCAAAAAATCAGAAAGAGACAGTAAACCTCATATCTAGCCACAGGATTGTTTTTAATAAGAGAAATATAAAAATAAGCCTGAAATTAATAATAGAGGGTAGATTAAAGAAATTATAATCCACCCAATTAATGGGATATTATAGATACAAGTAATGTTTATGAAGATTTATAACAACACATGAAGGCCATATGTTTTAATATGAAAAATAATGGATTTTTTTAAAAGCTGTATATACCAAAAGCATATAAATATGTAAAATTACTTCTGATACTTTTAGTTTTAAAAAGTTAATATAAAAAAATAAAATAAAAAGTTAATATATATATATGTCAATATATGTATTATAAGATAGTAACAATTTTTAGCTTTTTTCATTTTTCTTTCTCAAGTCCCATTTAGGGAAAATCTCACCCCAAAATCTTTTTGTTGATGTTTTAGATTACTTCTCCTATTTTTGTTTGTTTTAATGAACTCATTTTTTAAGTCAAATTTGAAACTATGTAAACCTTCTCAGTCAGGTATTGAAGCAAAAGATTAAGTGGATGCTATGGTTTAAAATTCAGGGAACACAAATTCGTGTCTCCTGTATTCTTGGTTATATTCCTGGGGGAAGATCACTTGGCATTTATTTGCCGTACCTTATTATGTCTTTCTTTTACTCAGCATATTGTTCTGGAGCTTGTCAATTTTGTCTCCTGTAATAATGTGTGATTCCAAACAGGACAGATACTGACCCAGGAGCCAACACCTCCAGGGAGCTCTTAGAACCCAGGAAACAGAAATATTAACCCCATGGGTGCCATAAACACTGGAAAACCTCTTTAGTCCTATAGCATGGGGATATACAGAGACCAGGGAGGACTTGGATTTCCATATTAGTTCAGCCACTTCAAACAAATGCACACAAAACAGAAAAGGATATGCCAGACAATGACAGAAACACAGCATGGAAAAATCACAAAAATATGACATATTCCTTCTTACCTATGTATTTTATTTCTAATTTTTTCAATGACTGCGCTGTCTCGCTCTAGTATTTATTGAGCACCTGGTACATGACAGACTTCTGGGATACAGAATTGAATCTCGCACAGTTCCATCCTGCCAGGAGTTCACAGCCATTGGGCAGGAGGGGTGACAGGTAGTTATAAATACGACAGACTAAGTGCTGAAATGAAGGTATGACCAAAGCACTGCTGGGGGACAGAGGTGGGAAAGCTCTTGTTTAAAGCAAAGGCTTTATGATAATTACGCGGCAATTTGTCAGCCATCTTAACTGCACTGCCCAATTATAGGGCTCAAATGGGAAGTGCCATAGCAGCCAACATATTTGTGTCAAGGAATCAAATAGCTTTTTTCTTTTTTCATTGTGATTTTAAAAAAAAAAAAAAACCCTTAACAAAATTTACCATCTGTCTTAGTCTGCTTGGACTGCTATAACAAAATCACCATAGAATGCATGGCTTATAAACATAAGGGTTTGCTGACCACCAGCTTCTCGCTCTGATCTTTCATGGCAGAAGGAGTGAATCTCTTTCATAAGGATATTAATCCTGTTCATGGGGGCTCCACCCTCATAACCAGACTACCTCCCAAATGCCCCAACTCCCAGTGCTATCACATTGTGCAGGTAGTATTTTTTTTTAATTTTTTATTAACATATAATGCACTGTTTGCCCCAGGGGTACATGTCTGTGAATCATCAGGTTTACACATTTCACAGCATTTGCCATAGCACATACCCTTCCCAATGTCCATATCCCTCCCCCTCCCCCCACCTCCCAGCAACCCTTAGTTTGTTTCGTGAGTTTAGGAGTCTCTTATGGTCTGTCTCCTTCCCCATCCCATCTTGTTTCATTTCTCTTCCCCACCCCCCCATAACCCCCTGCCCTGCCTCTCAAATTCTTCATATCAGAGCGATCATGTGATAATTGTCTTTCTCTGACTGACTTATTTCACTTAGCATAATACCCTCTAGTTCCATCCACATTGTTGCAAATGGCAAGATTTCATTTCTCTTGATGGCTGCATAGTATTCCATTGTATATATATACCACATCTTCTTTATCCATTCATCTGTTGATGGACAGTATACAGGGAGTATTTTAACATGATTTTTGAAGGGATGCATTAAGTCTAGAGCACCATTGTAACCATTCTTTTCAAAAATTTTTATTTATTTATTTGTCAGAGAGAGAGAGAGAGCACAAGCAGCGGAGAGACAGAGGGAGAGGGAGAAGCAAGCTCCCTGAAGAGCAGGACTTGATCCCAGGACCCTGGGATATCATGACCTGAGGTGAAGGCAGATGTTAAACCGACTGAGCCACCCAGGCATCCCCTTCTTAACCATTTTAAAATGTAGATTTCAGTAGGGTGACATGCATTCACATTGCTGTGAAGCAGATCTCCAGACCTTTTTTATTTTGCACATCTCAAACTGTATATCCATTAAACTACTCCCTTTTTCTCCTTATCTGAGCCCCTGGTAACCACCATGCTACTTTCTGTCCCTATGAATTTGATTACTTTAGATACCACATATGAGTGGAATAACACAGTATTTATCTTTTGTGATTGGCTTATTTCACTCAGCACAATGTTCTTAAGATTCATCCATGTTGTGGTATGTGACAGGATTTTCTTGCTTTTTAATACTGAATAGTATCCGTTTGCATGCATATATCATATTTTGTTTATCCATTCTGCCAATGGATATTTGGATTGCTTCCCCCTCTTGACTACTGCAAATAGTTCTGATATGCTCATGTGTGTGTAAAGGGGTTAGAAATATTTTAACAAGGAGACAGGCCAGGCACAGCAAGGAGAAACTCAGAAACAAAAAATAAGAAAAGAAGGGAAAAATGTGTGTGTGTACGTGTGTGTATGTAAGGGGGTAGGCAGGTAAGTGACATAAAATGGCAAACCAATTGCCCTCAGAAAATAATTCTCTGATTTAAATTTGGGATAAATAAAATGTTCTATATTTTGCCAATTATGGTCCCATCTTTTTTTTTTTTGGAAGCAGAAGTGTTTATTAAAATTTTCTATAACACTATAGACAATTTCAGATACATAATGAAAATTCAAAGTAACTGGAAATTTGCAGCCAAATGGCTGGTTCTGATGCAACCTGTGTGTTGAAGCTGGGGTCAGCAGTAGAAGGCACTGACACCACAATTGAAACTGGCCCCAACACTAGGGACCTGGGCTCTAGTCCCATTCCTACCACTCTGTCCTCCTCAGTCATTGGTCTCTTGGTCTGTAAAGAGGAAGGTTTGGACTAAGTGTTCTCTAAGCCCTATTCTAGCTCTCAGTTTCTATTTTTGTACATCAGTGGTTTTGAAAAGACATCATAAGAAGGCAAATAATGACCCAACTTTGAATAGTTCCCTTTGGAATCTAAGCCCAGAAGACCTAGAGTAACTTGGGATAGTAACAAAATCCCTGGATGGGCAATAAGACAAAATCCAAAAGAGGTAACATACATTTTCCAATGATCACACTGCAAGAATTTGTGGTGGGGGGGATGGGTGCAGTCAGGATGATCATCTCCTCTAAGTACTTAAGAAAACAATTATATCACGTCCTATAGAACTGATCACGGTCTAATTTGAAGAAATTCCAAATTTCCCCAATTTCTACTTTTTCAGTACCAGATTCCCTTTGGGATAAACCAAAAAAACTATTCAGTTGCAAAAAATACCACCTTCTTACTTTTCTTTTTCCTTAAGGGCTGTGGACATAACATGATGTTAAGTTTGCCAAGGCTGTGGGCCTCATGACATGAGGCAATTATCTTAATTAATTGTCTTGAAAGTATATTTAGGACTTTATGCCATATTCTGGAAACACAGCTAAGTACTTCTTCCTTCTCTAAAAACCAAGTTGAATGTGTAGACGTATGCATAGATTTACAGTCCCTTGAATCTCCAGGGTGTTGGAAAATGTCTGAAATCTCTTTAAAGAGCATATTAACATGTATCCAAAAAGTTAGACTGTAATACTATTTAACCGCTCCATTTTTCCATTATGGGTCTGTCAGCAGGAATATGTTGCCCTATAGTACATGACAAGTGAAAATGCTGGTAACATTGTTTTTCATAGACAGAAAAAATACCAAAGAAGCAATTTCTTAGCTAAAATGTCACCTGTTAGATGTATAGGGCTCACTGTATTTTGTTGCCCTGGTAACGGATGGTGTAAAATGACTCCTTTGCACTGCTCCATCAGAGTGATTGCATCCTGTTTTTTCCATCATTTTACAAGAGGCTGTTTTCATTCTCCCTTCCTGACCATATTAAGTGTAAAGAGATTGAATTACTGTGCTGTACCCTCTCCATCCGATGTGGATTTAAGAGTTGATATTGATGTACTGAGAACTCTATGCTTCTTCAAGAAAAAAAAAAGCTACAAATTATAATGAATTTGACTTTTATGTATCGACCATTCAAGAGTTGAAGTAGGGTTTCTGCACCCAAGGGATAGACATGGCCTGATCAGCATTTTTCACTCGAACGAATCCAATTGATAAAGCAATATACTCAGTGTCACTTTGCTTGATCTCCAGGTTTAACAATAGTCATGCTAAAAGTAGATACATTACTCTATAAATTTTACCCATAAAAAAAATGTGCTAGCCATAGCTTTCTACAGCTGCACCTCCTTCCAACTTTTTACTGAGCAGGGCAAAAAGGAGGCCCATTCCCAAATTGTGCTGAGACCGTGCAAGTGTGGGTAATGTGTATGCAGGTAGGAATTCACAACAACCAGGAGCCAGATACCACTTTACTTCCTTGCCCCAAAACACCGAATCAGAAAGCACTTCCTGTGAAACCGGCTCCTTGCTCTCTCTTAAATGGAAAATTACTCTCCGAAGCGACACCCTGCTTTATAATTATCCAACTGTTTCAGTCTGTCACTACGAACAACTTAATGCCTAAAATCCATTTAACTGAAAATTTCTTTTGTTCCAGATTTGAAATAAGGGAGTGATTTTCTTGAAGCAAGAGTTTTCGTTAATGTCCTTTGGGCAATTTAATTTTTGGCCATTGCTATATAGTACTTGTCATGCCACTACGTGTTTTTGTTTTGTTTTGTTTTACTTAGAATTGCATACACAAAGCAAATGAGAGAGCATAAGGGGGAAAAAATGAAGACAGGAGAGGACATTTGGAGAGAGTGGGAAATCCCCCCTACCCTGCTCTGGGGGCCAAGGAGGGGTTGGGAATGGTGGGATTATCTGTCTTATTTACTGAACACGTCATAGGAAAATGACCCCTAGTTAACCGCATTCCTTGAACAATAATGCCCTTTCAGAATTTTATAAAAAAAAAGGCTGTTTTTGAAGTCCAGCTGCTTGATCACAATTTGGAGAGGCAAGGGATTCTGTCTGTACTGCCAATTTGGATAACTGTGTATTTAGGCTTTTCAAGTGACTTCAGCCGTGGTGATGAATGATCATTTCCCTTCATACAGGAAACATTGCAAACATTTAAATAGCTAACTAATGACCTTTTTATTGTTTAATTATTCCTAATATGTGTACAACAGGAAACTGTGGTATTGATTTGCTCTCTGGTAAATTGGCTATCAAAGGTTCTTTGTTTTAAATCCGTCAATCTGTTTCTGTCTCTCTCTCTTTCTCTGTCTGTATCTGCTACAGCCTCTTGACCCAATTTCTTAAAGTGCCTCCATCCCAGAAATTCACTAATGTGAGGTGCTCTGGTCCCAAAAGTTCCTCAAAGGAAACCCAGCTCAGCTTGTAAACCTTCATTTGCATTGACATCTTCCTGTCACCACAACTGTATGTTCTCTTTCCCTGAGAATTTCTGCCATGGAGTTAACACCCTAAGAGCCTTGGTTCTCTAAGTGCGGTCTCCCGGCCAGCGACATCAGCATCACTTGGGAACTAGTTAGAAATGCAAATGAGCAGGCCCACCCCAGAGCTATGGAACCAAAAATTCTGGAGAAGGAGCCTCGCCTTCTGTGTTTTAACAGGTCCTTCAGGTGATTCTGATGCTCACTCTTGGAGACCACTGTTCTGAGCCTCAGTTTGTTAGCCCATTCTGGTAATCGGATCTGTATCACATCCACATTCATGGGTGAAACCAACTAATTTCAAGTGACACAGCTATGACAAGTGGCTTTGGTGATCTGTTTGCCTTACTCCCCCAACCCCCAGAGTTTATTTGTTCTTATCTCAGGAATCTGTACAGAGTTTAGAGGGAAGAACATTTCAAAGTATCTTTACACAAGATCAAACATGCCTTTTAGTGTAGGGGGAACTGATGGGAAAAATACTATCAGAATCAGTATCAGTTTCATGACTGGAGTTCTACTTATGGCTTGCTGCTAACTCCTTCGGTGGCTCAAGTAGCCTGTCTCCTCATTTGCAAATGGGAGTAAAACCTTCTAAGTCATCGGATGATAGCTGAGGATATGCTTTTTAAATTATAGAGAGCTACACAAATATAAGATGATACCATTAATAATATAATCACTCTTTATCTTTAACGATAGCTTTAGAATAATTACAGAGGATTTAGGTAATGAACTACTGCTGACAACAGGTATCTGTTTCTCCTCTGTTTGCTCCAAGACAATTGCTGGAGAAATCAGGAATTTTTTGGTAAAGAGTTTTTTCCTCTCTCTCTCTCTTTTTTTCTTCCTTTGTTTGGGCTCCTGGACTCACCATATATACAGCGTGGAAGATGGCATATATACGTGCTTGGAAGATGGCATGAGAGAACAGCTCTCATTTTGTGCTCAATCACAGAACCAGTCCCTCACCCATATTTTAAGAAAGATAAGAGAACTGTCAGGCATAAGTGCCTTGTAAATATCTTTCCTTTGCAGGATTACAGGACATGGAAAAACTGACAACCATAGATAGTCCTTTTTGAAAAGTGTCATATCTTCCCGGGCTGGGAGTAATCGAGTGAGAAGTTTTGGGGTGATTAGGATGCTAAGATCAAAGAATTATACATGTGTGAATGGGAACTCACAAGCCTTCCCTTCAAAACTCCCCGCTCCCCCACAACATACACACATCAGGGACCGGAAGATTTAGAGAAGCGCTATCCAACAGCAAATACTGTAAGCCATGTCTGTGTTGTAAATTTCCCTTGTAGCCACACTGAAAAGTATTAAACTCCAGGCGAAATTAATTTTAAGAACATATTTTCACTTAACCCAATATATCCAAAATACCGTTTTCCCATTGATCAGTGTAAACATTAAATAAATTGTTTAGATTCTCTTTAGCATACTAAATTCTGAGATCTGGTGAGTAGGTGTGTATTTGATACGGAAGAGCACCTCTTCATTCGGACTAGCTGCATTTCAAGAGCTCAGTAGCCGCATGGGAGTGTGGCTACTGTATTGGACAACAGAGCCTTAGAGAATCTTAATTTTAAAATTCAGATTGATAAAACATCAATAGTCTTAATGGAAAAGTTGAACCCCCTTCAGCGTGCGTTTGAGCAGGCACTCCTGCTGTTTAGGTGCCCTTCTTTCTCTCCCACTTTGTTCTTGTCTCCCTCTTCTCCTGCCCCAGTATGCATGTGCGTACACACACAGACACACACACTCCCTCTCTCTCTCTTTCTACCATACTCACATGCACACACACACACACTCTCACACGTGCACCACACTCTCACGCACGCGCACACACACACACACTCACTCACTCACCGTGCCCTTGTGGGGCGCAACCACCTGGCTGAACCACTCTTCTCCACCTGCTCCCAGTGCTGTTACTTTGTCTGAGTGGATCGAGGCTCCTCTGTCCTTCTGCCCTGCCCCCTAGAAGCGATAATGCAGCCGCGGATTATTGAATGTACTGCACTCACACTGAGCTGTGCTCTTGTCCTCTTGAGAAGCAAAAGACTGAATATCGTCACCTTTTCACAGGCCCAGCATTGTTTTTATTTGCCCTTTCCCTGATCTTGTTAAGGCAAAAAAGTAAGGGAGAGAAAAAAATGGAGAAAAAGAGACCGAAGAATAATTAGACCATCTCCTCACATCATTCTTGGCCTTGGAGGCCCTGAAGACTTTGCTTATAGAGGCAAATCTCCTTCAGCCTTCCTAAATATAAATAATGTTCATGTTTTGAAAACATGAAATTTTCTAGGGAAACCTGGTAAAATTAAGAGGCAATTTAAATGAAGTCACCAAGAACCACTCAAAATGTTATGAGTCTTTAAAAAATTATTATGCATTAATTTTACCAGAAAATGTGTAAAAATAAAACTATCTATGTATGCCTCCTACATGATGTTTAAAAAAAAAAAATCTAGCTTTCCATGAGTTGAATCTGTTTGGGGACAGATAGTAACCATGTTGGGTGAGCTTTATGTCACCATTACATCCCAATGCCTCCTCACCCAACTCCATGTCTAGAGAACATTCTCCTAAGTGCTCCTGACAGGGTGCCCCTCTCTGGTCGTCTGTCCTGCCATCCTTGCCTATACCAGCACGTGCAGTGCCCTGCATCAGGACGGTGCTGGCTAATTTAACCCTGCCGATTCGATACAACTGGATAAAATTTTATAGTGTACTCTGATTGTAAATATGCCTCCTTTCATTCCTTTCAATATTCCTGGGAAGACTGGGAGGGCCATTACATCTTAATTGGGTAATTTCTTTTTCAGATTTCCAAAGGCAGGGTCTCTGGTGCCAGCTGGTGTTAAAATGTTGGCAATTCCAAGAGGACCTGGGACCTCGTTTGTAGACTGAAATCTTTTAGGATCTTAAAACAGTTTTAGTTGTTTTAAAACAGAGATGTGGGCCTATCATGTCAGCCTGTTTGAAGAGGAAAATATTTGGTTCCAATGATCTCTTTTATTCCCATTCTCTTTTTTTTCCCTTCTGTTTCATGCAGACTGTAGTCTTAGAGATTTTAACAAACTTCAAAATCATGTGTTTACATACTGAGTAAATTTATACTAGTTCATTTGCAGTTTGCAAAATGTGTTTGGATTGTAGGTGTAAGTGCAAATACACGCAGAGACACACACACAGACACAAACACACACACAACTTAAAGCTCAAAGGAAAGGGTCAGTTCTTTGAGTCCATAAGTGGCACCAATTAATCGTAAAATACGCTGCTGCCATTTTGCAGAGGACTGTTGAAACAAAATGAAGCAGGGCAGATTTCATTTAGAAGAAAAGCCTCAATGTAAAAATGTAAAGGAAGTAATCTTTGCCTAAAGTATTATGAACCAAACCAAAACAGAAAAAAAGGGAATAAAGGAAGTCTCGCAAGGAGGAGAGGGAGGGAGGCGGAGATGGGAAATAGCAGTGGGTACCATTCCTGCCACTACAGAGAATCCGCGCAGCAAATTGCCGTGCTTTAAGGAGAAGTAGCAATCAGCACCGATTGAAATATCCCTGAATGCAGTTATAATGACATTCCTCTTCTCCCTCTTGTGTCTGGCACGATAGGCCATCATCAGAAATGTGCACCATTGTGCAAGGTACACTTTTTAAAGAGAGGAAGACCCCTGCATATGATCCCAAGACCAAGAGCCTCCTATGTGTGTGAGGCATGGACTCCAAGTCACACAGGGTCTGGTGCTCAGAAGGACCCCACATTTGGTTAAATGCTCTGATGTCACCATCTTAAAATGGAAATTCTTAATTTTTAACAAGGGGCTGCACGTTTATATTTTACCCTGGGCCCCAGGAATTATGTAGCCGGTTCTAGATGTGTTATCTAGCCAGTATATTGCTATCTAGTCAGAGAATATCCAATTAAAAAATATTTCATCTGCCGCTTCCATTGACTGGGTAAACAGTGGACGAGAAAATGCAAACAGCAAATAGAACATTGTCATGTTTTGTGAGGATATTTCTGCCTCTGTCCATGCTGGTAACCGAAAGAACTGTTGAATGTTCAAAAAGCAGTCAGCAGCCCCAAACCCCAGCTTTGTATCAAAGATCTACCAGGGCCGTCCTTGATTCCTCTATTGATTGGGTTGAGTTACATAGCACCCCATGTCATGTCACATCAAACATGACTTGATATGACAAGACATAACATGACCTGGTGAAAACAGGAGGAGAATTGGACAGAAGCGTCTTTTTGTTTAAAATGCCAAGGAGGATATGAGACAAATCTAGAAGAGCAGAGGGGATCATGATAAAATAATGCTGCTAAATTATAAATGATAGTCTGTGCTTCCCTGGCCCTTTTCATCCTTTGCTACCAAGGTACCACGGACTTGGTTAAGCCACCTTGCAATTTCTTCGCAGGTTTTCATCACAACACCCTTTGGTGTGAGTGGGTCATGGTTAAGTCTTCCTTATTCAATAGTGACATGGGTCCATCCCTGGTAGATAGCTGTTTAAAGGAAATAGTGGATAATAGCTTTAAAAAGGATGTTAAGAAAATTGTCAAAGGCTAAAATATGCAGAAACCATCAGAAGGTTTCTTTTGGTTAGTGGGGGAAAGGAGCTCCTTCTGAAAAGGTTGTGGCTGGTGACTCGAAGCAAAGAACAAATGACTTAGGTGGAGGAAGCTAATGTGTTAGGGTCTTGTCACCTCAGATTTAAAGGGTGGTACTTGCCGTGGGGGTTTGTCACTATCTAGTGTGATTACATAGAAGAAAAGGGCTTTAAGGATAGCAGTTCTTCTGGTTAGCACTACCCAGTGCTCCCCGGCAGTCCATTGCCAGCCAGCAAATGCAAGTTCAGGACTCAGTTTCCTCACAATCAACCTTAAGTAAGTCAGTGATCTTTGATCCCATTAAAACCTACTAAAAGGAGATTTAAGAAAACTATAGCTCTCTGAGATGTGCCATAATCCCAGATTCCTAGTTGGTCAGAATGGCTCTGCCCAATAGGCCAGGCACATGATCGCTTGGGAAGATGCTGATGACAGTGGGTTTTTGTCAGGATTCAACAGAAGCAAATATGTGTTAAGTATTCAGAAGAATGCCTGGCACATACCAAATAATTAATAAGAGTGTTTAATAAATCTTAGTTATTCCCTTACCAAACCACAGTATTAAACATTGTTATTTCCAGGGCGCCTGGGTGGCTCAGTTGGTTGAACAACTGCCTTCAGCTCAGGTCATGATCCTTGAGTTCTGGGATCAAGTCCCACATCAGGCTCCCAGCTCCAGGGGGAGTCGTCTTCTTCCTCTAACCTTCTGTCCTCTCATGCTCTCTCTCACTTTCTCTTTCTCTCAAAAAAATAAATAAAATCTTTAAAAAAAAAAAACAACATTGTTATTTCCAGTCACAAAATCAGATGAGTGGTCTCATGGTTAACAGTCTTATTTTTATAAGACAACATTTAGAGAATCGCTTTTCCCTGCCAATACTTCCTCTTTAGATATTATATTGTTTAGGTTCCCTGATCTTTCTAGAAGCTGGGCATCTTATGAAAACTTGGAGATTAGCAGATCTAATATTTTACTGGTGAGCCAGGTGACAAAATGCAAAATGGTCCAATGGAAAGTATATTGACTAGAAAACCTTGGATAGGTAACTGGGGTCATAGTCTGCTTCTGTCATACTCACGTTCATTCCACCTATAGTCAAGATGTAGATGATGATATTCGTAAGTTGACACAGACCATCTAAATGTTTATAAGCTCTTCTCTTTTGGTTTTACCAAAAACAAACACAAAAAACCCAGATTCTCTATTTTAAAAAACCCATTTTCTAGATTCTCAAGTCACAGAAACAAAGTAAGAAACTAACTCAGTTTTTTCCACAGTGGGGGAACAAAAAAAGAACTATGAAGAAGAAAGTGGAGTTTTAAACTCATGTAAGCCTTTGGAACATTGCCTTCTTTATATTACCAGTGACACCTCTAGAGCTTACAAGAAAAGAGATGAGTGGAAAGTAAATACCTTTGACAATGGAGCTGAGAGAACATTAAATGTTCTATTTGTAGCCTGTTATGTGAAAAACCCACCTTAATCTCCTGAAAGGTGGCCATCCAGTATCCTATCTTAGATTTTGAAATTTATTGTCTCTATGGCTTTCCAGCAAAATTTAAGACTGCCTTAACATTTTTGAATGAATTTAAAAATTAAATTCCTTCAGGTTGCCTTGTCTCATGAAGTTAAACATAGAGGTCACTTGGCAAAACTAGAAGGCCACTTGACATTAGTGTCACACAGACTGTCCTGCTTGCCCACCGTGGTCCTTTGGATGAGTCATTTCACTGCCCCAGGCCTCCCTTTCTCCATCTGAGGATTAGAAAATGCTCTTGGGATTACGGTGAAGAGAGAAACAACACATAGAGCATATAATATAAAGGCACAACAGTAGTGGGCTCTCAATAAACACTAAGTCGATATTGCTACTATGGCCACTACCACCAGCCCTCTTGTTACTGTCATTCTGTCATCATCATCCTTGTTGTTACCATCATCGTTATACGTCCGGTCTGGTCACTGCACAGCATCTTAGCTAATACAGTCGGTCTTTTTTTAAGGGCTAGTAGTCTAAAATAGGATCGATACAATAAGTATATGCAATATATTAGTGGTGTCATTCTTTATCTGAAGTGTTTCCATTAGGAAAGGGGGAGCGGGAGGAGAAGCCATGAGCCTGCCTGGCATATGTGTTCACTTAGGCTAAGTGCTAATGCACTGACATTGGCAGCAGGAGCGGTGGACCTGCCAACCTTGTGGGGTTTCTAAAAGGGAGAGTTGGCATAAGGGGAATTCAGATAGAGACAGGGATGCAAATAACCTTACAGCAAGCATTGTGGCTGCTCCTAGGTACTTGGTTTATTTATAGTTCAAAGCTGGTCTGAAAGGCAATAAGAAAATGATTTAATGGTACCTCCTCAGCCTGAAGCAGGGCTTGCTTTTTCACCTGGAGAGAGCTTTGGACAAAATCCCAGTCGGCCTAATAGCAAAGCCATGCCAAGGGAGTGTCATGAGGGATCAGGTCCTCACCAGGAAGCTGTTGCCTTGAATGGCAGCCTGTGTGCCTTTGTTTGCTTTTTCTTGTTTTTTTCTTTTTCTTTTTTTTTTCTTTCTTTCTCACTGAGATGTCAGGCTGCCTGTGCCCCTTGGGGGAAGCCCTTATTTTGTGAGCCATCTTGTGCCTGAACTATTTGGATAGGATCCAGGAAAGTGCAAACTACGGTGTGACTAAAGCAGTGGGCTAGAACCCAGGAGAAAGGACTCAAAAGAGGGTTAATTAGGCAGTCAGGAAAAGCTGAGGGTAGTTGAACAAAGGTCTTCAAGTACACCCAGTGGGATCCCACAGAGAATAAAAAGCAGTTATGCGCTGTCTCTAAGGAGAGCAGAGTGAGAGGGACTAAACTCCAGGCAAAGAAGCCCAAAGCCATCCTTTTGGGTTCACAGCCCACTGTGTATTCCCTTCCCAGCATGCTTGCTGCTAAGCTGTCTGTTTACACAAAAGTGGGGGAACAAAACAAAGGGTTTCTCCTCACTTGGCCTCTGAGAAATGGTAGACAGTGTGGGTCAATGAAGAGCTGGCCCATGGAAATCTCCAAAATTCTCTTCTTCCAGCCCTAAAAGGGATTCCATTTTTATCACCTTCACAACAACCTTTGCCTTTATCACACCCAAAATAGACCCATGTTTAAATCTGCATAATATAAAATGAGGCCACACAATCATTAGACAATAGGGCTAGGCTGCTTTAATACCAACTTTGACATGCACCTGGCTTACTAATTTCTATCTGTGTTTGTAGAAACCAGAGTTGTTCAGTGGTTAGAATTCTCAGAGTCAGCTTGTGGCGTGATCTCGCTCTATCCTGAGCTGACTACAGCAGTCACAGTCTGTAGCAAGAGTGCATTTCTCTTGGTGGTGGTAACACAAGACAGGCCTTTGCAGCTACAGTAGATCTCAATCTGGCCTCTTCCTAAACTGGTGGAGAGAGGGAGACCACCTTCAACCAGATTCTAACTCACTTACCAAGATATTTCTTCATTAAATATCACTTTCTATAAATCAAAATGGTGACTCCTGAGTCCTCAGATGTGAAGGCCAATTGTGAAGCCAGTGAAATTTATTTTATACCCTCCCACTTATCACTGGCAACCATCTTCTCCCTTCTTCTCCACTGGTTCCAAGTCCTGCCAAGTGAAAGTGAATCAAATAATCACACAGTTATGGGAGATAGTTGATCTTTAACCAAACCCATGCTACCTGAGTGTGCCTTAAAGAACTGAATCAATATATTCATTGAATTGGACTTGATAACATAAGTTATCTATCTTGAGTTAAAATCTGTTATCATGGTGTCTTTTACTTCCCAGATATTGGAGAAGTTATGGGGGAATGGGTAAACCGAACAGCCCCCCACCTTTCTTTTTTAAACTTGAAAAAATATTTCTGGTATTATCCTATCTTTGTGTACAGGAAGAAAATTGGCCTGACTCCAGTGTATGGTGCCAGGAGAGAGGGTAGAAGATGAAGTCATAGAAATAGACATTGAAGGGGTATTATCTGTCATGCCAGGAAATTTGTACCTTGTCCTATAACACTGAGGAGGCGATGGAAAAGCTTCAACATAGTCATGATATGACTAGGTTTGGTGGCTTCTTGTTCTTAGGTTTTAATTTTTGGCTTTTTGGTTTGGAGATATTATTATTAGTTTCTTTTTGGTTTGTGTCCAAAGTGTGCAGGATGGACTAAATTGAGGGAAATGTTATGGGAGGAAGATCAATTATCAGCAATAAAACATAATGGTTAAGTGGTGGCAAAGGGCTCAGCTAAGGCATACAAATTAGAAAGATAAGGTGTAGAACACTTTGAAAGACATTTGAAAGGTATAACTGGCATAACTTGCAAATCCTTGGTATTTGTGCATTCACAACAGGGAGTAGCTGAGGATATCTGAGTTTTCCACCTTGTTACAAAAAAAAATATTGTAGAGTACAGAGAAAAAAACTCTGAAGGCTGGCAAATACAAATGAGTTGCCAAAATTTAATGAAGAGGAAAAAGAATTATTCTTGGTGACTCTAAGCTCTGTATCTTGCTTTGAGACCTGGAAAGGTACTTGAGGAAATAATCAAACTATCAATTTGCAACCTTCTCGAAGAAGAAAAGATCCTGAGTTGCCATCACAACAACTCAGGGAGGATCAGATTTGTCCAGACCAACCTCATTTCCTTCCATGCTGCAGGGTACCCCAGAGTGATAAGGAGAAGGCAATGGTTGTGATCTACCTGGATTTCAGCTAGAGTTTTGATTCCAATTTCATCATATATGACATTCTTATTAACAAGTCAAAGAGATATAGGCCAGCTCCAAGGTTGTACTCAAAAGAGGATTACAAGGGACCAAACTGAAAGGAAAAAAAAAAAAAATCAGAGGAATTCTACTGTAGTCAATCTGGTTAATTTCTTTGCTAGGAGCCGTGGAGGAGAATGCCAACCTTTGCCTCTTTGCTTGGATGGAGTTGCTAATATAATTTCAGATAGATGATAATGAGTGAGGAAAATGTTCTCCTTAAACATGTTGGAAATGGTAAAGGGTGGGGACCTACAACATGGGGGAAAGACACAAAATGGAGAGACGCAGAAGAGGCCATGTGAGTAAGTGAACATCAGAGGTTATCACTAACATGCATGTGGAAGTTAGCTGAATTTCCACACTGAAATCAGAAACCTCTTCTTCTACCACCTTTATAAGACTTCATGTCAAAGTTTAAAATAGGCTTAAAATATCTGAGACAACCCCACTTGATAGTACATGCATACTGGGGAACATTAGTTGTTTTAAAAACAAAATTTCCGGGCCCCTGGGTGGCGCAGTTGGTTGAGCGACTGCCTTCGGCTCAGGTCATGATCCCGGAGTCCCGGGATCGAGTCCCACATCGGGCTCCCTGCTCCGTGGGGAGTCCGCTTCTCACTCTGA
Organism: Nasua narica; assembly: GCA_028533885.1. NCBI lineage: Eukaryota > Metazoa > Chordata > Mammalia > Carnivora > Procyonidae > Nasua > Nasua narica. Next base: position 17,477,167 of record CM052813.1, read on the forward strand.
CCTTCTCCCTTCTCATGCTCTCTCTCACTCTCTCTCTTTCCTAATAAATAAATAAAATCTTTAAAAAAAATAAAAATAAAAACAAAATTTCCTTCTTCCTCATATATATATAAGGAGAAGAATGGTAGGATTCTAGACACAGAATAGGAGTTGACTACTGGATGTAGGACTCGCTCAGGGTGTACATATGTTAAGTAACTTGCTTGGAATGATTCTCAGGGGGCTCAGTAAGGGGGTTATCCTAAAAAGCACCAGCCTTAATTGCTGAATGATACATGGATTTCCACCATCACAAAAGGGAACTAAAATGAATTGAATCACTTCTATCAGCCAAGCATTCTGCATGTGTGGCCTGTCATATGTAACTTCTTTAAAGTACCCTGCATGGAGACACACTCATCTTTATCATATAGTACGGGAACTCTGGGGCTCAGAGAGGCCAAGTCACTTACTCAGAGTCACACAGTTCATCAGTAGTAGGGCCAGTACTTGAAGCTAGGGCTGTCAGCTTCAGAATCTGTGTTGTTTCTGTTATATCACATTTAAAGTCCAGTCTTTTGAGTTATTGGTTTCTCATACCCTTGGGGAAATTGACATTTCTAATTGTAGCTAATTGACTTTAGTGTGAATAATTTTCAAAATCATCTCAGTATCTAGATAGGGAAAGGGCTGTTGTAAAGAAGGTGAGAGCCAAGCAACTGGGAAGAGTTGGAGAGTGTATCTCCAAATGTAGGATAAGATGCAATTCAGGAAACTGACAACAGCAAAGACAAACTCCTTAAACATGTGTCTTGGCTAAGCACCTATGGCTCCTCATAGAAGAGAGAATAATAGAAATTGGGTGCAAATTCCAGTAATTGAGAAAAACTCAAGAGCCCTCCACCCAACATAGACACACAACACCCCAGACTTCACACACAGACACATACGTACACGGGATAGATTCGATTAATAACAGCCTTCACACAGCTGGCCTTAGACATCCTCCATTGTCACATGTTCACTCACTAGTCTGGAGTGATGAATTTTCTATATGCAGAGTCCCTCAGCTACTTGTGGCTAGATGTACATTCAGTCCTGGAGCTTCTGATTGCAGTGAGCAAGTCTTCACTCCGGGGGACTTTACATTTTTTATAGTTTAGGTTTGTATCTGTCTGAAACCATGTGTTTGGTAAAGTACTTTTCATTGGGGACCTTTTAGCTCTTTTAGTCCATGCATTGTTTGCTAGCTTAAGATATAAGCTCAAACTAAAAACTAGAAAGCTGTTGTAGAGGACATTTGCTATTTTTGGTTTTCCGAATCCGTTCATTCTCCCCTTTTCATTGGTAACAGCAGACTGATTTTGTTTGGGCATTGCCCCCTCCCCTTTCATAGAAGAATAGACAAGTTTGGTTACATAAAGATTCCCTTGATCCAAGCTGATATTTTTACTTGTAAGGATGTGACCCAATTTACACAAATGAGATCTGAAGAGGTGTTCACCAGGGGTCTCAGGGAGAGAACTTTCCATATACTTTAGACAGAACTACATGAGGAGGCTGCCATTCTTCCTCAGGATGGTGTGTGAATTCTTGAACTAGCATGGCCATTTCCCTTACCATAATGGATCTCCAACCCAAGGACAGACTAAACACACAAAGAAGGGCAAAATAGCAAAATAGAAAAAAAATGAAGCACAGGGAAAGAGAGGCCTGATGGCGGCAGGGATCTCGGCATTGGTTTGTACCAGAAGTCATACGTGTGCTTAGCCATTAGATCCCATTATAAATTTAAGTCAGTTTGGATTAAGTTTTGTGTCACTTGCAACAGGAACACCTCAACAACAGCTAGCTATACTTTTTGTTGTCGTATCAGCAAAAATTACCCCACAGTGTGGTTAGGTTAGGTCGAAGGTTAGGTTAGGTTCACAAGATGGCGTAATCAATAAGCACATCTCAAAGGCATCCGTGCACATAGGAAAGTGGAGAGTGTTAGTGTTAGTACAGGGACGAATTCTCCGTAAAATGCAAAATCTAGTTAGATGGAAAGGGAATAAACTACTGGAATAAACTAAAGGAAGATGGGCCAGGCAATACAACATATTCCCAAGGATGTGGTATAGAACAAAAGCTACAGTTTAGGGGAGTTTAGAGGTAGGGAGGGCCCCTCTGATATGGGGTTATTAGGAAAGCTTTGGGGAAAGGATGAGATTTGAGCCAGCTCTTAAAATAGAAACTATTCAGTACTATAGTACCAATCAATATTCATCTGGATTCTATCTGCTATTTTGGAAAACCAGGTGGGAACCTCTGAGATGCATGGATTTAAGTTTCAAACAGGGGAGAACATATTCTCCATTCTAAATGTTTCTGCATGGAGGCCTTTATCTAGAGCCATGTTCTCAAAATGGGGTTTCTGGCTAGCAGCATCATCACCATCATTCAGGGCATGTAAGAAATTCCAACATTCAGGCCCCAACCCAGATCTATGGAGTCAGAAGCTCTGGAGGTGGGACCTAACAGTCTGCATTTTAACAAGCCCTCTAGGTAATTCTGATGCACTCTCAGCTTTGAGAACCACTGATCTCCAGGAGTTCTTAAAGTGTCCTTCACTGGGTGTTTGTGAACTTGGCTGGGGAAAAAAAAGAATCTCATCTTTACGTTCATTAACCTCTAACCAAAATACAGCATTTCTCTCCATTCTTAAATGGGGCAACAAACCAGAATGGAATTTTACAGTATGCATCACCCGTAGAAATCAGAGATACTGTCATACCACATTCCTGGGGTTGCAGATATTTCAAAATATCACTAACACTTATGGCTACTTTGAAATTATGCTAATTATTTAGCACTGCTACTAGATCTTATTATTAATATATTAAGAAAGAAACACACATGTGATTATATCGCAAAACTTAAAAAATATTTTGATAACTGTGTCTTGATAGCGTTAATTTCCATGGCAAGTTGACATGTTTTACTTCATGTATTTAAACAATAATCATAGAAAGAGGACCAGAGGGTTCACTGGACCATTGAAGAGGAGCATGGCATGCAAAGCGTAAACTCCTAACCTCCGGATGACACTGGGATTTCTTGCTGTACCCCCCATCAATAGTCCCAGCAGGAGCAAGGGTTATGATTTGGGTGGTGCAAGATACAGAAGCCAAGGGAAAAGCCTGAGTCCACCCCTTCCCCTTTTCCCTCACTGTGTCTGCCTGGGTGGAGAACTAACACACTCCCCACCATGCAGTCTGGGCCTGACAGTGGCCCCGATCTGCCTCTGGCTGGCGAAGACGTTTGTCTCACTCAGAGCGGAAGTGCCGCAAGGCCTGCGTGGCCACAGAGCTAATAGAATGCACCATATTCCCATCCAGCTTTTACCACTCACACGCTGGGATTTTGATCTCCAGCTGTCTGTCTCATATCTGTTTCTTAATTGGTTCCAAACTCGGGCAGGGAAGAAAAGCAGCATTTATTGGCCTTCTAAAACTTCACCAGTCTGTACGCCTATCTTTTTCTTTTATTTTTCTTGTGGGAACATATTAATGTAAAGAAGACAGGGCAGGAAATAAGGCAGCCCTATCTCCACCCAGGGGGTTTCTTAATTGTTCCTTAGTAACATTGGTAGCAGATGCCAGACAGAAGCCGCAGCCATGTACTTCCTCCTCGGTTGTCCTAGAATCAGAGTTATAAATGAGTTGGGTCATTGCCCTTTAAAAGAAGAGGAAAGTATGAAGTGATAATAGTCAAGGTCATCTTTGTGCATCCAATGAAATCTGTAAACCAGCTGTGAAGATTGTTCTTTAGCTACCCGGCAGAGAGCCTAACACAGCTCTGTAGACAGACACTGGCTGACTTTCAAGATCGTCAGACTAAACTTTTCCCCTAAACTTTTCCTCTTTGCCACTATTAACTTGTTGGGCCAAAAATGGCTAACTGTAATGTGAACTGAAAGAGAACCATCATGATCACAGTGTTTAGATATGCAATATGCGAGGACGGAAAGCCAACCAAATTATTGACTCTGGAATTTGAGAAAAAGTCCCCCAAAGGAGCCTAGTGCCATACTAACACCTACTACTGGTTAGAAACACTTACTGTGAATGAGGTCCTGTGGTGGTGACTCTTCTTGTATCATTCACAGTAACTCTAGGAGTTGGAATTACCATTACCCATCTTTTATAGCTGAGGGCACAGAGGTTTATGGAAGTTCAGGTAATTTCCCCAAGGTCTGCAGAAGTGGTGGAGCTAGGATTGAAATGCACACCCAGGTATGGAAAGCCCAGGCTCTTAGCCACTATCCTAGATACTAGTCCCCTCTCTGCACCTCTGTTTGACCATCCCTCTAACCAACAGTCTTGTATCTTCACTTCGGAATCCAGGCATATTGAAGATGCCCAACTCTGTGTATTTTCATAAGGTATCCACCTTAAACCCCATAACAACCGTGTCACATGAGTCATTGTACCATCTCAATTATGTAGATAAGCAAACTGAGACTTAGGGAATGAGAGTAATATACTTGAGTTTGAACTATGCTGCTAATAAAGCATCAGAGTTGACGTATGAATTCCAGTCTTAACCTGAGTCCAGATTTTATAAATTCTGTTAAGTAACAGTCTGTGGTGACAAGGATTCTTTACCCATAGCATCTCAGCCCAGCAAATCCCGCTGGACGTGGCTGGCGAGGTCCATGTGAGGATACAGTCTCATGTAGCTTCATCCAGGGCCCTGATGCTCCTTGGACTTCCAGTCTACCTGCATTAGCAGTAGGAATATTCATTTGTTTTCTCCAGATCCTAGTGAACTCTTAAGATTCCCATTTCAGACAGAATAGGAATACTTAGCACAGCGGTAGCATTTCTGTGCATGGCACGTAACCCTTTTGAATTTTGAATGAAAAGACTGACATAATTGTCAAGTCTCCCCATTCTGATGAAAAGCGAAGGCTGAGAGGACAGACTCTCAACAGAGTCCCTTGGGCATTTATCACCGTGTCCGCAGGAATCTTCAAGACACATCTCCAACTCTTGGTGCTCGGTCACACTCAGTGTTAACACACAGTAACTGGCTCTGTGGGCATAGAAACTTTACTGTCCCATTGAAAAGTAATGCAGAGATTGGGTTTTAAGGACAAAACTGGGCTTGCCAGCCATAAAATGGGCCCTGCTGAGTTTGGCTACTGAAAGGGTAAAAAGTGCCATTTGGAGCAACAGTTATTTTTGGCACCCTTTGCAGGGAGGTAGTCAACATACTAATTGTGCTAAGTAGTGTGAAACGGAAACCTACTTCGAGGCTAATACTGAATATTATCTGGGAAACTAGGGGGAAGGCAGGAATATAATTTTCCATGCTTTTTTTTTGTTGTTCAGCTAAAATAAAAGTCTCATAAAGAGAGTTTTAAATGAGTTTTATTTCTCCATTTTTCTCACAATTAATTTTTGGGCAGCCCAATTGCAATTTATGATTCCGATGCTTTTCCACGGAGCAAGGTGGCCTGAACTGCTCGGAGAACAGCAGAGGGCAGTGCTGAGCTGAAACTGATGCTGGAACCTTGCTTCTGGCGATAAAATTGTGCTTGTTATTAAATGAAATCTTAAGGCTAACTCAGCCACAGAGGAAATTAAACTGCTAATTATGTGTGTATAAACCACTAAAAATGGGACCAGTTGTTGCTCAAGATTTTAGAAACACCCACCTCTTCCTGGTTTTAAAATAAGTAATTCTGTCTGGAAATAGTACTTATTAATGATTTTATAGAATTAAAAAATCTTTTGGGGTTATCTGTTTGGATAGCCCCGGCCCCTTCTAAGTAAATAAATAAAAGATTGGTAGTGTTCATTTAGTTTTTTGGATTTTTGGATTTTTTTTTTTTTTTTTCAAATCATCCACATCAGTAACTTTATAAAATCTGAGTCACCCCTGTTTGAGCCATGTAGAGCTGAGTCCTAGCAGATTGAGACAAGATGACTACATTATTTTTACGACACTTTCTTTAAAAACAGGTTTTTGTGGAGGGAGAAAGCTCAAAGATTTAGTTTTGGAGAAAAGCTTTTTCTGACCTAGGAGGGAAAGGGAGCAATGATTGCATGCATGCACTGAAAAAGGTGATGTCACTGTGAATTTATCCTCACAACAAGGAAATAAAAAGCAGAGAACTCAAAGTAAGTGAGGAGTCTATACCTGGCCAAAATTATTTTGTGTTTTTCGCACTGTGCCATGAAGCCTAGTAGCTGTGGGTAGATGATCAGGTAATTGGAAGGGAAAGACGTTTAATACCAGGTTTTGCCAAAAATATGAATACAAACTGAGTGAATGTCTGTGTTACAGTGAATAACTTGAATAATTTGCATGGCCCAGGCCCTTCAGTTTGAGAATAGTTTTTCATTTCCATCTCCCTGAGGCTCTTACAGTGTGTTCCTTAGGCCGGCAGCATCACCTGGGGACTTGTTAGAAATGCAGAATCTCCACCTGCTAATTCTGAACCTGCATTTTAACGAATGTGCAGAAAATGGGATTGCACGCTCAAGTTTGAGAACCACAGTTTAAGGTCTTATGTCCAGTAATTCGCTTTCTCGGAAAAGGGCGTCCCTCCTGCTTTAGGAGAAAGACAGTTCATAAAGCCTAGAACAGCAACGCTCACTTAGAATCAATTAAGAGGAGTTTTCATGCTTCTAGTTGTTTCCCTCTTTGCAACAAATAGAGCCTTTTGAAATCTCTAATGGATGCTTTTTCCCAGCTGATTTTAACTGGGCCTACCATATCCCCAGTCACAACTGGGGGCCCTGAGGGACTGAATACGGGCAAGGAGGCTTTGGCCACTGCGTATTTCATTTTAGCCTTTACAGCCCTGCCAAAGACAGTGAAACGTTGAGGGTTCATCACCCCTTCCATTCACGTGCTTCCAGTTCGTTCTCTGCTTTTTATGGGTATCCTGAAAGGGTGATAATAATCTATTTTACTTATCCACGGAGAGCTACGAACCAGAAGCTTCTTCCCCCTTCCTCAAGCAAGGAGGGCGACAGGGCTAGGTCAGCCAATCAGAGTAATGAGGCTCTCCTGCTTGGCAAAGTGAGATTAATCTAAATCAAATAGTTTCCACCTTGGTAATTTTAACTAATTCCCTCAGGAAAGTACAAGAACTACGTGAAGCCCCGACAGTCGGCAGTGGAGCAAGCCTCCTGGTATGGCGAGGCAGGTAATACCTTTTAAGCTTGTTAATATCTTCTCCTGCTGGGTTCTACAGCTGACTCAAAGAATAGCAGCGACTCCTCAACCAGCCTTACAAAGAAGTGCAGCTTTCAGGGAGGAAGACCCAAAGTCCCCGGCTGCACGGCGGCTGGCTTTATTCTGTGGCAGTAGCTCCAATTGCCTTGATTAAACTGCTCCCCACATTGTCTTTCTGCCTCTGTCCCAGCAATCATTGGAGGATGTAAACTGCCAGGAGACAAGGGCTATACCGTGAGATATTCAGACTACAGATTAGAGAGGCTTCCTTCCCTCCTCCCGCAAGACATATATGCTTTCCAGTGTTCCATCTGCAAGGAACCACCCAAGGAGCGGACCTGGGAGAGGGCAGCTCAGGTGTGCTGAGGCTCCTGGGGGCACAGGGAGCCTCCCTCTTCTGCAGCAGTAACCTTCTCAGCACCTGAGTCCCGCTCGGGACAGGACTGGACAGGCTCCCTGGAAAACACCACAGGGTCTCTCTATGACCTCTCTTTCCCACCCTCAACAAAAGGAAAGATCTTACTCGAGCAGATTCAGGTCTTCTGTTTTTTGAAACAGAAGCTGCAGTGGAAAGGCTGGTCTTGACTTTGTGGGCAGCGACCTACAGCTCTTTCCTGAAATTCTCCCCGAACATTTTAGTGGGAATAAATTGCCAAGTGATGAAGATGAAATGCCTCTGCACCCAGAACAGGTGTTTATCCATGAGGTGTTGGAAATTTTTGTTTGTTGGAGACTTTTCTTTCTTATCTCTTTTAAAAAAATGTTTTTAAGATTATCTTTATTTATTTGATACAGAGAGAGCGATCACAAGTAGGAAGAGAGGCAGGCAGAGAGAGGGCAAGCAGGCTCACCGCTGAGCAGAGAGCCCGATGTGGGGATCAATCCCAGGACTCTGAGATCATGACCTGAGTCAAAGGCAGAGGCTTAGCCCACTGAGCCACCCAGGCACCCCTCTTATCTCTTTTTTGTATCAGGTTTATTCAAGTGTGATTGAGTAAAATCCATCCCTTTAAGTGTACAATTCTATGAGTTTTGACAAATGAAATCACAGTCAAGATAACATTTTCATTACCCCTAACATCTTTTGAACCCCTTTGTAGTCAAACCTAACCCACCCCAGTCCTTGGCAATTACCGATCTGTTCTGTCCCTACAGCATTGCCTTTAGTTCTGAAAGATATATTTAATTTTTGCCAAAATGCTCTTTCCTCACAGTAATTAACAAATAGGTACAATTTGCACAATAAGATGTAGTTAAAGAAACAGCTCTGGAGTCATATTAGTGCAGATAAATACAGTCTTGGCTCTGCCTCTTTGCTCACACTGACTTGGGCTATATTCCTTAATTTAGTTAAACCTCAGTTTTCTTATCTATTAAGTGGACTAACATCAATCAGCAATAGGTACAGAATACCACATTGCTGCTGAGACTTGTCCAAATCGCCATCAGGTGCTGCCCTACCCTTGCTTTGTCACTTTCTATTTAATCTTATTGCCCAAATTAGAGAGTAGGCATCCTAAATCACACATGTTTTATTCTCCACAATGCCTGTCAGAGTACATGCCTTAACCTGTTCAGGCTGCTACAACAAAACACCACTGACTGAGTGGCTTATAAACAACAGAAGTTTGTTTCTCACGGTGTTGGAGGCTGGAAGTCCGAGAGCAAGGAGCTAGTAACTTCCGTGTGTGGTGGGCCCATTTCCTGGGTCACATCTTCTTGCTGTATCTTCAGAAGGGGTGATGAGGGATTTCTCTGGAGCCTCTTTTATAAGGAAACTAAGTACCATTCATGAAGACTGAATAATCACCTCTCAGACGCTCCATCTCCAAATATCATCACACTGGGGAGTAAGCCTTCAACATACGAATTTGGGGAAGACACAAACATTCAGACTACAGCAGTTGCTGGGGAGGAAGAATTTTCTCTGCCCTTCAAGGTCCTTCTAGCTGGACTATGAATCAAAATGACATGAGACAGATTAACAAGAGAAAATCAAATTTAAAAGCCTACTTGTGGGGAATCCACACAGACATGGAAATTCCAAAGACAGTGAGGCAACATGATGATTATATGAGCTAAGGAGAGGGTTAAGTATCTGAGGATATAAAAGAGAGAAGACCATTAGCAGGAAGGTGAGAGATGTTTGGAAAACAAAGGTTGCCCTATTATGCAGATAAGTTTTTTAGGTAAAGCAGAATATCTGTTCATAGCTCTCTCCCTGGTACAGGCAGGCAGTTGAGGAGAACTTAAAGAGCTTTTCCTGAATCTGCTAGGGTTTGATTGCTTTTAACTCAAACTGATGTTCATGCCAAAGTGGCCCATCCTGGGGCAGCTTGCCCTTGGCCCCTATACAGTACATAACATCTTTGTGAAGCACATACTTTGAATGAAAGAATATTACACATTGCACTGAAAAATAAACACATTTGCATTTGTTGTATTATTGCTGCATGTATAGGTATCATAAATGATTTAGTTATTGATATATATATTTTTAAAATTTACATGAACAGTATACTTTTCATATCCTTTTGCAGCTTGTTTTTCCCTATTTAGTAGTTTGTTTTTGTTTTTTTTTTTTAGATTTATCCATTGTTTAACTACTAAATTGTATTATATTTCATGAACAAACCAGTCTATTTATCCATTCTGGTGTCCAGGGACAGGTAGGGTGTTTCCATGCTTTTGCTGTTTGAAGGTACAAGCGTTGCCTAGAATAGGAATGATATTCACCATGCCAGGGAGTGATTTCCTTTGGGAGGGAAGAGAGAAGAAGAAAAGAAGCAGGTAAGGGGTTTTAGCTGTAGCTATAATATATTGTTTCTTAAGAAGAAGAGAAAAAAAAGAAATAGCACACTGGAGCCATAGAGCTAGCATATTGTTAGTATCTGTCTATTCTGGGTAATGAATTAATGAGTGTTTATTATATTTGGTATTGTCCATATTTTAAATTCTTTTATAATTAAAAAGAAAAATAAATATAAAAAATCAATCAATCAATCAATGAACAGCAGCTTTATCCTGTAATGTATATATTGTTACCAAAGGTGCTGAATTTGTCCCCTTGAATCTTTCATAACTAATGAACTTTTTTTCATGACCCATGACAGATACTTGTGACATATCCTGGTTATCCTGGATATAAAAATCTAGAGTGAGGCTTTCCCCTAGTAAAGTCACTCCTTCTCAATGACAAATGGACTTTGCAATGTTTTCCTGTAAGAATCCAATTGTTTTTTTGTTTTGCTTTTGTTTTCCCTGCTGTTCTTGTTTTCACTATTGTGGTTGGAAGTAGTGAGTTTTGAATACTAAGAAACATGTACCAGAGCCCCTTTAAAATAACTAGATGACATTGTTTGTATGTTAAAGAGAAAAGGGTTATGAGGCATCTAGTAATTCATCTCATCAAACTCTGCTGTTAGCAGGACTTGGCTAATACAGGGTGGGCGCCAAGGGAATGAGCATACCTTTGCCTTTATTTTACTCATATACAAAATAAAGGGAACTTGGCTTTGGACAGGAAATACCTAAGCTTTGGAAATAGTTGCAAAGCTTATCCCATTCTTTAACTTTAATGACTTTCCCTGGTGTTTAATCCCATCTTTCCTTTCTTCTGTGACTACACTTATTAGTATGCTCTTAGGATAGCTAAGAAAACAAACAAGGCTATGAAAATACAGCTTACACCAAGTTCCCCTGGCTGAGGTGGCCAGTGAGCATGTTTCCCTGCCCCCTTGTGGCTTGATTACAGAATTCCTGCTGTGGTTATGCCCATGGCTCATTACCCTGTCTCTGAAATTCTGGGGAGCAATAGGTTTAAGATTCAGCTCTACCACTCGCTGTGAAATAGGTAGTCATTTTATTAGCGACCGGGCTTTATCTTAATGAGAGCATTTGCTTAAGGAACTGTGGGCTCCAAAGTGCTCCTGCTCACAGATGACCTGAAAAGGCCTGGACTTCAAGCCCAGAAGCAAGTCTGCAAGTCATAAGCTGGACCAACAGGCACTTGAGAAAAGCCATGACTTGGGAAAGCAACTGTTCCATTTGAGTTTGTGTCATGATCTCCAAGACCAGCCCTGCTTGTCAGCACCAACTGATAATTGTTTTGGTACAATTAAGGAGGCTGCATATTATCAGAGAATATCTGTTGGATGAAATTTTGAGGAGAGTGGGATATGTAATACCATATAGAGGGAGGTACAACTTGCTACTGTTAAGGTATAAGGTGTAAATTTTAATGTTAGCGAAGACCAAAGAGGGATTTCATGGCTAGACTATAATGGGAGACCTTTATGTAAGATGGGGCCCAGATGCCAGCAAGTCAGGGCAGTAAATAGTTCTCAACCTATGACAGTTCTGAAGTCAATAATCTGTCATCATTTAATTTAGTCCCTCAAAATATGCCTTTCCAAAATATCTATTTACCAAGAATGGGCTGCAAATGCAATCACTCTCTTAGGATTAAAAAAATAATAATAAATTTTGGGTCGTTTTCATTATACAGACAGAAAAACCGAGTCACCAATGAATTGTTTGTCACAGATATCAGAGTAAATCAGTTGCAGAGCAAGAAACAGAATTGAGAGTGTCTTGTGCCTTAGATAAGAATTCTTGTCTCCAAAGCAGACTTTCTCTCTGTAGCAGTAATGAACTGCTTCACTGCTTCCTAATGCACCACGTGCCTTGGTCAACTTGTCCTTCTAGGATGCTGGAGGCACGAAGTCACTGTGTCACAATGCAGTGTCAGAATGTCACAATAATATCAGCTGGGTGATGACAACAGGAATGTAAGCCAAGGGCTACAGAAACATAGCACTTGGCCACGCAGCATGTAGATGGCATTATTTTCTGTACAGATATTCAAAAAGGTGCTTAAAAATAACATAGAAGCTAAAAGTAAAAATATATGTTTGTTCCCCTGGTAAAATGATGAATCATCATCTACTTGCTGACCTCAGCTTTTCATCAGGCATTCATATTTGATTTATAGTTTGAAAACTGTAAAATAAGGAAAAGGCCACATTTATGTTAATATCATAAGTGTGCAGATAACTGCGCCATAATCATGACTCTTGCCTTCTACTTCGTAAGAGTACAAATGATCAAGAGTACAAATGATCAGATGTATAATACATTGTATATGTGATATATGTGCAAGGTAAGTACCATTCCTTTGTATCAAAAGTAAAGCTAAGAAGACCTAAGAAAACCGTGTGTGAGTATACACACAAAAATTATCTACAAAATGATATAATATATATATGTATATATTTCATGATTATAGTCCAGAGAGAAATAGAACACTAAGCTATAAAACAATAAAAACTGTCCTTTTGGGTATGCAGCATTTCAGTTCTCTAAACTGAAATAGGTTTTCCTAATGAAGTTGATGATAGGATATATAAATAGATTAATGGATATAGATCTGTATAGATCATACATATTTCTCCACCACTTGGTTTTCCTCATTCCTTCTGTCTTACCATCTTGCTACTTCTCCGTCTAATGGTGCCCTCACTCTGTACCCTGCCTACACACCTACCCGCATTCTGCCACATGGCTTCATTGGGTCTAGATGACTTTGGCTCATTATAGATTAGGGATAGCCAGTTATGACCCTGATTTTATATTTCTGGAAATATGTTCCTGTGGCCCACCTGAATACATAGAATTGCCTAGGATGCTCACTAAAAATGCTCATTAATAGGCCATACCCCAGACCTACTGAAACAGCTCTGTTTTTAACAAGCCTCCTACTTTCCCACTTTTATGGATATTCAAATTTGAGAACTGCTTCCCTAGAGCAGCGATCCTCAGTAGGGATATGCACACACCTGGGAAGTTTCTTAAAAATTCAGGTGCAGCCACTATAGAATTGGTGACTCATACATTAGGTATGGTGGTGATGGTGATGAGTTGAGTTCAAAGTATCTTGCCACATGCCAGTTTGGAAGTAACATAATACCCAAGGAGTCTGTCTGCCCCAAGGACTGAGAATCACTGCCCTGGAAGTCACCGTTAGTGATGGGAGATTTTCTTTCCCAGGACTCTGTTGAAATATGAATATGTTGAGAACAGTTGTTACCCCTTGGATTTTGTGATGCTCCTGAAAACAAGCAGTTAGAATTTAAAAATGGCATCACACACTTATTTTTATATTATGAAAAGATATAATTGTGTATACTATAGAAACTAAATATATTTCTTATATAATGGAAATGATTAATAGACATCATAAGCTTTTTTTTCTTGTTATATTTAACATAATAATTTTGAGGGGCAAATAAGCATGCAAAATGCTAATTTCTTAAGTTGCTACTTTTGGTGACCATGATAATGTACCACTCAGATCAGAGAATGTAATTGACTAATGGCCCTATCTTCTACCATCCTGGATCAACCATATACCAAAGCCATACTTCTAGCAGGCTACTCCCGGCCAATGCCTGATCGCAGAGTGGATAATAAGGTGGACCCATTCCAATGACATTCAGAACTCCTGACTTTGGTTCGAGGGCTTTCCACTGACCAGGCTGAATCTTTCTTAAAACAGCAGAGTAGTCCATAATTCTTCATATACAGTCTTCCTTCTGTCTCTCCTTCTGCAGGTATACATCATGGTCTGACTGAAGGCTCTCTGTGCCTCCTCTTGTTCCCTTTCCCCATCTTCCCTTATTCTCTTCCTTATTAAATCTTTTGCTTATCTCATCTCATCCTGACATGTGCTTCTGGGCAAACCAGAAAGCTTCATTGCTCTGCTTCATTGAAAGCACTACTCATTTTGTGTTCCAAAACACACACACACACACACACACACATAGATTACTCATACTTTCCTCAAACTTCAAACTATCTTCTTCCTGGACATCAGAATGACTCTATTCTCAGTGTCATTCTTATGCTTTCTTGCTCTCTAGTGAATGACAATAAGTGGTAGTATATATATTTTTAGATAAAATGTCTTCAGGGTGCCTGGGTGGCTGGGTTGGTTGGGTGTCTGCCTTTGGCTTAAGTCATGATACCAGGGTCCTGGGATCAAGCCCCATGTCAAGTTATCTGCCCAGCGGAGAGCCTGCTTCTCCCTCTCGCTCTGCCTGCTGCTCTGCCTACTTGTGAGCATGCTCTCTCTCTCTCTCTCTCTCTCTCTCTCTTTCTGTCGAAATAAATAAAATCTGGGGCACCTGGGTGGCGCAGTAGGTTAAGCCTCTGCCTTCAGCTCAGATGATGATCCCAGGGTGCTGGGATCGAGCCCCGCATCAGGCTCTCTACTAGGCAGGGAGTCTGCTTCTCCCTCTCTCTGCCTGCCTCTCTGCCTACTTGTGATCTCTCTCTCTCTCTCTCTCTCTCTCTGTCAAATAAATAAATAATATTAAAAAAAAAGAAATAAATACAATATTTAAAAAATAGATAAAATGTCCTCTTTTGGCATTTTATTATTCATTATAGCTCCCTATTAATATAATGCTTCAAACAGTAAAGATTCAAAGGATTCCTAAAGACCCCCAAGGAGAACTTCTAACTATAGTAATTGTAGTACCTGGTCAGGGAGATATTTGGGGGGTCAGAGCCCCACAGCCAACACTCTGTAAGTAACTGTCTGCTGCATTTACTTCTGTGTCATGGTAGAGTAATCACTCATCTCTTCTTTCCTTTTCCACTCATGTCTCCAAAGCAAGGATGAAAGCTTGGAAGGTTTTCCTTCCTCTCCAGATTACCTCGATAATGCCTCTTCCTGCCATATAAAAAAAGACAGCAACTGTAAGGGTAGTCTCTGTTTTTCTTCTGTTAGAACTATGATATGGGAGAAATTGGGGTCTACTCAGTGATATTGTTTAATGTAAATAGTTACACTCAACATGACAAGGTAAGAAAAATGGAGAGGTAGGGAAAAACCCCATCTTTGTAAAATCATTGTCCACCATGCGTACTGTAGTGACTATGCAATTAGGCTTTTTGTATCTCAGCTAATATGGGACATACGCTAAACCCTAAGCTAGTAACCATTGCAAAAGATCCCGAATGTTGAATGCTATAACCCCTAAGGTCTTTGGCAGACAAAATTCTTTAATATTTTTAAATTTTTATTAGAGTATTCAAGGTGTTTCAGGAGGAATTAATATTTAAATGGATATTGAATGGATATTTAGCAACTGAAGTATAAATATTTCAAAGTAGGCCTAACATTCTTTAAATGCTTCTGTATTTATCCTCAATTAATTTATTTACTTATTCTTTTACTTGCTAAGTTTGGAATGAAACTTCATCACTTCCTTTGGATGATTGGTAACTATAGCAATTGGAAGGAAAATAAAAAGTAAATACAAAAGTGGCTATATCTGCTAATCGAGTCATTTTAGGAACTGGAGTTGCAAATCAATTATAGGAGCCAGTGGTGGGCTTTATCACTGGTAGGATTACACACTTTTTCCTACAGTGTTTTACTCACCCATTTTATCCTCTTCTTCACACATGAATTCTTAAATCAGAAAGAATGCCTTTGGGACAGCAGTGAAGAAGAAAATAAATGTAATAGTGTCTCACTGTTGAAGAAAATAATCTGGCTTGTTCGTTTTTCAAATCCTATTATATCGGAATCCAAGCTACCTTTGTGATATTATATTTCTGCTACCTCCTGCATGTACCTTATATACCAGTCAAATAGGAAAACTCAGTCTTCCTAAATCACCAGGTGGATGTACTGGCCTCTGAGCCTTTGCTCATACTATTCCGTCTTCCTAGAAATAATTAAGATGCAGCCCCTCACCTTTTGGGAACCACCAGTCTACTCCCTGCTTTCATGAGTTCAACTTTTGTAGATTCCAAATGTAAGCGAGATCACGTAGTACTTGTCTTTCTCTGACTGATTTATTTCACTTAGCATAATGACAACTATAATTAATAATATTGTATACTTGAAAATTGCTAACCGAGTAGATTTTAAGAGTTCTGACTTTTAAAAAAGAAAGAAAAGGGGCCAGGGGCACATGGGTGGCTCAGTGGGTTAAAGCCTCTGCCTTCGGCTCAGGTCATGATCTCAGGGTCCTGGGATCTAGCCCCGCATCAGCTTCTCTTTTCAGTGGGGAGCCTGCTTCCTCCTCTCTCTCTGCCTGCCTCTCTGTCTACCTGTGATCTCTTTCTCTATGTCAAATAAATAAAAAAAAAAATCTTTAAAAAAAAATGCAGCCCATCTCTTAAGGACCAATTTATACCTTACCTTTATGTGATGACTCCCTTAACTACCTAAGCAGGAAGTGACCCTTATATCACTAACACAAACACAATATCAGTTTACAGTCTGGAGTCTGGATCAAAATCCCAGCTGTACTGCTGGGTCATTTAAGCAAATCACCTAACCTTTCTGAGCCTCGATGTCCATGTCTGCTAGATGGGGAAAACAATAGTTTCAACACAGGTTTATTTAGAAATTAAATGAGTTATTACTATGCTTATGATTTTGGTATCATTTTATCCTACATAGCCTTACAGTGTAATTGTTTATAAGATTTATTTATCTTAGTTTGTAAGCTCCTTGCAGGTAAGGATCTGTTGTTTTCATCTGTCTAGCCACCATAGGTACATATGAATGGCAAATGTTCAATGACTTTTTTTCTTTTTCTTTTTCTTTTTTTGGTAAATGCGTGAAATATAGAGTGAATTAGTTATGACTTCTATATCTCTTCTCACAATAGTTAATCCTATTTGGGAATAAAAGTTATAGGCATAAGAACCGTGACTATGATATAAGGACAAATGAGAAATTTACCTTTTGGGGCATCAGGGAGAACATACCTGGTTAGACTTATTGGAGATAACTTCTGGGATAGCTTTCATTTTTCCTATCCCTAGGCAGCTACTTCCTAACCGTTTTTGTTTTTTTTTTTTAAACAAAAAAATTTTAGGTAGATCTAAAGGCCAACAGCTTCCAATAAGTACTAGGGTGGAGAAAGGATAGGATGCAGGTTGCCAACCAGCAGATTCACAGGAAACCCTAGGACTGGGGTTTGTGGAGCTCGCGTGCTGCCTCCCCACAGAGGCCAAGTCTAGTTCAGCTAGTACAGCTGGTTGCCTTTCAGATTTCAGTTCTGTTGCATTAGACTAAAATTGGCCTTGCTACTTTCAATTTATAGTTGGAAACCAATATAAAATGTCCTCATCATAGGCTAAAGCATACCGATAGGTGTTAAATATGAATCCTATGTGAACATAAGAATTATCTTTCTATATATGGTTGGGGATTAAGTTTTCAGACTTCTGACTTTTTTTTTTAATATTTTATTTATTTGTTTGACAGAGAGAGATCGCAAGTAGGCAGAGAGGCAGACAGAGAGAGGAGGGGGAAGCAGGCTCCCTGCTGAGCAGAGAGCCCGATGTGGGCCTCGATCCCAGGACCCTGAGATCATGACCTGAGCCGAAGGCAGAGGCTTCAGCCCACTGAGCCACCCAGGCGCCCGACTTCTGATTATTTTTAACATGTGCACCCGATTTTGTCCCAGAAGAGCACATCTTTAATTTGATCATAAAAATTAATGGTAAATGGGTTATGAGACAGAATTTTGCTTAGCTTCTTTGTAGATGCTCTCTCCTTCTGTCAGGTCACTGTCTATAGGGTAGAAAACTACCACTGTATTCCAGAGGTCTTTATTTACTCTCTACCCTCATTCATGATTACTCTTAGCAGAGAAAGGGGTAGACAGGCCTGCCTTAGAACCCACACGCCCTCAAGCAAGTATTCCAACACCTCCAGGAATGGAGCTCAAGTTAGGGGAAGTGAGAGGAGTAAGAGGAAAAACATGCTATATTTTAGTTCTTATTTGAAATATTAACTATTTAAAAAATACAGATTAAACTCCATTCATATTGAGTTAAAGCATTAATTTATGATATGTAGTAAAGCCTCCTTAGAACATCCTTGGATTGTTTAAATCTACATTCTAAGGAAAATATGCCATATGTTTGATACTGGGGTAATAACAGGGAATATTTGTTTTCATGCCATTCTTGTTTTTTTTATTTATTGTTTATTGTTTGTTTGTTTTTTTAAGAGAGAGTACAAGTGTGCGAGCAGGGTGAGGGGCAGAGAGCAAGGCAGAGACAGAGAATACTAAGTAGGTTCCACCCCCAGCCTGAGCCTGATGCGGGGCTTGGTCTCACCACCCTGAGATCACCACCTAAGCTGAAATAAGAAATTGGATGCTTAACTGACTGAGCCACCCAGGCACCCCTTCATGCCATTTTTTATGACCATTCTTACGATGTATAGATTGTGATGTCTAAACTACTAGGGAGTCTGTTTTATTTGTTATGGATCATTTCAGTGCCCCTTAGAATGACTTAAATTAATGCTCCTATATTTATTTAGTGATACTGCAGTATAAAGCTCACAAGATGTAAATCTTTATTATAAACATTGCCTGTGATCACATATAAAGTAGAGAAGAATGTTGGCGAGGATGCAGAGAAAGGGAACCCTCTTACACTGTTGGTGGGAATGCAAGCTGGTGCAGCCTCTCTGAAAAACAGTATAGAGGTTCCTCAAGAAGTTAAAAATAGAGCTACACTACGAGTCAGCAATTGCACTACTAGGTATTTATCCCAAAGATACAGATATAGTGAAACCTGCACCCCAATGTTCATAGCAGCAATGTCCACAATAACAAAACTGTGGAAGGAGCCAAGATGTCCTTAGACAGATGAATGAATGAAGAAGATGTGGAGTGTGTGTGTGTGCGTGTGTGCCCGCACACACGCACACACACACACGCAGTGGAATATTAACTGTCAGAAAGGTTGAATTCTTACCATTTATATGGATGTGGATGGAACTGGAGGGTATTACACTAAGTGAAATAAGTTAACAGGAGAAAGATAATTATCATATGTTCTACTCATAAGTGGAATATAAGAAACACTAGAATATAAGAAACAGTGCAGAAGACCATAAGGGAAGGGAGGGAAAACTGAATGGAGAGAAATCAGAGAAGGAAACAAACTATGAGAGACTCTTAATTATGGGAAAGAAACTGAGGGTTGCCGGAGGGGAGGTAGGTGGGGAGATGGGGTAACTGGGTGACAGAGATTAAGGAGGGCAAGTGATGTGATGAGCATTGGGTGTTACACACAACTGATGAATTGTTGAATACTACATCTGAAACTAATGATGATTTGTTGGATAATTGGATTTAAGTTTAAAAAGAGAGAGAGAGAGAGAAGATATCAGGTAACCTATATCCCAGACCCCTAACTTTTAAACCACCCAATGTAGGGGTGTAACAATGGCTTTAGAAAGTGTTCACTCCCTCAGGGCTGGGGCCATGTATCTTTCACCTCTGAATGCACAGAGCTATGTATGGTAGGTATGAAATAAGTAGTCAACAAATAATTCTCAAAAGGAACTTCCTAAATGAATCCACTTTCTTACCTTAAGGAATTAGTGTGTGCTAATTATCCCCATGTAATGCGTGATCTCATTATGATGTTGAGTGGGTGAGCCTGTAAGTTCTACGGCCATATGAAGAATGCATTTCCCAACACTGCAGCAAGTTACTGCAAAGCTTCCCAGTGGGAATAACTGCTGGATGTTCACTACATACGTCAGACACTACACTAAAGGCTCTACTTGGATTGTCTTGTTGAGTCCAAATATCTACCATACTGAGGACCATTATTAACTTCAATTTACAAATGAAGAAGTTGAGGTAAAGTTGAAGAACACTATAGCTATTGTTTGGTATTTGTTCAAAGTCTCAGCTAATATAAATGACCTTGATTTCAAAATAAGGAAGTCTGACTCTACAGCCTGAAGCCTTAGTAGTCATTTTGCTCTGTTGCCTTTTAAATAGACTCAGAAAATGCACATTTTATACAAGAAAGCAGATGGGAATCATACACTTCAAAGCCCACTCATTCATACTCTGTCCAGCTTTTCAACAAACCCTTGCTGGAGTTTCAAAACCAAAAAAGAGGGTGCACTTCTGCCTTCAGTGTGTTCGTAGCCTTTCAGGAGGTGATACAACATGGTGACTACACTATAGGCTTGAACATGGACAGTGAGGCCACCTTCAACGGGTCCTCAGTTGACCCAGGTTTTTTTGAGATTGCATTGTAGAGGAACTGAGGGATTGTCTTAGAGAATGAGCAAGAGTTTACTGGGAGTATTCTAGGCAGAAGAACAGCCTGTAGAGAGATGCAAAGATGAGAGAGGTCAAGGCTGACGTGTTTGGGCAAATTGAAAGTAGAACAGCAAAAACACAGAATATGGGCAGGAAAGGGCCATACATTGACCAAGGCATTATGTTCAAGCTCACACATGCTATTTGTGGAGCCCAGATTTTAAAAACTGGGTTCCCTAAGGTCAAACCTGTTAGCCTAGTCTATGGTATAAGCTGTAGCTACTCAAGGTAAATACATACTCAGACATCCATCAGAATGTTAGAATCTGCCTCCCCTTGCCTTCACAGTCCCTCCACAGACAGAATTCACTCTCAGTTTCTTACATTAGTTCTGTAAGGAAATTTTAATTAATTGTTCCAGCAATTCCAGGTTGACCAACAAAAAGAAAAAAAATACAGGCTTCATGTTGATGGTAAAGATGATGGATGTTCCCTGCTTTTTGAAAAGTTTTGCCAGGCATGATTGATTTAATAATAGGCAGGTTTCATTTTAATGCTAGTGACAACTGGGGGAAGAGTTGGCAAGGAGAATAAGAGAGTGGTACTCTATAGCAGGTATTTAACGAAGACAGCATGAAAATCAATATTAATCCTTTGCTGGCAGCTGAAAATTTCAAACAACTTAAACAGATGAATGGGCCATAATGTCAGTCAGTAGTATCAGTCTATTCATTGGCTTACTCTTGAACTAAATGAGAACTGTTGTTGATTAAAAATCCATTCCAAGGGGGTGCCTGGGTGGCTCAGTGGGTTAAAAGCCTCTGCCTTTGGCTCAGGTCGTGATCTCAGGGTCCTGAGATTGAGCCCCACATCGGGCTCTCTGCTCAGCAGGGAGCCTGCTTCTCCCTCTCCTTCTGCATGTCTCTCTGCCTACTTGTGATCTCTTTCTGTCTGTCAAATAAATAAATAAATAAATAGAATCTAAAAAAAAAAAATCCATTCCAGGGATGCCACACATGTTAACCACACATGTTAAACAGTTCTTACTCTCTCTGGGGGCCAGAAAATGTTCCTTGCTTTGCCTTTTCAGGTCTTCCTTTAATCCCATCAGTTTTCAAGTAGCTCTCTGCTCCTCCTGTGGGCAAAATCCCAGGCCATCTGTCTCCCACTTACAGAGCTGGTGACCTCCCCACCCAGAGAGTGCATCTCCTACACACACACAAGAGATAATCCTAAACTATGACAGCTGCAGAGAGAAGTCCTATAGAACAAATCAAACCTTGGGCATGGTCCCATGGCTGCATTTCTTGTCCTTATCTGTACAGGTGGGTAGAAAACAGGTCATGGGAAAGCAATGAGAAAAATTAAGAAAGAAAGCACTGTAAACTTTCTATTTGTTGTACCAAAGAAACGTCTCCCAGGATGATTTTTATAATTTAGTCAGTCTGTCTGGGTTGGCATAGAGCTTAGGTTAGGTTAGGCCTGAAGCTGGCCAGAGTGTTGGAATGCTTGGAAAACTGAGCCTTGATCCAATCAGTCCCTCAGGAAACACTTAGGAACTTCGTATGATCTTACCTGTTACTTGCACCAGGTTAGTAGATAGACACATGCCTGACGTATCCAAAACAATTGGGAAAGCGTAGAAGAGATTAAGACCACCCCAGTGAATGGTAAACAGGAGCTCCTTGAAGAATAAGTGTGAATCTTTCTGTCAACCAAGAGTAGCTGTGCATCTCTGTGGGATCTTGACGGTGTCTCTTTTCATTGAGGGTGCTGTTGTGTTCCCGATCAATGTAACATATTTATTTAGGTGCCTCCTCATGTCTTTAACTTACATTAATGGAACAGATGTGTTTTTTCTCTGTCTTTTTGTGTCTTTCCATCAATCAGATCTTTGCAATCATTGTGACAACCCAAGAACCTCAGTTTACAAAATTGTCCTTTTCACATTAATGATTAGTAAAGATCTAGGAAAATAGGAAAGTTTTCCCAAGGCCTCTTTGATAAGAAAGTGAAGGAGGGGGCACCTAGGTGGCTCAGTCGGTTAGGCAGCTGACTTGATTTCCGCTCAGGTCATGATCTCAGGATACTGGGATCCAGCTCCATGGTGGGCTCTGCACTCATCAGGGAGTCTTCCTCTCCCTCTGCTGCCCTCTCCACTTGCTTGCTCTCTCTCTCTCTTTCTCTCTCTCAAAAATAAATAAATAACATCTTAAAAAAAGAAAAAAGAAAGAACGTGAGGGAGGGAGGTGTCCACAATGTAATCCCCTATCTCCTGAGGGGCTGTTTGTTAGAATGAAATGAGATCATTCAAATTTATAATAGGCTCTAATTCTAGGAGTTACAGGAGACTCTCATGTCCGCTTCACATTCTAGGGAAAGTGAATTCTTGGTCTCTTTCTACATACATTCTTGTGAAGAGAGCAAACTGAAAATTTCAACTAGGAAAGCTTATAGAATTAGAAGTCCAAAAACTGGATAGATGTTTGAATTAATAACAAAGAATCTCCAAGATGGGCCCACCAATAACAGATTTAGAAAAGGCTGAGAAGTAAAAGGAATTTAACTCTTAATCAGCTCTTACTGTAATATAGGCACAAAGTTAGATGCATTGCATTATTACCTTGTTTAATACATGTTTGGTAGTTGGTGTTCTTATACCATATTAGATGAGGTCACTGGGACTTGGACAGTGTCTGTGTGAATGATATAACAAGAATGGTTTCAGAGGTCCCAGTTTCCAAAGTTTGTACACTTTTCAATGTACCATATTCTACTTAAAAAAAAATTCTAACGTATGATAAGGACAAATAGACTGGGAGTCCTCCTTGATGTTTCTCTTTCTTTTATTCACATTCAAAGCGTTAGGCTATATCTATACTTTTATAAAGAAGATTCAGTTACCTGCAAGCTGTCAGCATCTCTTTCTTGGATTATGCACTATCCTCCTAACTGGTCTTCCTGTGTCTACCCATGTCTTCATATTGTCTAGCCTTGACATAGAAACTTGAATGGGCCTTTTTAAATGTCAGATCAAATCATTCTTCTGATCAGAACTATCTGTGGCTCCCTACTTCACTCAAACTTAAAAGGCCATTATAGTTTGCCAAAAGTGGTGAAGAAGTGCAGAACTCCAGGTCTCCATCCCTCCACAAAAGCAACTGATAAGCTGTCAAAAACTGTCAGACTCAACTTTTGCAGATCTCTGAAATCTAGTCATAAGCACAACAATGAAGGGAAATGAAGGAGAAAGAAGCTGCTGTGATACAGTAAGAGAGAGCAAGGGTGTTTTGAAAGTAGACTTTATTTTTGAGAGAAATTTTAGATTCACAGCAAAATTAGGCAGAAAGTTCGAAAGTCCCCATAAACCCCAAGTCCACATAAACATAGCCTCCTCCACTATAAATATTCTGCCCTGGAGTGGTACATTTTTAAAAAATATCAATGAACTTACATTGACATATTATTATCACCCAAGGTCTACTATTTATATTAGGGTTCACTCTTGTTGTATATTCTTAGGAGTTTTGACAAGTATCCACCATTATAGTAAAATACAGAAGAGTTTCCCTGCTCTGAAATCCGCTGTGCTCTGCCTGCTCATCCTTCCCTTTGCTATAACCCCTTGTGATCAATTATCTTTTTACAATTTCCATAGTTTTGCCTTTTCCAGAAAATCATATGGTTGGAATCATAAAGTATGTAGCCTTTTCAGATTGGCTACTCTCACTTAGTAATACATATTTAAGTTTCCTCCATATTTGCCGTCTGTATATCTTCTTTGCTGAGGTGGATAACCTAGAAGAAGTGGATAAATTCCTGGAAACATACAACCTACCAAGATTAAATCATGAAGAAATAGAAAACCTGATTGAACCAATAACAAGTAAGGAGTTTGAATCAGTAATCAAAAATCTGTCAGCGAAGAAAAGCCCAGGACCAGATGGTATAGCTGGTGAATTCTACCAAACATTTAAAGAATAATTAAGAATACTCCTTTTTAAACTCTTCCAAAAAATAGGAGAGAAGGGAACACTTTCTTATTGTGTCATGATGGCAATACCCTGATACATCAGTTGATGCAGAAAAAACATTTGACAAAAGTAAACACCACTTCGTTATTTAAAAAAAATAAACAAATTGTAAATAGAAAGGAATTTCCTCAGCATGATAAAGAGTAGTGGGGAAAAACCTCCAGCTAACATTATACTCAATAGTGAAGGACTTACAGCTTCTCCTTAAGAAGAGAAATAAGACAAGATGGACTATTTTTGCTAGTTCTATTGAACATTGTACTGGAAGTTATATAAGGCATCCAAATTGGAAAGAAAAAAGTAAAATTATTTCTATTTACCAATTATATATATATGTATAGGAGTTAAGAATCCTTAAGAATCCACAAAAAGCCATTAGATATAATAAATGAATTCAGCAAAGTTATAGAATATAAGATTAAAATCAAAAATCAGTACTCTTTCTGCACACAAGCAATGAATAATTAAGAAAACAATTTCAAGTACAATAACATCAAAAAGAATAAAATCCTTAAGAATAAATTTAACAAAGGAGGTGTAGAACTTGTACACTAAAACTATTAAAATATTGGTGAAAGAAATGAAAGAAGATACAAATAAATGAAAAGTCATCCCATGTTCATGGATGGCAAAACTTACTATTGTTGAAATACTGTTACTCAAAGCAATCTACAGTCAGTGCAATCCCTGTCTATTTCTGTTATGCAGAAATAGAATTGTCGATCCTAAAATTCCTATGGAATTGCAGAGGATTGCAAATATCTGAAACAATCTTAAAAATGGAGAAAGAAAGCTGGAGGACTCACACTTCCCAATTTGAAAACTTACAAAGCTACAGTAATCAAAGCAGAGTTGTAAGGGGCACCTGGGTAGCTCAGTTAGTTGGTTAAGTTTCTGACTCTTGATTTCAGCTTGGGTTGTAATCTCAGGGTCCTGGGATCTAGCCCTGTGTCTAGCTTCATGCTTAGTAGGTTGTCTGCTTGGGATTTTCTCTCCTCCTCTTCTTCTGCCCCTCTCTACACTTGCACACACGCTCTCTCTCTCTCTGGAATGAATGGATAGATCTTAGAACAAAAACAAAACAAAAAAAAACCCAAGTTGTACAAGGGGCATATGAATTGCCATATAGATTAGTATAATAAAATTAAGAGTACAAACACAAATTGGAATCCAAAAATTAATTTTCCATAAGAGTGGCAGGTCTATTCAGTGGAATATTCAGTGGTCTATTATTCTTCAACAAAGGACATTGGAACAACTGGATGTTGTTCATGCAACATGTTAAACATGCAAAAAAAAGTGAACCTGGTCTTCTACCTTATGCCATCTAAAAAAAATAACACAAAATGGATCAAAAACTTAGCTGAATGTAAGAGCTAAAAGTCAATACCTCTCAGAATGAAACATGGGAGTAAATGCTCATGACCTTGAGTTTGGCAATGGATTCCTAGATACGGTCCCCAAAGTGGAAGTAACATAAGAAAAAAATAGATAAATTGAACCTCATCAAATTAAAAACTTCTATGCATCAAAGGATACTATCAAGAGTATGGAAAGACAAAATTATATAATTGGTAAAACACCTGCAAATCATATATCTGATAAAGATGTAGTATCCAGATTATATAAAAACTCTTAAATCTCAACAACAAAAAGACAAACAACCCAATTAGAAAATGAGCAAAGACGTTGAATAAATATGTCTCCAAAAAAGATATATATTCCCATGAAAAAATGCTTAATCTCATTAATCATTAGGGAAATGCAAATTACAACCACAGTGACATACCACTTACCTTCTAAGATAGCCATAATAATAATTTTTTAAAAAGAAAGCAGAAAATAATAATGTGCTGATAAGGGTGTCGAGAAATTGGAACCCTCATATTGCTGGTGGGAATGTAAAATGGTGCAGCTTACATAGAAAATGGCATGGCTGTTCCTCAAAAAGTTAAATAGGGGATTATTGTAGGACCCAGAAATTCACTCCTAGGTGTATACCCAAAAGAACTAAAAACAGGTATTCAAACAAAAACTATACACACATGTTCCTAGAATCACACTATTTGCAATAGACAAAATGTAGAAGGACCCAAATGTCTATGGGTTGATTAATGGTTAAACAAAATGTAGTATAGCCATAGGATGGAATATTATTCAGCCATAAAAATTGGCATATTCCACAACATGGATGAACCTTAAAACATTGTGCTATTAAATAAAAGAAGCCAGATATAAAAGGACGTATGTTATGTAGTTCCATTTGTAGAAAATGTCCAAAATAAATCCTTAAGAAATCCATATAATGTCCAAAATAAATCCTTAAGAAATCCTTCTGTTTCTAAATCCATAGAAACAGAAGGCAGATTGGTGGTTGCCAGAGACTGGAAAGGTGAGAAAATGGGGAGCCAGTTCTTCATGGGTATGGGATATCCTTTAGGGGTTATGAGAATGTTTAGAGCTAGGTTGAGGTGATGATAATAATTGTTCTTTTGTGTTCAGGCCCTAGCCAACGCTTGGCAGGGAATTCAGGAATGTGAAAAGAATACCGGTGTGACGTTACGGTCCTAGAAAAAGAGATACCTAACATATGATCTGGAATTTTGCATGAAATTCATACCAGACACCAAATGGAGGTAAAAAGCTTCTAGTGACTTTAGGCAATATAGCAAGGGAGTGTAGCAACCTATGACTCAGTGAGATCAGTGTCAACGTGACTAACTCCACATCCCATATCTGGAGGACTGCGTTGCAGACGCACTCCTTGTTGTTTGCAGGCTCAGTTCAGAAGCTGGGCAGGTCCCAGGCTGCAGGTGGCAGACATCAGTGACTCAACCGCCTGCTGCTAGGAGAGGCATGGGAACGTACCTAATTATAGGTCTGGAACTACAAAGTAAACTGGAGAATTGAATCACTTACCCAAAGATTTGGGGGAAGAAGAACGGGATCTTAATCCACTACTTTCTTCCTTTGTCTGTTTGCTTTGGGCAATGACTTTTCATTAGCCTGAATCTAGAGCAGTTCCTTGAAGTGCTCTGCTCTGGAGTGTTAACAGATGTTATATGGAAAATGGATTCTTTGGAGATACTGCATTAAATAAAGTTAAACAGGCTTCATTATTGCAGGACTTCGGAAAGTTTTGATGTGGGCTGACCCTTTAAGAAAGGAATGTAGCATTTGCCCAAACCTATTTGCCTACAAAAGTCTTGTTTTGTTTCCTTGTGTTTTTTTTTTTTTTTGTAAGATTTTATTTGTTTATTTGACAGAGAGAGAGATCACAAGTAGGCAGAGAGGCAGACAGAGGGAGAGAGGGAAGCAGGCTCCCTGCTGAGCAGAGAGCCTGATGCGGGGCTCAATCCCAGGACCCTAAGATCATGACCTGAGCCAAAGGCAGAGGCTTTAACCCATTGAGCCACCCAGGCGCCCCTGTTCCTTGGTTTTTGTTTTGTCTTGTTTTGTTTTAGTAAAGTGTCTTGCCAGTCTATACTTCAAGGAAATCTTTTTGGGAAATGCTAATCTAGATATTTTTCTGTTTGCTTTTTGTGTGGCTTAAGTTAGAGGAACTTGAAGTTCCTGCTGTTTATATGCTGGTTGTTGAAAATTGTGTGGTGCAAAGGACAGCCCACCGGGTTTAGAATCCACTCATCCAGCAACAAGAATCTAGAATTAGATTCTAGATCAGTGAGTGCCCTGCATTACCTTGGGCAAGCTACTTTATCTCTGTTTTCTAGTCTGTAAAGGAAACCCTTGAGCTAGCTGCTCTCAAAGATTTTTCTTTTAAAACCTCTGAAATTCCAAGTCCCTTGAAATTGAATATGAGATTTCCCCCATTTAATATAACATCTGAAAGTATTCTAGAGATACTTACCATTCTACCCAACTTTTCCAAAATCATTTTTCCAAGTATTTCATCTCTTCCTTGATTTGAGATGTTTCTTTTATCATATATTAAATTTCTTTATTTATTTTTAAGATTTATTTAATTAGAGAGAGAGAGAGCATGAGCAGGAGAAGCAGAGCGAGAGAGAGAATCTCAAGCAGACTCCATGCTGAGTGCGGAGCCTGACGTGGAGCTCCATCTCACGACCCTGAGATCACAACCTGAGCCAAAACCAAGAGTCACACATTTAACTGGATATACCACCCAGGCACCAGGCACTCCTGTATTAAATTCCCTTATAAACTTTGGTCTACTTCCGAACTTTCTAGTTTGTTCCATTGTTTTGATGCTGCAGTACCACACTAATTATTGAGACATTTTAATTAGTTTTGCATATAATTTGGTTACTTTAAAATGTTAGCAACGTCCAAGTAACTAATGGGAATAGGAGCTATAGATCACTTCTATTACTTATGGCATAATTTGAACATTAAAGATGTGTCTGGTATTTTCTAGTTGACGTTCCAGGATAGATCAGTTGGGTGGCCCTCTGTGGAATACCACAGCTGCCCAGAAAGTGACTAAATACAAATAAATCAATCCACATTTCATTGCACTGTCCTCATCTCAGTTGCCCTGGGGAAACTAAGTCGGCAGTCTGTATCTTCATCAGCCTTCTGGGCTATGTAGCCAATTTTTCATTACTTGCCTGACTACCCGGAATCATGAGTGTGGTCTTCTCTGGCTTTTGAAATTTAGTCATGGTTCTTTCTCCATCACCATTTTTAAATACCTGTGCCCAGTCAGTGTATAAGTCCTGCTTAATGATCTAGGAATTGATTAATGATCACATGAATTGATTACAAAATTAAATATGTCCATTTGTAAATCTGTGTACCCAGCTTTGAATAACCAGGTTAACTCTAACCAAATGCAAAATCCAAATTAATTGCAGACAAAATATTGTTCTACTTATTGCAGTAAACGGGAAGGATATTTAATCTTGATAACCTCAGGAAAAACAAAGATCTTTGTTTTATGCTTTGGATGCTGCAGATATTCTCATGTTACAGATTTTGCATTAAGTCTATATTGCAAGCATCTATCTAATAAGGGATATTTTCTTAAACTGAATGACTAACACTAATAGCAGGTGACATGGAACTATTTTTTTTTCTTTCTTTCTGTCTCTCTTTTTTTTTATTTTTTTATTTCAAAGAACATTCATCATTTGTATCTAAAAGGAAGCCTTTCGTGTTCACTGACCTGTGAGAGTCTTGCGGTAATTGCAGAAAGGTTTGGTGAACATTATGAAAACCAATCAAATTTATTCATCCCACTTTGTGCTTCAGAATGTACAAATAAGATGTATACTGCACATAAAATTTTGGGGGTTTTTTTTATCTCCAGATATATTTTTTTTAACTTCCACCTGGGAGACATTCGGCTAGCCCTTTGTGATGCCTGCATCAAAAGATGCAAACTGAAAATTGGTTTTAAGGTTGAAGGAAAAGAGAGCTGAGCCAAAAATAAGTAAATAAATAAATATATAAAAAGTAAAGGAACCAAATGCTTGATAAATCTGGCACGGAGTTTTTGAGAAGTGAATGAAGTATTCACAAAACTATATTAAAAAGAAGAGGAATATTTAAAATAACTCACACTCCACATCCTACTGATACAGACACAAGTCTCAGAAGTAATTAAAATAAAGATATCAAAGGGGAGGGCAAATACCCCTGCACACTCAGAATGGTAAAATACACACAGCCTGACCTCGGTTACCATTGAATCAAATAAGCTGTTAATTACAAAAGGATGAACACCCTCTGGAGATAACGGCAAACTCCAGGCAGTCAATAGGATGTGATAACATCCAATACAATCAAGAAACATTTGAGTTGAGCACAGGATTATACACGAGGATTGGAGGATTAGGAGACATGGCATTTCTGCGTCTAGTAAACAGAAAGCACTAGATGCCAGCCGAGGAAGGTATAGGATGGAAAAGACAGATGTGATGAATTAATCACTAGGAGAGCAGGGAGATAATGGCCCAATTCTATTCCTGGCTGGCAGAGAATGAATGCTCTAAGATGACCTCTCTTCTTGGATCTCTCATCTTCCATTGTGAGTTGAGTGGATGCGTGACTACAATGTTAAGAAATTCTTTTTTTTTTTTTTTCAATGTTAAGAAATTCTAACAATGCTGTAATTGTTGTTGATTTTTGGTTAAGTAGGAGAGTGGCTACTCTGTATAATTTAAAAATTATGAGCCATACTGTGTCCCTTTAATAATCCTGGTATTACAGTATTGTCACTCATGGTTGAGATTAAAACTGAAAGCATATTTTAAGATAAATTAATTTTGATGAACATGAGTACTGATGTTTATCCTATGTACTATTTACTTATTGTTGCATAACAAATCACACCAAAGCTTAGTGGCTTAAAACAACACACATTTTTTTAATGGTACAGTTTGTGTACATTAGGAATCTGGGTGTAGTTTAGCTCCATGCCTCTGGTTCAGGGTTTCTTACAAAGCTCCAAGGAAGGTATTGGATGGGACTGCAGTCATCTCAAGACTCAAACTGGGAAGAATCTATTACCAGGTTCGTTCACATGACTGTTGACAGACATCAGATACATTCCTGAGTTCAGTCATGTGGCTGTTAGAGGCCTCAAGTCCTCAGTGGCTGGTCGCCTAGATATATCAGTTCCTTGCCATGCAGGCTTGTCCATGGGGCTCTTTATCACATGAAACCTTGCCTTCCAGAAAGCAAGAGGTCCAAGAGAAATGGGCAGAGGGTGGGGAGGGAGACCAAAAGAAGAGAGAGCCCCAAAATGGAAGCCATAATCTTTCTGGTACCTAATCTCGGAAGCAGCATCCCCTCATCTCTGTTGCATTCTATTATCTAGAAGCAAATCACCTATTTAAGCCACTCAAAGAGACAGGAATATACAAGGGCATGAAGATGAGAAGGTGGGGATTACAGAGGACAGTATAAGAGGTAATCTCCTATATCCTATCAAATATTCATGTGTCAGTAGAGCAATATTGAAATACTCAGTAAAAAGAGTTCTTTTGCAATTCCTAACTAGTTCTCTTTAGCATTATCACTAACAGTTTATGGCCAGTAAATTATGTATGTATGACAAGTATGTGGAGACAAGATTAAGAAACCTCTTGTGAGAATCTACAACTTATTCCCTTTATCCCGCCACGAATATCTAGTAGGAACTCAAGTTGGCATCTCAACTAATACAATCATGATCTTATTTGACCCTTGGCCACATGAGCATTGTGAACCACTCCCATGAAACAACTCTCTTGACTTTGGAGAGTACTTTTCTATTCTGGCTTTCACCTTACCTTGCTGACTTTGCCTCTTAATGTTGATCATATGCTTTTCTGTCTCTGTTTAGTCCCTGAATTTTGATACCCTCTATGGTTTCCTTCCTAGTCCTTTTCTCTGTTCATTCCATTTATTTTCCTTTGGCGGTCTACACATATCCACACCCATACCCTCGATATTGATGGTCTCCAGAGAGGCATCTCCAGTACAGAAATCTCTTTAGCTCTCGTGTATCCTATATGTCCATGAACTCTTCATTTCCATTTTATCGTTTTACCTCATAAATCTTGCTCTTCACCATCTTCAGCATCTCAAATAAAGGCAACACTGTAAATCAGTTATCCAAAGCAGAAATATGCTAGAACCCCCATTTCCAATGGGAAAATTGGCCAAAAATTGTCTCTCTACATCATTTTCTATATATTTCTCAAATCTTCCTTTTCTCATCCAATTCCACTGCAGTGACTCCAAATTGGCTATCTTTCTCAATCTAGAATAACACTGTAGCCTCCTTACTGGCAGAAATTTCCAGTTTGTCTTTGGATCACCAGAATGATTGAAAAGCCCTTCCCTGGCTCTTTGTCATGGTCATGATAAAAATCCAAGCTACTTAGCATTGTGTGAGAGCAACTTTATGTTCTTTACTTTCTTCTTTGCTTTCATCTCTCAATCGGCTCCATATGCACTGAATGTCCTAGTCCTCTAGAACCACTTACGGGGTCCTAAAACTACTTTCTTATACCACTGTAACTCTTCACCCTTGTATGTTTGTCAGGCCCCCCTCTAAGTGGCTAACTCTTATTTATTTTCCCTAGGGCAACAAAAGAATCAGGTCTAGAATTGCTTCTCTCCATGCTGCCACCCCCACTGTGAGTGCGCACACACACGTACACACGTGTGTATATGCCACACAGCCACAGGGTGACCTGAATGCCCTTCTTTTGTCTTCCAGGAACATCTTGGTGTACTGTATCATTGCCATGACCATTCCACATTGTATTTATCTGTTTACTTAAGCCTTTCTCCTATTAGACCATGAACATCATGAGGGTAGGATTTTACACATTTTCTGCATTCTTAACATCTAATTCACAGCATGGCATAAAACAGGTACAAAACAATGTGGGATTGAATGAAGAAAAAAACGTACACAAATGAACGAATGTTGAATTCTTGTATTTTGACCATATGCAACATATAATCAGTTTAATACATTTCATTTTTATCAGACCTTCCTTTTTTAAAGGGGAATGGAGAGTGAAAGTCTTAAGAAGTGTGGAGCTATCTATCTCCCAGTCCCAATGGTGAGGAGCAGAAGTGGAAGTCTCAGAAATTCTTAGTTGAAATGGAGAGCTGCATTTTTTTTTTTTTTAGCTGATTGTGAAACTGTGTCTGCCTGTGTCCTATGTGCTTATCTGTAATTTTTTTGGTGCTTCCAGTCACTTGGCTGTATTGTGATTAGTTACATTCAGAAGGTTCCCTCTTCTGCAGAGACGAAGGGTTTTCTCTGTGCCCAAGCCTTTTCTGCTTTGGGGGCCAGTTGTAGAAAGTGGTGAGCAAATATTGTGAAGGTTTGCCTTTGGTGAGACAATCACCTTTGACAGAATCTCTGGAAGATGGTCAAGAGCTATAATGAAAGATTAACTTCCCTCAACCAAATTCAAGTCCAGAGTTTTGATTCTTATTGTGATTCTCGTATTGTGGTTGAGGTTCCAGAATCTCACCAGAGCGGGATTGGTTATAATTCCGTTGAGTGATTTGCCGGGTGATAATGACAGAGTACAGAGGTTGTTTTTGGCCTCTCTTAACAGTTCAAATTCCATACAGATACCATCGTATTAATTCTCTAAACCTGCCTGCATCGTAGAGGAAAGCATTGAACCTTTGCTCACAGGTAGGTACTTGAGTTTGTTTCATTGCCTCGGAGGAGGACCATACCCAGTGCATACTAGGAAAGTGAGATCCATCTGCTTTAATTGTAGGCCCTAGTGCCTTTTATCTTCCCTGGAGTGAAGTCCCTCAGCTACAATTTAAGTCTATTATTATTACTAACGTTATTATCCAGGTATAATGATTTAGGGTCCTGTGTGTGTGTGTGTGTGTGTGCGCGTGTGCGTGTGCATGTGTGTGTTGGTGTCTGTGTGTAACTGATCTACATATAATGACCTAAATCTGTGTATGCATCTGTGTGAAACTAATGTGGGATTTTCCTGGAGGGGGAGTTTTTTTTTTTGTTTTTTTTTTTTTAATTTCTGAGTTCAATCATAGAGTGCCGAGTTCCATCCTCTCAATCTCTCCAGCACATAGTCCGTGTCACCGTCTCTCAGTTACCATCTTGAATGATACTTTCTCTCTTTGGATAGAACTGAACTAATTAATCTGTCCTGAAGACTTCATAAACTAGATGTTCAAGCTCTAGATATAGGGAAAACTATGAAAAAGGTAGTTGTGAATAAAAACCTTTCTTTCTCTGGTGGTCCACTTCTTCTCAACCCCCACATTCCCCACCAATCCCCATTGCACAGTTGTCCTCGGGGTATCATTTTTCTCTGTTCATTCATCCAAACAGACCATATTTGACTCAGTGATACAACATGATGCTTTTTTGAAATACATCAACATTGTAACAAAAATAAGACAGGACGAAAGGCCAAATCTCTTATGGTCAGGCTTTAAACATCAACCAGCAGATAAAGGAGAATTTTTTTTTTCTTTTTCATCTGAGACTTCTTGTCTCTCCTGTTTAGGCTACCAGCCCACGTTCACATAAATATGATCTTCCTGCTACTTTCTAGTTATATTGATGGAACATCTCCTTTGGTCTGATTATCTTCATTATCAAAACTATGATCCAGCGACACGTTAACTTAATTTCTTTCACACCAATCTTTGACTTGTACTATAAGCTACTAAACAGTATAAGAGTTCTGATCAACAATATGTAGGAACAGTATACTTTGTGATTCAATGTTAAAACTTGGCATTGGTGAGGATGGAGAGAAGCTTGCATTCGCATACGTCATTGTTCCTCACAGTGTGGTTTTAGATGTGAACAGTAGACCTGCTATAGCAATTTGTTCCCACCACTGAGGGAAGCTATTCAGGGATGAAACTGATACAGGAAATACCAAGCCAACCAATGGAAAGACACTGAGACTTTGATGACATTATTGATCCTCTAATTCAAACCAACCCTGAGGTTGCCCCACCTATGTTTTTCCTAACTAATGAGCCTCTACAGCCACTTTACGTGTTCAGCCAGTTTGTATGTTACTTGCTTCTCAGGTCACCCTATATTATATACATAATATGGAATATGATGGGGGTTGTAAAAAGAATAATATGAATCTGTATATACTAATGGGAATAGAATGCAAGGTAAGTTGCTGTATTAAAAATATAAAGATGCAGAATGTTGTGTATAATAGTGTCCCATTTGTATGTAAAAGTGATTTTGGACCTTTATGTATTCATGCTAGTTTATATATCTTTGTATATGCAAAGAATATTTCTTTCTTTATGCTATAGAGAAATATAAATATGATACCATTGGCCATGGGCCGGGAACTAGGGAGTTGGGAAAGAGGAAGAGGGCATATTTTTACTTTATACAATTCTTAATTGTTGGGATTTTGTAAATGGGAATTGTTCACTTGAAAAGTTGAGAATGACAACTAATGAAAAATTTTAAAATTCTACCTGGTGCCAGACAGTGCTAGGTTTGGATATTAGAACACCAACTTTAAAAGGGTGTTCACTGGCTAAAGTAGATAAAAATACATAAACAAATGTAATAATATGTTTATTGAAAGTGCAGAGATAATGTTAGAGAAGAGGGGTGCTTAATTCTATCTGGAAAAGTCACATATACAGACCTTCCTATAGGAGGTGAGGCCTGAGCAGGGTTCTAAAGTGGCCATAGAAGTTTAACAAACAAACCAGAATGAGGCTGGGGTGGAAGCTTCAGGCAGAAGTTATATCACTGTTTGAGCATACAGAGGGATAGATTGATCTTTCAGGAACTGTGAATAATTTAGAAATATTGTGGAGGGCAATGAGGGTAGAGTGGTGGGTAGAAAGTACGTAATGGCAAGCCTGTTTACAATGCTAAGAAACTTGGATTCTACTTTTTGGGTACCTCAAAGCCATTTTCTGAGATTGAAATTCTATTCCTTTCTCTTTTTTTTTTTTAATTTATTTTATTTTTTTATTTTTTTAAAATTAATATATAATGTATTATTTGCACCAGGGTACATGTCTGTGAGTCATCAGGCTTATACATTTCACAGCATTTACCATAACACATACCCTCCCCAATGTCCATAACCCAGCCACCCTATCCCTGCCCCTCTACCCCGCAACCACCCTCAGTTTGTTTAGTGAGTTTAGGAGTCTCTTATGGTTTGTCTCCTTGCTGTTCCCATCTTGTTTCATTTCCCTCCCGACCCCGCCACGACCCCTCGCCCTGCCTCTCAAATTCATATCAGAGAGATCGTATGATAATTGTCTTTCTCTGACTGACTTATTTTGCTTAGCATAATACCCTCTAGTTCCATCCACATCATTGCAAATGGCGAGATTTCGTTTCTCTTGATGGCTGCATAGCATTCCATTGTATATATGTATACCATATCTTCTTTATCCATTCATCTGTTGATGGACATTGGGTTCTTTCCATAGTTTGGCTATTGTGGACATTGCTGCTCTAAACATTCGGGTGCACATGCCCCTTCAGATCACTACATTTGTATCTTTAGGGTAAACACCCAGTGGTGCAATTGCTGGGTCATAGGGTAGCTCTATTTTTATTTCTATTCATTTCTTAGAATAAAATATTTTAGATGACTATGAAAGAACAGTAATAAAGCATATAGGGTATAATATAACAATGTTCAGTGCCCATTAACAGTTGCCAATCTTAATATTTGCTATAGAAGTTTTTAAAAGAAATAAAGTATTATAAATATAATAAAAGCCCACTGTGTACCCTTCATTTATCTAAAATCCCATTGCCTCCAAAGAAAAACATAGCAATATTTTATAGGTTAATATTAACAGAAGGGACAAAACATACAAATATGCTATACGCATTCATTTTTTAATTCTTAATTCAGTCCATTTACATAACACCATACAATGGATAAAATAACCATGCAAAATAGGAAAGCATGTTCGGCACAAAATTTTTCCACATAACAACTAGTTTTCATAAAATAACGCCTTTCACAATCCAAAGATATGCATGCATTGTGATGGGAAATCACTAAACACTGACTTCATACTGGAAAGGAACATGATACTATGTAAATCTATTTAAAAATGAGCATCAGGAAAAGTGGCCATGAAAATCATTAAGAATCACCAAGATTCTTCACTTTAGGTCATCTAATATTTACATTATTGATGTATGTTTGAGTTAAGTGTACCTGTATGTATATTTTCAGGATACACACGAGGCTGGTTTGGATTTCATTACTGGGTTCATAAGAAGTAACATTGACAAGGTGGTTCTTGCATTAAAAGCAGCTCCATCATGCGCCATCACTTTATAAAGTGGAGGTTTGAATGCTACTCACAAAGCTAGTTACTTGTACACAAATAGAAGACATTCAGCTTGCTATGTACCCTACACCAAAGGGACCACAGCATCTTTCTCAGCACTTCCTTTTATTTACTTCATGTTATTTACTCCGCATTGTTTAATATTAACAAGGCTTAAATTCAATTACATATTTGCTATAAAAGGAGAAATCTTAAAAAACACAAGAAAACATAAATATTTACTGGACACTTAACATATTTAAGAGGAATTTTTTGCAACTTACAGCAAAAGTTAAAGAAATAGAACATTTTGGAGCAATAAGTTTTTTTGTAACTTCCAAGTGATATGAAGTTTTTATAACTTACAAACCCACACTAAAGTCATTTTAACTACTTTTGAGATTAAATAAACATTTATGCTATATTTTCTAGATTGGTGCTAGGGATTTTTAAATATGTGTGCAGTCTATTTCTAACCATATTTTGAAATCTCACAGCCTCAACATATAATTGTCTTCCTTCCTTTTTAATTACTTAAGAATGACACATCCTATTACCCTTCGAAAATTCTACTCAGGTAGAATTACCTATTCTACTCCCCTTCAAAATTCAAAACTCAAAGTTCTCTGTATTCTTTTTTCTTATTAATGTCTATATTAATTTTCCAGCAATTAAGGGAAGAACTAGAGTTTTAGCATATGTATTTGTTTTAAAAATCTGACAATAGGGACACCTGGCTGGCTCAGTCAGAAGAGCATGTGACTCTTGATCTCAGAGTCGTGAGTTCAAGCCCCACATTGGGTGTGGAGATTACTTAAATAAGTTTTAAAAAATCTGACACTAAAAAATAAAATAAAACAAAGCTAAAATTAGTGTGATCTTTTTCTGTTTTGTGATTCACCTGACCTGCTGTCTTCACCCAAATACTCCATCCCACCCAACATACCAATACAATAGAATCAGCTTCTTAATGAGAACATTCACAATTTGATACAACTGCTCTGCTTTAAAATTCTGTAACTCCTTTCTCAAAATCTAATATTTCAAATCCCACTTAACCAGAACAAAACAAAATTTAACTGATATAAAACTATTTGCAACTAAATAAAAGGCAAATAACTTACCACATAGACTTTAAATAAATGTTATAATAAACTGTGTTAGTACCATATGCATTTATATTAATATACATGAAAAATTATAATTTTAAATAATGCTCTTAATACAATCTGTTAATTATATATAATAAATGATTTTATTCTTACATATTTATAAAATAATGTCTTAATATGGTACATGCATTATTTATAAAAAGAAATTTGTTCATTAAATATAGACTATTCATGCATCTGTTTTTATACTTTTTCTCATTAACCCAACATTCACTCTTTTTTTAGAGTTAAGATTTTCAAGAAACCAAAAATCAAATAGTTTAGGATAGCAGAAACATGATTTTGTCTTTTTCTTATTCAGACTATTGAGTTGGAGACTATTTCAAAGGGACTAGAAGAGTCATTTGGAAGTGCTGTCAAAAATGGATTGAAAAGTTTAAACTTTCTAAGGAAGGAGACCAGTGAAGAGGTTATAACTGTAATCCAGATCAGTGAGAGCTGTTTGGGCCTCTTGTGACATGGCAGTTGGAAGGTAGAAATGGCAATTGCTATCAAAAACACTGTGAAAGCAGAAATAACAAGTTTGGGAGACCATGTGAAAATAGGGCATGGAAGAAACAGAAGTCTCAGTGATAACGCTAAGATTTTGGACCTGGAAATTTGAGTCATTGAAGGTGCCATTAACTGACAATGGGAAGCTGTGAGCAAATGTCATTTTGGGGGAAAGAAACCAAATTTGATTCTGGAGCTACTGAATTTCAAATTTTGTATGATGTAAATAACATTATTAGTACAGTTTTATAGAGGAAGCACTTAGACAAGAGGCAGTAAGTCATTTGTCCTGGGTCACACCACCAGTATGTGGAAGGAGCCAGAATTTGAACACGGGCAACTTTCTTTCTTGTCATTGTAGTGAAATTTTAAATCTCTAGATTGACACAGATGTGGCCTTTTTTTAATCAATTATAGGTAATAAAAAGGTTATAATTGGCATCTGGTCTTTATCAGCCCTGAACAGTTGTTTGGAAAGAAGCTTCTACTTTCCTAAAGATTCATAGCCACCATTACCCGGATTTCTGTCACCAGTGGTGCACTTACTATAACGCAACACATGGGATCATTGATGGGCCCAAAATGGGGCACTAAATCCAGGTGGAACCAATCACTGCATTTCTTCAAAAAATGTTTAACTTAAAACTCAAGAGTTTCTTGGAGTTGTAAACTTGTGGCCATTAAATAGCCATGTACTTAATTCCAAGGAGGGAGATGTATGAAAGAATGAAGCCAGAAATAATGGAAATGGGGTGTGGAGAGTGACTCTGGCAGCATTTTGAACTTGACTCCAACCATCCTTGAGGACCAGCTGCAATTCCTCTTTCCCTTGGTTTGGTTAAATGAAACAAATCTTTTTCCTACCTAATATATTTCAAGCCAAGTTTCGATCACTCACTCAAAAGAGTCATAGTTGATATAGCCATACAACTGTGGGAACTCTAACAGGTTATTTTAAATCCCTGTATCAGTTTGCTCGTTTGCATATGGGAAAGCAGACATGTACTTTTCAGGATTTCTCAGAGGATAAAATGACATATGTAAACTATCTGCCTTTCTGTGCTTAAAATTTATTTTATTGCCTTGAAAAGTACCAGTCACATAAACTTCAGCGAATTCTATCCTTTGCAATGGTTGGTTCCCTAGCGTGACATATAACCATCTGTCTAGAATGCTATAGGTTACCCATCATGGGGACTTTGATGTCCCTAATTTACCTTTCCCTCCTTCTGCATATCCTAGACTGATTTAAGTGGGGAGAGACCACAGTAAATGCCTGTACTTGATTTCTGTATCCACAGCACATGACAAATTCCTCAGTAACTCTTATTAAGAAGAGACATAACAGTTGTTATTTCCTTAAGAAATAATTATAGGATGCGGAGGACTAATTTCCAGCACATTAAAAAGTCTCTGTGAATATTCATTGCGCTCCAAAATCCACAACAGTGGCTTGTCGCTCTATATTGATGTGTTATATAGATTTTGCTACATTTGCAAATTAATCTCTCCCTCCCTCCCTCCCCTCCTTCTTCCCTTCCTCTGTTCCTCTGTTTCTCCCTTCCCTTCTTTATTCCTCCTTTCCTCGCTCTCGCTCTCTAAATGAGGAGCACAGTCTGGATACAGTCCTAGTTGCTCCATACCTCAGCCTTTGCTCTTTCCTGTGAGCTATTGCTACCTTTGGGGATCATCTCTATTATTACTCAACTGAACAAGTAAGGGTCATTATAACAAGAGACCAGAATGAAGACCCAAATCAAACATCATGCTCTGATACTATGGACATTTAAGATACTTGTCAGCTTTTGACATGAACAGTAGTATAGAGTTATTAATGTTTACCAGGTAGTTTGAGTAGAAAAAAAAAAAAAAAAGCTCCAGTGGTGGTAGGGAAATGAAATCCTGACCTTGTCCAAGCTTAGACTTAATGACTGTTAGTAAAGACATGTAATCTAAGAAAGATGTTATACCATTTTTAGGTACAAGAATCAGTATTTATGGAATATGTGTGTATTCAGTGCTCACCTATAACAAAAGAATGCAAAGTAATTAGCAAGCTACAGCTTCCAACATGGGTTTCACCCACTTCAGCAAATACTGCCAAGATCTTCGTGGCTAATTTAGCATCTTGCTTATATGAGATAGGTAGGTGATATTTTCATTATAGGTAAGAAATAGGAGTCTAAGAAATTCATTACCTGTAATGCTACTATGGACAGTTGCCAGGCATCATTGCACTCCATACCAATGGAGGATTAGAAGAGAACAATTTAAATGCACAGAGCTTTAATTGGACTGGAACCTAAAAACAGCCGCAAAAAATTTTTACACTTTTTGAATGGAAGAGCACTCCTTTTCCAGAAGTCTTCACAGTGTATGTTACTCTTTTTTTGAATGGAGATGTTTGCTGCCAGATACCTACCTGCTTAGGAGGTGAAAAGCCAAATTTAACTTTTCTTTCGTACAGCCTGGCAATTAAGCTTTTGCTTTAGAGGAGAGTTTGGGTTCTTCATTGTAATAATGGTTCTCATTATGGAAAGGTTTTATTAAGTACTCAGGGCCTATTGGGCAATATGCATGTCACACAAAAAATAATCCCTATTTTCAGAGAACTCATATCTTCTATATGTAAGATTAATTTCACAAAGAGAATGCCCTAAGTTTGGTGTATATATCAGTAATATCAGTCCTATAAACATAAAAGAGTTCATTGGTCTCTTTCACAGATGGGAATATAGAGCCTCAAGTAGTTAAGACACGAGCCCAAAGCCACAGAAATGAGGAAAGCCAGTCGTCTTTTCACTACATGTATTGTGTTATTTTTTATGCATTTAAATAGGCATTTGCCACAGGCAAGTTTGCAAAACTGGTGAAGATTGTGTCTTATTTGACTCAGCTTCAACTTCTTTTTTTCTTTATCTTTAGACTCTTCACCTTCTGGAAGCTCTCGTGACCCTTGCCTTCCACTAAACACTCCCTCCTACCTCCTCCGCATTCCTATTCACCTTCACAGATACTCTTCCTCTGCCCACCCACACCTAACGTGCTGGTCCCTCAGTTTTGCCTGAACCCTTCTCTTCCCTCATGGTACTCAGTGTTCCTGGAGAATATCTTTCACATCTGTAGCTTCTGCTACTGGTGATGTATTGATCACACCCAAGTTTGGTATGCCTAGTTCAGACTTCTGTATGTGCTATTTCTGCCTTGATAACCTGCAGTTACTATAAATTCCACGTATCCCCCACATGAGCTCATTGTATGCCTTTTGGTACATGTTTCTCCCCCAGCTTCTCCTCTTACTCAGTGGCACCACCATCTATCCAGTTGTCCAAGCCTCAAGCCTCAGAGGCATCATTGAGCTTTTCCTCCTCAATCTCTCTCATTACATTGACCTCCATTACCTAGAGATTTTGTTTAAGAACAAGAACTTGTCTGTCCATTTTTCTTTCAGTTCTCATCTGGCATCCTCCTTTCTTGATCCTTTCTGTCTCACTCTAGAACTTATTACCATAGCCTCCTAGAAATTTCCTAGCATTTCTCTATTCAATCTATTATTTACAACATTCTGTTCTACTCCTCCCACCTGAAAAACCTCCCTCTCCTCATATTTAAACTGTTTTCTTGTCTTGCAAGCTATCAAATCTGTACCATATCTTGTTCCATGTCAACTTGCAAAGCTTGTCTGGTTTTATATCAACCACGTGTCCACAACCTCATCAAGGTAGGAGGATTTGGCCAGAGCAGCCCTTAGGGGCAAGTGTTCAGATCTGCTGCACTGACTCAGCCATGTTCTCCAGTTAAAATGGTTACATTTCTTAAAGAGCCTTTGTTCTTGATTTGTTTGAGATGCATGTTATCTAGCCTTCAGTGCAATCCAGAGGGAAGACAATAAGCAGAAATAAATACAGTTAAGTCAGTGATAGCTCCAAATTATCTCCAGGTGAAATAATAAATGAAAAAATCTCTGGCTCTTTGTGTCGAGGCAAACACTGGTGATACTATCTCCTTGTGCCTCACTCTCAAAACTTGCCCCTGGGGGTGGGGGAGGAGAGCGAAGAATTCTGGAGCAAAGTAGCTGAGTCAGAGTCAGAGTCACAGAGCCTCACCCTTTTCTTCTGCCTTTTGCTGAGTGGAATCTTTTAGTTATCTTAAAGTAAATTGGGTTTATAAATTCATGGGGATTAGAATGCACTCCCCCCTTTGTGATCCCCCTACAGTCACAAGAGTCTAAACTAAAATTTTCAGTGAAACAGCACACACTCTTAGACTGTTACCACTGGAAGAAATCTTACAGATCACCTCTTTCAACTCATTGAGTAGAATGAGGTTACAGGTGGGAAAACAATGAGTCTGTGGTCACTTGAGGAGTGGATGTCAATTGACAAATTACACTTGTGTTGACTTCCCGCTTACTTAAGTCCATGCCTTTTCTGAACTCCTGTAAGATTGGCATACTAAAAATAACATTGGTTTGCACAGAAAGCACCATGATGTGATGAGTAAGCTTGGGTATTAGAGTCAGACCAACAAAGCTGAAATGGTAGCTGTCTGATTCTAGCTCAGTCAAGTTAGTTCCACTCGAGGCTCAATTTTTCCATATGTAAAATAGATATAAAATTAACTATCTCATGGAGTTGTTATGAAGGTTAAATAAAAGTATGTATGTAAAATGTTAACATTGTGCATAGCATAGGCTTTTTTTTAACTCAGAAAAAGGGAAGAAAGAAATAATAATTTGATATATTAACAGATTGACCAATTTTGTCTGAACTTGAAGAGGAAGGAAATTAAACATGCTACTCTTGGCTGTAAGGTGTACTCAAAAAAGTGAAGATGTAAGCACATCATTTAATCTTCCCTTCCTTTAGATTTTCCCTGATACAAAATGAAAATTAAGGAGCTAGCCACCTTACCCCAAGGATCAGCCAAAAACCAGGATGACTCATCCATGTACCCACAGCTTAAAAGATAATTTTAAGGTTTTTTAGTTAATAAAATATATACATTCTAAGTGATAATTATACCATGAATAATATGATTAACAGAGTCACATAAAATGAGTGCCCAGTAATACAGAGAATATGTTCATCAGGGAAAAGGCATGCTGGAGGTGGAGGGAGATAAACAGGGCAAAACCTCTTAGACAAGACACAATGGGCTGTGGGCTGAAATTTGCAGGAAAGGAGGGACCTGATTTAATAGCGAAAGGGCATTTATGTGTGGGAGAAATTATTGCATAGATTAAGGTTAAGCAATTTGTTTCCTTGACAGTGGATGAAATATTCTCAGTTTAAATGCCCTAAAAACTATTGTGTAACCAGAGGTTTGTCTTCTATCTTCCCTTATCTTTCCAATCAGCACACTCAACAATTACAGCCTTTGCTCCAAGGCACTCCCACCCTTAAGATCTCTCCCATAAATCAGGGAGTAACTTTAAATCTGTGCTTTACCACCTTCTGTTGAAATAGGACATACCAACAGGACATAATCTCCATGTGGGGTTTTTGTGGGAGCTGTGGTCAAATCCAATTTAAATATGTACTTTCCCCCAATCTGCCTTTCAGCAGAAGATAT
This sequence comes from Nasua narica, assembly GCA_028533885.1. NCBI lineage: Eukaryota > Metazoa > Chordata > Mammalia > Carnivora > Procyonidae > Nasua > Nasua narica. Next base: position 17,521,543 of record CM052813.1, read on the forward strand.
AACAAAAGAAAAAAACAAGTAGTTTTTTTTACAAGTTGACAAGGGAAAGAACTAGTAATAGCAAACATAGAATGGTGCCTCTAGGTTGTAGATAAGGATTATGATTAGAAGACTGTGTGTGTATGCATGTGTGTGTGCGCGCTTCAATAAAAATTTAGGGTATAAGAAAATTCCTAGATTGGCCACCAGTGGACATTAAGAAATTGAGAACAGCTGACTTTTTATTATGTTTCTCACTTTAGAACTAGAGAGATTATGTAGTTTACTGGTTTTCCAACCACATTCTGGTGAGCCTATATGTTTCACAGAGGGAGTGAGCAAGTGAACTGCCCCCACACACACGCACGTGCGCACACACACACACACACTTTGATTTTTCTTGTAGGCTGATTCCCTAACAAACAAGGATGCATCTTGGAAAGCACTTGTGACTTTAGAAAACATTTGTTTCTAGGCAAAGGTGTTGAAAAAAGAGTCCACTATACCAGGTCTAGGTAGTCAATGCCCAGAGAAATCACGAGGGCTGCTTCTTTGCAGCCAATAAAAATAGGAATCAAAATGCTGCCTGTCCCCTCACACTGATCTCCAGCCCACTCCTGGGTCAGGCTCCCCATGTTCTCACCTGTGTCCCTATCCAGGCATTGTTCTCCCCGCCTCCACTCCCCCACCCCCGCCCCAGGAAGGTCTTTTTTGTGAATTCCACCACCAGGGTTTCCCTCCGAACTTCTGATTGACACTTTTCTGATAATCACAAATTGTTGACTTAATGCACAAGTGACACCCTAATGTAAGATTTATTCCAGTCGGCAGTAAAAATAGCCAGAGACAGGAGGCCAGATAATTGGTCCGAATAGGCTTTAATTGGAGGCACCCTCGCGCGAGGTTCCACGGCTTGCAAGAGAGTGAGACCCGGGAAGTCACGCCCAGAAACATGGCGGGTCGATATTTGTGGGGGAGAGAGAGGAGCTCAGGTAACCACCATATAAGGATGGGCTTAGGGGCCGGATAATGCCATATAGGGGCAGGTTTTTTTTAGGTCTTTGTTCCTTTGTGTACTGAGGAAGGAAAGCCTCGTGGCAGAAAGGTTTCATGGTGAAGATCCCAAGATGGAGGGTCAGGGGCCATTTTGTTGAGTCTCCTGCTCCCCAGGACCGAGGGCCCAACACGTAACACAAGTAATTTCTCCAAGCAAGTGTACAAACTCCATGTCCCCAACAGGAGTGATGCTGGGGTACCTTGTGGGGCCATTCACTGTATTACCTACAACTTGGTCTATTCACAGTCCCATTGTGTACTGTTGTTACAAGGTACGGTAGCTTTCATCCTCATTGATGAACAAGCTTTTTTTGAACAGGGGTGTGTCAATAAAGCATCTAAGCATACATCAGTTAAATATACATGAACTGCTTATTTGAGGGTTATTAATATTTAGCTTATGAAAAAAGCTTCTCTACTAAATATTCCAAAAGCTATTGATTAATGCTAATCATTTCTTCTTATGGATAAGGAAACTAAAGGCCAAGGAGCTGAAGTAAATTTCTCAAAGTGACACAGCTTTTAAACTTCGTAGCTGGCGCTAAGGCTGCTGTTTTTTGGCCCAGTGTTTAGAATTACCAGCCCCTACTCTTCCAGAGTCACAGAATTGCAGGATATCAGAGTGATAAGGGATACTAGCATCCATTTAGTTCATCAGTGTTCTAAAGCACAGATGAATGATAGAATGAATGCTTGAATCTCTGCTTGATTCTAGAATTCTGGCACTGCCTAGCTATGCGGGCATAGGCTCTTTAGATTTCTCTAAAGAGAAATCTTTAGATTTCTTTTCAAAAAAATGAGTTTGCATTGTTCTGGGTATCAGTAATTTTTAACTAATGTCATTTCTTTTTGGTAATAGAGGCCATTAACCTATCCAGAACCTCCTCTCCCTCAATCTCAGTCACTTTGTATGGGAGGGAGTGACCCATCTGCTGAGGATGGGCATGAATCCCAGGCTTGACCAGTTAGTGTCACAATGGATCATCAGAGCAGTCTGCTTGACCTAGTCAATGAAACCAGACTGGTGTTTTACCTTCTCTCTGTGGGGGTGGTTTATCTGGGCGGATATGGGCCTAGAGCTGCTGAGGGTCTTGTGATGAAAATCAACCTGAGAATGAATAAACATGCTACCATAAAAGAAGGTAGACCTGCAAGATGGAGACACAGAGCTTTAATGTCATCATCTGAGGCTATGGATCCAGTATTATTAGCCAAGAGATTCCCTCTTTCTGCTTAAACTGGTTTGGGTTAGATTTTGGTCACTCACAACCTTAAAATGTTTTGGGACAAGTCCTTAGAGCATCTCAGCATTAAAATTGCAGAACTTCATATGAAGACGCTATCAGCAATAAGAAATGCACTTAGAAGTATAGACAAAATTATGAAATAAACTGTTTTTAGAATGGTATCTTTAAGAGTTCTTTGAACATTTTTTATTTTTATTTCCATAGCAAGCTCTAGTACTTTGGAAACAAAGCCCTACTTTTTAAAAGCATGTCTTTATGTCAGATGTATATTCTTTTGCCCTGAATCATTAGAGAAAGAAAGGGAATGAAGGAGAGGGGAGGGCATGGCACCATATTTTTAGCAGCTTTATAAATGTATGTATTAGATTTATTCAATTAATAGTTGTCTTAACAGGTTGGACAATTTTATCATTAACTTGAGGTTTCATTCATTTATAATACCATTCCCTCATTAAATATTCTCTAAGAGGATTTCAGTTGAGTATTTAAAATGAGGCACCATAAATCTTTTCTCTTTAATGAATTTATTCCTTTTTAAGGAATTAATTAAAATCAGTTGTAAACGAGAGATAAGCAGTAAATGAATAGTGTCCAGGCAAAGGTTAAAGAGTAACTGTCATTAAATGAAATGAGGCACATTCTGAAGGCAACTTGTTAATGGAGAATTTTCGTACTTATATACACCAACAAAAGTTCATTACTCAAAGAAATTACACTCATCTGAGAGTACCAGTTCCTTCTCTTCCTCCCTCTCCCTCCTTCCCTTCTCCCTTCCTTCCTCCCTTTTTTCCTTCCCTCCTTCCTTCCTTCTTTCCTTCTATTCCCCCCTTAAAATAAATAAAATTGGATTCATTCCTGTTTTGAAACACATTTATGCTTTTTTCTGGAACCTGGACTCTCTGTGATACAAAATTATCATAATTCTCTCGCTTCATTCCAGAGGTTTCATTCTTAGAGAGACATGGAGAAGAAAGAAAAAGGAGACACAAGAATAGTGAGAGAGCTGAACTTTCAAACTAGGGGAACATCCTTTTAAATTTAATTCACAAACTGGGAATGGAAATGTCATTGCCTCACTCAGAGGGTTAATCACTTTCTAATTTGAACTGGCAAATTTTATAATGACACTGTGAAATTAGCAGCATTTTATTGTGTTAATTATCTGCAGGACACTACATCATTACTTCTAATAAATGTAAATGAGATTGTGTCTCCTAGGACAATACACAGACAAGGTGAATTTTTATTGGCTATTTACGGGATTCCTGCACAGTCTTTCTTCTTTTTTTTCTCCTTATAAAATACTTTCAGTGTTGGCTTATCATGCCAGTTTCCCTGTATTTTATTTAATATAGTACCATAAAGGTTATTAAAGTTCTCCTTAGCTCAGTTGAACTCATTTTCACTTGAAGCACTGGTGATTATTAAAAACCATGTCAAGTGTCAACCCAATCAACCAAGACTGAGAACCATAATCATACTATAAGAATAATAAAAAAAAATCAGCCTTTCCTTATAAAGGCATTTAAAAACAGGTTATCCATTCACTCACTTGATTCAACTGCATACCTACAGATACAATTTTGCAATGGAATGAACTAGCAAAAAGTTGAGGTCAATGGTAAAAAGGAAATAAAGCTGTATTTCTTTCTAAATCATTCAGTAAATGTGGAAATTAGCAATGCACAGTACTGCACCATCAAAGTTGATAAATACTTTTAGATACCTACTCTGAGTGAGTCACCACATATAACATAAGAGGATTTGAAGGAAGGAACAGGCAGTTCTTAACCTGAAAAAGTAACAAGCTAAGAGAGAGAGAAGGAAACTAAATTTAGAAATAAGAGAAAATCTAACATCTTTGTAACACAAATAAGGAGATACTAGGATTCAAAAGCAAGAGATGTTGGTCACATGCTAATTATGGATATCAGAAAAGAAGGGGATGTCATTTAAGATGAACCTTGAACAGAAAAAATTAGATTTTGATAGCCTGAGATAAGGAGAGGGCGCAGTGATAATGAGTGATAATTATTTCAACAGTAATAATAGTTGAACAACTACCATGTGCTAACATATTCTATACATTAACACTCATCATCCTAATAGCCTTGCAATGTAAATATGATTCTTCTTTTATAAATGATGAAATCAGAGACAAAGATATTAAATAATATATCCAAGCTCACAGAGACAACAAGCAGAATCAAAATTCTAGGCCATTTCTGTTTAATGTAAAATTTGTACTGATTTCTGTATAGGATGCTGCATCTAAAAGCAAAATTTGTCATCATGTATTTTCACAATGGGTCACCAATGAGTGTGGTACCATAGTTCCAAGAATAAATCAGAAACAAACCTCTCTCTCTCTGTAATCTTCAGATTTATCATGTTTAAAAAAGGGGAACTGTAGCTATCTATATAGGTTCAAGGTGAGAATTGTATCAGGTAATTAATGTGTACACTTAGCATTGTCTCTGACATACATTAAGTCATAATTATTTCTTGTTGTAAGTATAAATGAAGTCAGTGTTTTTATCTCTCACAGAATTTGTTTCCCTCCTCATTTCAGTTAGTTGCCTACCTTCCAACCATTTCATCCCCCCCCCCGCCCCGGTTATTTTGTTCATAGGGTAAGGATCAAAAGTAAATGATGGATCTTAACTAGGCTGCTATACTCAGGTTAACTTTTGCACACTTGGATGAAAGAAGCAATTTGAAACTCACAACTGAACTTTACCTTTAATGTGATCAAACAAATAAGAGATATATAGCCAGTGTCCACAGTGTTCATTGCCATTCTAGATCACTGGCTCTACAGAGAAAATAGAACATGGCCCCTGCCATCAAGGAAACTACTATTTAGTTGGTAAGGTGAGACAAACAAGCAAACAACAGTGAGAGATAATACAAACTGGATTATAATTAATAGCTTAATTATGAAACATAAGCCATGAAAATTATAGGAAGTCAGAAGAGGATGAACTGCAAGGGAGAGGCATAGCCCCCTAATGGAATTACACCTTGTATGATGAAAATAAGATTGGATGGATGGCATAGAGTCTCATGTAGATTATGTTTGTCCAAGCTTTATTACCATAATAATCTATCTCTGTTGTGAAATTGTGAGAATAAATTATCTCTTACTTCAGAATTTGAGCTATACTGAGGATTTGAGAATGGGGTTTTGACTCGAGTTAAATATGACTGGGATCATTACAGTAACAGAAGTGTTGTGGTAATAAGATCCAATGATTCTACAGCTGGGAAAGTTGCTTTTTATATGGGAAAGAGACATATAATGAAAATATGACTAATGTTAAATTGGGTGTAGTAGCTCATTTTATAAGTCCTTTTGCATTAAAACTAAGCAGTTTTCTTTCTTTTTTTTTTTTTTTCAGATAAATACCAAGAAGTAGAATAGCTGGATCATATGGTAGGTCTGTTTTCAATTTTTTGAGGAACCTTTATACAGTTTTCCATAATGGCTTCACCAATTTACATTCCCACCAATAGTGCATGAGAGTTTCCTTTTCTCCACATCCTCTCCAGCACTTGCTATTTCTTGTCTTTTGATACTAGCCATTCTAACAGATATGAAGTGATACTTCGTTGTGGTTTTAATTTGGATTTCCCTGATAACTAGCAGTGTTGAAGATCTTTTCATGTGCCTCTTGGCCGTTTGTATATCTTCCTTGGGAAAAAAATGTCTATCTAGAATGTCTGCCAATTTTTTAATTGGATTGTTTGTTTTTGGCCATTGAGTTGTTTCGAATTCCTTACATATGTTAATTATTAACCCCCTTATTGAGTACATGATATGATTTCTCCAATACAGTGGTTTGCCTTTTCTTTTTGTAGATGGTTTCTTTTTTGGTACAGAAGTTTTTCAGTTTGATTGATGTAGTCCCATTTGTTTATCTTTGCTTTTGTTTCCTTTGCTTTTGGAGTAAGATCCAAAAATTCAGCATTAAGACTCATGTCAAGAAATGTGCTGTCTATATTTTCTTCTAGGGTTTTTACAGTTTCAATTCTTACATTCAAAACTTAAATCCATTTCGAGGTTTTTTTTCTTTTATGGTAGAAGATAGTAATCTAGTTTCATTCTTTTGTGTGTGGCTGTCTGGCTTTGGTGGTACCATTTATTGAAGAGATTCTCCTTTTCCATTATATATTCTTGGCTTCTTTGTCATAAATTAATTGATCACATATGTGTGGATTTATTCTGGGCTCACTTTTCTGTTACATTGATCTACACGTCTGTTTTTTTGCCAATACCATACTGTTTTGATTCCTATAGTTCTGTAGTATAGTTTGAAATCTGGTATGTGATTACCTCTAGCCTTGTCTTTCTTTATCAAGATTGTTTTGTCTATTCAGCGTCTTTTGTGGTTTCATACAAATTTTAGCATTTTTTCTAGTTCTGCATAAAGGACCATTGGAATTTTGATGGGGATCACACTGAATCTGTAGGTTGCTTGGGTAGTGTGGATATTTTAACAATATTAATTTCTCTAACCTGAACACAACATATCTTTCTATTCATTTGTGTCATCTTCAGTTTCTTTCATGTTACGGTTTTCAGTGGGTATTTTTACAAAAAGAGCAAAAATACTAATTCAAAAAGATATATGCACCACTACATTTATTATGACATTATGATATGAAAACAACCCAAATGTCCATCAATGGATGAATAGATAAAGAATTTGTCACACGCACACACACACACAGTGGAATACTACTCAGCTATTAAAAAATAAAGGGGGGGCACCTGGATGGCTCAGTGGGTTAAAGCCTCTGCCTTCGGCTTGGGTCATGGTCTTGGGACTCTGGGATTGAGCCCCACATCGGGCTCTCTGCTCGGCGGGGATCCTGCTTCCCCTCTCTCTCTGCCTGCCTTTCTGCCTACTTGTGAACTCTCTCTCTCTCTCTCTGTCAAATAAATAAATAAAATCTTCCAAAAAAAAAAAAGGAAATCTTGCCATTTATGACAACATTGATGGACCTTAAAGCTATTATGCTAAGTGAAATAAATCAGAGAAAAACAGGTACTATATGACACTAATGACACAACTAAAGAAAATAATAGATAAATTAATATTCATCAAAATTCAAAAATTTTGTTCACTAAAGGCAACGATTAGAAAAGTAAGAAAACAACCTATATAAGGGGAGACAATATTTGCAAATCTTATTCTGTTGAGGATCTAGGATCCAGAATATATACAGAACTCATAATTCAACAATTAGGAGGATCAAGAAATATTTGGGAAACACAAATCAAATCCACAAGGAGATAACACCTGACACCCACTATCAGTCTATGATAAAAAAAGACCACCAATAATAAGTGTTGGTAAAGATATGAATAAAGTAGAACCCTCACATAGTTCTGGTGATAATGCACAATGTACAGCTGCTTTGGAGAAGAGTCTGGCACTTTCTCAGATAGTTCAATATGACGTTACTGTGTGACGTACTAATTCACTCTCAGGTAAGTAAACAAGAGGATTGAAAAGAAATGTTTACACAAAAAAGTATACATAAATGTTGATAACAACATTATTTAGAAGAGCCAAGAAATAGAAACATTGTGAAAGCCCATCAACTGATGAATGAATAAACAAAATGTGTTATTTCTATACAATGGAATATTAGCCTCAAAGTGGATAAATTTATTGATACATGCTACAACATGATGAACCTTGAAAGCATTATGTTAACTGAAAGGAGCCACACAAAAGGGCACATATTGTGTGATTCCATTTATATGAGATGTCTTGAATACACAAATCCATAGAGATGGAAAGTAGATCAGCAACTGCCAATGGCTAGAGGAAGGAGTGAGAGAGAAATGACTGCTAATAAGTACAGTGTTTTTTGTTGGGGTGATGAAAATATCCTGGAATTCAGGGTGAGAGTTGCACAGCATTAAATTACACTAAAAGCCACTGAATTATATATGTTAAAAGAGTGGAAATGAGTTACATCTCAGTTTTTAAAAGTACTAAAAAAAAAAATCCTAAGCAGTGGGTGGAATGAGTAGAAGAACACAAAAGCATAAAAATTTTCTACCCATATTTAAAAAGAAATAATATGTTCTCCTTTATTTCATTTATTCATTCATTGATTTGAACAAAGACTTCAGAAAACTGCTATCTATGAAAGCATCTCTCAAAAAAATACAACCAGTCATAGAATAGAAAAAAAAAAGAATTATTTTCCAACTTACTAGATAAAAATTACGTAGAAGAGTAGATGGTAAGATATAATAATAGGAGTGCAAATTAGCATGTTGATTGATGAAGTCAATATAAAATGTATTCCCAAGTCTGTGTGTAAAGGCGATGACTCTCAGAAACCATACCATAATAACAAATGTATAACTAACAGGCTAATTGACACGTAAATATCAGAAAGGCTAACAGTCTCCATTTCAGGGCAACAACTCTAGGATTAGGTCGAAGATCCAACTATAGATAGTCTATAAAAGACACATGTAAAACAAAGCAACTGAGAAATGTTAGGAGGTTGGCTGGGCAAATGCAAACAAATGGGAAGCATGAGTGATGTCATTTATTTAAAGCAAAATAGAACCCAAGGTAACAGGCACTACTGAGTATAGTCATATTATGCTGATAAAGAGTAAAATCCACAATAAAGATATAAGTGTCATGGATTTGTATGTGGCTAACTACATATGACCACAGTGTAAGAAACAGTTGCTTTTAAATATTTTTGAAAGTTAGCAGTTCAGTAAAGCAAACAGATTACTCTTTGCCTCAATAATTCTACTAGGGTGGGGCCCCTGGGTGGCGCAGTTGGTTGAGCGACTGCCTTCGGCTCAGGTCATGATCCCGGGGTCCCGGGATCGAGTCCCGCATCGGGCTCCCAGCTCCATGGGGAGTCCGCTTCTCACTCTGACCTTCTCTCTCTCACTCTCTCTCTTTCCTAATAAATAAATAAATAAATAAAATCTTTAAAAAAATAATAATAATTCTACTAGGGTAATGTTATTACACCATTTCAATGAAATGCTATTTAAATAAAAATATCAAGTTAGAAAAGAATATATTCGGTGTGTGGCAGACACTGATTAATGGTTCGGCATACTCATTTTCTTTCTTCCTGAGCACATAGATAAATGACATTTCACGGCCTCCCCTGCCCTTGGATGGGGCCAAGTAGATTGAGTTCTAGCCAATGGAATGTAAGTGGGAGTAAACCATGTCAGCTCTCCACCTGTCCCTTAGACCTGCCCACATGCAATCACCAATGCTTTTTGTTCTTCTCGAGAAACATCAGCACGTTGGGAGCTCTGTTATAAAGATTGCAGAGCCACAAGGTGGAAGTAGCCTGGGTCCGGCATCTCACTAATCACAAACACGTATTGTAGACATCATGCAAGTGAGACCTAAATTTCTATGGTGTTTAAGCCGTTATACCTTTTGAGGTTGGGTTTAACAGCAGCTTGTATTACTGAGCTAATATAGACAATGATCATAAATTGTGTAGGGGAGGAATACGGATGTGGTTGTGTTTTCATATATATAATACTGTGTCACAATTATTTGTTCCCATGACTTTCTGGATGTCTTTTTAATTATATGCAAATAAAAATCAATTGTGTTTATCTTTGGGTGACAGAATTAGAGAGGAATTCTGTTTTCAGATGTACTCTTATTTTCCACATTTTCCATAAGGAACCTACCTTACTTTTATTATCAGAAAATATTAAGCTTTTTAAATTTTTAAACAAGAGAAAAAGCAATCTCCTTTCTCAAAGATCTTAGAAGTGCAGAGACAAGCTCCTTGTACATTAATAACTTGTGAGGAAACGTACATATCTTAAGAGCTTTTAAGAGCTTACTAATCACAGAAAGGACTAGTCATTCTTTCATTTATTCATCAAACATTTATTGAAAACAATTATTTGTCCAGCACTAGGCCAGGCACTAGAGATATGATGACACAGTAAATATGCTTTTACCTTCACAGAGAAGGCAAAGTTTTTACGTTCTCTTCACAGTCTATTTTGAGGGTTATATGAACAAATTGTGGTACAGTATAATGACTATAACAGCATAAGCTAGTGATGCCTAGAAAAGAGAATAATTAACTCTGTTTTAGTAGTCAGGGGAATTCTCAAAAGAGACTATATTGAGCTGAATTTGAGGAATAAATGTGTTGCCAAGTGGATAAGTAGGGAAAGCATTCTAAAAGAGATACTAACACAATGTAAGAAGCATGGTACCTTTGCAGACACCATGTAAATAACTTAGATGGTGGAAGTACAGCTCCATGGAGGAGAACCTAGGCAGGAAATAAGAGTTAGATGGGGATGGATCATGAAAACTTCAGAAGGCCAGACTATTGTTTTTGATGGGCTTATGTAGAAGTGAACTATGTTCGTATTGGCTTGGTGGAGAGATGTCTTTTTTTTTTTAAAGATTTTTATTTATTTATTTGAGAGAGAGAGAGAGGGAGAGAGAGAGAGAGAGAGAGCAAGCATGAGAGGGGAGAAGGTCAGAGGGAGAAGCACACTCCCCGTGGAGCTGGGAGCCCGATGCAGGACTCAATCTCAGGACTCTGGGATCATGACCTGAGCTGAAGGCAGTCGCTTAACCAACTGAGCCACCCAGGCGCCTGGTGGAGAGATGTCTTCATCAGAGCGAGGAATGGTCAGAGGAAGGGAAGCTGGACCAATACAAGATGCTTCATGTCTCTTGCAAGACAAGACCTGGATGAGTGGAGGGGAGGTCTCAGTCCTCTGGGCATTTCCCAGAGCATCCATTGCAGCAGAAGTACCCTATGGCTTAACCCAACCTGGTACAGTGTCACCAACCCTGTGTCTTAGGAAACCAAAGAGACATATTTGGACTCATGGCATATACCAATATTGATTCCCTTCCCCATTGCTACCTACCTAGAAAACACCTAACTGCTCAGGTAGTTTATGCTGCACCTAAAATTTGAGACATCTCAACACAGGTACTCAGCATTACACCAGGTTTTCTTTTCCACCCACTAATGCCAATGCTATGAAGACCTACCATTTTGCTTCTTTCCCTCTCACTGTCAACTCCCTTCTTCCTCTAGACAGTCCTCTTAGGTCCTGTATATACAAATTTGAGGGGAAACGAATTAGTAGTGAACAATAAAGGTGCATTTTGTTGTTATAGTAACTGTTTGTAGTTAGCCTACTTCATGGCTTTCATTGTATATTACTGTAAAGTCAGTTACCTAAGTAAAAGTAATTAATTTCCTAGGTTGGCTGTGACAAATCACTACCAATTTGGTGGCTTAGAACAACAGAAATTTATTCTGTCTAAAGTCTAAAATTAGAGTCTAAAATTCCATCTGGAGGCTCAAAGGGATGCTCCTTTTCACCCTTCTCAGCTTCTAGTGGCTGCCAGCAGTTTTGGTGTTCCTTGAGTTGTGGCTGCATGACTCTAATCTCTGTCTTCATCTTCACTTCTCTGGGGGTCTCTTACAAGGACGCTTGTCATTGGATTTAGGGCCAACCTGGGAAATCCAGGGTGGTCACATCTCAAGATCCTTAACTCAAGATCCTTAACTTCATAACATATGCAGAGACTCTTCTTCCAAATAAGGTCACACTCACAGGTTTGAACAGTAGGATGTGGACATATCTCTTGAGGAGGGCACCATTCAACCCACTACAGGTTTCGAAGAGTTAGAACCTCACAGCTAGAATTCTATAGTATATGAATCCATGACTGGCTAGGGTACTTCTAAACTCTTTGAGGCAGTAATTACATTGTATGTCTCATCTAGCCACCAGGACCTTGCAGATCACATAGTGGAGGTTCAACAAAACCAAGACTGAAATCTTTGCTTTGGGATTCAACAGTAGTATAGATTGAATTCATTGAAATAGACGGTGCCGATAAACATCCCAGCTCCTGCCTCTTCTCAGAGTTTAATTCCAGTGCATTCATCTCTAAAAAAACAGTTCTCCACATGTTAGCAGGCAATTTTATGTGAATTCAAGAAAGTGCTTTCCATGACCCTCAATTAATTATGTTATGGAGAAAAACATTCTTTCATGCTGTTCTTTGCTTAGATTTGTCTTGTGAAAGGTGATTACTTCTTCCATGGTCTACTAGCCTGCTGACGTAAAGGTTCTGAAACTTGCAGCACCTTAAAAGAAACCTTTTCTCGAAAACTTGTCCCAGCAGAAATGCACAGCTTGATATAAGAGCCCCTCACACACACACAAACGCACACGCACACGCACACATGCATGCATTCCTCCTCTCTCTGTTAATGACACTCCTGGTTGATTTATTGATTGCCTGTAACACCACTGGCTTTTCTCAAAGCACTTGTGATCTTCCCAGTTGTAAGTGCCACCCCCAGTGGACAGTTGCCCCAAACCAGGATGTTTTGATTGCTGTTTGACTTCCCCAACTTGGCTAGTGAGGGCTGAACCTTCTCAGCTTCCCTGGAATAAGCTCCTCAAGCGTTTTCCCTCCAAAGCATCTGTAAACAGTTGAAGGTCATGATTGTTCACTCTGCAAGATCGATATGCCATTAAATTGTGACAAAAAGGACTGCCAGACCATTAAGGCCTCCCTCAAACCCTCAGTAATCCTGATAAAGTGATGAGCTGTTTTAACCTCTCTGGCTTCCATTGCTAACTACATAGAAAACTCCTAACTGCTGAGATAACCCTTTCTGCAAAGTCAGAAGGACCCACAAATGACTGACGCTGATTTTGAGCTCCTCTCTACATTTTTTCCTGCTGTTATGAAGTCACTTTTTTTAATTCAATCTTATTTATTTGTTTGTTTGTTTGTTTGTTTTTGGTCCACACAGTCTAAAGTCTAGTGTTATTCTCAAAACTATTTTGGCTCACAACTATTTTGTTCTGCAGTGAAGAGGTTTCCTAAAAGCCTCATCGTGTCATGAATAGGCCCATTTCCTAATGGTTGAGACAAAAGTAGAAATATTCATGGGACCTGAAAATGGGACAGAACTAGTCCACCTCAAATACATGGGATCTGCTTAAATGAGATCAATCTTAGCCATGTGATGGGTTCATAGTAGTGAATTCTGTTGAATTTCTGTGTTGTGGTTTCTTAGTCCGCAGTAAAAGGTGAGCAGAAAAGGAAAGGGTTTCAATAAAACAGGAGAAAAGTCAACTTCTGTGGACTGAAAATAATTTGAATAGATCTAAACATTCTGGAAACTATCTTAAAATTAAAGACAGGTAGAATTAAAGGTAGGTCTCTTGGTAGACCTACCAAGTCTTGCTCAACATGACATGGTGAGCTCATTTATTATTTCAAAAATGTTAATTTCATCTAGCTAATGTAAAACCAATTGCTACTATGAACAGTTACCCCATGTGTTTGAAAAGTCCAGGACTATTTAGCCAGATAAAGTTGATCTCACTCTCTTTACTAATACTGAAGTTCTCTGATATCCAAAACAGATTTTTACATTTTTGTTTCTAGTTTAGAAGTTCTTCACCAGCTGTGTTGGCTTTTGTAAGCTAATGCCATCCTAATTCAGTGTTTAGACTTTATAACTAATGTGTACATACACACATTTGCAGACATATATAAAACACATTGTCTTTTCTGCACTATTCTAAAAAATAAATATATCATCTACGTTGCAAAATCATTTTTCAAAAGTTAGATCTCTAGTGCCTCACTTTACTGTCATTTTAAAATCTTCATCTCTTTAGAAGATTGCTAAATCTACAAAGACCTATAAGCTGTTATCCCAAATATAGTCACTAAAATACATCTCCATTTGAGTTCCCAAGACTTTGACGCATCAGCTAATTTTACACAGGATTTTCTGGGCACAAATATCTGTTCATTTACTCCGTTTTCTATTTTGCTGATTTGTAAGCAGAAGTTTGCAGAGAAACCTTCACTTCAATTTAGGACTAGCCCTAAATAGCTTATTATGTCAACAAAACATACCTTCAAATGAAAAAACCAAACACTTGAAACCAGTAGGACTTGTAGGTAGTAAACAGAAAGAATACAGGCTTAATATCTGCTGGGCCCGTTAGCTCTCACCTGCACGTAGTCTTTCTTCAGCATATCAATGGCATCATCTAGGAGGGCACAGAAACAAGAACACAGCTTCAGGTCAATGAAATGATTCACTGATCCACCAGCAAAGCAGGTAAGTGGTGTATTAGCTTAAAATCTCCTACATGCTGCTTAGACATCATTGCATAGGTTCTGAAATGAGGCAAACAAACCCTACAAAATGATACCAAAAACTAGAGGATTTTTTTCCCCTTTGTATTGTTTGAATTCCCACAGGAATCCTGAATTTGGATTTTATGGTTTTGAATTTGCTCTGCAGGTCCGTAACTTATGGATAATGATGACTTACTGAAACAAAAGATACCTTATCCCTCCCTTTACACTTAATCAAGTCAAGACCCATTTACAGATTTCTGGCTCTTGCTACTCATTAGGATATTAAATATATATTGTGTGCCTATTAGGTGTCCTATAGTTTGCTAAACTTCCAGGGATACAATAATGAGCAGTATCAAGCAGCTTCTGTGCTTCTTGGATAAGTGTTTGTCTTTAAGAATTTCCATTAATTGGGTGCCTGAGTGGCTCAGTTGTTAGGCGTCTGCCTTCGGCTCAGGTCATGATCCCGGGGTCCTGGGATCGAGTCCCGCATCGGGCTCCCTGCTCTTCCGGGAAGCCTGCTTCTTCCTCTCCCTCTGCTGCTCTCCTTGCTTGTGTTCCCTCTATCACTGTGTCTCTCTCTGTAAAATAAACAAATAAAATCTTCAAAAAAAATTAAAAAAAAAAAAAAGAATTTCCATTAATTGGGGTGCCTGGGTGGCTCAGTGGGTTAAAGCCTCTGCCTTTGGCTCAGGTCATGATCTCAGGGTCCTCGGATCGAGCCCCGTATCGGGCTCTCTGCTCGGTGGGGAGCCTGCTTCCCCCTCTCTCTCTGCCTGCCTCTCTGCCTACTTGTGATTTCTCTCTCTGTCAAATAAATAAATAAAATCTTTAAAAAAAAAAAAAAGAATTTCCGTTAATTATGACTGAGGAATTAGGAAAATAGAATTGCAATAGTCTTGCCCTTTCCAATAGCTCTAATCCTTTGTACTGGATATTTGTATTTCTACTCAAATGAATTGCTACAGATAACAGAATAAGGGTGCATCATGGTGACAAAACAGAGCAAACAGATGTCCCTGGAGCCCCTCAGTGGAGTACCTTGCTGTCTGATGATAAACTTCTGCTCTTTTTTACACTTACCTGAGTCTGATTTCTCCATAAGCAAGTAAGTTACCTACCATTCAGTCCAAACCAGCTGATGTATATCCATGTTGCATTTGGTGCATTTCATGGGCAGGTCTAACTTGGTACATGTTAGGAAGTAAATTTATCTTTCATTCTCACTCATTCAGGGTGGCATGGAGTCCTGGTCCATTCATTCAAAGGAGCTTCCAGTATCAGAAATCCTTTAACAGGAAAATATTTACTCTTTGAATCCATCACCTCACATTCATATATTATCTGAAGATAAAATTGACTACACATTAGAAGGAAAGATGAGAGAAGGGAAGAGAGGAAAATGTGGATGGAATGGAGAAAAATGCCTTGGCACAAATAGAGAAGCATAGCCACCAACTCCTTCCAAGGGTGGTTATATAGATTATTTATCTTACCACACTCTCCCCTCCATTGTTTGGAATGGCAAGACTTGAAAATTAAAAACTCTGTATTTACATTCTCCTTGGGAGGTATGTTGGATTCTAATAAATCTGTTTGGCTGACTGCAGGAAATCTGCCTCTTTTGGTTGCATCACACCCAGCTGTTTGCATTAAAGTCCTTCCAATTTGATTTTCATTTGTCAAACTGATCCCTTTGATGTCAAAATTACTTTCTCCTTTGCATTTAGTCCTTAAGAGTTTCCAGCTGCCGTTGGCTCTGTAGTTGCATTGAGGTCTTAAGCCAGTCTTGGGTCATATTGTTCTGCTTTGCAGTTGTCTAAACTAAATCTAGGTGACCTCATTCATCTTGATGACCTAACTCAAGACACTTATCCAAGATGTCTTGGGAGCTGCTGTTCTTGAAGATTGTCTTGCATTGTGCTCACCCTCTGGTAACCAGCTTCAGCTGTATCTACTTCTCACCGAGAGCATACAACTCATACCAACATCTTCTGTTCATTTGGACAAAGAATGTGTTCAATTCCCTTTGGAATCACTGATTGCCACCTGATTTACAATGTTTCTTTTTCTCCTTCAGAACAGGTAACCTCTTAGTGTTGAATGAGTCACAAATTGGTTTGGGGATCCTAAGCAGGCCATAGAGTGTTGAATCAACATTTAAAGAGCTCTTCAGTGTCACAGTATTCAGTTCTGTTCCTTGAGATTCTTTATGGGAAAGGCATCTATTGTTACTTTCCTTTATACAGGAGGAAACCAGGAGGTTAGGTAGAGTGTCCAAAGATTTTTTTTTTCTAATAACTATCTAGGCCAGACTTTGCTCTGCAAACTTTTGGCCACAGTGAATTCTATCTATAAAATTCTGTGTTATTTATCCAGTTCTCTTATTTACCTGTCTGCCAGTCTGCCTTCCTGTCTATCTATCTCTCTATCCATCTTTCCTCTATCTTTTACATAATTGCTCTGTAAGTGGTATATGAATTACCTACCTTCTAATCTCTGTCCCATTATTAAATTTTTCTAATTCTATCAACTTGAAATATGTTGAGCTGTTTATTTTCTGAGAATCTGTTACCTTATTTGTAAATAGGATTCTGTTAGAGTTGTTACAAGGATTAAATGAAATTAAATTTTAAAAAAAATCATGACTCTGACTGGTACCTAGCAGAAGTATGAGAAAGGACATTATTTTCCTCTTCCTTAATATGAAGGTGATACTGGACCAGAAAGTCATTAGGGGAAAAAAAATGATCAAAATACTAATTCATCTGGTGTGACCCTTTCTGAAATGAGAAATCATCTGTTTGGAGAGCAGTTGAGTGTGATTCTGTGAATTTTCTTTAAAAAGTGATCCCCTCCCCCCCAAGTCTAATGTATTAGTTTTCTGTTGCTGCTGTAACAAAATTTCCACATATTAGTGGCTTAAAACAACAGAGATTTATTATCTTACAGTGTGGGGATCAAAAGTCTAAAGTGATTTGGCAGAGCTGCATGCCTTCTAGAAGTGTCTAGAAGCTGCCCACCTTACTTGCATAAAGGCCCCGTCACTTCGCTTCTGTTTCAGTGGTCACGTCTCCTCTGACTCCTCTGCCTCCCTTCTTTTCTTATAAAGGGCCCTTGTGATTACACTGGGCATACCCAGATAACCTACTATAATTTCCCAGGTCAGGATCCTTAAGTTTAATTACAGCAAAGTCCCTTTTGCCACGTAAAGTAACATGTACACAGGTTTTGGAGATTAGGATGTGGACATCTTTGGGAGGCCATTAATGTGCCCACCATGCTGAATATAAGCTTACGAAATGATTTGATTTTGAAGGTCTACTCTCCACCATTCCTTTGAATTAGAAATGAATTTTCATTCACTATTTCTATATCCTTTACTTACCTTATTAGGGATATTTTAAGTTACTGAAATCTGAGAAGGTAGATAATCTTTCTGATTTTTTAAGGTAAAACAATAAAAATGGCTCTTTTGACATAAATCCCCTCTTGTGACCCATATTTCCATTCCCATTTATAGATGATATTTAACTCCCAGACTTATTTTTTGTTCGTCTGTTTGTGTCTTAGTTGCTCTCAAAATGTGAGCTCCTGGAAAGGAAACCTCAATTACTGCGTCATTTTATCAAAGAGTTTGCCTGGCTCCACGAATATTCACAGAACAAATTCTCTTTAATAATTATATTATTTACTTTCTTTCCCTGAATTTTTATTGATCGGTATAATTAGAAAACAGCACATTTTGATATTGCGGAAGAGTGCTTTACTACATAAAATGGAAGAATAAGAGATGAGCAATCCTTCCAACACCTATCATTCTAATTGCTTATGGGTAGGGTTTATTATGTAACCATCCAAGCACTGTTGTAAGGATGGTACATACGAGGGCTTAATTCCAGAAACATATAGAACTGTCATATGGAGACAGAAAAGCAATTTTTATTTCTGAGCCGTGTGTGTATTTGAGTGCATAATTTTGAAAAAGACATTCTTTCACTCAAGTGATAGTAAATTTAACTTTATCGAAAGCAGTGACTGGATTTTCTAGATCTGAAATAAATGCATCTTTAAAGTCAAGTTTTCGGGGCAATTGGGTGGCTCAGTGGGTTAAAGCCTCTGCCTTCGGCTCGGGTCATGATCTCAGGGTCCTGGGATCGAGCCCCGCATCGGGCTCTCTGCTTGGTGGGGAGCCTGCTTCCCCCTCTCTCTCTGCCTGCCTCTCTGCCTACTTGTGATCTCTCTCTCTCTCCCTGTGAAATAAATAAATAAAATCTTAAAAAAAATTTAAAAAAAAGTCAAGTTTTCTTTTGAGCTCTGCATTAAAGTGCAAATATTTCCTATAATCTTGGAGGGTGTTTTATCCTCAAAGGCGGTGGGTTTCAGGGGCACCTTCTGCACAGTGATACACTTCAGGGTAGGGAGTTCGCAAAGGCATCAACATTCCATTTCTGCTCAGGGCGTTTCAGTGCTAAGTACTTGAATTCTGAAAACTTTGGGCAGCTGCCTACCTCTGGCATTCAGGAGCTTCCTTCCTTTGTATCCCTGGGTATATAGGCTGAATACACTGATGGGCTTCTTCAGCCTAAAACTGGTTTTCCAGAATTGTTCTCTGCAACCTGTGTAACTGAAGGAGTGTCTAACACCAAGCAGTGTGTATCTCCATCATTCTCCACTCATTCTCAAACTCTGTTGTAATTGGGTTTCCTACAGATTGGAAAAGTTACACAAGGGTACTGTTATCCCTAAATGTTCAAAAGCCATCAGTTGGCACTAAGTTTAAACTGGCTTCATAAAGTCATCTTTAAGTAGTGATAAAATTACTATTGATAAACTATAGGAATATTGGGATAGCAACCAGCCTTCCTACCGTTCTCCCTTTCTTCAATTTCTTTCTTTTCTTACTTCCTTCAGCTTCTTCCTTTTCTTTCTCCCTTCCTTCTTCTTTCCCTCCTTTTCTGTTTTCATTTGTTTTTCTTTCTTCGTGTGTTATTTCCTTCTTTTTTCCCCCTCTGTCTTCTTTTCCTCTTTCCTCGTAATAGGATAAGGCTATATGAAAGGGTGAGATTTAGTTTTCTCTTGTACATATATATGATGGTAGATTGATTCCTTGTTCCCTGCCTTTATGTGATGGTGTGCACAAATGTCCAGAAACATCTATGAAGTCATGAGACTGATGTTTTTGCCACACCAGAACCTTAAACATTGAGATGACTGTATTTCTTCAAAATAGCCATCATAGGATCATATGCATTTATATAGAAAGTACCTCCATTATTTGAAATATTTTGAAACTCTTTTAAACCTGCCTTCTCTGACGTTTCACAGTGTCTCACTATGTTTTAACCACCCTCTATTTGACTCAAAATGCTTTCCTTGGATTAGTCATTTATCTCATTGACCAGACTTGGCTCCAATATCTTTTGCTTGTTTTCAAATGACAATTCCAAAGATGAATGTTTACCAATACAAAGGACAGTCAAAAGAATGCACCCTCTTAAAGATCAATAGCCTTTAAACTTTTACCCAGTAACTTGTAATAGCTGGCATATTGAACAAAAATCTATATATGCTGTCTAACTCAATATGATAGCTAAAATTCAGAAATTTTTATTGGCAAATACATATGATACTACTTTAAATGCAAAGCCCTTCCCACAGTATTATATAGGCTACACACACACTCACACAACATACTTCTATACACATTTGTTACTTTCCAGTGTTTGAATGTTTACTTCTGAGTGATCAAATTATGGATGGTTTTAATTTTCTTCGTCTTTCTCTAATTTCCAGAGTATATACAATTATTTTTGTAATCAGGGGTAAAAAAAAACAATTTGAGCTCCTAAGGATATTTCTAAATACAAATTTAAAAACTGCTGTGAATAATGACACCCTACCTAAAATAAATACATAACCTTTGAAGTTTACAAGTATTTGAATGTGTTTGGGTTATGTTTGTTTAGAAAAAGTCACATTAATTTAAGGTAGAATTGTACACACTGTTAATACATATTTATAAATATACCACCTACTTTTCCTGTTAAAAATGAAATACATCAGAGGCAGGGACAATGCTCACTGACGTCCTTTAACATCACTTTTTTTTTAAGATTTTATTTATTTGACACAGAGAGAGCGAGCGAGCAAGAGAGAACAAGCACAAGCAGGGGCGCGGCAGGCAGAGGGAAAAGCAGGCTCCCCGCTGAGCAAGGAGCCAGATATGAGGCTCCATCCCAGGACCCTGGGATCATGACCTGAGCCGAAGGTAGCAGCCTAACCGACTGAACCACCCAGGCACCCCTAAAATCACTTCTGTTGAGCCATGGTCTGAGTGTTGTAGAGCCCTGGATCCAGTAGGTGCCTAACTACTGTGGTCAGGAGTCCTAGTTTTTGAGGGTAGCTTGGCCAGTGCAAACTCTGTATCACAGTCTCAAAGGCAAGAGCTTACATGTTTTGGGCCCACTGTGAAATAAGCTTAAAATCTCCTTCATCTCTAAAATTCAATGAATCCTTTTGCTTACTGCTTTGATAATAAATAATTACTAGATAGATTGTTGTTCCATTAGTAATGCTACCCACAGCAAACAAAATTTACCAGAGGCAACAAGAAAGGGATCCGATGGATTATCTCTTAAATCATACTGGAATTTCCCCTAGATTAGTTTGGCAGTAGGTGTAGGATCTCAGAAACGATGAGGTTTAATCATGTCATCTCTAAAAGCTAAGTGACTGCATCTTTCCTTCTTCCAAAGACAAAGGTTGTTCTTCTTTCTAGAGTAAAAGTCTCTTCAGAGTCTCCTCCTTGAATGTAGTCCTAATCATACTCTATATGGCTTAACAAATCTGGAAAGCATAGCACTGCCAAAAATAGTAATGTGGCAGTGAGTCTTCAGTAATTACAACTTGCTTTTTACTTTTCTTCTTTGAATTTTCTGTATTCAGTTCTATATTATTCAGAGTAAGGGTAGATGCTATTATAAACAAATCACAAACTTTAAATGGATGTACATCCTAAGAGGGTTTATTTATTTATTTATTTATTTATTTATTTATTTTCTCATTCTTACCATAATTTGATAGGTAGTTTCTTCATCATGGCTCAGGATCTAGGCTCCTTCTATCTCTGGCTGTGTTGAACTCTGACAGCTTAAAGTTCTCAATTTCCAGCTGACAGGGAGAAAGAGCCCATGGAGAAGTCTGACTCACTTCTTAAAAGCAGGGGCAGAGAGTGAAACACATAGCACTCCCCAAACTGATTGGTAGGAATTGATCACATGGCCTCCTGGGTACTAGGGGTGCTGGGAAATGTAGTTCCTGCTTGTACAGCTGCTTCCCAGTGACCACGCCACACTACGAAAGGGGAAGCATGAATTCTGGTATAGGACTTCACATCACTGCCCCATTTTCCTGGCCACTATAAAAATTATTTTTAAATAAGTGAATATATAAAATCAACCAAGATATAATAATTATCCATATATGCATTGATTTTCTCATTCAGTGAATATTTATTTGACTGGTCTACCATGTGTATGACCTTGTGTATTCTAGCATTAGGGTTATACTGGTTAAAAAAAGACAGTCCTGGTATTTCTCCTCCCAAGAGTTCACAGCCTAGTTATAACTATAAATAATAAATAAATAGCCAGGCAAATAATCACATCTTAAGGAAGCAAACAGGGTCTTCTGATACTGACTAACTGGTGACTGGTCAGAGGCCTGCTTTGATCAAATAATCAGAGAAAGCTCCTTAGAAGACAGACATTTGATTCTAGACATGAGGCATAAGAAACAACTAACTATGCAATGAGCACAGAGACGGACAGCACATACAAAGACTGTTTGGTAGAAAAGAATTCAGAAGGCTTTAACTGTATAATTTTCCTAAAGATTAGTTCTATATTTTTAAAATAATTAGAATCATCACCCTGCATATTATATATAAACTACAGTGATATAGGAAACATTTACAATGGAAAAATCTGGCGGGCAGTACCTTGATTGGATGCTCAAACCTCACATCATCTGGAATGGACTAAATTCACAGTCTTTGTCCATCCCAGGAGGGACCAAGGGCACACCACCAACTCTAGTGTTCCTGCAAGAATAAAAATGAGAAGTTTTAACCTGAAGCTAATCAGGAGAAAGCAATCAGACAAATCTAAACTGAGAGATACTGTGCAACACTGTGGACCAAGACTCTTCACAGTGAGACTAAAAAGACATGACAACTAAATGCAATGCATGATCCCAGATCGTATCATGGATAAACAATAGCTCTGAAGGACTTACCCTGAGACTGTTGTGGAAGTTTGACTATGACTGTACATTAGATAATAGTAGTGTATAGACGTTAAATTTCCCGAGTGTGGTGCCAGTATTATGGTTTGCAGGGTGCCCTTGTGTGAAGAAATACACGGTGAGGGTTCAGAGTAAAATGTAACTTTAGGTGAGGGGGACATGGATGTTCTTTGTATTATTCTTGCAAGTTTTAGTTTGATTTTTTTTTCAAAATAAAAAGTTAGGGGAAATAATTAGATCCACACACTTAAGAAGTTACTTAAGGTGCAGTGTGGGGAAGAAACTGGGGTGGAGGGGCAAGCGGGAACTGCAAAAGAAGGGGAGCGGGGTGCAGGGGCTGAAGAGTGGGGAAGAATAGGGCAGCTGTCCAGGAGAGAAATGCTATTGGCTTTCCCTTGGCTATTTCAGTGGACATTAAGAGTAAAGTTGGAGGTGGAATAGATGGATTCAAAAATATACTGGAAGGAGAATCAACATTTTCATAGATGGAATGTAAGGAAATGAAGGTTAAAAAATGCTGCTGCTGCTTCTGTAGTTCACAAAGTGCCCGCTGGGGGCGCATCTCATATTTCACTGAGATATTGAACAGCTGAAGCCAAGATGGAAGCACCATTCACAGACGCAAGATTTACAATGTCCAGAGGATACAGATACAACAACTGTGTCAGAAGAAGCACCCCAGTGCTTATTACTGAGATCTGATTTTCCTCTAGGTTCTCATGACAGGGGTAACTGCGCTATGAAAATCCTCCCTCCTTACATTCCTGCACATGCAGTGACCACATGACAAACAACTTCAGTGACTCAAGTGGGTTTTGCCAGAAGACATATCATAAATGGGCATCTTCAAAATTCCTGTGGAAAGAAACCCACTAGGCCTGAAACTCTAAGCTTAATGCAATTTGGAGAGAATAAGCAGTTTTGTTCAGTTCAGGCCAACATGTTACTTGGTGTTTTATGCAAGAGCTGTTATTGCAGTCACATTGAAGAGAGGATTCAACGTGAATGGTAAATTATAAGAAATGCCCACACTTCCTATTTCCTATATCTATTTTAGTTGGTGGCAGTTACGATTTACTACGCAACACTCAAAATACAAATGGTGCTATGTTAAAGGATATGTAAGTGACAGATTTGCAACCTCAAAGCGTGACTTCAAAATATTGGTGCCGGAAAGATTTCCAGTTCCGGAAGGCAGTTGCGACACACCAGGCAGAGCCCCCGCAGGTGAGGGCGACAGCGTGACAGAAGAGCTACGGGCCCACTGGATGTTGAAGTGAAGCTGTGCAGAGCGGGTGGGAGGTGCCGCAGCAGGCAGATGGAGGAGGCCTTCGGTGCCAATCGCACGATGAGATGGCACAGACAGTGAGGAAACACTGCTAAGCAGGGAAACTGAGAGCATAAGGACGGGAGGAGAAAATTGAGAAGGAGAGCCAAGAACTTCAGGAAAATGAAGAAGCAGGGTTATGTGAGGAGAATGTGCGGGCATTCTCCGTTTGCCCCTCAAGCTCTGCTCTAGGGTCGTCTGCCCTCATCCTCGGCCAGGAGCCTGGATCCTGAGGACTGTGCTATCAAGGGGCCGCTGTGGCCTCTGCAGCTGGTTGGTTTCATCTGATGGGAGCCACTTTGAGGAAATCAGAGGCAAGCGTAGGGAGAAGTGTTTTTCTTCTCTAGCTCCTGCCTGCTGGGCCTTAGGACTTTCTCAACCCTTGCTGACCGCCATGACCCTCACCCACCCACTGCGCTTGCCCTCCAGGCCTGTGGTATGTCATGGCTTCTCACTTGAGCTAACCCAGAGGTAGGTCATCGTCCCTTATTTGTTTCCCTCAACTTGTGCTCACACCTTCTAAATATTCACTCACTAAATTCTCGGGAAAACGCTTGGGATCCTGACCCACACAGGGAGTTGCAAGATCCCTACTTAACTTCAAGGAGATTGATTAAGGGCCTAATGGGAATCACACTGCTGAATTCACCTAGTTAATGGTCTGACTCTGAAGCAGGAGATGTACATGGTGTCTCCATATTCCTAAAACAGGAAGATGATGGCTTCCTCATCTTTCTGCACTGGCATTGTTCTTCAGTCCTTAGGACACTCTTACTCTTTCTAACCAATGTCTCTGGGGTTCATGCCTCGAACCTAATCCCTGCCCATCCCGGTCTTTGCATTCAGATGGTCAAGAATCTTGAGCTCTAGTCTGTTCAGAGCAATGAGGAAATCAGCTCAAGAGAACTTCATGTCAGTACAGTCATCTTTATCTGTGTGAGCACCACAACCTAGGAGGTACACATATTTCAGAATTCAACCTCAGAGCTTCCTAACTAATACACCTATTCAGGTTCCTCCTTGACTCATCTGCTCTGGTTTTACATTAATAGTAGAGAGGAAAATTGTTGAGAGAAAGGTACACATTTAAAATATCCAGGAGGATGCAGTATGTGTTATAGGTATCATGAGTACAAGAATGCAAACTGATTTATTCACAAAAGAAAAGAGATGTTGTGCTTTATTCTAGATCACCTGAATCAGCTTCACTGTATTCTAGTCTCTAAGATTACAATAATTAAAAG
Organism: Nasua narica; assembly: GCA_028533885.1. Taxonomy (NCBI): domain Eukaryota; kingdom Metazoa; phylum Chordata; class Mammalia; order Carnivora; family Procyonidae; genus Nasua; species Nasua narica. Next base: position 17,546,900 of record CM052813.1, read on the forward strand.
GTTTTGAAAAGTCATTTATTTGTGAAATGGTCATGTAAAATTAAACAGGCAGAACACAAACACAGAGATATCTCCTTCCCTCTCTGCCCTCCTTCACCTCCACCCATACAAGCTTTCTGCTTGTCTATGGAGTGCTTATGATTGTCGCCTTTAGAAGGACACTAATGCACAGAGAACATCAGTGGAGTACAGAGAATGGGAAGAATCTCAGCTACAATACCTAAAATTAGAAGTTGCTTTTGAAAATCTGTCCCAGAAATAAAAGTAATCAGAGAACTGTACTTGATTGAATTCAAGTGACACTGTTTTAAGCACAAACGGCAGAAGTGAGGGACGTCGGTACCTCTTAGACACAATAGCAATGGCCCAGAATGGTGTGTTATTAAAACTACTCAAAATTCCTTTTAAAGGAAAGAAGTGCTTTTCTTTTCTACCCCTTGTACTAGGAGCGATCTTTCTCCATCTGATATAAATTATGGTTCGAGTTTCACGAAACCAGGCTCAGGAAAGATATCTTTTAGTCTGCCTGTACTGAGATGACAAGTTTGCATCAACTAGGATGAGAATTGTCGTTATAGAAGATTAGAGTTGCATTGCACAAAGGGAAGTTGGGAAGAAGTAAATGGGAAAGCAGAGCTATAGAATAACAAAAGGCTAATTGATGTCACTTATATAATATGGAAATATTGTCGACATAATAATAACAAGAACACAAAGAAACAAATCCATGACAAGGAAAGGAAACTTAAAGGTTAGGAAGAAAAGGTGTGTTACATGAATGATATTATAGAAAAGGCAAGGTTTAAGAATACCAACCCCAAGGGGTGCCCTGGGTGGCTCAGTCGGTTAAGCATCTGCCTTCAACTCGGTTATGGTTCTAGGGTCCTAGGATGGAGACCCACATCGGGCTCCCTGGTCAGTGGGAGTCTGCTTCTCCCTCTCCTTCTGCCCTTTCTGCTCACTTGCTCACTGGCTCTCTCTCTCTCAAATAAATAAGTAAATAATCTTAAAAAAAAAAAAAAAAGAATGCCACCTCTAAAAGCTAAGACTAAATTTTAACCTTCACCCAGGTCAAGGGTAGCTTCTCTGTTACCATGCAAAGTTCTCTTCACAGTCTTCCACTTGAGTGTTTCTGTGCCTAATTATATTCTGAACAGTAAGCTTTCAAGATTAAAAAAAAAATTGACGTGATGTACAGAAAATTAAATAATTTCTGAGACAAATATATCAACAACCGGAGGCCAAGACAGCTTCCATTAGAAAAAAGAAATTCCCTCATAATAAAGAAGATATTACAGAATCTTGTTATAGTTGCTTTTAGAGATTACAGCTGCACTCCATAGAGCAAAATCTGGAAATCATAACGTTGGAACACAGTAAACTCAAAACTTTCAGGCAAAAATGTGGACCAACCTATGGTGGACAAAATATAGTCTAATACAACTGGTCCACTCTACTGGGGGGAAAATAAGATGAGGATAATCAGATAAACAGGCTTCTAGAATTATTTTTATAGAGGAAAGAATTCATCCTGAAGAAAAAAAATGCATAAAATACTAAGAAATTCCTCACCTTACCAATAATAAGGAAGGTCTAATTCACAAAAATAATCACATTCTACTACCTTTGAAAGACAATTTGGTTAAAATGTCTACATGAGTTGACTGTAGGAACACCATGGGCCTGTTTTATCTGGGCTTTCCAAGAAGGCTTTTGATACCATGCTATACACAGGGGTAATCTGTCTAATAATTATGAACCCCAAGAGACAAGTGTGGGCCTTGGTGGGGTCAGTACTACTCTGTAAGCTGCTTCAGTTGTGAGGGCCAGTAAAGTGTCCCAGAGCAATCCATTTGGGGTTCTCTCAACATATCAATGAGGTAGGCAAAAGAAGAAAAAGAACAGGCAATAAGGTCGTGCCGTTTTGCAGATGATGAACAATGGAAAGACCATGGTAAGGAGGGAAAGTCACATCATTTCTCTTAGTAGGAAGAACTCCATCTTGGGCAGCATTTTTCAGTCATGTTGCATGATGCTTGAGACTCTTCAATTCCTTCTGACAGATTTGCTTTTTTTTTCTTCTTTCATAATACATCAGGTTTGTATAATGCTTTTCTTCCTAAGAGCACAAAGTACTTTCCATGGATTTTACTTCGTTTATCCTCCTCAAAACCTATGAAGAGTTTTTAAAGGCTAGGTAAAGTTGTCTATTTTACATCAAGAAAGAGAGGCTCACAAAGGCTGACTGGTAGACCCGTGGCCTCAGGGAATGTGCTGTACCTAGTTAACTACTTCCCCTCATCAGTGGGTATAATGGCCGTGAAGGGGGTTAGAGATCCAATTTTTAGATATTCTAGCAGACTGATGGTATTCAGCACTTCTCCTGCTTCCTTGCTAGGAATGGGCAAACTATGGCCCATGGGTCAAATCTGGACTGCTGCTTTTTTTTCTCGTATGGCCCATGAGTTTAAATTTTTTTTGAATTTTTTAATGTTTGGAAAAAATCGAAAGAAGCATAATATTTCATGACACGTGAGAACCATATGAAATTCAGATTTCAGTGTGCCATAAATAAGTTTGACTGGAACACAGTACTGCCCATCCATTAATTTCTTGTCTCTGGTGCTACAAAGCATATGGGAGTAGTTGTGACAGAGATCAGGTGGCCCACAAAAGCAGACATGTTTAGTATCTGGTCCTTTAGAGGAATTATTTCCCAACCCAGTGGACTTCCTTCATTACTTGTTCCTTCCTTCCTTCTTTCTTTTAGCAATTGAAGCTTTCCTTCAACAAATTTTGACTGGGGAGCTGGAATCTCACCTTTCAGACCCTCCGGCCACACACTGCTCACCACAGTGGAGCCAGAAACTCAGGTTCAAAATGGTGATGCCAAGGAGTCAGAGCTTGAATCTCCCTCTCTCTTAAGCCAAACTAAATAAATGAGTGGGGTTGAGTAGAAGCAGGCACCATCTCCCTACTGAGTGAAAGAGGGTTACTTCTCCAGATGCCTCCTTCCCTGTTTGATTGTGAGCCCTCATGACATAAGCATGTTCTAGTCATCTTTCTACCCTCAGCTCCTGGCTCTTAATAGGAATAAATAAATATTAGCCTAATAAATGTTGGGGGATTGAAAGAATGAATGACTTATAGCCTCAGTCCAATCAATATCTAGGACAAAAACATAGAAGACCCATACTTTCTGCCTCTTGTCCCATTTCCTATTATGAAACGGCATCTTTGTCCTCCTGCAAAGATCCCTGAACTCACAGAGATTAATGGAAAAGAGTAAACACACAGCACTTTTTCCCTGAAAACAAAAAACAAAAAAATGACAAGCAGGTAAAGATTTTTTTTCCCCCAGTGGCAGGAATGATACGCACACTCCAAAGAGAAGTTGGCAATATTTAGAAGCATTAGTAAATGAGTTCTCATTAATCAACACTGGATAGCTCCACAATGACTGAGAAAAGACAGAAAAAAAATTAAAAATAAGCCAAGAATTATTCAGTTCCAGAGGAAAATTGGGGCCAGTTTCAAAACTACCCAGGAATCATGTGCTTGTATAAATCAAGTTAGTGTTTTTCAGTTAGTGTGTTTTCAGGTATAGTTGCTTATCCAGCAATAGTTAAACAAAAAAAGGCATGTTTTTGTCTACTGAATGTTACCAGGTTCTGTATTAAAACAACAACAACAAAGCTCTTGTATTGGTCTCCGTAATTCAGAAGGAAGCGTTAGGCTACATCAACATAAACCTTGCTCCTATATCCACCTGTCTGCTAATGACCTTTTTCAAATTTAATATTAACCAAACATGGAAGGCAGACATGAAGATGGAGGTGAGGGGCGGTCCTCTGCTCAGTTTAGCTGTATTTTGCGTGGATTAGTGGATCCGTGAGATATAAAATGAACAAGAATTGATCCAATCCTTTATGATGATGGCTTTGCTGCTGCAGCAAAGAAGATGAATGGTGACTTCAGACTATGATTAACCCCAGATGAACTGTTTCTGTCAGTGCCCAGGCACGCAAAGAAAGCCCGCTCAGATGAAAGTGTGAGGAGGCAATTTACAGAGTGTGAAGGCTTTCTTTACAGAGTGGCATTAAGGGGACCTCCGGGGGACACTGAGGTGCCCAGAGACTAGCAACAAGAGAAGCTGTTACCATCCCAAGGCTTGAAGAGGCAGGCAATGGAATAGTCCTAGAGGATTCTAGTGAGAGCGGGAGCCACAGAGAAAAACCAACTCACAGGAACTATAGTTGAGGGAAGGAGCACTGCCGGAACCACAGCATCAAGCCGGGGAAAGTAGTGGGGGTAAAAAAGCCCTATCTGCTCCCTTCTTCTGCCCTTGTATTTCCTGCCAGGGCTTCCCACTGACTGATTCCAACTAAAAGGCAGAGGTCAAGAGAATCTTGACAGATGCAGTTGGTAGAGGTCATAAAGGTCTTCCCTGTCTCCCCAGCCCAGGCAAATGTCAATGCAGAGAAGATGGAAAATGAGTGGAGAGGGTGGGCTGATGGGAAATCTCCAGCAGGAAAGCCACAATATGAACCATGTGTCCTTGTCCTTCCTGCCTCCCATATCCACCAGCCATATACTTCTAGCTCCCTTCTGCTTCTATCCTTCCCTGCCATAAGAACGCAAATTAATAAGCAGTTGGATTTGCTAAGCCACAGGAGGGTGATTGGCTAGTCATAGAAACCTACTTGCTTGAAATGTTGAAAACATCTCTTTTTAATTTTCTACCTTCTCCCAGGGTGCCTCAAGGAAGTCTCTTGGGCAATAGTAACAATATTTTAAATCTTTTATAATTTCACTGGCATTTAGAAATATTAAATAATTGAATTTCCTCTAATACATAGACCTCTATTCTATTCTAGATTCCCTCCCTGGTATGTCCTTTGTTACAGCTAAGCCCATAGGCTGATGGGTCCAGTTCATTAGTAAGTCTCAGAGTTCTAGGTTATGAGCACCGTGCAGGTAAGAAAGTATAGGGCTGGACTTGCCAGCAGAGCCCATGGGTTTGGGTCCTTGATCCTTCACTTTTCGTACCTGATTGATCTTGAGCTCGTGCAAGGCATTTACCCTCCCTAAGCTTTGGATTCATCATTTGTAAAGTGATGGAGTTGAGCTGCATGAATTCTAACGGTACCTCTTAGCTCTGAGTTCTGTGACTAGGCTTCTACTTAGACTCAGGCAACCGAAAGTGTTGCACTACAGAAAGAATACATTACAGACTTGATAGTGCCTGGTGTGGGACACGGAGGGAGAGATCCAATACTGAGAATCAATACGCACGGACATAGAACAGGAGATGGAAAGTGCAGAGAGCAGTCAATCAAGAGCTAATGCATGGCAGACTTCTTGGTCAAGGCCAAAGACTAAAGGAAAAATGAGGAATTAGAGGGAGAGCTAAGGGGTGGTATCAAAATAAGGCCCCCTTTTGAAATAACTGCTCATGGAAGCAAGAGCTAATTTACAAATCATGGCAACTCTTAGTTTTTTTTGTTTGGAATGTTTACAGGTTTATCTGTTACTGTTAGCTGTTAACTAGAACTTGGCATATTGCTCCCTAGGCCCTGAGTATAGTTACGATACTCAGTAACTAAGTAAAACAAGTTTGGTCCATCAGGAGGCCCAGCCATGGCCAAGAATTCTGAACCATGTTGTGTAAACGTAGTTGTATGGTTAGTTTGGATCTGGTTTCTCCTGCATCCCCATGTAGTAACTATGGGCACTAGTAATAGGGATTATGTAGTAGGGAATGCCTATCGAATTTACAATAAACTACGTCTGTGTGGTGATCAAAAATGATACTCTCTACTGTTGATGCTATTGTGTATTGCATACATATCAATCACTGGACAATATACCATAAGGGATTTATTACCCTGATTATCCAAATAATTTCTTCTGTCTCCTTTTGTGAATGAGTACCACACAAATTTTTAAATTCCATAATCAGGAACCTCTCCAACCACTTAAGATAGAATAAAAATTAGGAAGGATATCATTTGTTCATACCATCTGCTGACAGTCTGCCTCTATGCATATAACTAAAAACATTTTCCTCTCTCGATCAAGTGGCACAACTCAGGTGAACACCCTGGGACCCAGGCCGGTGACCGAGTTCTCGAGCCTGAAGTGTAGGGAGCCATGGGCAGCTGAGAGGGAAATGGGTTAACAGCAGGCATGGATGATAACCTTTGACAGTCTCTTCTCCTGGCCGCTGTTCCCTTACAAAACCCCTGCACTAGGAACAAGATTGCTATATACTCTGATTCTTCACCCACATTGCAAATGAAGACACTACTCAGGTCTTTGAAAGGGGAAAACATAAGTTGATAGTATTTTTGTGGCTGATCGGAAAACCCGAGAGAGAACCATACCCAGATCACAGAAATCACTACTGGAGAATGCAGTTTAACCCGGGGCACTTGGCCTTCTGCAGGCCATCCCCCACAAGTCCGACCTTGAGTGGTTATCAGTGCGGGTACAACGATGCCAACTCTCTTCGGAGCCTTCCCCACGCTTCACGAAGAGCCCTTCAAACTCCTGTGAAGACGACTACGTAAACACTGCTTAATTCCAGCCCTTCCTCCTCAGTGGTGATTTTTCCTCCCTTTGAGTTGGTTCATTGAGAAACCAGGTCAGAAACAGCACACAAACCTCATAATACTCTTTGTTATAAGATGTACATGATATTGTTTTATTTAGTTCTGAATTCTTTGCCCAGGGCTGAAAGTAGCTCCTTGATAATTTACTTTTCCAGGTGACTCAGATTCATTATAACACCGGCATGGCCTTAAACCTGAGCTGGTTCTGATTTGAACTTAGAATTGTGGCTTTCAATTCATGACCTCGGGAGCAGACATTACTTACAAAAGCCCACAATGAGGTTTTATTTTGTTTTGTTTTGTTTCAGAGGCTAAGCATCAGCTTTTACCTACCAGATTTTCAAACTTTTCTAGAAATCCCAGGTAATAAAACCCTCTCTGTAGCTGAGGGAGCTCAGGGAAGTTTTGTTTTTAGAAAACTGGAATAAAATCTCTTTTTTCTCCCTTTTGGGAGCGTAAGGGGAAGTCTTCTGATAGTGACTATCTTGAGCAATCAGCTGTGTAGCTATATTCAAAGTATTAGGAAGCTGATAATGAAAGCAGCCTTATTCATTTATATTTATATTTTATACCTATTTCTCTGGAGCTTTTGTTCTGAATTTATGGAAGGCCTTAACATATTTTAGCTAATCTTAATACTATCTGTATGAAATATGTGGATAAAGATTAAGATGAGGGGGAAGGAAGGGACGGAGGGAGAGAGAAGGAGAAAGAGAGAGAGAGAGGGGGGAGATGAGAGATTTCCCATCAGTCTAAACCCTTCCTGAATTTTTTCCATGTAAGTCTTTATCTCTTCCTTCTCCTACCTCTCACTCTAATATTGTAGTCCTTCAAAACTCTTTTCTCTTCCCTGGCCCTGCCCAAAGGCCCTTTCCTTCCTAAATTCTTTCTCAGTCCTGTCCTCTGACTTAGGAAATGATTCCTTCTCTTCCTAAAACCCCACAGAACTTGATTTTTACCTTTGTAATGCAACCTACTGTATTCCATTTTGTACAGCACCTTACCGTGTCTTGTTTTGTCTAAACCACAGGCTCTAAGTTCCATGGGGGCCAATTCTGTATTACCCACAGCCCACTTAGCAAAGGGTCTGGTCCACAGTAGAAGATGAATGTCTGTTTGTTGAATGAATCAAAGGAAATTTTGATACCCCAATCTGTGTTTCCCTGCAGGGAAATCTACCAGTTGAACCTTTTCCTGATCTTCTCTTCCCTTATCCAATCAGTTCACAATTTCCAGTCTTCTTTTCTAATATTTCTTGAATCTGCTGTCCTTCCTCTGCCACGGCCCTCATTTAAACTCTCAGTTTGGTTCCCCTGGGATAGCTTTCTGCTTCTGGTCTCTTTTTTACCCGTCACCCGCCCTCTACCCCGTCCTTCAATCCACTGCTTCAGCTCCTCTTCCTGTACAGTGTTCTGTATAAAATTAAAAGAACAGTGAGCAAATACATACAAAGTCAATATCCTCTGTTCTTCATTCCCCACCGTATTACAAACTCTTCCAACATATGGCAACATCATTTCCAGTGGTAGCTGACATAAAAACCTAGACACTAGCCCATTTGGACTTTTCAGTGGTTCTGGAAGATTCCTAGTCCCATCTACCCATACCCTTTTGCTCATGCTGTTCAGTCTACCTAGAATGGCCGCACCTCCAGACTGCCACTTGCAACTATTGTCATTTTACTGGTCTCTTTAGTCTTAGCTTAAAGATACAATCTTCCATTAAACCTTTTCTTCCTTTTCTCTCCACCCCTAAATGACATGAATTCTCCTTTGCCTGGGATTTCTTTGTCTCTCGATCATTTGAATTATCTTCTAATCAGGAATCGTGTTGGATTCATCTTGGTAAAGCCCACAGTACCTGGCAGAATGCCTTGCCCATGTTAAGTTTTAATAAATATTTGTTTGAAGTCTTTAAGTCTCTTAAATTTCACTGCTACTTATCCAAAGGGCAAAAGACTCTATCTTGCATTTCTCTGATTCTCAGTATCACCGTCTAATTCCACTTTATTTCTCACTCTCAAAATTCAAACATCACTTTACAATTCCCCAAAGAAAAAAACTATTTCCATTTTTTTGGTTGTTGTTCCTTTGCTCTCTTGTCTTTAGCTCCTTTCTCTGCCATTTTAAATTTTTCTTTGGTTTCTCTTCTGCTCTTCCCTTCTGTTTTATCCACAGCTCTGAGCAAACCAGCGCATCACTCTAGAACGCTGGGCGTCAGTTCCAATGATCTCAAAGATTCCTTTCAGTTGTGTTAGTCAGTAGTTCAACAAGTTACATAACCTGGGAATCTAAGCTATTACAAACCTAACACTTGTGTTTCCCATTAGTCTTTCTTATTTTCAGCTCCACTGTAGTAACAAAGTGGTGGAGAGGTTTTGGGGACCCTGGGAAGGGAGAGTGCAAGAATTCACTAGCCAGTGTCACCTTCAACCTGGGAAGGGATTCAAGCCAAGTGTGGAGATCAGGATGTGTTTCTAGTTGCACAGCAAAGCTGCAGACTGGAAAGCTCATTGTTTGGTTACTGAACGGAAGGCATGCTGCCCTGCCTTCTTATTCCTAGCATGCCTTTGGGGGATATTCCATATTTTTATCCAATTGTGCAACAATAATATTGCCAGTTCCCTAGGTACCTTAAAGGAATATGTACCAGTGTAATATCCCAGGAATGATTAAATGAAACTTAATTTTGAGAGGACTCTATTGCAAAATTTAACTTTTGTCTAGCCTTCAGTTCTGGAATATGACAGAGGAATAGGGAAGATGTGTGTAAGGTGCAGAAAACCCAATGCTGATTCTCAAGGAGATCTTTCGAAGCACTTTCCAACTATAATTAGAAGTGAATAAGGAAATGAGAGGAGCACCAGGGATTTTAGTCACATTCCTCCACAGAAAATATGTGGCAGCAACTCGGGTAAAAAAAAAAAATGGAAATAAAAACAACAAAATAAAAAATGAAAATGCATATGTGGAATATTTACCAAATGATGAACATACATGGTTGAAGAAATAGCAGAAGATGACTCTGTTGCTATCAATCATTATTATGTGTCATATAATTACAAATATTATTAAGTTATATGATAAAATACATATTTATATGATATTATATTAGTCAAATTAATCTGCTCTCAGGAATCTGCTATGAGTCATGAGTAGTTGCATTGGTAAATAAATCTCTTAGCAGTATGTGGGTAACAAGCAATATCTCCTCTCCTCGTGTCTCTGTCCCATTATTAATCCGTGGGATATGCAATTAGTGTACATGAGAGAGACACAGCTAGGAGACTAGAAACCAGGTTTTCTTTGATATACGGTCCTGTGCCCAGTGTTTCAGTTGCTCTGCAAAAGGAACTTTATTTCTTGCTTCCATTAAGCATACCATAATGTATTTGTTTCATAAATATTCTCACTATCCTGACAAAGAAAATAGGGGACACATTTTTATTTCTCCTACTCGGACAGACGGGCTAATGGAGGCACTGTGGATTAGATGTGGAGAGTAGTCTGTGATAGCACACCAACTGGGCTTGGAGTCTTCCATTCGCACTGACTAGCTGCGAGACACTGAACAAGTCTAAATTTCTTCACTTGGGACTGAAGTAGATACTTAGCATCTGTGTGAAAAGGTTGTTGTGAGGAACTAATAAGAATGTATACACACACACTGCACATATATACTTTAAGTATTCCCTAAATGTGGCAACTATTTTATTATTATGAAGCTTTGGCTTCATGTGATGCATGAATGCATGTGATGCATGTGATTGGCTTTTCAGTGATGCAACTACACTGTCCAGTATATCCTTCTAGATGCCTGGAGCCAACTACTGGGCTCCAGCACCTTCTAGCCTCAGAAAACTGAAGCACAATCTAGCCTCAGCCTTTCGTGATCTGCAGGTGTGCCTGGGTTGTGGTCAAGATGTTGTAAAGAAAACCTATGGGGCACTCTTGTTCTTTTCGTTATATTTAAATACGAAGCATTTAGCTATCAGGCCACTTTCTTACCTTTTGTTTTGAAGGAAAAAAAAAATCAAAACACTTAGCCTGGCATGTAATGAGCGTTCAATAAATGTTATCATCGTGTCCTTTGATGGCCTGTGGTCTAAAATGCCCAAGCCTGAGCAAAGAGCAGACACAGAAATACGTAGGCTTTATTTATTTATTTTTTTAATTTATAACTACCATTGCCACAAGTACACGATTGCCGTATTTTTACCTTTTTTTCTGGAAATGATTTAAAATTTATAGAAGAATTGCTGGAATAGTACAAAGACGATTCCAGTATCCCCTTCACCCAGATTCATCCATTATTAACCTCTCACCTCTCTCACTCTTTGTTTCTCTCTTTCCCCTTACCACCCCCTCTCTCTTTACACACACACACACACACACACACACACACATCTCACAGTCCTTTATCCCCAAATGCTTTGGTGCATTTTTCTTAAAAACAAAGACATCCTAAGAACAATAATCAAATCCAATATCAATAGAATACTATTTCGCGTATGCTGACTGTATTAAAATTTCACCAGTTACCCCTAAATATATAACTGTAGTATTTATTTTCCCTGATTCAATATTCAGGCTAGGCTCATGTGTCATGTTTAGTGTTCTCTCTCCTTTCACCTGCTACGTAGGAGTTTAGCTTCTTGTCCCAGGAGCTGCGTGAGGTGGCAATGCAAAAATCAGTGAAGACAAGACTTTTTTCTAATAAGGAGCAAGATATCCTTTAGAAAATGCAATAGATTCTTTACAAGTGATATGAATTTTATTCAATTCTACCAAAAATGAAATAAAATAAAACAATAAAATAAAATCTGAGGGGTTTTAATCCTGCCTTTCTAGTAACTTCCACCAAGGCTATGTAACAGAATGTTATTTTTAAGCCAGGAAAAAGCCACAGGGCTGATCCTGCTTTAACTTGACCTGTTTTCTAGCATGACTTGAATATAAATTGAGTCCCTACTAAGGGCCAGCGTGGGATCTGGGCCTAGCCCCGAAATGGCTGAAATATCCGGACACAACTATGTGTTGTCTGATTACACTGATATGAGATGTCTGGAAATGGCAAATCTACAGAGACAAAAAGCAGATTAGAGGTTCCCTGAGGCTGTGGGGTGGGAATTGATACTGTTTTTAAAGGCTTGGGGGATCTTTTGGGGTGATAAAAATGTTCCAAAACTGGATTGTGATAGGGGGTGTGTATCTCTGTCCATTTACTAAAAATCACTGAATTACATAATATTAAAACATAAATTTCATGCTATCCAAATTATACCTCTAAAAGCTATTATTGTAAGGAAAGAATGGAGAGAGGGAAGGAGGGAGGAAGAGTGGGGGAACTCATAGAAAAATCCAGAGAGAGAAATCTTATCTATAGAGCAATTACGGCAAATTTCAAGGATTCAGGCCTCCCAGGTAAAGGTGGCAGAAGACATCAGTTTCCTGTGGCTGCTTTTCTACCTGCGGCCTTGAGTGATGAACAATGCTTACGAGTTACCTAAACCGTGTGGGTACCGAGTGAATGTTTTTTACTGGCAAGTGGAAGACAGATCCTATACTCTGTTTTCCTATGTAGATATCTTACCCATGATTGCTAGAGATATTTGGTGATCATGTCACCTGATACACAAATATTGAATCAGTATGTTGTACCCCTGAAACTAATGTCCTATATCAGTTATACCTCAGTTTTTACAAAATCCTGCATTCTCTCTTGCTTGAGCCCAGGCTCATGAAACCATGATACAAATTAAAGAGAAATGGTCTCCACAAATGTTTTGAAACTTCGGAAGAAAAAAAAAAAAGAGCTAATAGAAGTTGCTAAATCTGTCTTTCTGACAAGAGTCTGTATGAAATGGTTAGAAGAAATAGGTCTGTATTCCTACCAGCATAATGTCTTAATGGGAATATGCTGGAAAAAAAGAGGAGCATGCAAGCTACGTTGCAGGAAAACTGTAAATGTCGAGAGTTTTTATGAATCAATGACCTCAAAATTATTTTGTTGATTTTATTATTTTTTTTTAATAAAATTAGACAAGCTCTTCAAGCATCTCCTCTGTGGCCTGAATATCTACTTTCTGTAAAAAGCATGAAGGAAACTTCAGTGGAGCATCCAGGCTGTAACACTGGGGGAAATGATTGATTTCACTTGAACACCAACAACAACAAAAAATGTTTAAAAACAGTTTCACGGCTCAACTTTCTCCTTGCTTTTTATTTTCTTTTTCTCTTATAGTTGGAATGTATTTTATCGTCTGTCAGTTTTGCCCTATGATATGTCCTCTTAAATTGGATCTGTAAGCCCTTCATAAAGTTTAATAAATCTTCAGCATTTCACCCTAAGGAAATTATATTAAAAACCTTCAAATGTGAAGTTGGGCCCGCAGACACACAGCGCTGGGAATTTTATCACCATAATCAGCGTGTAATGAAAGCCTCTGTCCCTGTTCTTTTCCCGTCATAATCTGCCTGTCTTTATGAAAAAAAGGGGGGTTTGTCGGGGTTCATCTGCAAGCTTTAATTGGAAGATGTCTTCATTTCATTCCGGCCTACTGGGATAATAACTCAGCCCCGTGTTTAAACACAAGCCCTTGCTGCTGATATTTTTTCATTTAGTAAAGCATGTCTCTTTAAATGATTTAGCAAATCATCATGAATGCCAAGCCAGGGTGATTGGCAGCTCATTGCTGGTGCACCATTTGCATGACATTTGTTCTGCAGCTAAGAAAGCTGCCGCAGGTAAACAAGCAGGCCCTGTACTCACTCCCTTTGAGTCCCTTCCTGTTTATTTTCTCATAATCAAATGACATTTATGGAGAAGCAAATGCAGCTGCACATATATGAGGGAAATGCAATCAGGCTAAACATGATGACTTCATTCAGGTGATATTTTGATTAGGGAAAGGATATTTTTATGACATCGGGGGCTTTTTTATTAAGAAATCTGACAAATTCCCTTTTGTGTAACTAATACTTTATATTTTATCTATATTTTCATGTAAGGGCTAGACTTGAGTAATTGGTTGACGGCCCACTCACTTATGAGGGTTTCATTAAAACCTGGGAAAACATCAAGCAGGAAACACAAGACAACCTTCTTTGTCCCATTCAGAAGAAAATAGCCTTTTCTCCCTTCAAAGGAAAAAATAAAAAAGAAAGAAAGAAAACAAGACAATATGATATAAAGCTATTTTATAGCATCAGTGAATGCAGCTTTTCCTAAAGGAGATTTCGGGGAAGAACGTATTTTACGGTTAAACGTTTTATATGTATTTTCTGGCTCATCATCCTACCGGGGGATGTGGACAATAACAAACCAGGTGGTGGTTGTTGTTTTTTCTTTTCCTTTAAAAAAATTTCAATAGTACCATGAAATTTTCTTAGTTAATGTGGTGGCGGAGGGTAACAGTGAGCAAGCAGGCTACCCTCGCAGGCTTACTAGAAATGCCGGTGCGCATAGGACTTTCAGAAAGGGGGATGCCTTCATTCTGGAAAGCATTTCCCCTCCAATATGGGCAGATATCTTTCAAAACTTCCTCAGCTTCTCTTAGAGTTGGAGGCTGAGAACAGGAGCCGGAGGTCATTTCCACTCTTAGATAAGGATGCGTTTACACAAGCAGCTGCTAAATCCTGCCTCAACCAGGGACCACCCAGTTCTTTATGAGCTAAAACAATCTCTCTAAGAAAGTCGTGTCTTTTTTGTCACCACTTCTACATGAGAGAAGAGTAGAGAAATATGCTTATTTCAAAAATGAAAAAGTAATTCTAAGCAACCCAAATTTCACGTTATGATGATGATGAGTATTTTGTCCTTGTGATTTGGGGTTCCTATTCTGGACAGGCTTTCTTTCTCTGTGTCATCCACGAATCTTAAATGGCAAAGAATGATTCATCCAACCCACGAGCCCATTGTGACTGAAAAGAAAAATGCTACCCCAACAGAGTGCTTGGTGCTGGACACCCCAGCTATCCAGGGGCTGGCTGAAACCCTAAGACCCTAAGAAGTAAAAAGAGAAAAACTAGCAACAAGTCCGAGGAAGGACAGCTGTACTGAAAGAAAAAGTTTAACATGGCTGTAGTCCCTGTTGGTCTTCTTTGTTATACTTGAACACATGAAAAATACTCCTCTCAGCAATACCTTCCAACCCGAAGGTCAATGATCTTATGTAATAACAGCAACGACATTTATATGGTTCTTGATGACTTTTAGAATGTTATGGCATTAGAAATGATAATGTCTCGTATAAGCTCTGCGTTAAGAGGGTGCTGAGTGTTTGCTGGCTGAAGAAGCTTGAGCAGGAACCTCGTTCTTTTGCAAGATGAAAAAAAGAAATTACTTTACCATCGGCCAAGTGCTGTAGGCTTGGTGTGGGGCACTGTCTCAGGGAACTATTCCCGTTCTTGTATTGTGTTTGTGTGTGTGTGTGGTGGTAGTGGGGCGGGGGTGGGGGCTTGGTTTCCAGCCCTCTTCTTACTGAAGGCAACTTGTGATTGTAAATGCCTTTGTATTCTTTTGCTTGTTTATTTGTTCATTTTACTCTAACAATCTAGAAATCTAAATACCTTGCAAGAAATCTGATTCTGCTCAGGTGATGAAAATAATTTAATGATTATAAGATGTGGAGCGCGTTCAGTGAAGGATGGAAGAAGCCAAGTTGTCTGGAGGGATTTCTGAGCAATTCGTAGACAGTGCTATTAGAGGATAATTCTAACCCTGTTTGCCTAAGTCAAGGCCACACTCTATGGAGACTATAGACTCATGAGTCTCTGACCAAAGAGAGTAGTGTGAAAAGGAGGATTTGTGGCTGATCCTGACCCCCATTCTCGACCATGACTACATGGTTAGGATGCCACACTTAGCTCTGTCATAGCATTTGTCATACTATTAAATAACTGCCTATTTAGTGGTCTTTGTCCCATCTTAAACAGGGAGTAGCTTGAGGCCGGGGACTGCATCTTGTTCACCTGTATGTCACTTATCAATTTATTGCCCCTCAGCTCCAAATGCATCCTTCAGTATATGCTCTATGATAAACAATGGAATTCCTATAAGCATTTTTCCTTTAAACCCAGCATGATGTTAAACCTTCTTATTGGAAAGTACTAGAAAGACACTGCAGGAGGAAGGGGCTTCCTGTAATTTCTGATGGTGGGGAGGGGGGTGAGATGGGGATGAGGAGATCCATTATTATGCAGACAGAATGCAAACCACCCCACCCTTCACCTCTGCAGTCTGGGACTGGTGATAACCTGTCCACAGCCCTCTCTGCATAGACCCCAAAGGCCCCCAGGCAGCCCCAGAGGGAAGCTTTCATAGCCATGCCCAAGTTCTGATGTGCCCCTCAACTGCATTTTAGAGAGTTGCCTGTGGTAACTCAATAGCTCCAGACTAGCTCTTGCCTAGAGAAGGTGTCAGTATCTCTGCTATCCAGTGGCTGAACTAGACTTCCTCCAGTGACGTCACTAAGTTTGTTCTTCTTTGATTGCTCTCTCTGGGCCCTAGGGTACCATATAGAGTTTCCTTATATATTTCCTTATATATTCCTTATATATTACAGTTAATAATTCTTATATTGAACTTCCACCTGTAAAACCTGCTATGTGATTTCTGTCCCCTGATTGCTACAATCTGAAACGTTCATTGGAGAGTACATCGGCACCTTGGAAGCTCTCAGTAAATATTGATTAACTGTTCGATAAATGAATCAACGGGAGGATGAATGAATGGGAATATTAAGGAATTCCTAGCTAGCATTTCAGTGTCTCCTGATAAAACATCAGCTCCACTTTTGTCATCAAACCAGCAGGGAGTTTGGTGACCATAATTTGCCCATTGTGAGCCAAATACTATTAATTTCCAAGTCCCCAGAAATGAAATTCAAGTATCACCTGCCTCTCTCAAGTTTTACAGAAACACAGAACTACCAAACTCTTTCCATAAAGAGATTCATTATAAGCGTTTGGCTCACATGATGATGGAGACTAGAAAGGCCACACTCGGCAAGGTGGGCTGGTGGGCCGGAGATGCAGGAGAGCCGTGGCTGCAGAGGAAAGCTGAGGAGGGAGAATTCTCACTTGCTCCAGGGAGAGTGCGTTTTGTTCTTTTCAGGCCTTCAGCTCATTGAATGAGGTTCATGTACATTATGGAGATGAGTAAAGCCCATCTGCTTTACTCGAAATCCATCAATTTCAATGTTAGTCTCATCGTCAAACACCCTCACAGGAACACCCAGAAAAATGTTTGACTAAATATCTGGGCACACTGTGACCTAGTCAAGTTGACTCTTATCATTAACCATCACCCCCTCACTCCCACCCCAAATTCATCTTTGCTAGAAGGAAGGAGACTGAGAGAGATTGAGATTGAGAGAGAGAGAGAGAGAGACTGTGTGTGTAATTATCATTTGGGATTGCAGCTGAGCCTCGACCACATGAGTAACCCAGCTACAAGAAGGACTGAGCCAGGATCAGGGTACCTAATGTTCCACCCGGGAGATTCATGTTAGCTCTGTCTAAAGAGGTCTTTCTTGTTCCCCTTAGGAATTGATGATTTTCATCAGAACATGGTCTTCTTTCTTAATGCTGCTTCAAAACAGAGAAATTGGCATTCAGGAAAAGCCTATAACTTATTCCAGTAGAAGTGAAAATATTTTCAGATTCCTAAGATCCTGTAGCAGGGCAATAAATAATAGTTTAACATTCTCACCTTGAAGAGAAATTGGTACAAACACTGAGTCTCTAATAGAATTAACTTCCTTTTCTTCCACGTCAGAAGGTGGTAAGCATTGACGACTGTGGATAAGGTTTTGTTGTTCTCAACTGATTTTTTTTAGGCCGTATTCCAAGAATTTTAGACAGGATATCTTCTTTTCTTATCACTGCCAAGGTATTCAGTTATATTTAACATCCTAGATTGATCAAAATTCAACCTATAATGAACCATGAGGATTTCTTTTGTACAAAGTGTGTCTAGATCATTAAAAACTCAGAGTTGTATCAAAGAAAGGGGCCATTTGATCTTTTTATATTTCTTCATGCTGGAAGTGAAATTTTTCCTCATCAATATACTCGACGCTGGAAGTAAAATTTTTTTACTTCATCGAGTTCATTTTTTAATTTTCATATATTTTACATAAAAGACCGTTTGGTCTAATATCAAACTGAATTACATTTATTTTGTATATCCTTCTTACCGCTTCCTGTATTTATATTGTGTGCCTGGCTTTTGAAAGGCAAAAATCAAAATGGGGCAAAACTTGTGGCAGGATGAAAAATCAATTTCAAAGCTAAGCTCCTTTTAAATGTGTGAGCCTAGGTATAGCAACCAGAGAAGATGAAATTTTGGAAAGTATATGACACTTAGGAATTTAAAGACGAAAATTTTGGTGCTGCTCTGAAAGTGAAAACTTGACATTGGCTGATACATACACTTGCGAGCATAAAATCTGTGCCTGCACATGGACAATAAGCAGCACATTGCAACGAGCACACACACGCAGGCTTTCGGTCCACGTGCGTGAATAAAGATGGCGGAGGCAGGGAAGAGCTAACTGCATGTCCTGGTGCCCGTTCCCACCAATTTCTAAATACACAAATACTGGATTGTACTCTCCCATTATAGATGCATATTTTAATGCAAATAAGAATTTTGCTTCTTTCTCTATCTCTGTTCTTCTTGGAGCGAGGGAGAATTTTCTCCCATAAGTATCTCTAAATTCAGCCGCTTGAAAAAATTTTTCCTGAAGACTGACAATAAAGCAGTATAGAGCATAGAGTCAAAATCCCTGAACATCCCCCAAATGTCTTGCTCCCAGGATTCTAAGATTTTTTTTTTTCTGATAAAGGAAAAAACAAAATTTTCTTCCTGCCTCCCTAGAAAAAGAATTAAGGATCGCTTTTAGAGCCTTCTCACAATTGTTTTCTGGAAAGTAGATTTAAGGAGCTTATCCTCTAGTGACTTAATCCTATGAGATAATTGTAAAAGGGAGATCGTCATATCCGATAGGAGAGGAGTAGTTGCAGGTTTCCTGAAGAAGCATTCCGTCTTGTTGTTAACGCTTGCACTTCTTGTCCTGGTTTTCTTTGCAGTATGGGTAAATACTAGTTTGTACATTAAAAGGAGAAAATGTTATTATCTCTCCAGTTTTCATGTGAGGCAGTTGTGTCTGAAATAATGCAGATAGGACTGTGAAATGTGCATTTGTTTCCCATCTGGGGAATAATCAATATCAGGTCTGGGTAATAATCAATATCAGGTACTCCCTTGCTCCTCTAAAAGGCACAATTGAGTTTGCTAAGGAATTTAAGCTATTAAAATAAAAGTTAAAAGAAAACACGTAAAAAAAAAAAGTTAACTTCTGGCTTACATGATTACATTAAACAAGGGAATCATCAGCCAATCTGAGCCTTGGGAAAGTCATGCTATCATTTTCTGAGGACAGGGTGGGGGGCAAATGACCCTACGTGGAGGAAGTAGCGGAGGAGGGAACTTTTTCTCTATGCCTTTCCCCTTGAAAAAGACATGTCTCCTAAAAGGGGAAGAAGGAAGTAGGAAGCCAAACTGGCAACAGCAGGATGAAAGCTCGTCTGCCTGGCATGTTCAGTGTTGTTGTTCTTTACGCTTTTCTTTCTGTCCAGGGCAATCCTAAGCCAAGAATTTCATCTTGCCTTTTCTTTCAGTAGATCTGGCAGGAGTTTCCTGGCGTATAGGTGCTTCCTAAATGTGAGAACCAGGTATAAGTTGGATATTCATGATTTATCATTTTAGCTTTGACTGCATCCCCCGAAAAGAATCCAGGAAGATGTGATGGGGAAAATGGTATCAAACTATACCGGTGGTTTTCAAATCGTGCTCCTAATAACACAGGATATTCCATGGAAAGTCTGAAAGGCCTTTAAAAGGGGCAAGGGGCCAGCCACCTTTTCACCCTTGACCACATGCACATCAAATAGAAAAACTCCGGTGTTACTGGGTTTTGCATGTTTAGAATCCACATAAGATTTCCTTTAAGAAAAAGATTCTGCGGAAACACACACACACACAGACACACAGACACACCCGAAACTTAACATGAAAGCCCTCTAAACAACTTGTATTTCCCTTCAAACTCAAAAGGATTTTGATTGACTATTGATGGTCCAGAACCTATAGAAAACTCTTGCTAAGGTGTTAGGGAACACTGTTGTCTATTAGCACTATTTATTCCTTTACAGGGATTCCTTTTATTCCTTTGTGGGCCCCTCTCTGCTCAGGATATCAAGAGTGGGAAGAGGATTTGCGTGTTAATTCAGTCATTTTCCCACCAGATACTGTTCTCAAACTTTGGTTGGTTATCAGAATCACCTGGAAATTTGGGAAAAATGAACAGACCAGGGGTGCCTGAGTGGCTCAATTGGTTAAGCATCTGCCTTCAGCTCAGGTCATGACCACAGAGTCCTGGGATCCAGCCCCACATCAGGCTCCCTGCTCAGTGGAGAGCTTTCTTCTCCCTCTGCCTACTGCTTCCCCTGCTCATGCTCACTCTCTCCCTCACTCTCACTCTATTTCAAATCAATAAATAAAATTTAAAAAAAAAATGAACAGACCAGCCCACCTTCTTCAACCAGTCTGTTCCCCTGTGTTTTTTATTATCTCTCCAGGTGATGCTGAGATACTCTGAAGTTTGAGAACCACTGGTCTGGAAGAGCTGTGGTTTATCCTTTGTTTGTTACTGTTACAAAATGCATTTGCCACCCTTTGGTTGGGTCTGGTGAAAGAATATCACCACTTTAACACTTAGAAATGGGAAGAAATCTAGAGAACAATATGAGAAACCTTGAGACGTATTTGTAATATAGACACTTGATACAGCATGTCTTAAGCAAATATTAAATCAGAGCTCTCTAAGAAAGCAACATATTCTGGCTACATCATTGCCTTGTGCTTATTCATTGATTCATTTAATATACATTTAATGATGAAAGACAGAGAAATAAACCAATAATTACAGAGCCATAAGTGAGAAAAAGGAAATAGAGAATGAGTATGGGGGATAAACCATCTAAGCTTGCCTCCATATTTCAAGAACTCCTTCATAGCGGAGGAACATTTGCACTGAAGCTTAGTGTTCAGATTTACTTTGGAACTTGGCCAGAATTAGAAAATTTAAAGTATATGGCTATTCCTTAGCTATTTTAAACTATCCTAATATGGTTATCAGAAATAAAACCTAGCACTTCCCATTTTAATCATGGTTTGAATAAACCATTGGACTTCATCAAATGACCAAAACTCTTTGAAATATTAAATGGGAAGCACACAGATAGACATATTTCAAACTCAGTGTTGCTCTTCTACTTTCTATCTCAGAATTGGGCTATTCCCCGTGATTGTCTTTTTTGTTTGTTTGTTTTGTTTTGTTTTTTTAAATGCAGTGGGAAGCCAAGTCAAGTAGGTATTTGTTTTGGTGTAGAAACTGAGCTTCAAGCTTGTGTTCATAAGGGAATCTTCAACACTCACCTGTTGTTGGTAAAACAGATTTGCTTCAAAGTAGTCTAAGATCTGAGAGGTGCTTTGACAACCAGACACCTTTATTAGTTAATACAATGCCTCTGTCAGGGTGTGTGGATGGCTCATTTGGTTGAGCGTCTGACTTTTGATCTCAGCTTAGTCTCGATCTCAGGGTCATGAATTCAAGCCCCATGTTGGGCGTGGAGCCTACTTAAAAAAAAATATACAACAATATCAATACCACATAACCCCATCCCACTCTATCACTCAACCCCAGGCCCCACATCTCCGATATGTTCATAGGAAGTGCAGATCTGGACCAGAACTGGTCCAGCCTAAAAATGTATTTCAATTGAGTGGAAGAGTAGACAGAAAAATTTAAGGACAATACTAAACGTATTTTATGTGTCTCCTCTCCTCTGGTTTGAAGAGCTTTTCTTACAACACAGGAATTGCATTTGCAATATATAATGTAATGAAGCATGTCATAGAATAAAATTAATGCCTACATAAAAATTAAAGCACACGTCTCCATAGAGTGAATAAACCACTAGAGTTCAAGTCAGAAGACCAATATTTAGATCTCTATTTTGCTGTTTAGCAAGTAACTATATCTCTTTAGGACTGTTTACTTATCTAGGAAAACATGCATATCCATACTTTCTTTGCAGTCATTGGGAAAAATCAAATTACATATGTGAAAGTATCTAGGACTGTAACTAGTACATATTAGAAGCCTTATAAATTATCAAAATTAAATTTATTTTTCTAGAATGTCTTTTATTGTTGAGATAAAATAAGTTAAATTTTTTTTCAAGACTCACATGGGAACTGGGGAATATCATTTTAGGTCTCTATTATGGAGAAGAATGAAATGTAATATATTTGTTTATTTACCAAATATTTTGTTGAGGGTCTATTATGTGCCAGGAATTAGTCCAAATGCTTAGAATTCATCCATGCATACAAAATACAATGAATAGGAAACACTTTTACCATCATGGAGCTTATATTCTAGAGAGCAGTGAGATGTTTTCTTTTTGGGCTTCTTCAAAGCCCATCTCCAGTCAATATAATACACACACACACACACACGCACACACACACATACCATGTGCTTTGCAACTATTATTTTTAAAAAATTAATTTATTTTGCCCCCCTCCCCCCAAAGCACAAGAACTAGATATAGACTACCATATGAGGCCATGCACATTGACTCTGATATGAATTGTGGCCTCAGAGTTCTCCAATTTGGTGACCATAAATTATACATAAAACAAAGACTCTTCTTTCTAGCTCACTTCTGGCCTTAATGTCGGGGAACTCTGGGGCAGATATGCTCTTCCAGGGAATAACCAATGAAAAATGAAGATTGAAAAGTATTTTATTAATGCCCTAAGTTACATAAAAAGTTGCCCTTGTACTCACCAGGAATTGCCTTAAATCTTACAGATAGCCTCTTTGGAATATAACCTAGACCTAGACTTAGAAAATTCTGACAGTAGATCACGAAAAGTGCTTTTATTAGAAAAGAGTTAGGGAGAGTTCCTCACAGAGATTTATGCTTGGATAAAAGAACCACGCAGCAACTCTTCTCATTTTGGGGAGTAGATGACTATAAAACAAAGGCATTAAAATCTCTCATGTTCACCCTCACAAAATCTCAAGTGATCATGTACCTTATTTCCGCAAACTCCCCCATTTATAGTACACAAGAGGGACCATATGAATTGCAGCTCATGGTAATCACTTGAGAACTACAGTGTTCTTCCCAGTCTCTTAACTCCCAATACTTGTCTCTTTGATGGATTAAGATGGATAGAAGTAGGTGGAGTAGTGAGATATGACATACTGTGGGCATTGCAGGGATTTTAGCCATGGTCTCAGCCCCATGGAGGACTTGCCCTCCTAGAGTTCTCAGGGCAAAAAGTGGGGGATTGTTCACTTTGTACCAGACCTGGGCCATGTGTGAGAGAGGGCTGGCACTGGGGCATCTTTAAAGATGTCTCTTAAAGATCTTAAAGATGTCTCTAAAAAGACATCTTTTTAAGAGTCTGTCCGAAAGGGCTACTGGACCTCAGCAGAGGCTGCTGGACTGGTCAATCTATTCTTAGCAGCTGAGGAAGAAGTAAGCCAGAATAGATATCTATTTGTCCTCATCAAGTGAATTTTAGATAAGATATTCTCAGCAATGAGGGAAATGAGAGGGGTAGTCTCTGAGGAGCTCACAAAATCTCCCATTAAAGAAAATCATATTGTAATTAATAGCTGTTGAGCCCAGAAAGTAGCAACCCTGGATTAAAATGACCATTTCCCATTAAGTGAAACTTCTTGACTTCTTAACATCTTTTCCCATCCAGTGAGCCAAACTTAGTTCATAACAGAGAAAGGAAAAAGTCGATACACTAGGTTGGAAAGAGAGAGGTTGGCCATGCTCTTTGTGGATAAGAGGCTTCCAGTATGAAGGAAACAGGAGCAGGAGAGGGGAGAACAGTTTTGATTTCAAATCATGTTTAAAGTGTTAACTTTAAATCAAGATGAACTTTATGATTACTGCTATGAATAGACTATTGTAGTCCTCCCCAAATTCATATGTTGAATTCCTAATCCCCAATGTGATAGTATCTGGAGGTGGGCTTTGGGAAGTAATTAGGTTGTGAGGTGCAGTCTTTTTGATGGGATTAGTGTCCTTATGAGAAGAGACAGGAGACAGCTTGCTCCTTCTCCCTCTCTGCAGTGACCTCCAGACACTGGATCTGCTAGCACTTTGATCCTGGACTTCTCAGCCTCTGAACTGTGAGGATTAAATGTTTGTTGTTTAAGCCACCCAGTCTCTGGTATCTTTGTTAGAGCAGCCCAACTGACCAAGACAGTTATGCAATTGAGATTGTATTGTAAGACAGAAGGGATGGGAAAACACTCTGTAGTACCACAGAATGACCAAATGAGGACTGTCTTGAGTTTTTATCCAGAAGCAAGAAGAACTAGCTCAACACAGCCATTAGTAAGAGTGAAATAAAGGATTACATCACTTGGGTTGCACCATACTCAAGGTTGAGGTAACCGACAATGTTTTGATTCAGCTACTATCCACAAAAGTCTACCAGCTTTTGAGGGAGAAGAATGTGTCCAGTTTCTCCAGATATAACAAGGAGTTTTCACCCTACCCCTTTACCTACAGGGCTTTTGGAGGACTTTTAGCACTGGTGAAATTTTCCATGAAGTCTTTGAGAACTTTAGATAAGGATGAGAAAGAAGACTGAATGGAGCATAGTAGCTAGTCAGTAGCACTCAAAGTTTCCATGAGTCATTGGCCACATGCCTAAACACCTTCTAGGGCACCCCAATGCTGTCTTGCTTTCATGCATATACCTCCTTTCAGTCAGATCCAAAGTTTCATGTTAAACCATTTCACTGCTAAGTTAGTCTTGCTTCCTAGGCTGTGCCAAACTACATAAGAATTCGACACAGACACAATCATAATAGTACTATTGTTTCTTTAGCATTAGGAACTTTTCCATGCCATGCACACATTGTGATTGTAAGGGTCAAAGACAGGACTTCTTACGTGACAGGTTCTTTCTCCATCTCAAAGCTGTTGCTTGCAAATTCTATAACAAGAAACAGCCCATTATTCCATAGTTGGAGATAAGGTTTACTTAGTACATCAACATGTTGACTCAACACACACAAAATTGTTAATAGCAGATCATTTCCCGAGAACGAATTTAGTAGTGAACATGGACAACCAAAAATGGAGTGGGGAGTTCAGTGACACAAAGAGAGTCCTGGGGTGCTGAGCAAAGCTTCCTCTATCCCACCCTTACTCACAGAACTCTGTCTGTTTCCAGGAGAACGTGGAGGGTAAAGCTTGCAGAAACCATTTTTGGTCACTGAATTACAAAGTACACACCTTGGCAACCAAAGATACCGTGTTGTGAAGTTTAGATTTTTTGGCATCAGAAAGACGGTAGACTTCTTTATTCAGTCTAACACCCTTTGAAATATTTCCCGAGCACAGAACTTTTAAACTGCTAGACTCTGCTATCACTATCTTCTCGCGCTTTAGAGTTAGTCTTGTCAAAACTGGACTTCAGGGATTTCAAGCCAGTGAAATGGTTTCTGGAAATTAAAGGACAGGTAGGAAAGACAGGTAGAGGTTTGATTTCAGTCACCCTGAAATCCTAAGCGTTTGCTTTCCCATGACTGGTTCTTTAATAGCAGCATGGTATTGTTTACTTTGATCATTCTGAATTCTTTCTCTTTTAATGGAAACAAAGTTGTTATTCTCCATCACTATGTAGCATAATTAATTACTGTTAATACATAGTGAAAATAAAACTGTAATTCTTAATTACAATATTCCTAGTAGATCTGACACATTCAGCATGATTTTCAAGTAAAGAGAGCAACTGTCATCTTAAAAATTGCCTTTACATTTATTTTTATTTGAGTATAGTTGACAGACAATGTTACATTAGTTTCAGGTCTATAACTTAGTGATTTGACAAGTGTATACATTATGCTATGCTCACCAAACAATTGCTTTTATATTGTTCTGTTTTCCATAAATGCAGTATTACTATTAAAGTTGGCTTTAAAAAAAATAAAAAATAGGGATGCATGGGTGGCTCAGTCAGTTAAGTGTCTGCCTTCAACTCAGGTCATGATACTGGGGTCCAGGAATCGAGTCCCACATCGGGCTCCTTGATCAGCGGGGAACCTGCTTCTTCCTCTGCCTGCTGCTCCCCCTGCTTGTGCCCTTTCTCTATCTCTCTTGCTGACAAATAAATAATCTTTGAAGAAAATAAAATTTTAAAAATATTATTTTTGCAGAATAGACTAGAGACATTTATTTCATAGTGTGTAATAGGAGAGAGAGCAGAAGTTTTAGTACAAATGAATTAAATGCTTTGAAATTGCTGGGTTTTAAAAAGATGCTTGTTTACATTAGATTGCACACCTAATCTCTCAGGTAGATAAACCAGCAAACAATGCATAGGGTTGATGGATGAGCAGTGATAACACTTCTTCCTCCTATGAGTCTAATTTTCTCTTGGAGAACCAGAACATGTAGAGATACTCCCTGGCAATGCCATTGTAAAAATTCCAACAACTTGATACAGGTATAGCCCTGGATCAGCCAAGATAAGTAAAAAGAAACCAGGGACAGTCCAGGAAAGATACACATTTCACTCTAAAAGCAATAAGTTTTTCACCTCAGCCCTTCCCTGGGTAACCTCTTTTCCCCATAATTTCAAACTTCTTTGCTTACTTCCAGTGCTCTCTATCACTCTCTTTGCTATCGGCCAACACTCAAGAATGACCTATCCCAGACATACGCTTCCAAGAAAATGTGTGTTCCTTTGTTGGAGATGATCCGGCTCAGAAGTGACTACAAACCCTCAAATGTCTCATCCTCACAGTCATACCCTTGAAATAATGTGAGAAAGGCAGTTATATACCAGTATTTTAAAACTGAGTGCTTCAAGATTTAAAAATATCTAGAATTCTGGCTTCTGTTGAAAATTTTTCAGATTTGGCAAAACTGGGCCAGTATCCCCACCTTGCAATAATCCACTGGAGAGGAGTGGAGCCTATGCATTTTAAACTGAGCTGTTTGGTTTTCTGTAGCCAGTGGTTCTCAGTCTCAGGTGATTTTGACCTTTGGGGCATCTGGCAAACATCTGTAGATGTTTTTGATAGTCACGGCTAAGGATGGGGTCTGCTATTGACACTAGTGCATTGAGGCCACATCCTACAATGCATGTGATAGCCTTCAACAGCATAGAATTATCCAGCCCCAAATACCAATGGTGCCAAATTCAAGAAACCTTTCCATGGTTCCTACTTGGCTCACTTCACATTTAGTTCCCTATCTGCTCCTATAGACATTTGGCTTTATAATCCCTAGATAATAATCAGATATGTATAACATATAAATACATTACATATACAACCAGAAAGGACCTTCAGGACCTTCCAATCAAACCCCTCATTATATATATGATATCTGAAATATAGGGAAATGGACTTAAGTCAACCTTGAAGAATGCAATTCAAACAAAATAATCTAATTGGTACTCAAGAATCCACTTACTAACTGGATTACTAATCATGAAGCCATACAAGACAGATTGATATCTGGATGCAGGGCAGGGGGAAGTCTTTCCTACTCCTGTCATCATGTCCATCATTTACACATGACAGAACATTTGAGTAGACC
The DNA here is from genome assembly GCA_028533885.1 of Nasua narica. Lineage (NCBI taxonomy): Eukaryota > Metazoa > Chordata > Mammalia > Carnivora > Procyonidae > Nasua > Nasua narica. Next base: position 17,574,237 of record CM052813.1, read on the forward strand.
CAGCTGACAAGTTGCCAAATTTCTAACTCTTCTTAGGAATTCGTTACTGATCCAAGCTTATAGCATTTTGTATAGCATCCCTGTGTGTTTATCAGGAGACATTTTTCCATGGGTTTGTTGTGTATCTGCATGCCTTTTGTTCTGGACTGTCTTTCTAAGGATATCTGTATAGCGAAAAACCTTGACAATAAGAGATAGAGTCCCATTCTAGAACAGAGGGTTGATTTGCATACATCCCTGGATAATAAATTTAATGGCCCTTACAGGAGCAAAGATCACTGCATATTAAAAAGGATTCAGTTTCCCCTAAGCTCAGGGTTCCTCCATTGTGTCTACTCAGAACCCTTCATGTCACCTTGGTGGAACTTGGGAGACAAGCACAACCATGCTTCCTATGCATTGAGTAATAAAGTCCTTGTTTCTGACCCAGGACTCTCATATCTTCTGCCATCATGCCAAGATTATGAAGAGTTGGAGATTTTACTCTCCTTGCAAGATAACAAGTTTAGCCTACCAGAGATTTTGACAGTTTTTACAAACCATCTTTTTAAAAACTTGAACTCTACTTTGCCTGAGTTGAAGAACATATTCACCAAACCTTAAGCAATGAGTAACTCTGGCAGCTGGATAACTAGTCTTAAAGTCCACCAACTCCTTCCTTCCTTCCTTCCTCTCTTCCTTCCTCCATTCCTTCCTTCTTTCCTTCCTTCCTTCTTTCTTTCCTCCCTTCTTTCCCTCCTTCCTTCCTCCCTTCCTTCCTTCCTTCCTTCCTTCCTCCCTTCCCTCCTTCCTCCCTCCCTCCCTTCCTTCCTCCATTCCTTCCTTCTTTCTTTCCTTCCTTCCTTCCATCCTTCCTTCTTTCCTTTCCTTCTCTCCCCACACCTGTTCTCTTCCTTTTCCCTCTCCTTCCACTTTTTCTTCTCCTTCCAGGCAAAACACCATCTGTAGTCTATGTACATTTTCTTTGCTCTAAATTTGTATGTCATCATTCCTTATTGTTAATGAAGAAAAAGAAATCACTGAATCAGAAATGTAGACATACAATATACACATACACACAGAGAGCTCTAACAGATTAGGGTCTCTCACAACTTTTAAATTTTTCTAAACAAGGGAATATCCTTTTGGAGAATTAAAAGAAAAAAGAAAGGAAAGAAAAACCAATTCATACTCAATTTTGTCCTTACTTCCCATCAGTAAGTATCTTATATTTTAGTAGTTTTCTTGATAGATTTTGCAATTTCTGCTTCTTTGAAGGGTACACTTTTCTTGTCAGAGGTTTCCACTGAGAAGCAAGATGTTTTTAATCTTCTAAAATTTGTATTGGCATTTGAATAAACATAGTAGTCATAAAATGCATATTCAGTGTTTTGGTGATTATGTTTTATTTATTTATTTATGTTTATTTAGTAGTTTTGTTTAGTAGCTATGTGTTATTTTGGTTTAATTTAGTTTTGGGGAGGACAAACTAACAAACAGAGATTGAGAGTGATCTGTGATTTGGTTCTCATTACATGCTGTATTTTCCTTAAGGCTTCATCATATTATATTTGATGATCTGCTGTCAGAAGTAAGATGGAAGCTGCTGGAATCAGAGGGCTCTGCTTTACATAGAGTTTGGAGTAGTTTTCACACAGCACTGTTTTCTACACCACTTTTATTAATAACATTAATTTCCTCAGCCCACTCTTTTCCAAACTCAGGTAATCAATTTGTCATTAACATAGCAAAAAGAAATCATGAACAAATTTAAAAAAATAATTCATTAATCTAATAAAGATTTTGATCCTTACATTAAGAAAGTATAAATCTGTCCCCAAAAATCATTGGAGTAGAGGGGAAGGCTTCTGAGAACTATAAAACTAAAATTCAGATTTCCTATTAAACATGACAGATACAAGACACACATTTATTTCAACTTTTTCCCCAAATAATGTTTACTGAGTACTTCCAATGACAGAAACAGATTTGTGAAACAGCACAGAAACCTATAAGGACAAACAGAACAAGAGGAGAGGACAACATCAACAAAATTTTGCAAGCTCAAAGCAACACCAAAATCAAGTGCTTTGGAGAGGGAGCCTTAGGAGAGTAAAGGAAACCCAAGAAGCAAGCTCTTTTGTGCCATAGGAGCCCGGGAAACCCAGGCATTGGAGGCACTAGGTGCCTCTGAAGAATGAGGATGCAAGTGGGACTATAAATAGGAAAATTAGTTTGAAATTCATGGAAGAAGCAGTTAAGCACCTAAACCCAGGGATGACTTTATGGGCATGCAACCTGTGCACCTGCACACAGTCCCACACTTAGAAGTCTCCTAATGTGGCTTAATGGTCTGCTATTGCTATTCCTAATAATTTTTGAATAAGTGACAGCATTTTCATTTTTTGAATTGGGCCCTGCAAATTATATAGCCATTCCAGTCTAAATCTCCTCCCCAAACTCCACACTGCCAGGCATCTGTCCTTCCTCCACCCCAGCAAAAAGACTGATTGGATATTTCAGGATATTGGACACAACTGAAAACAGGAGAATATTACATAGAGAACAGTGACATTACCAGTCCCTTTCCGCCACTAGGCACAGAGAATACTGGCAACCTACCTTATACCCCCAGGCAGAAGGTTGTCAGATTCTTCTCAAAGGAAACTGAAAGAACAGTTGGAAATCTTTCAATTAAACAATAGTTTCTCTTGGATCATCTGACAAGTCCTAATCATGGACACAGAGCTTTTAATCAATCCTTTAGTGTCTCAAATATAAATAGGAGAGCTAAGGATCATCAGAAATTTGAGGAAAGCCTCTATCAGAAACATAGGATTAAAACAAACAAAGACTAAATGGGAACTCTGAGGATTCATGGCACTAATAGTAGAAGAGAAAATTATGTTATAAAATATTATTATTATCTTTAGAGAGATAAGAGAAGCTATTACAGTAATAAAAAAAGAATACTAGTTTTTTAAAGGAACACTCAGAAAATAAAAAAAAAGAACTATTGAAATTAAATATAGATAGGATAAATAAAAAATTCATTAAGACTTATGGGAGATAAGGTGATTTTTGGGTTACTTCTCCAACCAGAAAGCAAAACAAAATAAAACAAATAAACAAAAGAGATGAGAGAGGAGAGATAAAATATAAGTTAATGAAAGGATGTGCAGCAGGTTCGAAATCTAAATAACAGAATTTTCAGAAGGCGAAAACAAACAAAAAAGCAGATGGGAAGAAATGATTAAATAAAAAATACTCAAAATTCTAAAATCAAAGCCTGGAAGTTCTCAGATTGAAAGTGGCCATTCATTCAGTATATTATTATAAATTTTCAGAATACCATAGCTAAAGAGAAGATACCAAATATGTTCAAAGAGGAGAAAAATAAAACATGTCACAAAAGATTAGGAATCAATATGACATTAGATTTCTCAAAAAGCAAAATTGAAAGCTGGAAGACAATGATTAAATGCCTTTGAAATTCTGAGGGAAAATGGTTTTCAGCCTTCAGTCCTTGTGGAGTCAAACTATCAACCAAATGTAAGGGTACAAAAAAGACATTTTCAGATATGCAAATTATTAAGAAATGTAGTTCCTATGTACTATTTATTAGAAATCCACTAGAGAATGTACTACACCAAAATGAGGTAATAAATCAAGAAAGAGGAAAGCATTTGATTCAGGGAACAGAACAATAGAAGACACTGAGGTAGAACCCAAAACACAAGCCAGTGGCTTAAAATCCTAGAACTATGGCTGTGTGCCAGGATAAGAGAGCAAAAAGATCAAATTGGAGCATAAATAGAAATATATTCCAAATGAAAAAAATAAAGCTAACAAATTATCTGGTATTTGGGAGATATATTAAATGGAGAATTATATTTCTAAACAGAATTTGTAAATAAAAAGTACTTAGATGACAGAAAAAATGAAAGAGGAAGGCAATTACTAACTCTAGGAAAAACAAAAAGTGCACCTAGAAATATAACCATCGTGCTTTATGTAGTTCAACTATAGATAACACAGAGCCATAACAATGTAAGCATGGACTGCTGATTTATGTAAATTTTGATATAACTGCATTAGGAGTTTGGCAGGCATGGTGGTGGGTTTAGAGGGGTTGATAAAGGGTCAGTAGAGAATATCTAAAACAAAATTAAAAATAAAAAAAAAAGAGTATTTAGAAATCTGGTGGCAAATGCTAGAAGAAAATGTTAAGGGATTAATGTTTACCTGCCAAAGATAAGAATCAAGAATAGGGAGAAATAGAATTAGAAATGCTAATTTTTGTTATGAGCCTTGTAAAGCTTCAAGACATTTAAAACCATGCTCATGTATTCTCTGATTCAAAAAATAAATTAAATACATAAATCTGTGATTCATATATACCTGCAAAATACTATTCTAATTCTATTTAATCCCCAACTGGTAATGAATGAAATAATGGCAGCCTCAAGAGAAACAAATAGGTTGTTCTAGCTGAAACATAAAGTAAAATCACTGTGACTGAATTCATCTTTAATTATGTCATTGCATACACAAAGCTTTAACATAGCTATATATAAAGCATTCAATATTGTAAAACATCAGCATATACTCAGAATGGAGGGTAGCCTGAACATTTTAGGGTACTAACGAGTAGTGGCAAGTTCATGTAAATTGGTGAGTGAAGAGTTCTTCCAGGCTATGGAATTGTAATCCAAATCACAGAATTCCCTGAGAAAATAGATTAGCAAAGGGGAGCTGCTATATTAATGTGACATAGGAGACAGTTTTAATAATAATTGGAGAGAGCCAATGACAAGAGAAATTCAAAATATGACTGAAGTGAGAAACCAGAGGAGAAGAAAACCAGGATAATTATATATGGCAGGTCCCCAAATCAGGTCACCTTAAATTAGTGATTTCAGACGGATATGGCTGGAAGAAAAAGTGTGCACCAAGGGCTCCAGGAAGGTGTTATGTTTGATCATTCCAAAAACAGCCCCTGGAAGGTGGTTAACTTCCCAAACTTGCAGTTCTAGTGGAGGCTGCTCCAGGCTGTCTGACATCAGGGTATGGTGGGAGCATGGAAGGCTATCATGCCCACCTCAGCTTCAAGCAGAGCCACTCCAGGTTTGCACCCTGCATTTCCATGTAAGAGTTTTGCTCGAACAAATAGTTTTATGGCTGAAAATCAAGTCTGAAAAATACTGGTCTGCCCCAAATTCTCAGCTTTATTTTTTTTAAACATTTATTTATTTATTTATTTATTTATTTATTTATTTATTTATTTATTTATTTATTGAGAGAGAGAGAAAGAGGGCATGAGGGCAGGCATGGGCAGAGGAAGAGAGAGAGAATCTGAAGCAGACTCCCCAGTGAGTGTGGAGCCTGACTCGGGGGGGATCGATTTCATGGCCTGAGATCATGCCTGAGCTGGAATTAAGAGTCTGAAGAGTCAATAGTCAGATGCTTAACCAACTGAGCCACTCAGATGCCTCCCCCCCACCCCAGTTCTCTCTTTTACATGTCTAGAAATAAGAGCCTTCTAAGTAATCACCCACGGTGGAAAAAAATGAAAATCCGATGGCAGAGTTAGAACCAGGAGGCAGGCTTCCTGAAAGCTCATTAACTTGTTTTCTCCCACCTCAATGATCCTGGCAATCTTAACCTTCTGTTAAAGTAAATATATTTTACTAAATAATATGTTATTTACTACTTTGTATAATAAGTCTTAAAAAGTGTGGGACATAATGAAAAGAAATATCAGAACCCCTAATTTAACTCTCTTCAAATAGTATGCAACATCTAGTTTTCGTTTTAAACCCTTCATTTACTATTAGATCGTATTCCATCTTACACTCTATTGCCAGTTTTGCCTTTTCCATCTACTCTGAGTTGCTTTGTTGAATAAAGTCACTAATGACTTGGTTGCAAGCACTATAGCTTGATGATTCATAGAAGTAAACTACTGTCTCTTTAGGACTTGTTGGTTTATTGGTACAAGAATCCTTCTGGATTGTTTCTTCTCCTATTCTCTCCACCTCTCCTCTCCCTTTCTTCCCTCTAGAGGTAAGGGACTGATTTTGTTCCCAGCAGCTGATTGATGTATCCACAGTTCTTTCTTTTCATGGAGAGAGCAACACAACAAAAGGACATGAAATGATTTCTCAGTTACTTTCTCTGCAAAAATGTCTGAATTCTCTAAACTAGAAGTATATATTATTCTTAACAACCATAATTATCACACACACACACACACACACACACACACACACACACACACCCTGGCAGCAGCTTTAAGCTCACTATTTTGACTACTCAAGAAAATAAGTTAATTTCATAAGGGAGTTAAAATAACCCCATAACTAATTGTTACTCTGTCAAATATATCTCTGGAAGAAATAGCTTCTATTACCCCCCCCCCTTCCTCCATCTTAATATTTTAAAAAGACAACTGAAACATAGCAGGCTATTTTTATAAAATCACCTTTTACATAGGATCCTCTTTAAGGACAAGAGATGTGTCATGTGCTGAAATGGATGTACAAGGTAATTATATTGGTTGCAGCTTGCAGAACAGGATAAAGAGGGGAAGTAGGATTTGACAAAATGATGAATATTCTATAGCAAAGTTCTCCATACTAATATAAATAAGTTATATGGTATCAAGCGAAGAAGCAACACCAGCCCCAAGCTTAAAACAGTTAGACACTGCGAACTTGTGCTGATTAGATTTGTTCTTGTGTTCTACCTTGGAAAAGATATTAAATCACAGATCTACTTGGGGATGGGCTGGATACTTCTAAGAGTTTATAGCTGAACTGATGACCTGATTAAAGACAAAAAAGCAGTATTTAAAGGAAGACCACTGAAACTTCGTTTTACCAAGCCTACTTATAAAATGCCTTTCAAATGGCTGAGTCTCAGGTTGCTTTCTGAATATCTGATTAAAGTCTTCAAAGGAGAAAATTAAACAAAAGTAAATGATAACTTACAGGATGTTACCTTGCCGTATAAAAATATCATGCTGATAATTCAAAGACAGATTTTGAGATCTATAAATGCTGTCATTCATGGAAAAAATGAACTTGAACACATTTCCTTTTTGTTAGGTTGTATGGTTTCATAATGAACAAGTTTTCCTCTGTTGAGATCCAGAGCAATTTGGAATCTGATTTTAGTCATTTTAATAAAAAATCCCAGGAACTCTACAATTTCGATTGGGAATTTACTATTTCCATGAGGAAATAATGTGTGATTGTGGGGATTTGAACGGCCACCAGAGTGCTATTCCTAGCTTTCCTGCTCACCAGCTGCTGGACCCAGATTGTACTCAAAGCAGGGATAATTAATTGTGCTATCTCATGACTCACATGGACTCTGGTAGGGTTTTAATGAAAATACTGCCAAATATTCGGTTTTACCTTTTTTCCAAAGGAAGTTACAATATTAATACATGCTAATTATGTTGTATATAGCAATCCATGGGACATAATCCCTGAATTTTGATTCAGTTTTGTTGAAAGAGCATCAGTTGTTCAGGGCTTGTTTGATGACTTGGTGAAAATAAAAATCATTGCTTTTAAAAACAGTGAAAATGCAGGCAGTGGTCAGTAATGTGTTTTGCTAACAAAGGCGTCAACAAACAAAGTTAAAATAGCACAGCCTGTTTTAGAGGAAACAAAGAACTTTTGTTATATCAGTTTGGTTGACTGTCTTGTTTGTCAACATCATATAGATAGTCATCTCCTTGTTACCTTTAACTACTGTGCAACTGTGCTTGGAGCTTTGTGGTCCTTTTTAAACTAATTTCTTTCCTGCGTAGCAGTTAGGGCCCCATCAGAGAAGCAGAACCACTGGGGCTTTGTTGCTGAGCTAGATCTTGCACCATCAGGGAAGCTGACTAAGTCATCTTTGTAAGGCGGTTGTCCTTGCTTTTCATACTGGAACTTGAAGTTCACAGGGCTGCCCCCACAAAGCATCATATACCGGTTGGCTTGAAAGCTTAAAATAATGGAAGTGTATTGTTCCAAGCTTAGATGCCACACCCTTCCAACTCAGACATGGGAAAGACATTTTATTTGCTACTGATGTTTAAATTTTTAACACCGATCAAAAACACTTACATCAATCACCCAAAAAGTTTTGACTGCATAACTAAACATTAGGCCCACCAGTTTAATTTGCCTTTGTGCCATCAACTACAAGGACAGGACTTGAAGCCCATCAAGTCCAAGCCTGGAGATCTTGAGGGCTTTATTTTTCAGTTGAATCCAGGAAATTTGGAAACAAACAAAAATATCAAGCAGTTGCCTTTCTTGATAGTCTTATTAGCAGGGGGAGAAATGCAATGGATAATCACACAGGCTTTGGAACAGGTGGACTCGAGTTTCAAACACAGTCCTGCCCCTTAGCAGTGTGGAACTTAGGGAAAATTTCTTAATTTCTGTCTCTATTATATTCCTGGTCCGTGAGTATAGAGATAACCTTAATAGCTTCCTGTAAGGGTCACTGTGAGGTTGAAAGAAGGAAAATAGATGTGAGGAACTTGGCACAAAGCTGGACATATAGTAAGTGTTAATGTGCACTGTTGGCTTATCTCCCCTCCTACTTTTCTTCTGTCTGCTTCTCCTCTTTCTTCTTTTCTGCCTTTTTCCTAAACTTTGAAAGCAACAAAATGGGTGTTTTCAGTTCCTCACAGCACTGAACTTTGCTTTTCTACTGCATGTGTCCAACCTAAGTCTTATGAACAATAAGACATGGGAGTCTTTAAATACCAACCTATTTCAGAGACCCAGAGTGGGTGGTTTTTGAAGTAGGATCTTTGAGAGCAGTTGGGAATGGAAATGCTTATTTGTAAGACAACAAAAGGGAGAAAATGTTCCATTTTAAAATACTGTGTGATAAGTAAACATGGTGAACTTTTTCTAGAGAGGTCCTTGAAATTTCTTTAGGCAGAATTTAAAGAGCAAATTAAACGGTAATGAATTTCCTTCCTCCCAGGAAGTGGGAAGTGTGTTCTCAGGCCTTTTCTTCCTTCTGTCTGTATTCTCTACAAATACAAAACCCACTCCTCTTCACGATCCCTGCTCAAGCTGACCACTCAGTTCAGTGCTTTCTCTTCTCTCATAAATCACAGCTGTTGTCAGTAACCACTTGTGTGATTGTGTACTAGAATCTTCTTAAAAAAAAAAAAGGTTGATTCATTTCTTAGAGAGAGAGAGAGTGTGTGTGTGTGAGAGAGAGTGGGGGTGGAGAGGGAGAGAGAATCCCAAGCAGACTCCCGACTGAGTGCCTAGTCCCATGTGGGGCTCAATCTCACAACCCTGAGATTATGACCTGATCTGAAAGCAAGTGTTGGATGCTTAACCAACTGAGCCACCCAGGGACTCTGAAGTGTTAGAATCTCCTATTATCAGTGACCCCTTGGTATGCTATTTCTGTCTTCTCTACTTATCCTGTACGACCTATGACAGTAGAGACTTCGTCAAACATTTTATTTACCAAATGCTTAAAATAGCCAAGGCATTTAGGATGTACTCTAATAAAAATAATGAGGAATGGGAAAGAAAGGCCTGGAAATGGAGAGAACAGATGGAAAGATGTAGAACAGAGTGGGAAAGAATGAAAAAGAAGCTCATAGGGAGTCTGAAATCTTTCCACATGCCAGTGCTTGAGGCAGTGTAAAGCAATGACCTTGGCTGATGGATGTTACTGTTGCCCAGTAGAACCCACATTTCCAGTGTCATCAGGTGCATCTAAAATGCACTTGTCTCCTGCACCCAACATTGGTTCCACACCTGTTTATCAATTTTACTGCTGCCCTTTCCAGTCTTTCAAACTTCTCTAACCATAGCCCCCTCCACTGAGAGAACACAGGCTAATATACTAATGCAGAAAGATCTCACAGACACAGATTGCTGAGAGAAGATTTTTTGGAAAACAAATGAAAGAAAGGAGAGTCTACTTACTTATTTTTATCACCACTTCCTCAGAGATTCTCAGAGGGGCATAGACCTATTCGTATAAAAAACCTACCAAATTATTAAAAGATACTTAAAACAAATACACACAAATGCCAACCCTCCCAAATCACCTCTATAGAATTTACTAACTCTTTAAACTCAAACTCCATTTTATAACCCTTTATAAATAAGCTAGCAATTTGAAGTATTGGGTCAGAGGAAAAAGCCGTAAAATTTCAATGAATCCATCCTGAAAATGCTGTGTTGAACTGGGATCTTTCTATAGGAGACAGTGCATTTGGGGGCTGCTATAATTTTAAAAGATGTTTTTCAAAAGGAAAGGCATAGATTTTCATAGCAGCTAATTCTAGACAAAGGCTGGGGCCAACAGTTATTTTAGTTCAACCTAATTTAATGTCACAGTGGTGGGTCTGGCTTTATTTATTTATTTACTAATTTAAAGAGTCTGCTACTATATTGAAGGAGGTCATATGCTTTGAAATGGATAATGTTAGCAAAGCATGGAAAAGTTCTTTTTTTTCCCTGAAAACAATAACCTACATTTAATGGTAAGAAATCACCAGCAAATTCCATTATGTTTGTGGGCTTGACATGTGGTGCTTATTAAATGTAGGAACAAAGCCACTTTATACATCATAATGTTCACATTACAAATTCACTGCTCATAATGGTGCTGCAAGTGTATGTGCAATTTTTCTGAACTTATGAAATATATTTCTGACACCTCAGGTATTGATGTATGCACGCATGATATTGTCCCAGTGCAGTAGGGAGACTTAACTGATGTCTGCAAGATTTGATTTATTACAAGTAAATATGATTGCCTTCATAATCTGATTTTATTATGTTCGGGGCTCTCGCAGGTAAACTTTTAGTAGAAGGAAGAAGGCCAATTTTATTAAACCAGTGTGTTCCTATGAACCATAGAATTTCTTGTCAAGGGGGGCAGGGGGACTGTGGATCCAGAAAGCGTATTGAAAATTTGAGAAAAAAAGAATTTACTTCCAACATTCCCAATATCCTATGTTCTCAATCCCTGCAACTATTTCAAATGTGCTCTTGCTATTCTGAGCTTCATATTCCTTTCATAAAAGCCATATTAAAGTAAAATACACATATCTGAGGTCAATGGTAAATATGCCTGGGGGAAGAGAGAGATCATCTCAAAATTTGGGGGCAACGAGAATTTTTCTCTTTTGAAATGGAGAAAAAGAGATTGAAAGAATTGGGAATGTTAATTGATTAGACTCCAAATGTCATGGCCACATCTTTGCTATACCAGCAACTCAAAGAATTAAAAGTAGGTCATCCCAGAGTCCAAGGTGAACCTGGACACGATGCTCTGGATGAAGAACCTAAGTAGAAACAAGGATATTGAGTAGGGAGGGACTGAATAAAGTAGGAGACCTGTCCAGTTCACCGTTTAATGAAGAAAGTAGCCTTCTGAGGACAATTATATATAACGTTATTCAAAGTGTAGAAGAACAAAAATTATTGACATGAAACTTTGCAATCTTGCCCCTTCCTCTGCCCACTAAAAAAATATTCCAGCTTTACTTTCTCAGTTTTTTCCTGTTCTCCCCTTACTTGTAGCGAAGCTTCTGCTGCTTCCTTGCCAGCATCAGCAGGTAATAATTCAGGCCTTTGTGATGTAGTCTAGAAGGAGAGTGGGGTCAAATAAAAGAAAAGAGTGAAGTAGAAAAAGAAATGCAATGGCTTGAGTTAGGGAAAGGTTCTTCTGGGGGGTAGGGTGGGGAAGACAGGACCTTTTTTAAGAGATTTGTAAGTAAATTAGTCAAAAGTACCTGAGTGGTGTGAAGTAAGTTGTTAGGAGAGAAAAAAAGGTAGAAATGCTATGCTATAAACTATGAATGTCTTTCACTGTTTTCAAGAAATGCAAGGGAAATACTTAAATTAATTTGAAGTTATTTTTTCTTTGATGGTCTGAGTTTAGTGGATGAAACGTGTTTCAAAACTGTGGATCAGAATCAATAAGATCACATGTATATGATATGGTCAAAATATTGTCATTTATTCCTGTGAAGTGGACATCACAGCATTAGGGTGACCAAGAGACAATGCAACCATTCCCAATGGAAGAGCCATGACAAGGAGTTTAATGAAGATATCCAAAGCAGGCTAAAACATTGAAACAAGGTCCTGTTTGGTTTTCACTGTGAAGTAGACCAGAATATGTCATTCTAAAATATATCTCTTTGGCATATGGATTATTTTGAGCTAAAAGCCATTGAGGAATGGCAAGTGCAGAAAAAGCTCTAAAAGCAGAGCATGAGTTTTCCTTTTGTAAAAGAAATTTACATTTATAAAGGACATTTTCATGTGTAAAGATGTCTTCCTCTCCCTTACCAGGAAAAGGAAGACTTTAACAACTCTTAGTAATGGAGAAAGCACCAATGTAAGTTTCTTACTAAACAACCCTGTTTACCATACTTTTCCTGATCATCTTTTCAAAACTAATTCCTCCCCCCAGAAGCTACCATCACCTTTTTTTGTTTACCTTGAGATGGTATATAGCCCAAATTGTGACCACCTCTTTGGGTTTCTCATCACTGGGTGCTCCTATGTGTATACACAATGTACATATTTTTTAAAGATCACTTATTTGAGAGAAAGAGAGAGAGAGAGAGCGTGAGTGGGAGGGCCAGAGGGAGAGGGAGAGAGAATCTCAAGCAGACTCTGTGCTCAGCACAGAGCCGGAAGCGGAACTCTATCTCACAACCCTGACATCATGACCTGAGCTGAAACCCAGAGTCAGATGTTTAACCAACTGTGCCAGGTGCCTCTGCACAATGTACATATTAATAAACTTCTGTTTATTTTTCTTTTGTAAATCTGACTTGTGCACCTAATTTATAGGGCTCCAGCTGGAGAAACTAAGACAGGTAGAGGAAAATATTTTTTTTTTCCTTCTCTACAATTGGAATAGGGGCCAGTGGTCTAGAAAATTGTTCCCCAAAAAAGAATTATTCCAATAATAAAATGTAAAGATTTACATACCCAGTGAAGATCAGGAATCAGGAAATAAGAAACCAGAGTCAATATAGTAGTTCCAGCTCTTTGGAGGTCCTGATATAATAATTTTAAGACAAAATAATACTTGTACTTCACAAGTTTCTTTTTTTTCTGTTGATGGGATTTTCTTTTGATCTTGTCTCTGATTACATCCTTATTTTTGTCTCCCTTAGTGAAATTTCCCTTGAAAATGCCAACCATGTTGAGGGAAAACCAGAGAAGAGTTTGGGTTTGGCTGAAAGGAGGATGTTGAAAGGGGAACCTGAGATCCCTAGTAGTTGCCCGTGCTGATGATAGCTTTAAAAACTCCCAAAGGGACAATTGCAACTGAAGGGTAGGAGAGAAGGACCAGGGTTACGTCCCCATTCCCTACTTGATTTCAAATCTATGGGTGATTTTTGAACTATGTCGATCAATAGAAGTCATACACTTAAAATGCCCCCAACATTTGTTCATAACAACCATCACTCTGCTTGGGATATCACCAAAGCCAAACAGTTGAGCTATTCTCTCTCCAACTGGCCCAATCTGTACATACTGCCTCCTTAAATTCAGTCCTTCTTCCTTTCCTGACAAAGCAGCCAATTACTTAATCATGATTTCACCTAGATTAGAATTAAAATGTCGAGGGCGAGTAGAGGAAGGCAGTGTGATCTGTCCCAAGTTATTATATAACCTGGAAAGCCACCGTCAAATATTACCAAGACTTTTAGCATCACATTTTACATTCAAGACACATCTTCTAGCTTCTTATTGCACTTTATGAAGGAGCAACTTCTTTCTTCTTTAATCGAAATGTATTGTGTTCTGTATCATATGTAGTATTTCCTGCAGCAGGAGATCCCAGTTGGGGATCTCTCTAAACACAGTGAGAGTGTTCCATGTGCGTGGCTGTGTGCTTGGGAGAGTTGAGGTGCCCATCAAAGACACAATGTGCTTCTAAGCAGGAGTATAGTGTTTAACTCACGTGGTATTACTGTGGACCCAGGGCGTGGTTTGCTGTCAACCTTGCAGGGGCTAGGAACCATAACCTCCTGTGTGAGTGAAGTCTCATATACTTACTTCATTGACATGTACTATTTACTGGCAAATTTGTATTATACTATAGTAATAGTTATCTGTGCCTCTCTGGTGCCCCCTTCCATACATCAGTGTCTCTGTGGTAAAAATAAACTGAAAAGAGATTTATGGGCAAGTGAGTACAGAATATGTATGTACATGGACAAACTGTAGGTATGTATCAAAATGTTTGTTCTTAACTGCATCCAAAGAAAACATGTATAAATGGTTTAGGGTTATTTATGATTCTGCATTCCCAATTTTTCCTCTATTAGTGAGAATAAAGTCTGTAAACAGGTCTTAATCAGCTTACATTGCAGATGTCAGGCTGGCCTCATATGGTGGACTTTTTACATGTAGGATATTATTTCAAGAGATCTTAAAGAAAACTCTTCTTTAACCATTAAAAAAAAAAAATCTCCCTATACCGATGCCTATGATTTCACTATTATCTATATGCTCCTATGGGCTATCTTCTGGGATATAATTATTGATTATCTAACATCTTGTTATAATTTAGCATGCTGTCCTTCTATGGAAAAATTATAATTCTAAAGCATGATGGTAGGAAAGAGAGAAGTGAAACTCTATAAAGCTAACTTTTCTATATCACATTACACCCCAGACATCCCTGTATCAGCCTCTGCTTTAAGTTACCTCGGCCATACAATCTATAGGTGTATGACATAGATACCTTGAAATATTCTGACTTTTTCCATACATATTTAAGAGAACAGCTACTTTAAAGATTATAGAGCAGGATTAAAATCTGAACATTTAGCCTTTTAAATAAACATCTCTATCCTGAAGAAGCTAATTTCACCTTACTAGGATTCATATACTGGACTTTAAGGCCCAAAGGGAAGGGACAGTGTTGCAAGTAACATAAGATAAATCTATAATGGCTTAAAACAAGTAAGGAAGAATTTACTTATGTCATATAATAATTCTGAAGATATGTGTTGCTCCGATGTCCAGTACAACATGATTTTACCTCATAGTCATAAGACAGCTACTACAGTTTCTGCCCTCATTTCAGGTAGGAAGGAGAACAGTCATATAATTTTATCAGGAGAAGCAAAAGTCTTCCCAGAGCTCCCACTGAACATCTTCTTGGGCTCCTTAGGATCCAGAAGTGTGCCATGTGGCCAAGCCTACTTGCAAAGGATATTGGGAAAGTGATAATCTCTCTTAACGCTAGATGCAATTCTACCCCCACTTCCTCCAAAAACTAAACAGTAGCTTTTTGTTAGTAAGAACGAAGGTGGTGGAGATATGTGGGGTAAAATAATTGTATCACAGATGAGAATTGCACCCCCATTCTCAAAAACTCAGATTGTGCAACACCATTTACATCGAACTATCATGTGAGATTTCACAAAAAGGAAAAAGTCAGAGAAGTCATTGAGTGCACCTTCATGTTACAGATAAGAAAGCCGAGGTGTTGGAAGCCTCACTCTCAAAAGCCCATCATTTACCAGAGACTGGAAGCTGGCTTTCCTGGCTACCATGCTTAAATACCTCCCCTTCTGTCTTAATGTTTTCTTATGATTCTTTTCAGATGCACACCACTCTACTTGCAATAAATATACAGAAAGCCATTGTGATGTAGCCCATTCCCTTTTTTTTAGAACCCAGTAATCAGAACTCTCACCTTCTACGGAAATGGCAACAAGTACTTAGCAGGCAGTATTATTTATGCAAGAGCATGATGAAATGGTATAGCCATCTCAGATAAGTCACAAAAGGCAGGAAGTGCCACCATTCCTTAGAGAAGATTAAGCAGGGTGCGAGGGCTTAAGGGGAAAAGTCAGGCTTTGTAATGAAACCTGCTTGGTCATTTCTTTGTTAACTCTGACCTCTCAGGGTAGCAGATATTCCTCCATTGCTCAGAATATGCTCAGAGGTAATAAATACAAACATAATACTGATTTAACATCTCTTTGTCTCCCCAAATTCCCTATAACCAGAGTTCTTATTAAATCTGCATAATACTGCCAGAAAAGCAGGGTTGAAAAGCTACCCACGTCCCCAAACAGAAAATCTCTGCAGCAAAACTAATCACAGACTCAAGCACATTTGGAATGGTTAACAGCTCAAAAGGAAAATTAAACTCAACAGTATAACTAATCCAAGACAATCAACCTTGATTGTTGCAATACAGGCATGTACCAACGCAACCTAAGAATGAAAAGAGAAAAGACTCTGCCCTTGGAAAAGGTGACACAAATGTAAGAGGAGTCAGTGTGGTTGAATGGTATGTCCCCATCATATCTTGATATGTTTCAGCAAAATGTCTCAAAGCATGTGGCTTTGGGGGACTTGTCAGGTCATTTATGTCTCTCTTGGTGATCTATAATATTAAGATTGATCTATGGTAATTTTAGTCTTCCATCCTCTTCATTACTAGTCACTTGCTGAATTCCTCATACTCTAAGATCTAGAGAATAGGATTCACATGCCACTTCTTGAAAGCCTCCTGGATTTTCCTAGGACACGTTATTTCCTACTTCTGACTTCATTGTGCACATCTTATGAACAAAACTTCTCAAAGTGTATCATATTATGTCAATGTTTCCATTTCCCTTATTCAACTGTGAAAATGGGTATTTATGTAACTATCTCAGGCCAAGCCCGGGAGGTCCTGATGACTTTTCCGAGTGAAACAAAATTGAATTGTGAGTAACTTTGGTACCTGCCTATAAGATGTCATTTGATGGTGTGCGGCTAATTCTCTTTACCCAAAATATCCCCCATTAACCTGTCCTCGTCCCAGAGCCCTCTTTCAAAGTTAGTGTCTTCGGGTTTTCAAAGTTCGGTTGTTTTATTTTTTCAAGATACCTCTATTAAAAATCAGATCTTCCTGGGGAAAGGAAATCAAGCCTTAAATCTTCACCACATCCACTTACTTACTTACTTGACACACATTTAAGATCCCCTGCGAGGGGACTCCACGCTTGTTTAAATTTTTGACAAGAAACAAACTTCTGCAGGATATAAACAGCACCTCAGGAACAGACCAGAAATAGGAAGAGGAAACTGAAAGAAGACATTGAAATACACATCCCAGCTACACCACGCAGACCTTTATTCTCTGGAATTATAAAAAACAACTCAAAGATTTCTTTTATACAAGAAGAGTCTTTTAGAAGACAAGAGCACATCTCTGCCCTCACGTAATTCTATCTAAAAACAAACAAACAACAACAAAAAAAACAAAATCCTTCCCTCACTTTTAAAATGGGGAGCGCCCCTCAGTTTGTGCTGGAAACTTCGCAGAAGGTAACCATTAAGGAGAAAAAGAAGAAGTCATTAGCAGATATTGACGGTGAAATGGGGACAAAAGTAGCGAGTTTGAGAATACTTGAATTCCTATTTTCAAAAAAAGGCCTTCAGCAAAAAAAATCCTCGTAGCAAAAAGTACATACAACAAAAATGACAGTATCAATAAATGATATGTATAATCTCACTAAACTAATTGCTTTTACCAGAATTGTGAGCAGTAAAAGTATCTGACAATAATTCTTTTCATTTCTTCAGCCATATTAATAACTAAGCAGCTAGGTAAAACTAAAAGTGTATTTACTCTGCAAACAAGACCCTCGAACAAGGCATAAATAGCACACATGATGGTGTGCAATGTAATAGAGTTCAGTTTTCATTCAACAGGGCACCTATACATAATCTATTGGCAAATTAGTTTCTTTTTGAAACTCTTGCTGAGCTTGTCATTTCTAATTAATGGGAATTCAGCATATATTATCCTGTAACCATGAAAACCCTCTTTCTATAAAATGGATGCTATAATGTACAAAACTCTGTGTACCCTTTCTATGCATTTTTCCCACAACGGGATTTGAGTAACTTGGGTCTGGCATATAAGAGCACCCTTTGCATTCAACTTCTTGGCATGGAGCAACTGGACATTGGAAAAATGTGAAAAGATCCACTGTGTGTGTGGTAGAAGAAAAGCAATTGTATGCTCTCAGAGAGGGAGATATGCCAGAGAGCATGGGCTTATCTAATGACCTTAAGGACATTTTATGCAGAGAGAAGACAGACTTTAAAGAGACATAAATGTGCAATTTCAAAAAGACAGAGCTCAAAGGTTAATGAACTCAAACGAGTAATCAGAGAAATGCAAATTGAGAGAGCAATGAGATCTCTTTTTATACCCATCAGAATATAATGATGGGTATAAAAATGATAAGAGTTCAGCTGGCTAAGGCAAGTATTTGTGAAGATGTATGGATCTTGGGATTTTCATGCCCAACCGGGGGAAAATGGATTGTTTCCTCCATTCTGGAGAGCAACCTGATACTCCCTAGTCAAATTAAGTCTGTATATGTCCAGGTATGCATTCTGTTCCCAAATACATATGGCAAAGACATTCTTACACAGGGCCGTCGGAGACATGGGGTGATCATGGCAGCTTAGTCATGGTAACAGAGACTTGGAAGCACTGTGGATGCCCATCATTGGAAGAGAGGAAAATGAGATGTGGTAGGACACACAACAGAGTACAAAGAGGACTACAGAGAATGGGATAGCCACATTTCTGTTTGTACATTGACTGTGCAAATAATAACATGGATAGATCTTAAAAATACAAGGTCTATGAACAATCAATCTTGTAACACTGAAAAATTAAAATAAACATATTTGGGGAGAAAAAAAAAGAATCAAAAAAAAAAAAATACAAGGTCTACATAAAAGCCTGCACATGAAAGTTTAAAGAAACTTTATTCATAAATGCCAAAACTTGGAATTAACCAATGTCTTCCAATAGGAGAATGAATGGATAAACAAACTGTGGTTTATGAGACAATGGAATATTACTCGGTGTTAAATGAGCTATCGGGCCATGAGAAGACATGGAGGAAAATGAAATGCATATGCTTAGTGAAAGAAGCCAATTTGAAAGGCCATGTACTGTATGATTGCAAGTTATGATACTCTGTAAAAGGTAAAATCATGGAGACAATAAAAACACCAGTGGTTGCCAGGGGTTAGGGGTAGGGAGGGATGACAGGTAGAGCACAGATTTTTAGGGCAGTGAAACTACTCTGTATATTATAATGGTGGATACATATCATTCTACGTTTGTCAAAACCCACAGAATATACAACAGCAAGAGCCAACCCTACTGTAAACTGTCTTTAGTTAATAATAACGTATTGATATTGGCTTATCAGTTATAAAAAATGTGCCACCCTAATGTAAGTTGTTAATAATGGGAGAATCTTGTAAGCACAAGTAGAGGAAGGACGGAGAAGGGAGTATAAGGGCACTCTGGACTTGCCATTCAATTTTTCTGTAACCTGAGACTGCTGTAAAAAATAGTAGTTATTAAATAATTATTTAATATATTAATTTAGGGCACCTGGGTGGCTCAGTTGGTTAAGCAACTGCCTTTGGCTCAGGTCATGATCCCAGAGTCCTGGGATCGAGTCCCACATCGGGCTCCCAGCTCCATGGGGAGTCTGCTTCTCCCTCTGACCTTCTCACCTCTCATGTTCTGTCTCTCTCTCTCAAATAAATAAATAAAATCTTTAAAAAAATAAAGAAAATAAAATACTAATTTAAAAAAAACATGGTGCTGAGTTAAAAAAGGAAAGCGGTTGTGATATAACAGATATTTACATAGATTTAACTGTGTGCAGAAAAAAATACATCTTTTACAAAAATACACTCAAGCAAACTGATACATTACATTAATGAGAATAGTTGCCTGACAAAGAAGGGAAGACAAAAGGTGTGTGGGCTATAGGTAAGAGGAAAGGAAGAAAGAAAGGCAACAAGGAGACCATGCGCACAAGTCATTAGCACATACTGTGAACTGGGGAAAATTCAGCCAGCCCTCTGCACAAGTCCTGGAATAACAAACATACCTTAAGGAATTGCAGGAAGAGGAGAGAAAACCTGGCTGAGTGCCTCAGGGGCTATAGGCTTAAATGGTGGTGGAGGTGGGGGAGTATACTAGGCTAGGGCAGAGGTTTGCCGACCTAGGAATGCTCTTCCCCATCGATTTCTTCCTGATCAATTTCTCATGAAGGCTGTGATACAGGAGATGTAGTTTTAAACAGTGAAAATCTTGTGGAACAAGTTACAATCTATCTTTTGGGGATGATTTGTTTTAACAGATGAGTTCTTAAAAACTGGGTATCATGTACCCAACAATTTTGCCAGCTTCTGCAAGCAAAGGAAAGTACTTAGGTTAAGAAACAGTGTGTCTGTGTGTATTCCAAGACCAAACCTGTAGGTTACATTTTAAAATTCCCATGCAGTAGTTAATGGAGCAAGAGTCTTAAGCTACCATTTATTGGTAGGCATAGAGAGACTCATGTCTATTGGTAAGCATGGTTTTCCAAGCAAATATTTACAAATATTGATTCTAACCCTGAATGTTAGATATTCGAGGCAGGGCACAACCAGCATCGAAAGAAAGCATGTCTCGATGTTTATGTTCATTGGAAAGGGAAAGTTGACCTGTAATCCAACTACTTCTTTGCTGTTTTACACTCATCCCACCTAGTCTGTATTTCCGAGCATTTTGGCTTAAGTGGTGGTTGCGGTCAGGGAGTGAAAAAAATGGAGTAGGGCAGCAGTTCCCCAAACAGGGAGGCTTCTTTGATGGAGATGGTGGTCTGTGCGCAGTGGGAACTGACCCAACAGTGTTGTGAAACTTTCTGTATTTCCACTGCTATTTAGATGGCATTTGCATGACTCCTCAAATGGCCGAGCCCAGTTGGCAGTGGGCAAGGCTTGGCTGTGAAGTAAGGCTTTCTGTGGCTTTTGATCCCCTGTACTGGCTCCATAACAAGCCAGTCCACCCATGAGAAAAGCTCATAAAAGGAAACAAAAATCTTCTGGTTTTATAATGAGCTGCCTATTACTGGAGGCAGAGAAGAGAGGCAGGGGAGAGTAAAATGGTTCTTTGCCTCCACTGACCCATGGTCATTCCATGTGAGTTATTTTCTTTCTTTTTTTTAATTATTTTTTTAAAGATTTTTACTTATTTATTTCACAGAGAGAGAGAGAGAGATCACAAGTAGGCAGAGAGGCAGGAAGAAAATAGGGGGAGCAGGCTCCTTACTGAGCAGAGAGCCTGATGCTGGGCTCGATTCCAGGACCCTGAGATCATGACCTGAGTCGAAGGCAGAGGCTTAACCCACTGAGCCACCCAGGCACCCCCATGCGAGTTATTTTCCTGCATCCTTTTTCCCTTCCAAGAAACCTTCATAGGTAGGGAGAGGGGTATGCACTCCTGTCTGTTCCCTTGGAAGATGGACTTATACACCCAGATTATGCACACAGATTGAGACAATGAGGAGACACTATGTGCCAGGATATATGGCACCCATATGACTATACTGAATAATTTAAAGAATACAAGCCTTAGATTAAGAAACTAAATTTGAACCCGCTACACGGACAAGCATAGCCATGCCTCCAGGAGTTTGTACTTGCTGATCATTTGCTTAAAAGGCTGTTCCCCAAGCTGCCTCTCTCACTTCGTTCAGATCTGTTCAAATGGTACCTCATCAGAAAGGACATCCCTGCCATCGATCATCATTCTGGTCTCCAGATCCTGCTAATTTTCTTCATAGCACTTTGCACCCTTTGCATATTATGCATTGGTTTATTCTTGCCTTGTTGTCTGTCTTTCCCCAACAAAAATATGAGTTTCATGAAAGCAGATTTCCCAGGACTGGAAATGCTGCTTGGGATATAGAAGGCACTCAGTTAAGGTCTTGTTCAAGAACAAGTCTTGTTCAAGAATGAACATGCACCCTTGGGGTGCCTGGGTGGCTCAGTCAGTTGAACGTCTGCCTTCATCTCAGGTCCTGATCCCAGGGTCCTGGAATGGAACCCTACATTGGGCTCCCTGCTCAGCAGGGAGTCTGCTTCTCCCTCTCCTTCTGCCCCTCCCCCTGCTTGTACTCTCTCTCTCTCAAATGAATAAACAAAAAAATCTTAAAAAAAAAAAAGAATTAACATGCCCCAACTATAATGTAGTTTATAGCTCTGTGACTGTGGGAAAGTCACCTATCTCCTACTTTGTTACAAGTGAAATATGGATTAAAATTATTCTGCCTACATTCTAGAATCTGTATGATACGAAACCTTTAGATTTCCGGTATTCTTTGGCTGATACTTCTTAGAGAAGGACCAGTTCTGCCACAATAACTCTAGGAGATGTCTAGTGCTAACCAGGGAATATAGGAGCTATGTTTATCACTCTGTGAAAGAAGAGGAAGCAAAAAAAAAATTTCCTCCAAATCAGTTTAACACAGAGACTGGTGTGCCCTCTTCTGTTGCTGCTGGCCCCTCACCTGTTGAGTGCCCTGCCCACCACCACTTGTACAACACACCTGAGTGTAGTGGTTGTGAAGATCTGTCACCCAGAGACTTGACCCTTCTGCTTTGTGGTATAGCCTCATGTTATCCACATTAAGAGGATAAGCAATATTGTCTTAGCAGAGCAATGCCTAAGGGAAGGAAGGCATTTGTAGGGAAGGTCTACAGTTACCCTGTTGTTTTGCTGTTGAAAGACAGAGTTTTGGAAGCAGTCATAGCAGTCTGCACTTTTTTCCTTGTTTGTAAACTCTGTGTGTTTGTGTGTGAGTGTGTGTGTGTATGTGCTTGTGTTTTAATCACGCGGAACAACACACAAAACTTGGAAGGAGTGGTGAGATACTCATTCTGATTCTTCGTTTCTTGATAGACTAAGCCAGTGTTTCTCACCCTGGGTCTAATACAGCTCTCAAATCAGAAACTCTGGAGTGGGCCCTGAATATAATTATTTAAAACAAACAAGCAAACAAATAAGTATATTTGTGATTTTAAGGTACATTCTGATTTGTGATCCACTGGGCTAAATTAAGCACAAATAGCTGAGTTAAAAAAAAAAAAATAGGGTGGTAAGTCTGATGAATGGGAACACCACATGTCCTCACAGAACATTAGAACTAAATGTACAAGAATTAGATTTGAATTCTGTCTCCACTATTTCTTACTGAAATAGTGGCGAGCCATGACCCAAATTCTCCAAATGCAGGTGTCCTCACCTGTAAAATGAAGGATAATAGTATTTACCTCACATGACTGCTTGAGGAGTGAGCTCACGTGTGTGAGAGACCTTATTACTGCGTCCCGAAGACAGTGAGCATCCAGTGAAGATTGCAGGAATCCATGCAAGTTCTCTTATAATTTACTACGGTTATACGTGAGCACCTTGTTAATAAAACTAATAAGGCCACTATGACGACCGCCACTGTCTTCCACTATTTCAGGTTTTATAGATTACCCAATACTTTTCCATGCATTCTCTCATTTGATGGCAGCAACAATCTATAAGGAATATAGAACAAGTACACCCCCAGACACACTTCTTTTAAATGAGAAAACAAACTCAGACTGAGGCATTTGCCTATGACTCCCAGCTGATAAATGACAGACAGACTTGAACCTGGAGCTCCCGGTCCCCAAGCCCTAGTCCTGCTGTCAGACCCGTGCCACCTCCCGCTGGCTCCTGAAGTGCTGGCTTCCGAGTGTGCCTGTAAAGCAATTAAACTTTCATCGACCACCTGTGAACATGTGTGGCATTATTTTACTATCACCTTCAAATGCGCACGCCTGCCGACGTCTCCATGATTCCACAGCTCCCCAGCTCAAGCTCTCCGTGGTCTGTTCAGGAAGCGTCTTCTCCCTTCGAACAGATGGCAGACAGTTGGCTCGAGTTTCACCATGGACTCCGACCCTGCGGTGGTAGTGGCAGCTGCATTCCCGACTCCCAAATGAGATGACACTCACTGGACCACCTTCGTGTCAACTGCCTCGGAACCAAACGCGGATGTGGCAGGGACTCTGTCTCGAAAGCTGGCCTCGCACGACATGCACACGTGCACCTTCAGCTGAGAAGATCACATTCTCTGCTTAGCAGAAATGATTTTTGTCCTTTTGGGCCATCTCACTGCGTTGAAGAAATTATTTCTGGCCTTTTGGGCCATGAGATCCAGGCAGAACAGTTCAAGAGGAAAAATTTCCTCCCTAGTGAGATGGGAGGGAGGAAGGGAAGAAGGATGCTGAGGACCTCCCCCCAGCAGAAACGCTGCTTGTTGTTATTAATACAATTAACCTTTCACTGTTACTAATCACCAAGGTCATTTCCCTCGAAAACTTCGGGTTGGTTTCTCGCTTGTTTTGAATGCGTGCACTCACACCGTTTTGTTTATATCCTGCATTCTCTGTCTCTCTCCTTCTCTCACTTTTCCGGGTCCTGCCTGCAATCTGTAATTCCTGTTTATACGACTGGGGGTGTTTCAGAACATCCCCTGGCAGTTATGAAACTACTGACCAGTGGAACCTTTTCTGCAGATGGATTTCATTCAGGACTTGTGCCATTATATTAATGGGTTTAATTTAAACAGGACTAGCCTCGCTGGCCAAATTACTGCCATTTAAATCAATTGGTTGAGGGGGAAAGACAGCCTGACCAGAGCTATTAGACTTCAATTTATTACTGTATCGGCTTTTAAACTGGGCGAAGCAAGTTTGCTAATGTCTGTCCTCTGTCCTTTGAGCTCGAGTACAAAATACAGTAATGAGAGCCTTTGGAGTTTAAGAAAAGGGAAGAAGAAGGAGAAAAAAATATATTAATTTCGAGTCAGTGTTTCATGAGCCGAGATCAGGTAGCCCTTGAAAGAATCCCCACCATAGGATCCTGTAGGTACCTTTGATGTCCCTTCATTAAATGGAGATTCAAATCATCTAACAGATGTATTAGTTTAAAAAGCCTTTTTACTTGGATTTCTCTCCCTTCGTAAAAAATAAGCACTGCTTTTTTTTTCCCACACATTTCAACCTGATTCAAATAGAAAAGCAAAAGGGAAAAAAATGCTTTAGATGTGCTCTTTTGATTTTTTCCAATCTTGCCTGAATAAAATGGAATGGGAGATCAAGAACACTCAATTAATTGCAACACTGGGTGTCACTAGGAGAGGGAGGGAGAGATGGAGGGGGGCATTAGGGATGCACAACCCTTAACAAATGCATAGATTCAAAGAAGGAAGAAGGGGGAATAAAAAAGCGTGTCTGTATTTTATTGCACTCGGTAAGCTTTTCGCTTGTATTTATAGCTGCAATTATATCTCAATGAGGTTTGTCTACAGTGTTGGCTTCACGCTAATTTTCCCCCTCACTGCATTCTTGGAATAGGCTCGGACTGTTTATGAACCAGACATATTGACCTCATTTACAGCTAGCAGTTTAAATCCATAATTTTTCCACCCACAATCCCTCTTTGACATTCCGGCGGTGCGGCCGGCTCAGCGAGACTGAACTAAAAGTCTCACACTTCATTGAACACCATTATGCGGCTTTATGCTTATAAGCCTGTTTCCCTCGGCTGCCTTTCAGCTTTGCTGGAGATCCGTTTGGCCACAGGCCGGCAGTGATTAACTGGAAGAATCCAATAAATCACCCTGTCAGCCAGCAGGCTCTCCTCACTATGTCTACACATCGACATTTGGATTTGCACCTCTCTCTATCTTCCCTTTTCTCTCTCTCTCTCTTTTGATTTTCTATCCCTCTCTCTCTTTTCTCCCCTCTTGCTACAGAGCCATTAAAACACCACCTTCCCTTCATACAAGGTGAACTTGAACTGCTATTGTGAGCTTGCCTCAGTCCCGTGAGCAGCCCTCCAGGGAGATAAACCCTTTGATTTGCACGGTTTTCCCTGCCCTGGCTTTTCTGCCCTCCTCTTCCAATTAATTCACCCCTTAACTCTTAGGGCTGCATCACCCAGCCAGCTGGAGCACCGGAGAAGGGACTAGCAGGTGGGGGCGGGAGAGAGCGGCCAGGGGCCAGGTGCTGAGGAGGAAATCCCACGGATCCCTGTCAACTCTTGGGCCTCTCTTTGAGCCCAGCAAAGAGGGAGAAGAGCTCAGGAAAAGGAAAGAGCCCAGAAAGGGAGAGAAAGAATGAAGAACACTGAACTCTGCTTCCCTGGATGCTGAGCCGCCAGGGTTTAAATTAGAAAACTAGATCTGGATCAGTTTCTTCCTGGGGCAGGTGGTGGGGGTCGGGGAGCGGGCAGGGAGCAATTACAATGTTCACAACTAAATGGGCGTGCCCAAGTGTAGGAGCATTTATGAGAGCACTCAAGACCCTGCCTGCATAGAAGATACCAGGGTGAGCTAATGATTCTGACAAGGGGCGGCCTCCCTTGGCACGGTCACCGTCCATGGTGGCTGGGGGCAGCGTGCTCTGAACAGAGTCCGGACAGCCTCACACTTCCCATTTCTCACGGGTGAACCGGGTTGGTGAAACAGCCTCTTCTTTGACTTGACTGGTAATTTCCCGTCCCCATTTCTTTCGTATTCTCCACATGGCCACAGTCGTCTTTTGTCTGGGATTATTTCTGCACTGTGAGCACAAGCATTTGTTTGATGTTCCAGACATCAAATATACTGTACACTCTCCGAGTGGCCAGAGGAAGCGAGATTCTTGCTTTTGAAAACTCCACTGGCAAGAATGACAAAAGGCAGTCTGAACTGCAGACACAAAAGATGGGAGAGAGAGAAAGGGACGGGACCAGTCAGGGGTGATTACGATCCTCCCCTCCCAGCAACACACCGCGGGGACGGCTGCGCCGTGCGCGGACATGGGACCACGGTAAATGTCCTGTGTGCGAGAAAGGAAATGGATACGGCCACGAAGGGGCAGCCCGCCTTTGTGGATGGGCTTCCAGTTTGTGCTAGCTGAGGGGGAGCCCTTCTCCAGACAGCAACACCTTTGTATCCACACATCCCCCCCCCCCCAACTGATCTTTAACAAACATTTTTTACACAACTTTGGCATTTTTGCCAGCTACCTTCTATATTTGTAAGTTAACTAAGTAGATAGATAGACAAATAGGTGATTAGATAATAGACCCACAGAGAGAAACTAGGGAAGGTGACCCTGAGTATCCCGTCTATAGTACCTGATCAGCACGATACAGGGACACAGGGCCTGGCACGCAGTACAAACTTTAAACGTGGTCTTTCTCCTAAACTCTTACACAGCCTAATAAGTGTTAGAGCCAATCAGGAGAAATGGATGTGGCCCTTGGGCATATGGTAACTCTCACGGTTCATTGTCATTTCCAGGCTGCTGTCCACGAGGCTCTGTGCTCCCCCCTTCGCTGTCTCCGGTGCTCATTCTGTTTCATTTCACTCCAACTGACCTACTGCCGTTGATGAATGAGCACGTTTTAACCAATATCCAAACCACTGTCCAGGAGATGAAACTCGATTTAGTCAACTGCTGCTTTGCCGACATTCCCAGTTATTTGCATCAGGGTGTGTTGAAGCTACTGATAAAAAGGATGTAAAAAAAATTATTTTGAGGATTCATTCATATTCCCCATTTCTGTAGATCACAGAAGCAAGGGAGCACCCCTCAGAATACTTAAGTCAGGAATACTGTTGCATACCTACTAGGCTCCTGGTGCATATTATTATATGAAAATTTGAAGACCACACATGAATTTGTAAGTATAAGGCAAGGAAACAGGTTTCATGAACCACCCAGTTATTGCTGTGACCGCAGGGAGGTGGGGGAGTCTGTTCTTTCAAAAAAATAACTGTCAGACGTGGAAACAGTGACGCTCACATAACCTCATTGTCAGGAGCACTAAAGGCATCCTCGCCTTCAACAGGCATTGTTGTAGTTATTGTACAAAGAAAGTTACCACCGTGTGACTCTGTTTCTCCATTTGTAAAAGATTCATAAAAGCATTTGCCACTTTCTTGTGGCAGACAACTCTTGAGAAAGAACAGTCTATGTAAAGTGCTTTGTGTACCTTAGAGACAAGGTAATATTGAAATTTATGTCAGCATTATCATTAAATCTTTCCTCCCGGGGACTCAGTATTTTCAATATTGTCTCATTGATTTTACCAGCATTGGAAACAAGAGGAGGAAGAGCAGTATAGTAGCAAGATCATTAAAACACAAGCCAGAGAACTGGATTTTCTTTCTAGTTCTGCTCCAAAATAGCTCCACGACCTCCAGAAAGCTCTCAAGGGCCTCCGTTCTTTCTCCTATAAAATGAGCGAGTTGAACTAAATAATGTCCAAGGTTTCCTCTGTAATGCTAAGTTCAACAATAGAAAAAAGAGAGTGCCTCTCCTTTGTGCTATAACTTTGCACAACCACCTTCTTCAGAGACTTTGTCTTCGAAGTTTTATAAATGTGCTCTCCTTGGTCTCATTTGGCCTCTTTGTTAACTTCAGTTTACTTCCCTGTCTGTTTTTGCTCCTTCTGGCTGGCAGTGTAGGCACTGTTCAAAGTTCTGCCCTTGGCCTTCTCCTCTATTTATACTCTGCCTCCACAGGTTCATTCAGCTTTGATTATGGTCTCTATGTGTGAGACTGAATGGTTTCTCTCTCTAGTCCTGACGGCCTTCCCCAAATCCATAGCCATCATTCCACCTGTCTTTGATATGCATTTCTACCTGAATGTGCCATCAACATCTCAAGTTCCACAGGTGTAGAGGGAATGGGTTCAGATTGCCTGATCCCACTGAATCAGAGAAGCAGAACCACTCTGAGTGTTTGTGGAATAAAGGATATAGTGTGGGATTTAGACCTTCCGCAATCATGAGAGCTGGTAGAGGAGTGTCTGTAGTGCTTTTGATTCTGTGCCTGGTCTTGAGCCTGAAGTCCTAGGGGTCAGCCAGATTGGCAGCTGGAAAAAGAGAGCTGGGTGTAGTCAAGGACAAGGGTAACCATGGGAATGAACGAGAACTCACACATCACTCTCTTACCACCTCCAAGTGCTGCCATGGGTCACTTGCAACAGAATCCAGTGTCCTTCCCCTCCAAGTGCATTTGTGGTTGGCCTGGACCTTGAGGAAGCTGTAGAGTCTCTGGCAAGTGGAGGAGGAAGAGGTGTATATCCAGGTACACACAGATCAGTGGCAACACCCATGAACTGCTACAGTTCTAACACCCGGCACCAAAATTCAGAGCATAAAATATATATGCTCTGTTTCACGTCCATTTTCAGGGCTCATGGGACATGTGCCTTGTCGCCAGCACTCATCCAAAACCACAGGGAAGAGCATTCTGGGACAATTAAGAAGACAGAGCTGCCTCACCCACACAATGCCCTATTTCCTAGTTTTGTTCATGGCATGACATCTTCTCATGATCCAGATTAAAAACCATGATGTTCCTTGTTTCCACATCCAATCAGCTGCTGAAACCAGTCCACTCTACTGAATAAAGATATTGTGATGTCTTTTCCATTAATTCTAGCCTCTTTTCCAATTTGTACCATCTTGGTCACCAGTTTAGGAGTTCATTATATCTTACCTGTGGACTATGGCAGTAATGGTGATAATCTCCAAAGAGATAGCAGGTGCTGTCACCTCTCTTCCCCTTCAGTCTGTGTGCAGCTATAATTGTCTTTCTTCTCTGACCAGAAGATTCCACACATGCCCACTGTTCAAGGATAAAGTCACACTCCCAGGCCTGGTACAAAGACCTTCCACAATCTGGGCTAAATTAATCTTTCCAACCATATTTCTCATTGTTGGCTTTCAGGAGACTCACGGTGCATCCAGTATTCCACTGTTCCCTGTCCAGGAATCCTCTGCCCCTCCCTTGCTCACACTGCTACTCCTGATTGGAATGCTTCTTCCCCAATCTTGGGTTCCACTGTCCTCTCAAGAGTGGTTACACCTCTGCTCAGATTCCATTGCTTTCACAATCCCCCTCCCATCACCTGTAGTCAGTCTCACATCTGCAAATCCTAAACTCAATGATGGAGATTCCTTTTAATATACATGTCATATGCCTTGAATACATGTCATATGCCCCAAATTAGACCCTACATTTTGAAAATGGGGACCACATCTTCTTTATCTTTGTATCTTTCCCAGCACATTGCATATGGTGGGCAAGCAGTGAGGATGCTGTCCCTGAATGCGACCAAGCTTTTCGTGGGAAGGACACCAGTGGGAGAAAGGTGGTTCAGAGGTTGAAACAGCTTCAGCCATGTTGAATTTGGAACCAAACATCCAAGTACAAGGCTGATGAGAACTACATTAGTTCAGACTCTTTGAGTTGCGAGCAACCAAAACCCAAACTCAACACTAGATTAAATTTTGTTTGTGAGAAAAGAAACTTGCTTCATGTGACTGAAGGTCCAAGCAGGATTGAATACAGGGCTCAAATGGGTTTATTGGGACTCGGTACTTTATTATGTCCTTTGCTATGGGCTGGCCTTGCAGAGTTATTCCCTCTGGCTCCCATCACATAGGATGTTCCGTTATCAACAGTTTTGACACAAGGGCTGGGGGTTCCCGTGATTGGGGCTCCTTGTGTCACAGGGCAGTCTGAACAAATCATTTTGGCCACATAGGCAAAATTTACAGACTGGTTTAGGTGGGAGTTAGAGGCCATCCCTATTTGAACCAGATTGAGAGGAGCAGGAGAGAGAGATCCTTCAAAAAGAGGTACAGGTACCATCAGAAGAGGGAAAGGACGCTGGGCAGGAAAATCTATAAATGTCCTCTCCAGTAGCTTTGGGAACAACCACCCGGAAGACTCCTGTTTGTTCCCTCTCCCTTTGATAGTTTCCCCATCACGTCTCTGCTCTGGTGTATACTTCTTTCATCATTTCCCCCTCAATGTTTCAACCAAGTGGTCATTCTTTAAAATTCAGAAATATTTGTTATTAATCATGTGTTCTCTGTGTTGATGAAACTAATTCTGGGTGAGTCCCTTGAGCATTGGCAACTAAGAATGATTTTTATGTGAATATGGTACCATTCCTTCTTATCACTTGTCATGTGCCTTGCATCCTCAAGACACGTCACAAACATCGTTAATTAATTAGTCTTTAAGGTGCCTCTCTGGACATGAACAGGTGTTACCTGGAATTGTGGATACAGCATACAGAGAAGGTACACAGCTTCCAAGACCACCAGTGAACTCAAATAATTGCCTCACAGTGGCTCCTTCCTCAAATGAAAGCCCTTTTGAAGGGAAACTCCAAGTTCACACACACCAGGGAAGGAGGGGCTCTGTGTGCAGATCTCACAACAGCTGCCTGCCACACAGAGGAAGACATTCATCATTGAAGACTTTTTACATCAGTTGCATTATGGATTACCTGAATAGAATCCTATGCACATATTTGTGGGTAACAGTGGTCAGCCCCCTTGTAGCTGCATCTGGCTGCATCTAGGAAAGATGACTGCAGAGGAAAGGAAATGAGACTTTGCAGTCAAAGAGGAGCGGAGAAGAAAAAAAAAGAAAGAAAGATGAGCCCCTTTGACTCCCTTGGAATTGAAAAAAGTTCCAAGTTACTGGAAAATCTGAACATAATCCATCTGGGGGTTTGAGGATTATTCAGGCAGAAACCACCCACTTTACCACTAGGCAAGTGACAGCCAGTGGAAGTCACCATGTTGGCCAGTGGCCAGGAGGCCCAGCTGGACACCAGCTCGCTCTGTTGCCTGCTGGGTATTCTCTCTCTCTCTCCCTCTCACGCTTTCTGTCGGGCCTAAAATGGAAACCGCAGAGTCAGCTTGCCCCACAGAGCTGGATATAAACACTACGATAAAGTGCTTTGTAGGAGCCAAGTCCTTTATGCATTGCAATGAGGTTATTTGTGATGGTAATAATTCTTCCTCTAACCAGTACCATATCCTGTACCTGGAGATCAGGTGGTCGCTCCTGGATCTCGGTACTTTTTCCTGTAATTCAAGCAAGAAACAAATCTTCCTACTGGAGTGTTCATAAGGTTTGAAAATGAGGTCCTGGAGGGAACTCCTCCTAATTGCCAGTGAGTCACTTTCCTTTCCAAGCAAAGAGGTTTCTGTTGGTGACATTAGAGAGCAGGCGCTTGTCTGTATTGTAACAGCTTAATTATAAGTATGGGTATAATCACCCAATCTGTCATTATACCTTTTTTTCCACCCTGAGAATTTGTACTGCAATCACCATAACACTATAACAACATGAACAACAGACTGTCTGGCCTCCCAGGATCATTGCCTTTGCCATGCCTGGTAGGGATGAGCAGGCAGCTTTGAAAGAAAGACCTGACTCCTGTCTAGCAGCAAAAACAAGTCTGGGTCTTTCTTCAGGTTTTCAGGGCATCCTGTTCATCTGGCTTTCTCGAAAGGACCGTCCAGTCCCTCACTTTCCTCCCAGCCTCCCAGGCCGCCCCCCGGTTTCATCTGCTTGAAAATTGCACAAGAAGAAACCACCCTTCTGCTATTTTATACCCAAACCAAGTGAAGTGGAAATTGCACGAGGAAACCTATCCATCTGTTATCCCTCAGCTCAGCAGTGGATGGAATTTATTACGTTGTGCATCTTGCCCCCTGCCTCTGCCAGGCAGCCTGTGGGGTGAAGTATGGGTGGGGAGGGAGGCTCGCATCACAGAGAGGGGGCAATTGCCTTGGCGGCTGCATCGGCAGAAGTAGCAAACCTGTTTATTATGGAGTGAGAGGCAGGCAGTCACAGAACAGCAGCAGATGGCAAGCAGGAGGAAAGGTGTCGCTGTGGAACTGAAAGTAACCTTGCGCCCTGCCAGTCACCCACTGCACCATTTCACACAATACCTAGATGAGTGCGCACCCTGAGAGGCCTAGAACCCACCCTTTTGGGCAGAAAGAACAGATTTTAGAGGGAAACCCTATGTCTGTAGAGACTATGGGCATTCATCCATGACCTGGTCCCATGTGTCAATAATTTGTAGGAAAATGGCTCCAAGACTAAAAAAAAACAATGCCTGGGTGCTAGACCCTTCTCTGGATCCCGGAGAATATGTGGCAGCCTCCTACACTTCACCTTCATGACACCAGGGGTGGTCGTGATATAGCCGTTGTTGGCGTATTAGTGATGGGTACATACCACGAGTCCCTTGTTGGCATTGATGATTCTTTCATCATAAGGTAATGTCAGACTGAGCCCCACACTTGTCAAGGTTGAACCACAGGAACTAAACTTAGTACTTCCAATTTTCCTTTTCCTCCTCTGTTTATGAAACTCTTTATCCTCCCAGAAAATATGGTTATATTTTTGTGTTTGTGGATTTTCTTTGATCCATAATGGAGTACTCCAGGCACAAAGAAAACATTGGAGATTTGACTCTTAATCAGTAATGATAGCCCTCACAGACCATCAAATATAATCTAATCCTTTAATGTTGCTTCACGGCTACCCTCAGGCTTTAGAAGAGATAAGGCAATTAGTGGAGGATCCGTTTATTTTTTTCTTTATCAGGTTGAAATTTTAACTAGCATCATCAAGCCTGCCAATATCTCCTTAAAACAAACCTTGTAAAGAGGGTGTATGAGATCTTGGCATTTGAGGGCCATATTAATGCCACATGTTGTGTGAGTTTGTCATTCTTTCTAACAGTACAAAGTTATGCCCTTTTTCCTTGACTCTTTTTTTTAATTTGTTCATTCATTCAAGAGTTCCTTACTCAGCCAGTAAGGAACTACATTGTGTTGGGGATAAAAGTCTTAACAAAATATACATGGTCCCAAAAAAAAAAAAAAATATATATATATATATACATGGTCCCTATTCCTACAGAGTGAACAGCTCAGTGAAGGAGACAGTCAACAAGATGGTCAGTATTTAGTGATTGGGAGAATTTAAGATAGGCCTGTAGCCCAGAATTAGAGGTAAGTGTTAATAAATTGAGAATAATAGGAAGAGTATTCGTTTCACAAGAAACAAAAATGGCAAATATCTGGAAGTGAGAAAAACATGGGACTTTAAAAGAAATTGAGAGAGGGAAAGAGATGTTGAGGAATTAGCTTACACAATTGTGGGGGCTGGCAAGTCCAAACGCATAGGGCTGGCCTGCAGCCAGGAAATCCAAGGAAGAGTTAATGTTGCAGCTCAACTCCGGAGGTAGTTTGGAGCCAGAATTCCTTCTTCCTCAGGGGATCTGTCTTTTTCTTTTAAGACCTTCAGCTGCTTTGATGAGGCCCACCCATTTTATGCTTTTCTTGAAGTCTAATGATTTCAGTGTTTGTTTCACCTAATAAATACCTTCACAGTGACATCCAGACTGATACTTGACCAAATGTCTGGGTGCCAAGCCAAGGTGACACATAGAATTAGCCATCACAAGTAGTAAACAACTTATAAAGGACCTCAGTAAGCATTATTAAGGAGTTTGCCATTTATCCCAAGAGTAATACAGAGCCATCTGGAATGGGGTTGAGGTTATTTCACTCACAGTGGTGAGAAAATAAGAGCTGCTGTTTAGGAAAATGACTCTGGCCGCCTCATGCAGAACAGAACACTGGAGGAGGGGCCAAGCCTGGAGACCAGAAGACCAGAGAGGAAGCTCTTAGAATAATTTCAGTGAAAGGAATCATTTCCTGAATGAGACAGTGACAATAAGAGCAGAAGGAAATAGATTCAAGATATGCAGTAGATTTGATTGTTTGGGTTTTGTTTTGTTTTGTTTTGTTTTAGGAGAGGGGGTAGAATAATTAAGACTTTACAACTGGGTTAGTAAGACAAGCAACATAATCAGTGGCACCCAGTGCAAAATGCAAATGATGGGTTCCTTGTTCAAAAGGTGGGGAAAAGGTTTTTGCTTTTTACTGTAGTGTCTCTCAACCTGGCACAGCATGTTTTATTTGTTATTGAATGTAGTTCTTCCTTGGGCATGTGAATGTTCTCGGGCATATGGAGATCCTCATAGGAGCCCAGAGCCTGGCCCCACTGCTTGGTGGATGGGGGTATCTGACCGTAACCATGACCCCACCCATCCAACTTCACTGTCCTGTCAAGCTTCGTAAAACACAGGTTCAAAGAAAAATATGAATAGTTTCAAGACAGCAGTGACAGAGCATTAAACCCCAAGGATGAGGCCCTTCTGGGCACAGGGTTCTATGTGACTGCACGGGTCACCCGTGCCCGTGCCATGGAAGCTGACTCTTCCAGTGAGAAGCAAATGGTGTGCTGCATGACAGGAAAGAATAAAGATGTTAACCAATTTTCTGTCTGGATAAAGTTAGAGTGTGGCAGTCCCATTAACACAGAGAAATGATGAGGAACAGGTTTGGGGCTCTGGGGCTGGTGGCCATGGATTCATTGACTATGTAAGGGTCAAGTCCAGTAGGTAGTTAGACATATGCACTTGAATCTCAAAAAAAAAAAAAAAAAGGAATCTGAGCTAAAGACATAAAATTGCACATCATCAGTGTATAGATTATATTTAATCATGTATTCTAGATGCAGGGACAGGTCTGTGCTTGTCCACATATACATGGGCATTTCATAAAGACGGATCCTGAAGAACCAAGGTAGTCTATGGATCTAGAAGCTGAGAGCCCACTGGATTTCATGGGAATGAACCCTCTCACTCGGACCTCGCTCACCCCAAATGAGCTGAAAGACTCTTACAGTGCAAGTGAGGCAAGATGGCACGCAGAAAGGTCCTGGTCTTGGGCTCAGAGGGACCCAACTGAAGTCCTAACATTTCCCAGCTGTGTGACCTTGCAGAAATCACTTAGTCTCTAGTACTAAGCCCTTGTCACTTTCCTTTGTCAAAATCAAGATAAAATTAAGTATCTCTCACTTTGTTGGGAGGCTGGAAGAAAATAACAAACATTAATATGCTTTATATGCGACAGAGAGACTATTGGTGCGAAATTATCTTCTTGCTGTAAGAGATCTGGGCAACTTGGAAAGCTACGTTAGCTCTTTCATGTCACCAGACACTAAAAGGTATATGAGAACTGAAGTATTCTAGATAGCATCTGAGTGCCCACCTGAAGATTCTGTGGTCATGAGCAGCCTTTTCTGGCTCAGTGTTATAAATGATGGCCATTTTCCTTGAATCAAGCAAGTTGGTCATAGATAGCTCCTATTTCCACTTCTCCCAGTCTAACTGTTTGATGGGGCCCACCCTCTACTCTGCCCACTGATTTCATTGTCTTTACTATTCCTGCTTCTCCAGCCAGCCCCTGTCATCAGCTGTCCAGGGCCTCATTTATTAGAGCCATCCCTCATGATTCCTGCCATGCTCTGTCTTCCCTGCAAGAGGCACTAGGTTGAGGAAAAATAATTAGTAATCCAGGCACTGCAGGTCTGATGAGACACCTGCAGCATAATCATCCAAATCAAATATTTGGCTCGGCTTCTTCAGATGATATATCTCTTCCTGCAACTGCTGAATGGCAGCTTACCCGAACTTGTACTGAAAATGAAGAACGCATCCGAGGAAGGAGGGCTCCTTCTTGCTCGTTTTTGCTACAGTCTGTCCCAGTGTAGCTCTCTGCAAGGCTGAACTCCCATCTCCTATGTTCAGACTATTCCAATCCCATCAGCCAGAAGGGACAGTTGTGGGAACAGGAAAAGACAATTTAATTTACTCAAGTGGCTCCGGAATGAATAGTTGTGCCGCCAAAGAAACACCCAGTTGCGTCCTCTGAAAATCATCACTGTCTGACACAGGGGCTGGAGCTTTCTGAGTCCCCGGAAAGATACCTGCTTTTACAAAGCATCAATTCATCCTCATTATTCCACAGTTGAGAACACTGAGGCTCAGTCTTCAGAATTTTTCACGGGACACTCAGGACGAGAACCCTCAGCTCCTCCTGCCTGATTCAGTGTCCCCTCCACTAAGCCCGATCCTACGCCCAACCATGCACAGTAGCTCCATCACTGCCCCCATTTGTTCAGTATAGTTTCTCGATTGTTTGCTGCATTCCAAGCTCTTTTCACTTAGAAAGCCATACAATAGTTAAGAATCAGAGAAGATTCTAGTCAGGCCTATTTCATTAATTTAGCTGATTTTCTTAGCTTATAGTTTTCCTGGACCTATCAAGATATTGTCCAAGAACCATATAGAGAAAGTTAGTACATTTTCTTCTTTGTTTTGAGTTCATAAAATATTAGTGCAAATAATGTAAGGAGAGCTTTAGGTTCTCTGACTGAGTTAACTTCCCCTGTTACATAATCCATAACACCATTCATATCCTCTGAGAAGCCCTGAACTCAATTGAAAATAAGTTGTTTTTTGTTAGGACTTGTTTATCGTCTGTCTGTCTCAGCAGATTGGAAAGGCCACAAGGGAAAGGGCCATGGTCATTGTCCTGTCTACAGCCACATGCTCAGCACTCAGTATTTGCTCGATAAATACCTGTAGACAATTTCAGATAACTTGTAATTATAGAGAGAGCAGTAAATTCGATCGCAGGGAGACAGCTAGAGATTCCGTAATCTATACCTTCTTTTTACAAATGGGTAAACAGACTTAAAGACCTTGTGACTTAACCAAAGTGACACAATTTCTTTTTTTTTTTCAAATTTTATTTATTTATTTGACAGAGAGAGCATGAGTAGTCAGAGTCCCAGACAGAGGGAGAGGGATAAGCAGACTCCCCACTGAACAGGGAGCCTGACATAGGGCTCAATCCCAGGACCCTGGGATCATGACCTGAGCTGAAGGCAGATGCCTAACCGACTGAGCCACCCACGTGCTCCAAGTGTCACAATTTCTTGACCCATTCATTCATGCCATGTTTTTTGAGCTCTTACTCTATGCTTGATGAATGTAGCTATAGAGACGGATGAGACCTGTATCACTGCTATTGGAGAACTTATAGTGCAAAGGGTGGAATATGCAATTAAACAGGTAATTACAATACAATGATCTACGTGACAAGGCAGAGATGCAAGAAATAGTCTGCATAGAGAAATCAGGACAAGCTTCCCAGAAAAGGAAGTCTGAGCCATGTCTTGAAAGATAAATTGAGCCTGTCAATCAAAGAAGGGGGGAAGTCAGTTCAGGCAGAGGGAACAGCATTTATGAAACCTTAAAACCATAAAAGCATACATAGAAGGATCAAGGAAACGTGGGCTAGTGCGATAGAGACATAAGGAAACCGGCAGAAGGTGGCTCAAGAGAAAGAGGTGTGGATCCAGAAATTGAAGAGTGAGGATTTGGGCTTAGAACAGTGAGCCTCAAACTTCACTGAGCGTAAAAATCACCCAGGGGTCTTGTTAAAATGCAGATTCTGACACAATAGGTCTAGAAATTCTGAGTTTCCAACAAGCTCCCAGGTGACATCAGTGCTGCTGGGCTCAGACTTCACCTTAAGGAAAAAAGCAGAAGGAACCAGGCAGCCTGCAGAGGTGTATGTATAAAACAATGGTTCTCAAAGTGCGCGCCCCACATTTTTACCTCTCACACCAGCCTACTGAATGAGAAACTCTATGGGAGACCCAATGCTCTGTATTTGCACAAGCCCTCCAGGTGATGCTGAAAATTTGCACTAAAGTGTGAACACCTCCAAACTAGGACAATAGCCAGATTTTCTTTGTAGAAATAAATCAGATAATAATCAGATTTGCTTTGTAGAAAGATGACTCTGGTAAGGCTCGCCAGACCCTCGATCCAGTCTTCCTTTCCTTGACAACCCAAACAAATGATGCACAGATATCTAAGTACAGTATTTTAGATCCAAGACTATTCTGAGATTTCAAAAAGACAGAGTTGTTAATGAGGAATAAATTTTCTCCCACTGCATTCAGAATCATCTTTATGATTACAAATAGCATGAATTACCTGTGTTTGATGACATCCTTAAGTGTTTGTAATTGAACTGCACATTTAATGACTATGAGTAGAGAATTAACACAAGCCTATATTCAGAAGTCAAAGTTGACCTTAACCAATTAGTTTTAAAATTGTTGAGAAACAACTTGTGCATTTTTTATAATACATCCCTCAGGTACATCTACAGCAAGTAGAAGATGAAGAAGTGAAATATCTTGTCTCAGTTTATGCTTAGACTCAGGGAAATTTTCTGATCACGATTTACCCTGGAACCACATCTGATAACTTTAAAAGAATCCAAGGTTTTGAAAAAAAACACCCTGCCCAGGGTTCTCTCTCCTTTCATTGGAGGTAATACTGTGCATTGCTGAAGTAAGCAAAAGGGGTTAAATGAATGAATGGATCAATCAATCAATTAATTTAAGGGAAGCCAATAAGCAAAGCAGATATGCATGAACAAAGGAAAGAAGGAACAAATAAATAACACTAAATTAGAGAATATAGAAGACTAATTTTCTTATATGAGAGCCGAGAACACATTAGAATCAACTTAAAAATTTCATGCCAGGTCCTCACGGTAGATTAATTAAATCAGAATCTGTGTCATAGGACCCAGGCACCAATATTTTTTCCAAACTTCCCAGATATTTCTCAGATACTAATCAAGTGTGATATCCATTGGCCTCAAAGGCTTCAAGCTCCCATTCATAGCATTTTTTAGAGTTAAAATTGTAAATAACACTCCATTTTTTTAGTCTTTTGGCGTTTGTGAAGGCCTGCCCTCTCACATTCTAACAATCACTGTGGCCTGTGTAAGTAAGACAGGAAGTTCAAATATCACTATGTTGCTAGAACCCAGGACTATATTAAAGCGGAGGAAGATGAGAACCAGACCCAAAAATAGTAAATTAGAGGATCTTTGGGTGTGAAATTCCTCCCTGACAATACAGAAGGTGACAGTTCTCTAAAGGGAACCCAGAAGCCCCTACGAAGATGCTGGTGGCTACGAATGCCTCGCCAAAGCATTTGTTTGCTCTTGCCCAGACCCACACCAGGAGTCATTTTCCGGCCAGTGAGGGTGTGTGCTGACTGTTTGCAGAAGCAGCGAGTGTGGATGAGACACACCTATTTTAATTGCTTCATGAAGCTTTGTGAGATTTTTGCCCAAATCTGGAAATGGCACAGAGGCTTCCATTTCGGCTCTGGATATTACAGACAGGCCAGATGGAATCCTGTCGCCTATGTGATTGAGTGGATTTTTCATGTGAAAGTAGAAACCAATGGGTACGTCATCTGTAGGGTAATCTGGGAGGACATTTTTCTTCATTCTATCCAGCAGACCATGCAGAAACACCTGTTTTGTATCTTGGAATCGTTTGCAACTGTTCTCTAAGAAATAAGTGTTGAAACAATATCATTAAGCCACTTTTTAAAATTCATATACTTGGGCATTGAAGAAAATATAATATTCAGAGCTTGTTTCCACCATAACACTCAGAGTTTTGGGTAATTAAACATACCTGTCCCCACTTGTAGGTGGTCTGACCAATTGTCTGAGTTTGCTCAGGACTGTAGGGCTTCCTGGGATGAGGGAATTTTAGTGCTAAAACCAGGAAAGGCCAGGAAAACCTGGGACCAGTTGATCACATGACCTGACACATTGAGAGGTTCTGAGTCCTATCACTTGGAGATAGAGTTCTTTCTGGATTTGCACCCAGATATTTAATGTATGTTCACTTGAGCAAGTCATGGCACTGTGAGGTACAATGGGCCCATTTGCAGAAGTCATTCTGGAGCCAAAGACCACTCGGGGAGGTATGTCATTCCATCACTCAAGAGTGACTGCAGGAAGCATGGCCATATGTATCCAGAGGGCCTAAGGCCCATTAGAGACAGATGCTGCTCTGAAAGAGCCATGAATAATCTCTCTCATATTCCTAGTCATGGCCACCAATGCCCAAGGTTGGATTCAATCTTATTTTCCATTATCTCAAAGAATATCAAAGAAAAATGAAGTTGAATTAACTTCAGTTTCAAAGTAGACACATACATTATCACAATTTGCAACTGGTTTTGGAGAAAGCAGTAAGCAACATTTGAGTCTAGTGATTGGGACTGTCTTTATTAGACCATCGAGGGAAGCCCTGACCAGAGTTCTAACAGTGCTTTGCAGAGGGGAGCTTGTTAACCTGCAGCCTGTGATGCTAAGCGGGCCGAGGTGTGGCCCAGAATTCTGCATCTCTCACAGGCTCCAAGGTGACCCCAGGTGGCCCAGAGACCCCACCACGCTGGGTAGTAGTGCCCAGAGCTCAGAGGCTTCCTATCGGACTCGAGCAGGACCATGGGAGTGCTCTTCCTCTTCCTTCTCCATCTTTTCCAACAGAAGCAGCTATCTTTATTGATACGGAAATACCACATGAGAATTTGTTTGCAGATGTATTCCCCTGCTTTAAAAAAAAGAAGAAAGAGAGAGTGAGGGAGAGAGAGAGAGAGAGAAAGAAAGAAAGAAAGAAAGAAAGAAAGAAAGAAAGAAAGAAAGAAAGAAAGAAAGAAAGAAAGAAAAGGCCGCAGCATTAAAAAATGCACACCAGTATGAAAACAAGTAATTCTGCAGGAGCATGAAAAGAGCTCCCCACAAACAATGCCACCATGCACTGATGTTCCCTTCAGGTCAGCCGAGGACACTGACCCAGCCCGAATATCTAGTGCCTCATCTTCCGCTTTCTGACAGAGCATGGTGCGAGTTCTGTGGCAGCAACGCCAAATCTGTAGTTTAATTAAAAAAGAAAAGGGAAAACAAACCTCTCTCCAAACATAGAACAACAAAAGAAAAGCCCTCACAGGGGATGGCCCTGTAGACCCCAACTAAATGATGAGTTTCATTTGTAGAACCTTCCACCTGACCCATGTAAACAGGAACAGAAACAGATGGCTGGTAGGCTGGTACCCCAGGCCAATTTCAGGAGGGAACCACTGGTGAGATGTAGGCTGTAGGTGGATGGGGCCCAGCTTAATTAGGGAATGTTTCAAAATCAAAGCAGGACAGAACTGTTCCTGCAGAAGGGTCTCTTCGGAGCAGGGGGCCCATGAGAAGCCTTTCGTGTAAGCTTAAAGCATCCTTTATACAATCAGAAAACTTATTAAACTTGAGCAAAGAACCACTGTGGGTTCAAAGACACCTAGGCATCTCTCACTAGAGCAATATTCCCTAAGATTTTATTTGATTTAATTATTCATAATGGGACTTAATGCTTTTTTTGGTACTACACTCATCTTTTAAAGGGCACCGCAAGGTAGACTCTGAGACCAGTAGCTCAGGACTGGAGAACACATTTTGCTAACACACAGCTAAAAGTTGCCTGCAGTCTTTGCCTCCGAGATGTGGGCAGTTCGGATGGAAATAAAGTGGTTAATGAAGAAAGATATGTATAGACAGGCAGGAACTGAGAGAATTATGAAAATTAATTTTCCATGAGGTCTGGAAATGAGATCTGCTTGCACAATTCTAGATCAGTGTCCGCTTGGGGAGGCAAATGAACTCAACCACACATAATGTGAAGGGAATTCAAGTTTGAAAACGAGGGATGATCCCCTCTCAGAACATGGCTTCTCTGAGCCTTACGGAAACCAGGGACAGGTGCTGTGGTCTACTTTATCATTTAAATTAGTTCTTGTGGCTACCAAGGTGAACTTGGGTCATTGCTTAGAGCTGAGCTAACATGTCAGAAAGTCCCTGATGGCAGAGTTTGTGCCTATGGGTGAGATGCTTACAAAAAAAAAAAAGGAATCTGTTGTTAATCATTTAAAGTAAGGTTCTGACACAAAAGTATACATTAGGAAGATCTGGGAGCAAAGGACCTTCATCCCGCATGGCAGCAAGTATTAGGACCTGAGTAGTCACTCCCTTTATCACATTCGTGTGTCAGCTCACTGCAGTTTTGAATTGGCTTGCCAGCCTGACCTCCATAGGCAGGTGACTTTGCCATTCCTGATAAAAAAGGGTAAGTGAGAGAGAGAGAGAGAGAGAGAGAGAGAGAGAGAGAGAGAAAGGATAATTATCAAGGGAATTATTTTTTTCCCTGGAATGACCCTGTGCTTTCCAGGTGACAGAGGTGACAGAAGAGAGCACTCACTAATGAATTCCCATAAACAAGAAGAAAGCCACATGTCCCGGTGGCACTTTCTTGGAGGTACTTAATTTATTAAGCAAATATTTATTAGTAAAGTATGAGGTGAATAAGACTGCACTTTGTTTTGTGTTACTGTGGCATATTGAAATAATTCTGATACATGGCTGTATTCCCCTCCCTCCCTTGGGACTTCCTCCCCTGCCTCTCCCATTAGTGGGTCGGGACTGGGGGAGTGCAACTGTGAATGGAGGATGCCAACACAAGGGGTGTCATGTGCATGTTACCAGGGCAACCTGGGCTCAGTCTGAGAGAGCCCTCTAGGGTGTGGTATCGAACAGGCCTCAGCCTTGTCCTACCTGAAGGGCAAGGAAGGTAAGCATGTATACATCGTTTCCCACTGGCATTTGGTGAGAGGTCCTCCCAGGGCATTAACTCCCAGCCTGCTTGTGTGTAGTCTGGGCACACCCCCAGAGATCAGAGGAAGCCCTCAGACAGTCAGTGGCTGATGTTTGCCCTCAGAAGCTGCCAACTTGTAGGTAAGCAGCTAGTATTGAGGGGAT
This sequence comes from Nasua narica, assembly GCA_028533885.1. NCBI lineage: Eukaryota > Metazoa > Chordata > Mammalia > Carnivora > Procyonidae > Nasua > Nasua narica. Next base: position 17,617,582 of record CM052813.1, read on the forward strand.
CTAGGCAGAATACCCATAACCCCCACTATAATAAGTGGTCACTGGCTGTACCACTTATAGTCTCATTGGGAAGATGATAATGAGTGCATTTATTGAATGAATGTCTGTATTTAAGGCACTATATTAGGCATTTTCCATTTGACCTTCACAAGTGGATGAGGTTAGGTAGTATTATGCTATCCATTATGTGGATAAGGAAACTGAGGCACAGAGGCATTAAACAACTGGACCAAGTTTGCCCTAGATAATAAGTGGTAATTGTCATAGTCATCCAGACAGGTTGGCTCCAGAGTCCTCATTTGTAACAGCTTTTCTCCATTGCTTCTCTGTATGACTCATGAACAATTAAAAAGACCAATATGAGGCAACATAAAGGGATATCCTTGCATCAGAATGTACTCTCAAGAGATGCTTTCTTTCTGGAGGTAATTGCATTTCATGGAGGACAAAGACATAATCCAAAGGAATATGTGTCTAATAATGGAACCACCAGTCTCGGCGACAATGATAGAGCTTTGAAGGGACTGGAGGACCTTCAGCAGTGACAGCTCAGCGTGGGTAATGACTCTGAGGGGAATATCATTTCCCCCAGCCACACACATTTGGGATAAAAAGCCTCTGACCCCTGCATCGAACTATAGTCCAACAATGCTGACCTTGGATAATCAGAAAAATGAGCAAAGTTATATGAAGAAGGGTGTCTATCCAGAACTCTTTATGACGACAAAATATCCAGCAACAGGGGACTGCTCAAAGTGCAATATACTCATACGGTGGGATAAAATGCAGCTTGTAAGCAGCAGAAGGAACACTCTAGAGATACTTCGTATACAAGCTCATTGGTTTCCAAAAACCTATTTGGAAATTTACTTGTTTACAGACCCAGTTGGACACTATGAAAGTGACTCCTAATGCCTTCTATTTGTGGCAGGCAGAATTTGTATGCTTTTAGCTCCAAAGCTTAGCTTTCTTTAGTTCTTTCAACTTTATAAATCAAAAATTTATCACAGAGAAATTTCTGTATTTACGGATGTGAAGGAGATGAGCATAAAACACTACTAAGTGAAAAGCCGGTTAAAAACAGCATTTTTGGTAGGATACCAATTTTGAAATTAGGTATACACAGACACAAAGGGTGTCAGGCACATAAATCAAAATGCTAACGGGTTTATCACTGCCTGCTGAGACTCTGGGTGATTTTTGTTCTATTTTCTTTTTCTGTGTTTCTAATTTTTCTATCCTAAACATATATTCATTCTCTCTGTGTGTGTGTGTGTGTGTGTGTGTGTGTGTGTGTGTTTACCTTGAGCAAGATTTAAGATTTTGGTAAAATATGGCAGCATGAGAAATTGGGGAATCTTCTCTTCTTCCTACAACCAACATAGCAACAGTATGGTAGAGTTTGGCATTAAGAGAGCCTTAGTCCCTCACTTGGTTCTGCCATTTGTTACCTTTATATCTTGACCTCTTGACCCTTTCTCCCTGTATCTACAAAATGAGGATGACAAGATGTCCCACTGGGTAAATTATAATACAAAACACTGGTTTGGGGGATTATCAGACTATCCGGGAATGGTCTTCATTCAAGCACAGTGGGATGACAAAGAAACGTGCTCTGAAAATTAAAAGGCACGGAAGGTGTGATGCTTGAAAGGGTACATCGGGGATGTTTAGAGCAAGGGAAGATGTGAGCGCCCAAAGACAGCCATCTGTCAGCGAGGGGGCTCCGGGAGAAGAGCCCACACACCACGTTCCAATCAGCCCACCAACAGCCGGACTTAGATCAGCCCCAGAACTGCTGGCTTGGGCTGCTCATCCCACCACTAGTTGGGGAAATTTCCAGGTGAGAGAATGTTCCTGGCATTTTCCCTTCTGAAGAACTGTGAAGCAATGGGTTAGTGTCCGCTGTAGTAATTACGCAACAGGCTAACTGCTGTTTTTCTTGGGGAAGCTGACTCCCACAGGCCTCGGGTCAAACACTGCATCTGCCTTCCCCTGAATGAAGTGAGTAAGGGGAGGCCTTTGTCTTGTTTGGCGCCTTTTCTTGGGGTTTTGTTTTGTTTTGTTTTGTTTTCATCTGCGGCTATGCCTGCTGCTGTTGCCTCGGCTGTTTGTTTTTATAATTGTTCTTCGAAGGCCTCGGGCAAGAAAGCTGTTCTAATTGTACAAATCACAGTGTAGCTGAATCACAGGAACCATCCCAAGTAATCTGTGCAGCCATGTGACTGAACTTTCAAACTAGCTGGGGGCGCTTCCTCTCCCCCGGGGAGGCCGGTGTCTGACGAGGGACAGAAAGCGGCCGCCAGATGAGATGCGGGAACAGTTGTGTATCGTAAGCGTCGGAGATGCAATTCTGGGCAGTCAGAAGTCAGGCTGCCCTCAGCCACGCATGATTGGCAGCGTGCTAAGGCAGACTCCCAAGCTGTACCCCGTCTTGTTCAAATGGGGTGCTGGATGCAGTCTGGCAAAATGAGAGTTGATGTCTCATCGAACCAGTTAGTGCTGGGTTCAAATTATTCTCTGCCACTAGAACTGTACGAACTGGACAAGCTTTATGGAACTTGCTGAATGGATTTTTTTTTTTTCTGTTGTCTTAGAATTCCATGCCAGGAAAGGAGGATTGTGTCCTGGCGCCTGCACTTCAGTGAACTCCCCTGGCCTTCCTCCAGCCATGCTTCTGTCTTTCAGAGAAATTGGTTCGTGAGGCCAGGGAGACATGCCCACTTTAGGGATATGCTCACTCAGAGATGATGCCTTCTTCTAGACCATAACTTGTGTCACTGGGACTGCAGAATTCTCTCCCCAGTAGCCCCAAGACAAGCCTACTCAAGGGTAGGGTCAACCTCTAGGTCAACCAAGGGGTCAGCCTCATCATTGTGTGCACAGACCTAGGCCCAAGGGCGGTTCAGAAGCTAGCTTTTTGCTGGTGGATATGAGAACAGGGCTGTCTACACACATATGGACAAGACCCTTTGGGATAGCCACAGATGAGAGAGGGTAGAGATCAAGAGTGCGCTGAGGCCTCAAGCTTAGAGCCAGATGAAATTCTAGGGAGTGTAAGAATTCAAGATACAAGTCTCCCTGGCCCTCCAGGTTATTAAGAAGGTGTGGTTGTTAGGGAATAAGGATAGAACACATTTTATTAAATAATTTCTAGTGCGACTTACAATTTTAAGACATACTTAGATATTTAAAAGTTGTGGGCTTCTGTTGATACTCTTGCCTTGGGCCCCACAAGTGTCAGGAGTGGCTCTATCCTTAAGGGCTGCCTGCCAGGTGAATCAACCACCCATAGAAACAGGCCAAGAAGGGGAATCATAAATGGACAGAGGGAAGATTCATCTCCAAAGTCAAAGAGCACAGGTCAGAAGTCTCTGGTGCCAAAGGGGAGGAATGGGAGTGTCAGGAAAGGTTAGGGGAGGTGAAGTGGGAGAAAATAAAAGGCTTAAGAGGTGTCACGGAGGAAACCATAAAGAACTGTCTAAAGCCTTCCATATATAGTGAGAATTTGGACATCTAGCTTAACGGAGGGCATTGAATAGCCAAGAGAGAATCACAAACACGGCTCTGTAAAATGCACACATAGTCTACTCTCCTTCCTTTCCTTGCCTGGACCCTAGAGTAAGGGGAGCACAAGTGATGAAATTATAAACCATAATTCATTCTCCATTGTACTTCCCAGAGCCTAGGTTCAGCCTGGGCTTGGGTAGAGAAGGTGCTTATATTCAGATGAGAGAGCGAAGTTTGATTTAGAGTTCATAGGACTTCTTAAAAATATGGAGAGGAGTCTTCTTGAATATCTGAAATGAGCTTGGAAAGCTGTGGAATCAGCCAAGATATTCTCAGGGAGCAAGAAACAGTGGTTTGACAGAGGGGAGTTGAATAGCAGTGGTGGGCAGGACGCAAGTAGCACTGTTTATTGACTGTACCCCCTTTGATTCACACCATTCCGTTGATATTAACTTTTCTGACATTCAGTTTTCTCATTGCCAATAAAATGAGAACATTTGAAAAAAATGTTCTGAAGAATGAGGATAATACAAGTAACATTTCTAGCATGTTCCATGCATCTAGTGAGAAAGCTACTATAATTGTTGTTGTTATGAAGAGCATTGTTATTGCAATTCCATGCTAACAATATGGAGCTTCACTTTAATTCTCTTTACGCACTCATCCTTTCCTGAGGGGCACGGAAACTCCTGGTAAATAGAAATTTCTAGAAGGCCCCATCTTTGAATTTTGTAAGGCATAAACATGGTAGCATTCTAATGGAGAGGGATTGTCCCTGACAGGGGGATTTCAACACTGAACCAGTCAACAGCAAAAGCAGTGAGAGAAGTTAATATTCATGGAGAACCTACTAATTGTCAATGCTACAATGCTGGGGACTTTACATATATTTTCACTATTTACTATTCACAAGAACTAGGGCCAGCTAGAACATACCCTGAGCTCCTCCCCCCACCCCCACCACCTCCAGCCGATTCTGTAAAAAGTGAAAGAAACCCAGAGAACGTTCCTGAAACTTCACATCTGAAATCCTGGGAGCTGGGAGGTTACTGCTGTGTCGAGGCTGCCTGGGAAGGCTTTCGACTTTCTGCAGCAAAGGCCAGTAAGAGCTCTTCAGAGAGCACTTACGATGACAGGAAGGGAGGGAGAATGCATGGAGGACGTGCCTATGAGTCAGACCCACTTGAAAGCTCTGCAAATTAGGGAATCTTACCTGATGATGAGAATGGCGATTCACTCCTCTTCTAAAGTCTGCCATTTTGGCCAAACTTGCACATTAAATTGGTGCTTCATTAGAGAGTCAGTAATGAATTTTAGAGCAAGAACCTGGTGCCAGAGCGCTGGAACACAAGTACAGACAACTGGTCAGAGATTTAATAAAGCAGTGAAACACCCCGAGGATAGTCCTGCCAAGAGTACTCTCTGGGCAAAAGATTCTTCTGGTTTGCCTCAGTGGATGGCTGAGGTGGGACTGCCAGGAACAGTATTCCATCCTTCATGGTGTAGGGAGAAGGATTTCAGGGACTGGCTTTGTACCCGAGGGATTCAAATGGGTTCCACCTGTGAGGACTGGGGAGCATTCCTACCACATGGAGTCTTGTCACCACAGGAACAGAAATGACAAAATGGCCTGGACCATTCACAGAAAAAACAAAATATGTATTTACCTGGAAAACCAAAAGGGGAAAGGATTCAACCAGCCCTATAATCAAGAAAACAAATTCCAGGAGCAATTGCTTCCCAGCAAACATTTCATAGGTCCCTGCCTACCCCATGCCAGGTAGTAAGTCCTAAGAATTCAAAGATGAAAAGGCAAGTCCAGCCCTCAAGTGGCTTGCACTCTGGTTGGTGAGAAAGACACATTCATAGACGGGACCAGCACAAAGCCATAAGGCACAAGAGACAGGTTGCCTTGTCCTACAAGGTGTCATAGGGTACCTCACTCCAATCTGAGAGGTCTGGAAGAACTTCATTCACCAGGAGAGTGACCTCCAATTGGAGACTTGAGACAAGTGAAGGTTAACGTGGAGAAGATGGGTCGGGGGTGGGAGAGAAGGACAGGAAGCCAGAGAGGCACTCTGAATAGAGGGCACGTCCTGCGTGCAGGCCCTGGAGGAGGAGAGCAGGGCTGATGACTCAGCATGGCAGGAGCCAAGGACCAGAAACGTTAAACGTTGAGCAAGGAGTCCGGGGTACACAGTAGGCCGACCATGGACGGCCTTTGACACCAATTAAGTTGAAGGCATTGGGACTCCTTCTGAGGAACAGGTAAGAGCCAATGAATGGCTAAGTCTGGCAATTCCCAGAGCAGATTTGCATTTGAGAAGGATCGCAGGCATGCTGGGTGGAGAAAAGCTCAGAGGTCTGAACTAGCAACCGGAATAATAGAATAAGTAGAAACATCCATGACTAAGGAGGAGGCCTTATTCCAAGACCCATCTCCCCTGCCCGCATGCACAACTTGAGACAGGGATTTGCTTGCAAGTGATTTTTTTGGGAGGTGGGCCCTGCAGTAGGATGAGGGTGGGGACGAGACAGAAGGAAGGGACAAGGACCAAGGAATCCTGGTCCTTGAATTATGTTCATAATCAAGCCTCTGCTGTGGGCAATCGAATGTGAAGAGGACACCTAGGAAACTGGGCCTTTTATCCACCAACATGCGTCTCTAATAGGTTCGCTCCCTGGCTTTTTCCAAGCCAGAGGGAAATCTCCAGCAGTGAGATACAGGAGCTTAGGGAAAAAAAACACTATGGGACTGTGCACAAAAGCTGCAGGGGACCTCCAGGGTGGGCCAAGTGGCTATGGGTGACAGCAGTGAGTCCTATCTCTCACGGGGCTTCCACAACCAGATCTCCTAACCTCTCCACATTTCTATGGAAATTTACACATGCCTGAGGTGTAAGCACACTGTGAGTTTAGACTCAAGGAAAGTGGCAGAGTCCCTGGGGCATCAGCCTAGCTCACTGTGTCTCCATAAAGATGCCCTGCCTGGATCTGAGCTGGGCTAACAGCTCCTGATTTCCATAGGTGTCAAATATGTCATGATAATTACTATTGCAAATATGTATTGAGCATGGACAGGGTTCACATAGAAAATGTTTTGTAAAATAGTTAACGTTGTAAAAAAATGCAATTACTTGAATTTATTTCTTGAAACAAATCCAAAAGTACTAGAAATTATCACCTATAACAGGAAGGATGTGCAGTAGCCAATGAGAAGCAGGTCGTGTGGGTGCAAAGTGTATATTTCTCTCTTGGTTTTCAGCAGACCTAAGCAGCTGTAAGCACAAGACATGATGACCCGAAGCCAGATTATTGTCTCCTCATTTTAAAATAGTTGGTACTTCTAGATGATTAGTGTGTATGTGGAATGGTTGAGATTATGCATGTTAGCATAAGTTAGCATAAAGTTCTGTTGCTTCCTGGCCGTGTGACTTTGGGGATGCCTTCTCACTTTCCGTTCAGTCTCAGATTATACAATTATAAAATGGAATAGATAATCCCTGTCTCCCTGCACGGCATCTGGATCACAGTAGACACCCGTGTTCGTCAAGAGAATGAATGGAGAAGGGTATGCATAAAGTAGTTAGCACATAGTAAAAGAGCAAAAAGTGTTAGCAATTATTATTGCTTTTATGTTTTATAAGAACCCCAAGCTATTTGACAGTCAGACTCATTTCACTAGAATTCCTATTGCTATCATTACTTGATAGGTCATATGAAAGCAAAGGAAGCTATCTTGCAGAGTGGACTAAATTTGGAGGGAGAAGACCTGGACCCAGGCCATGGCTCCATCTCTTGTTGGCTGTTTGATCTTGAGCAAGTGACTTAACCTCTCTGAGCTTGGGAGCTCCATTGTCTATAAAATGGGATGACAGTGCCTGGCCTCTCCACCTTGCAGGTGGGGGGCAAATTTAGAATAAGTTCTCTGAAAATACTCAAAAGCTTCAAAATGCAATGTGGATAAAAGCTTTTGCCTTTTTTCCTGTGCTGTTGTGCTTTACGTGAGATTTAAAACATTGAAAACATTTAAGACATTAATTTCCATCCTTGGAGGCCTGCTGTTAAGAAAAGGACACTGAAGGACCCACTGGTCACTGGAGGCCCACGGGAGCTTTATACGCTCTCCTTTGCTTGTGACAGTGGAGCCACTGGCCTCTCTGGACATGTTTTCTAGTAACCGTGATGGGGTCTCCCATCAGCCCAGCAAGCCAAAGAATCTGCAAGGTGCCCATTCAGGGTTGGGTTCCAGGTGAAATTCCAGAGAACAGGGAGAGGTGGATTGGTCTGAGCCACTCTGACACAGGCAGGCATAGCTGAGACCTGGGATGCATGCTGACATCTCCATCTTCCGATCTTCCCATCATCGTAAGAAGGAAAGAGCTTGGAGAGGACTGTATTCCCATCTAGCAGACAAATCTGTGAATAGCTCACATTGGCAGCCTACAAGCCAAAGGCTCGATAGCTGTGTGTTATCCAGCAAGTCACTTAACCTCTCTGAGCCTTTGAGTGTTGTAATCTAAGTGGTGGGTAAAAATACCTCGTAGCATTGTTCTAGCAATTAAATGTGGTAACCCTAAAGGGCCAGGCATGGCACCTAGCATGGCCTTATTAACCCTCATTTCTCTCTTCTCTTCTTGTACCCCACCCCTCCTCAAAAATTAATAACCCAGGAGGAAAGTGGAGTCTGATTAGGAAAACAAAACAAAACAAAACAAAAGAAACTTTCATTAACATGACAGGCAGCAGGGAATAGTGATCAAGAACATAGACCCTGGGGCAGATTTCTAGGGCTCAAATCTTGACTCTGACCGTTATAAGCCATATGCTATCTCCCGCAAGCTTAGTAACCCTCTTTGGGCTCAGTCTCTTCATCGGTAGAATAAGAAGAATTAAGACCTGAGGTATGAAGATTAAATGAGTCCACATTTGTAAAGTGATTGGTGCCCAGCACAGTGTAAGTGCCAGATGGACACTTGTGAACTCAAGGCCCATCTTGTCTGCCAGTCTTAGAGCAATGACATGAGCCCTATCTGCCCAGAAAGACTCTCGGAGAGGGACCAGCACTTCAAAGCCATAATTTGGCCTCATTTCTTGACTGACAGCCTCAGAACCACAGATGCTGTGTCTCTGACCATCCCCCAACGCTATATAAATCTTTACAGAACTGGATTGTAAAGAGCCAAGTATTGGAAAACTGAAAACCCTAATATCCCAATCGATTGCCTGAGAGTAGTTCAATGGCGTTTCTTTAAGCTCTGTAGCATCATCCAGGCCTCGCTGTAATAGTCCTCCACCTTGGGCTAGGAAGGCAGAGGGCAATACCGTCCTGCAGTTTGTCCCAGTGCCTCTCTGACCGCTGTCAGGTAGAACAAAATGAATGTTCCACGGAGTCAGGGCGTCCTCGTTTAGTGCCAGAGCACGGGATCCAGCTGTGGGCGCTTACTCCCTCTAATATATCCCCAGAGTGGCTGCATCTGATTGTGTGTTGGGCTGGGGGGGGGGGGCGGCGGGGGGGAGAGGCGAGGAGGAAGTAAGGTGCTAAGGGAGGGGAAATGCCACATAGGTTATAACCACACTACAGTCTAGGTCTGGGCCAAAAAAGGAAAATTAAAAAAAAAAAAAAAACCCTTTCGAGAAGAGGCACTTGGTCTCCTTTCCTTGGGTCCTGTGACTAAAATTCAGAGTCTTTCCTCTCCTTGACTGACCACAGGTAAAAATATGTTGGATAAAACCTCCTCTAAGGATAGCAGCTGTCCCTGGTCACTGGATTGACACAGTGTGTGCCTTCCAGCTCACGACGCCACAGAGCAGGCGGAGTTCCGAGCTCCCCACCGAGAGGGGCAGGGAGCCCTTGGGAGTCTGAGCCCAGAGCCATCTGAGCCAGGCAAGAGGAAAAGTCTCCTAAATCCCATTTCCAGCAGGTCATTATCCTCACCCTGTCTTTTGTTTCCCCTCTTCGAGATCCCAAGCCAGTGTCGAGCAGAGCAGGCAGTCTTCAGGCTTGTTTGGATTCCTGTGCGCTCAGTTCTCGGCAACCCTTAAAAGCTTGAGAGGAGCCATTGGAGCCGCAGTGATTGAGGCCAGCTGCGCTGCACCCCCACCAAGGCACGCGAGCCACCCTTCACCGCACTTGATTCTGATTGCTGTGCTGCAGGGGTCTGATCGCCCTCAGCAGAGATGGCAGGGGGGTGGCGGGAAGGAAAGGAGGTGGTCGGCCACGGTTCCTATGGTCAGGCCAGTCCAGGAAGTGTTCCTCCCTCCCGTAAAGCAGCTCTCATGCAGACACCACTCTGAGCTTTTCCAAAATGACAAAATCACCTTAAGGAAAGAGAAGAAAGAATGTGTAAAAATGTCTTCTGAATGCTGGGTCTTTCATCAGCCTCTCAACTGCCTGGTACATTTGCTTGTTAGGCTGCATCTCGCCTCTTGTATTAGTCATTCTGGCGGCCCCCACGCAGGCTGCAATTTGGAACTCTCAGGGTGCAGTCGATTGTGAAAATGGCTATAATCCTTCGTCTCTCCCTATGTCAGATCTCTGAGCGCCATGACTTTATAGGTCAGCTCATGAAGAGAAAGCATCTCTTCCCCCTGCCTTGAATCCGGACTTGCCCTGACTTGCTCTGGCCAGAAAATAGAATGCTGTGGACACGACAGTGTGACATTTCCGAACTCTTGGACTCAAGAAATACTTTTGCTTTCTCTCTCTCTCTCTCTCTCAGCCCTGCCCATCTGCCATGTTAACAAGCCCAAGCTGGCCTGTTGGATGACAAAAGGCCATGGGGAACAAAGACAAACCATCCCAGCTGAGGCTTTCCTACACTGACCAGCCCCCGGCTACCCCACCAGCTAACTACAGGCACTTAAGTGAGCCCCGCTGAGATGAGAGGGAAGCCCAGCTCAAACGGCCAACCCCAGAGTCATGAGCCAAGTAAGTGTTTACTCTTATAAGCCACTAAATCTTGAGGTTGTTGCAGAGCAAAAGCTCCTCATGCCTCGGTTATTTTTCAAAATGACAAAATCACCTTAAAAGGAAGAGAAGAGGAAAAAGAAATTTTAAAAAGGGTTTGGCGGGGGTGGGGGGATATGCAGAGAAATTTTGAATGTTCTTTCCTCTAGCCTCAATTACCTGAGACAGACTTACTCGGAATCTCACCTGCCACATGAGTGGCTCTGGTGGCCTCCAAACATGTGCAGCTGGGAATTCCCGAGGCTTCTGCCCTTGTATGAGAGGTTTCTCGTCACTAGGATCCCCAGCCCGGCGGACACATTTCTGTTCGTGGGGAGGTGAAAGCTTATTGGGTGGACCGTCGATAAAATCCCACCTGTTTCTTTTATGGTAATTCCTCCTGTAAAGGGGGAAGTGGCGTGCTCTGAATATACAGTAACTTTATTAACATAGGAGAACACCACGTCTTATCTCTGGGGCTGAAAAACTGAGGTGCTCCGGAGACAGTAAGTAGACTGTCTTGGGAAGCAGCATTTCCCTGGGCTTGAGTGTGTCTGTGCTCCTGTGTGTGTGTTTTTGTACGCCCCTTGCAGGTGGTGGGGAGAACCGACATTTATTTGGTGCCTCTTATTTGCCTGGGATATTCTAGGTCTCTGCTATTTTTGATAAAATCTCACAACATCACTGTGACACGTTTTGATTAGCATGGACTTGTAGGTGAGGACACCGAAGTCCCAGAAGGTTAAGTAAATTGCCCAAAGTCACACAGCCAGCAAGTTGTAAAGCTACAGTTTGCCTTGTGCTGTTTGTCGTACCTTGAGCTTGTTTAACTGTATTGTCCACATGGAAGGCTTCTGCATACAGATATCAGAAGTTCTACAAATACTTGGTTAGAAGAGTTTTATTTCCCTACCTAAAAGACTATAATAAAAATCCATACACTCTAAATATGCTACATTCCAACATTTAACATATTAGAGAACACCATTATTTTGTCATTTTAGAGTCTCCATATGCATTTGATAGTACAGACCTCAGAATAAAGCTGCCCTGATATATTTGGCACATATTTGAATATCCGTTGGGATGCCTGGGTGGTTCAGTCGGTTAAGCATCTGACTCTTGACGTTGGCTCATGTCATGATCTCAGGGTTGTGAGATCCACAAGATGAGATTCTCTCTCTCCCTCCTCCCACATCCCCCCCACTCATTCTAAATAAATAAATGAATGAATGAGTGAATAAATAAATAAATACATGTATACATATATACGTGTATGTATATATGCTATTGCTTTAGGGTATAAGAAATCTACAGTTTTTTTCCTTCTTTCTTTTTTTAAAATATAGGCCCATGCATATTAGTTTAAGTAACTGAGCATGTGACCATACATATATACTCCATTCTTTCCTCTAGCTTCAATTACCTGAGAGGTACCTAATCGTTTTTTTTAAACAATTTTTTGTATTTATTTATTTGAGAGAGAGAGTGTAGGTAGGGAGAGGAGCAGAGGGAGGTGGACAGACAGACTCTGCACTGAGCATGGACCCCAATGTAGGGCTCAATCTCATGACCCTGCGATCATGACCTGAGCTGAAATCAAGAGTTGGATGCTTAACCTACTGAGCCACCCAGGTGCCCTTGCACCATTTTTAATTAAATACCAGGCTTGACCTGTGCCCAGATGTAAGTCACTGAACAATTATTTGGGAACCCATCACGATAAATCTGTATTGTGGATGATTTCAAACTTTTTTTTTTAGAGTTTGGAGGCTCCCATCCTGCCATTTATATTTACGATCAGAAGGGCAGGCATTGGTTGAGAAAGGAGAGCCAGTGTTAAGAGGGTCATATGGTGACAGTGTCCAACCAAGCTTAGAGTTATAGTTACTGAGGGTCGACAGACTCACCATGATTGAGGTGATAGCTTGTCACCAGGGTCCTGGCTACCAGCCAAGTGTTGGGGTCACTAAATTGGGAAGGGGGAACTGCCCTCTGTCCTGCAAAGTGGGCCTGGGCCACCTCTTGTCTAGGGGAATCCTCCCTCACTGGACCATTACCACCCTCCCCACCTTTCCAGTGGGAAGAAAGGAGGAAGTACGAAACAGTCATGGCTATGTTACATAAAAAGGGGGAAGTTGCCTTCCTTGTCAGAGCAGAAGAACCCTGGCTAAGTGAGACAGAAGGCCAGGTCTGGCTCTCCCAACTCTTGAGGCAGTGGGTGATTCAGCTTTTAAACAAAAATGTCCAACCATTCCTCTTCCAAGCTTCTTTAACATTTAATTAAAGCCTCTTCTGAGATTGAAAAGCAAGCTATTTACAAAAAATAAAACAACAAGAGAATCTGCTTCTATTTGTATACATTTGTGAACCCAGACTCTCTGCTAACAAAAAAATAGTAATAATCAGAAACAAAGTCAATGAAATTAGTAAAGCTGGTCTTTGTTTGCAAATACTGTAGTATGAAGAGCATCTGTTATAAGATCTGATAGATCTAGGCTTAAAGCAGCTTTGCCACTTAAGAACTGTATGAGTTTGAGCAAGTAACTTCTTGAAACTCAGATTTCTGATCTGTGAAAGTGTGGCTAATACCAATTCACAGAGTTATTCAGAGAAGTTAATGAGATAAATACGTGAAATTTTCTAGCACAACAAAGAGGTGTCAAATAGATCCGTTTATTCCATTTTCATCCCTAGGGCCCTCTCCACTACAGCCCTTGATACGCCATCTTATTTTCCTCATTCTCAACAAAATCTATAAGTCTGATGAACTAAATCCATTCTGGGTTGTCAGTGACGCTCAATGATTTTAATTTTCACAAAGGTCTGGGGCTGAAATTGGATAATTTCAGAATCAGATACTCGGAAAGTCAGACATTATTTTGGACAGAGAGACCTTCCTGACATCCCTGAAATCACTTGTCTATCTAGTTCATGAGCAAAATCACCCACAGTCTAGGTCAGTGACCTTCAAAATGATCTTCAGGTGTGTTTTACCCAGGAGTTGTACCACACCTCCCACTAAGGGATAGGGAGAAAGTATTGAGCCCTTTATTTATATTTATCTTAAAAAGTAAGAAAGAAATTAAGCTTTTCTAATAACATATAGGTTGGTGCTAGCAGCATCTGTGGACTTTTATGTCTAAATGTCACATGCAGAAAAGAGTCTGATTTCTGCAAGACAGTGATCCATTTTCTCATTCTTTGTTTTCACTTTTTACCTGGCTAGTGATTCAAATCTTCACTCTAAAAGGCAAACCATTAGTTGGCCTGTTGGTAGAGAGTTCTATAGTTTCCCATTAACATATTCCACTGGACATGGGATGAATGAGACTCCGTGGAGAATATCCTGGATTCAGAGTCATTCTTCCACTGTATGGAAGCAATCTAAATTTCCCATTGATTTTTTTTTTTAATGCAGTGTTTCATGATTCATTGTTTGCGTATAACACCCAGTGGTCCATGCAATCTGTGCTCTCTTTAATACCCTTCACCAGGCTCATCCATCCTCCCACCCCCTTCCCTTCTAAAACTGTTTCTGGGAGTCCCTAGTCTCTCATGGTTGTCTCCTACTCTGATTTCTCCCCCTTCATTTTTCCCTTCTCCTAATGTCCTCCATGCTATTCTTTATGTTCCACAAATAAGTAAAACCATATGATAATTGACTTTCTCTGTTGACTTATTTCACTTAGCATAATCTCCTCCAGTCCCATCAAAGTCGATGCAAAAGTTGGGTATTCGTCCTTTCTGAGGGCTGAGTAATATTCCATTCTGTATATTGATCCCCATCTTCTTTATCCATTCATCTGCCGAAGGGCATTTTGGCTCTTTCCACATTTTGGCTATTGTGGACATTGCTACTATGAACATTGGGGTGCACGTGACCCTTCTTTTCACTACATCTGTATCTTTGGGGTAAATACCCAGTAGTGCAATTGCTGGGTCATAGAGTAGCTCTATTTTTAACTTTTTGAGGAACCTCCACACTGTTTTCCAAAGTGACTCTACCACCTTGCATTCCTACCAACAGTGTAAGAGGGTTCCCCTTTTTCCACAACCTCTCCAACATTTGTTTCCTGCCTTGTCCATTTTTGCCATTCTGAGTGGTGTAAGGTGGTATCTCAGTGTGGTTTTGATTTGAATTTCCCTGCTAGCTAATGATGATGAACACTTTTTCATGTGTCTGTTAGCCATTTGTATATCTTCTTTGGAGAAGTGTCTGCTCATGTCTTCTGCCCATTTTTTGACTTGATTATCTGTTTTTTGGGTATTTAGTTTGAGAAATTCTTTATAGATCTTGGATATCAGCCCTTTGTAGTGTCATTTGCAATTATCTTCTCCCATTCTGTGGGTTGCCTCTTTGTTTTGTTGATTGTTTCCTTTTCTGTGCAGAAGGTTTTTATCTTGAGGAAGTCCCAAAAATTCATTTTTGCTCTTGTTTCCCTTGGCTTTGGAGACGTGTCTTGAAAGAAGCAGCTGTGGCTGATGTCAAAGAGGTTGCTGCCTATGTTCTCCTCTAAGATTTTGATGGATTCCCATCTCACATTGAGGTCTTTCATCCATTTTGAGTTTATCTTTGATTATCAGGAAAAACCACCACTGCCAGTAGAGTAGCTCTTCTCTGTTGGTTTAAGGAATAAGAACCCTTATGACGAAATGGCCGGGTGGGGGGGGTCCCAGCCTTAAGAGAAATGCATCGTATTGGTCACTTAGATTACAGCATATACTATACTTTTATAGAATTGCACTCAGCCCTATGAAAAGTTTTTACTCAACCAGTGCTTATTCCTGAGTCTTCAATAGATCACTCCAATATTTCACAAGGTCAGCTGCTTTGGATGACTGAGTATACAGTAAAATTGTGAATTCCACAGGCTGAGGTGATTGCTGCAGTACTTCACTGTAAAGTGAGCCCCAGGTCAGAAACGATGTAGTATGGAATATCATGATAGTAAATAAAAGTTTATGTAGCAATGCTAGTAGAAGACTACAGGTAGGTAGTAGGCAAGTCCAAAGTATATTCAAGAAAACTCAAAGCACTTTACATGATGGAAATCTCTACTGCTGTGGCCAGTTCATCCATGATCCTACCAAGCAAGGATTGTGGTGGCTAGAGAAGAAGACAGACTGATATCCACACAATAGGTCATCTTGTCCTCTTGATTATTGAGAGTCTCCTCTGTAGTAATTTTTCTTTATTAAACATTGGTGTGGGACACAAAAAACCTCAAACATTGTGCTTATTACAAGAGTCTCATCCATGAACTTCTTCCCCAGACTTCCTTTTTTCTTCCCAATCCTTGACCATCTAGCCAAACCTTTCGACTCTGTTCATGAATGAAGAGAGATCCATACTTTTACCATACGTTCTTTGCTACCATGAGGGAGGAAGTGAACAACCATGAGATAATCACTGGACTTGCCTTCCCAACATGCTTCAGGGCCACTGCTGTGGCAGACATTCTAAGCATGAGCTTCGGTGGCTCTCAGCCTCTTAGAATCCCCTCACGTTTGAGTGTGGGGGGAATTTGAGAATATGGTGAGATATCGCTCTCATGGTCACGTTACCTTATATGGCAAAAGGAAGATTCCCACATGAGCCCTTTAAAAGCAGAGCATTCCCTCTAGCTGGTAGACGGGAGTCAGAGAGACTCCAAAAGAGAAAGAGATTTGTTGAGCCTTTGCTGGCTATGGAGAGGAAGGGGGCCATGTGAGCAAGAATGTGAGTGACATCTAGGAACAGAGAGATCTCCTGGCTGACAGCCAGAAAAGAAATGAGAACTAGGAACCACGGCAAAGAACCAGGTTCTGCCAACCAACTGAATGAAGTTACAAGTGGATTCTTCCCCAGAGCCTCCAGATAAGAACTCAGTCCAGCTAGCAAACTAATTTTCACCTTATGAGATCCTAAGCAGAGAACCCAGTTGATCCCACCTGGACTTCTGATGTACAGAACTGTGCAATAATAGAAAGGTATTGTTTTAAGCTACTAAATTTGTGATAATTTGTTAGACAACAATAGAAAAGTAATGTAATTCCTGAATGGGGATAGAATTCTGCAACCATCCTACTCCAGGTGGTAACCAGAATATCATGATATGTGTTTGTATATGTGGCTATTCCTCAGTCAGTTGATGATAGGGGACTCTTTAGAGACCAGAGGTATGAGTTGAAGGAGAGGGGGACATGAAGCAAGAGGAGGTAAATATTAGTATATTAGTATATAAATATTATTAGTATATGTGTGTGTGTGTATATATGTGTGTGTGTGTGTGTGTGTGTGTGTGTGTGTGTGTATATAATGGAATATTACTCTGCCATGAAAAAGAATGAAAACTTGCCATTTGCAACAACATGGGTGGAGCTAGAAAGTATTATGCTAAGCAAAATATCAGTCAGAGAAAGACAAATAACATACGATTTCACTCATATGGAACCATAAGAAACAGAACAAATAGTGAAAGGAAAAAAAAAGAGAAAGAGAGATGGGGTGGGGGGGGAGAGAGAGAAAGAGGCAAACCAAGAAACAGATCTTAACTATAGAGAACAAACTGCTGGTTACCAGAAGGGAGGCAGGTGGGGGGATGGGTAAAATAAGTGATGGGGATGAAGGAGTGTACTTGTTTTGATGAGCACCAGGTGATGTAGGGAATTGATGAATCACTATATTGTATACCCGAAACTTATTTTTTTTAAAAAATCTGTATATCCAGAACATTATCCCCACTTCATTGGACCCATAGTGATGAGATTCTAGAGCAACCCATTCAAACCTCTAGCCTGCCTGCAGCAGAAGCAGAAGCATTAATGCAAATCATCAAGTTTTTACCTTGATAAGAGAGAAGGAGAAAGCTCAATATGCCTGTTATATAAACAATGTATACAGATGGTAAACAATATATCCAAAAAAGCATAGATACTTAGTCAAAGCTAAATATTAAAGCTACTAAGGTCAGGACTACAACTAGCCATTATGGTGCCTTTGTCATAATTAGAAATGGACGTCTCATGCTTCAGGTGGATGCAGGCCCACAGCAGGAAACATGACCTGTTAAGAGGAGTTCAGTCTTACCCACCCACTCATTTAGTATCCTTGTGAAGGACCCAGTCTCGACAACCATTTGTTCGCAATGACCCTGGCAAAAATCATGCATGACTGCAAGGACATGCATCAGCCTATTTAGAAAATGCTATAGGAAAGTACTGGCATGTGTATTTTTCTCCTGAGTTCCTAGACTCTTTCTCCGTGACTTGTGGGGGGTGAGAGTTCATGTATGCAAAGGGAGAGGAAAAAACCTAGTAACCTAGCCATCCACATAATGTTTGCTAGAATGGATTTGGGTAGAATTGAATCTCTTTAACTTGACCTTGTCTAGATGTCTCCCTCCCTTCCTTCTTTCCCTTCCTTCCTTCCCTCCCTCCTTCCCCCATCTCTCTCCCTCTGTTCCTTTCTTCCTCCCTTTCTTTCTTTCTCCTTTTCTTTCTTCCTTCTTTCCTCCCTCCCTTCCTTCCTTCCTTCCTTCCTGCCTTCCTTCCTTCCTTCTTTTTCTTTCATATTATGGTCACATCATCCAAATAATGAAGATAAAGTAATGACTTAAACACCAATTCATTTTGCCAATTAATTTTAATCGTCAAGTAGTTATTTAGTTCCTATGATATATTTGATTCTGAACTAGGGAATATAAAAGTCTCATGAGAAATAGAATCCTGGGGATTTTAACCACCTAGCTAGGGAAATGTTACTGATGCCCAAGAAATAGGATAATTTAGCCCTTAAGCATTATTTACCCCAACTGGCAAGGAATGTGACAATGACATTTGTTTGAATATTCTTTTTTTTAAAATAAATAATTTTTAAAAAGATTTTATTTACTTATTTGACAGAGAGAGATAGATCACAAATAGGCAGAGGCAGACAGAGAGGGGGGAAGCAGGCTCCCTGCCGAGTAGAAAACCCGATGAAGGGCTCGATCCAGGACCCCGGGATCATGACCTGAGCCAAAGGCAGAGGCTTTAACCCACTGGGCCACCCAGGCACCACTGTTTGAACATTCTGCAAGTATTTTTAAATATTTATCATCTAGGGGTGCCTGGGTGGCTCAGTGGGTTAAAGCCTCTGCCTTCGGCTCAGGTCATGATCTCAGGGTTCTGGGATGGAGCCCTGCATTGGGCTCTGTGCTCGGTGGGGAGTCTGGTTCCTCCTCTCTGCCTCTTTGTCTACTTGTGATCTATCTCTCTGTCAAATAAATAAAATCTTTTTAAAAATTTAAAAATTTTATCCTCTAACCTTATGAAATATATAGTTCTCATTGCACCACTTTTTTTGGTATCTCAAAATTTCATGACCCTTAATATTTTTTCTACATCAAAGTTTCATCCAAGCTAAACCTGTGAAACCAGTCTGCGATGTGGGCCTGGGCAAGAGTGCTTTCTAAATATTTATACAGTTAAGCCAAAAGGAGAGAGAGCTAGGAACATGAGGGTTGGGGCTCCAGGAGTATCATATCAATGGTATTCTATGCATCAGCAAATTTGCTGAGGTGTTGAGGTATCTAGCCCCTATAATTTTTCTAGAGCCAGCAGCCTCTATATGTGTCCACAAATATAAATCACTTGCAGAGATGGATCCCTGCATGGCCTCTGCTCCATTCCATTCATCACCAGGCAAGCCTGTTGTCAGTGCCCCGATATTCTCACCCTGACCTAGAGGCACCACCTTTGCTGTGAGGCAGAAGTGAATGAACCTACTTTATCCCTAGTGTTTCCAGAATGTGAGTCCTTTCCCTGACCCATGAGTCATGCTCCTTCCCCTCGCTGCAGAAGGCAGCTTTTTTTGAAGTTTGAAACACTGCCTCACCTAACACTAAGGCAATGTTCCATACGAAAGAAAACGAAAATGAATAGGACTCTAATGGTTTATGGGGAGAGAGAGTTTGATGACTTTTACCTTTTCATTTTGTTTTGTTTTATTAATGAAAAATCAAGGCACTTGACAGGTTTCTTTTAAAGTTGAAATTACAAATGGAAATTTGTGCTTATTCATACAATGGTCCTCAAGACTAAGGGTATTTAAGAATCACCTACCAAAATTGTTTAAAATGTGAATTCCTGAGAACCTGAAACCCTACAACTGGGGTGAATGCACAACTGGCATTCCTATTAAGCACGACAGGGAAGATTCTGATCCAAGTGATTGTTGGACTGCCCTGTGAGAACATCGGCATGTGGCCAATGCTCTTGTTGCTGCTGCTGTATTGGTATTTTCAGCGGTGTTCTCTTCATTTGTACACATCAGGTGTTTAATTGCTATTTACTGGTGGTGGTGGTAGTAGTGTTGCATTTCAAATCACAGATAGGTGTCTGGGACAGAGCATTAGCCAGGAGTCAGGAAACTTGAGTCCAGGTTCTACTACTAAACAACTATATGACCGTAGGCCAATCAATTTGCCTCTCTAGTGTTCCACTGACATAAATAATTTTCAAGGGCCTTTTCAGTTTAAAAGTTTCAGATATAATGAACCTCAGTTACAGTAACCAGTCTGTGCTTTCTTTATTCCATTTTTTTTGAAAGCACTGGAGAGCTCTGAGTTCTCTTGTTGTGGCTACCACTTTACCATCTATGTTTATTTGAAGAAGTTACACAAACTCCCAAATCTCGTTCTTCTCATCTGCATAATAAAAGATTAATTCCTCCCCTGTTTACCTCCTGGGGTACTGTTAAACTCAAATGAGTTTAGGAATGCAAGATTTTACAAAGTACTGCAGAGGCATAGTATCTCTTGCCCTCCAAGTCAGAAAATGCAACTGCAGGCCATAGAGCTGGGTTTGTCTTATATATATATATATCTTGAAAAAAGCCTGATTAGGTTGGGTTCAAACAGAATGTGAGGAAAGAAAATGGAGACGGGCGGTATAGACAACATCTTTGGGAGTTTGTTTTGTGAAAGGAGTGGGAAAATGGGCCGGTGCTATAGGGGAACATTGGGACAAAGAAGTTGGAGGGAAGTAAGGTGAGGGATATTGTAACACATTTATATATTCAGAAGAGTGATCAGGTAGAGAATGAGATAACACAATGAAAGGATCAGATTGTAGGAAGCTGTCCTCATGGATGTGTAGGGATGAGTATTAGATTGGAGCAAACATTGTACAGGGGAAAGGATAGTACAGAGGTGTAAATGAAAAGAAGGTGATAAATTTTTGGTGGAGAATGTGAAAGCTCTTTCTTATACATATTTACCCAGGAAAATAAAATCAAGGTCAGTTTCTGAGACTGAAGAAGATGGAAGTTTTGGAGGTTTGAATAGAAAGGATAAGATGACACCTGTTTTCAGGGGATAGTGGGAAGTGAATTGAAAGAGAAGTGACAAAACTAAGAATACACTTCAGTTTAAAGTGATAAATATCGGGTGAAACCATTCTATATGATTGTGTGTTTTTCTTCAGCCACATGGGTCGCTTGGTTCAGGTGCAGAGTAGGTATAAAATTGGATTTTTCAGTGCTGATTTTTTTTTAACTGGTAGAGTATGGTGGAGTGAATGAGTCAAGGAGAAGAGGACTTATGCAACAGGGTGATTATGGTGATAGGCCATATGTCAGTGGTTGGTAGTTCTGATAACTATGAAGAACTGGAGTCTGATTATTAGAGAAAATAAAAACTGAAAATGGGAAGTGGAAGCCAGAGAGTGGAGTGTGTGAAATTGAAGGAGTAGCATTAACAAGGTATAGGGAATGACCATGGAAGTGGGGTGGAGTGAAGGAAATATCATGGAATTTGAGGAGGACAAGGAACTGAGAAACCAGGGTGTTGGATGGACCATCTACATCAGCGTTTAATTCCCAGCATGCTGCATGAGTGTAATGGTGAGATGGTTATGAGGACATGGGCCAGTGTCTTCCTTTAGGGAATGAAGGGAGTAATCAGGGGGATAACAGAAGAATGGATAAGATAGTCCTCGGCTTGTGCTTCAAAAGAATACATTTGGAAGGGTGTGATGATAAGGGAATATGGGTGGATGGTGGCCCTAAAGAGACCCTGAGGAGTGCAAAAGACAAAGCCAGTCCCAGCGGTATGCAGGTATTTTTATATGAAAATACAGATTTTTATTTCTCTTGAAAAAAGTGTGAAATTCCATCACAAAGTACCCATTCCCACAGATTAAAAGATGTCTGAAACTGAGCCTGGCTTCTCTCCCTCCCCCTTTTAGAGAGAGAGAGAGAGGTTTGAAAGAGAGAGCGCACATGGGGAGGGGCGTAGGGAGAGAGAGAATCCAACTCTGGACTCAGTCTCAGGACCCTAAGATCATGACCCAAGCCAAAATCAAGAGTTGGATGCTTAACTGACTGAACCACCCAGGCAACCCCTGGCTGCCCCCTTCTTGATGGGTCGTGTAACCTCCATCCCCCCTAGTTTCAACACATCCTCTCTTTTCCCTGAAACAGGGATTCTGGGTTAACTTCCACTTACTATGAATTGTGTTTTCTAAAAATAGACCTAAACCATCTGTAATATTTTACTATGTTACTATTTCTATTAAGGAAAGGATGGAAAACAGGAGGAAAAAATGTTAGACCAATTGGACTATATGTTTAACTTTGCCTTCTCTTTTTTCTATTATCAGCCTGACCCTAGTAGGCATTCGATCATGAGACTCCTGCCCTAAATCTGTCTGATGAATTTATCCCAATTAAAATCTGCCAGAAGTTATTTTCCATAGACCAGAAATTAGTTTCTCTTATGTGATAATCCTATGGCTTTGAAATCCCAATTAGGCTTGACAGCACAATAAGAAATGAAACTCAGAAATAATAAGGTAACCTAGTTGCAGCTCAAAAAGAAAGTATTTGCCAAGCATACGGGTATTAGGAAGAGTAGATACTGCCCTATGGGCCTTTTCCTCCAACCATCACACCAGCCTTAAATCTAGGACTAGTGCTATCTAAGACTGGGCAAGCCCACAGTCGTGGGATCCTCTGCCCTGGTGGGTCCCTTACTCTGCACTACTTGTCAAGACCGCCCCACTTTGAATGCACCTCCAGGAGATGCATCCCTTTGCTCTGTCATGGACTTTTGACCTCAAGTGTATCCTTGGCATTGCTCAAAAGTTAAAAAGATAATAAAGCAAAGGGAAATTGACCAAGATCAAGTTATACCTGACAATGCATCACACATGGTTCACTTTTCTGGTTCTGGCCTAGTTACTCTGAAATGCAATCGGTTCCTAATCGCTTTGCAAGTTGCATTCTTAGAATTTTTCCCAATAAAATACTGCATCAGAATAGGTCACATTTGGGAGACTTCTTTAAAATATTCCATGACACTTAGAAATGTTCTAGGAGCCTGAAACATAATTAGGAAGTTCCCCAAAACATAATGAGGAAGTATACCTACTTTCCTGAAGATGAGTTCTAGATGATAATTAGGGTGATCTTATGGTTTCTTGTCCAAAGTAGGACACTTTGAGAATAAAGAAACATCACTATTAAAGGTCATTCCAGGACAACAGATGTGAACAGGACTTGGAAGCAAGCCAGGTGGCATGGTCACCTTAGTCCCACACAGCTCACCCCATAAGACAATAAAACATGGTGCCTGGGGACCAGAGAGCAAAGCCACGGACAAGATTTAGCAGGATTTACCCTTCTAGCTGCATTTACAGAGCTAGCCTAGGTTCTCTCCCTCTCCCTGCTCCCAACTCAGGGACAAGTTTTTCCAAATATATACTTAATAAACTAACTTTCTTTGATCTCTACAAAAAGCTTAGAGGGATTTTGAGGAAGAATGGGAAAGTCAGTTCTTCAGCAGTAGAATTTTATGCCTCACCCTAAACTATTCACTCACGACTCTGCCCTTGTCTCCTTCCTAGCACCACTACCCCCTCTCCAGCCCCCACCAGCACCACCCTCAAGCATAATGCTGTTCACTGCCTCTCATAATTAACAACAAGCTTTGTTGTTGGTTTGCCTTTGAGATGCCTCATTACTGGAAGGTTGCCAATGTTAGCATACCAGCTCCATGCACCAGTGGTCTGATCTGGGATGGGAAATCCTACTGTATATTCCTGTGCAGGGGAGAGTGCACTAAACAGTCCTGAAAAGGAACTAGACAAATGTTTGAATAAAAAGCAACTGAAGGGTAACTGGTAATTCAAAAGAAGAGATGATCCCAGCTGACTTTCTTGGCTCCGTTCCCTCCTAGATTTTCCTGTGCTCTTTTGTTATCTGTGGTTTAATCCTCAAATACAGTTCTGGTACTATCCATGAGGCAGCATTTCTAAGTGCTAACATATTGGCTCAATTATTCCAAAAGAAGGGAACTAAAAATGTTTTTCCTCTTGAAGCTCCCACAACTTCGGACAGCTTACTTGTTAACGCACGCTAACAAAAGCGCTCTCCCCTTGCCTTCACTCTGAAGATTTTCTTTTCCTAAAGAGGCAACAGGAGCCATGATTTAAAAAAAAAAAATGGGACATGCAGAGAAAATCTGTTTCATTTGTTCATATCATTTTTGAAAGTTTTTCTCCTGAGAAAATTTTCTCCCTCCCCCAGCAAGGAGGAGTTAATAGTATCTAGAAAACTAAGAGCTAAAAGAAAGTCCCCATCTTTTCTGAGGTTAGATTTTCAAAAATTTTTTGTTTTCTACTTTAAAGGAAAGAGTTATATTCGGGGTTTTTTTGCCCTCATTTATGGGATAAACAAGTAAGTATTTAAAGTATCTCAGTAAAAACTTAGAGACTTTTTTATCAAAATTTCAAAGTCATAGGTATACATATTTATGTGTATACATATCCTTGTTGCCTCAAGCGAAGGAGTGACCCTACTCAGGATTCCTATGGCATAATAAATGATCATTTTTTTTTCAAGAGTGGACTACCACTGAAGGTTGCATGAAGACTTTTTTTTTTTAATCTGCTAACTGGTTTCCATTGTACTTATTAAAATCCCCCAAGCTACTTCTGTTTGTCTTCTACCCTCTTCTTTCAATGGGAAGCAGTGACACAAAAGAGAAGCAAAGCCCTGACTTGTTCTTGATAAATATGGCCCATATAGCATTCCGTACAACTTGGAGCTGAGACCATTATTTCAGTGAAGCCTGTGATTGTTCATTAGCACAAAGAGTGTGTAATAAATATAATGAAAGACTGCCGGCTTTACTCTATCTTTGTCATCTAAAGCAATTCCATGAATAACTATAGGGATTTGTCTCCAAATGACTTATTTGCTTCCTTTCTAATAAATAACATGTAATTAGGGTAATATATTGTTTCCTAGTTATGTTAGCAATGTAGTGAAGGGAAACAAATGCCCAATTTTAGATATGAAAGAATAGTAGATAATTTTTATATTATCCCTTAAAGTATTTGGACTCATGCATAAGTTAAACTGCTGGGAGGTCTAAGTACAAAGCAAGAGCCGAGATTCTACATTTAATGAGTTTCTTTATTACTCAGGGCATGAATTACCACCCTGATACTATAAAACTGCAGCGAGCGCTCTGCATCTCAGATGAGATTCTCTTTGAGGAATGCACTCGTCAGTGAACTGTCAGCGATGGGACGGACTAATCTGATTTAGAAAGGATTAGGTTGGGAACTGTGCCTCTGAATGTCAAGGTATCTACATCTCTCTACAGAGAAATGGAATGTTTAACTCTTCATATCCAGGGCCACGGGTATTAGGAGAGCCTTGTGAGACACAAGGTCACATCTATTACTGAGCATGGAGACAGAAATAAATTGCACCGATGGCCTCCTCGGGTCCCATGAGGGAAATCCATCTTCGGTCCCATGGTAGCAGGAGCTCTTGGCAAGCCTTAGCCTTGGAATTCAAAACATACTTCTGGGAAGAAAAAAAAAAAGGGAAAGAGGAAGAAGTTCTCTGTTAATTATTAGAGAAAAAATAACAATATGCACCAAATCTAATCACTATTATGGCTCCCCTCCCTTTACTGGGCAAGAATGACTTCGTTATCACTGGAGGTGGAAACTACTGGATGTCTGCATATAGGGCAGGGGAGAGGAAGGCATCCAGGAGTCACATCTTGGGACCAAAGTGAGGTCTGTGGAGTCTATGACAGTACAGACTCCCTGTAGCTTACTTTGGAAAGCTAGATTGCCTCTTAACAAAGTGGACATTGGTTCAGTGTGGTCTCTCATCTCTAGGCCTTGTAGGACAGGAGGCACTGGAGACTCCTCTTTGCTGACTTCTTGCCCAGCTCCCTCAGAAACCTGAGCCCTGGGTCACCAGTTCATGGGCCCCCGGCAGGCTCTGCATGGGCGTTGGGCATGTATTAAGGGAAAGTTCATTGGAAAAAAAGATAAGGAGTGCCTGCCTGGACTCAGTGTGAGCCAGGACACCAGTGTCCCGTCCCCCCGCCCCCCCCCCCGCTGCCCTGAGGTGGGAAAAGGACTGTCTGTTGGTACCGTCTGTTGAGTAAATCTAAGTTTGATCTAAGTCTTGCGTACATATGGATCTTTCAGTCTTTGCAACAACCCTATAAACAGGCATAGCCTTCCCTATTTTACAGATGAGGAAATGAAGGGACAGAGGCTAGTACTTTGGCTACTGCCTCACACTGAGGAAGTGTCGAGATCTGAATTTGAACTCAGCAGACTGACCGCAGAGCCCGTGCTTTTAGACCATTCCAGTGTCTCCCTGAAAGGAAGTGTCACCTGGTTTCTCAGTTTACCTTCCTGCTAAGTTAGAACTTCAGCTAAGTCCGCATCCCAAGGCCACAAAGCTGTGTCAGGAATGTTGCACCCTAAGACCTAACACTTGCAAAAAGAAAATACAGTAGACATCCTGTCTTAAGGAAACAATTCAACTTTGAATTTCAACTGAAAGTTCCAGTTTTCCTCCTCATACTTGAAATTGTAGAGCACAGCTAAAAATGTAAAGAATTCGTCGTTTGGAGAGTAAAATTTTGGGTCCAGAGTACCCGATTTTAAGTACATTTATTAAAGAACTTATTTTGACAAAAAAATGATTTCAACAGAGAGCCAGAAAGAACTGAGGAAGGCTTTCTTCTCAAACCCAGAGTGGAAAGTTCTCCCTCCATATTGCACAGAATGGATCGAGAATAGTTTGGGGTGAGATGGGGAAAACGGCAACCAGATTTCTAAGCAAGTAAATTGGAAAACATAAAAAGGCATGTTGGAACACATCCTTTAATAATACATGCTGGAAAAGTAATTTCTATTAATTAGCGTGTACATTATTAATAAAGTATTTAGAACTCTTACCTTAATTTAGGTGTTATCAGGAAATTAAAGTGCTACTAATTCCACTCTAAAGGTTGATAGCTGGATATTCAAAAGACGGGAGGCAAGTCCTGACAAGCTGCAAATGCACAACTTCACATGGGTCCAGGAAAAAGCTCTGTGGCTCACAAAGGACGTATCTGATTTTAAGTCACGCACATCCCACTTTTAGTATCATCAAGCATGTGCACCAGCTATGCAACTTTTCCCTTAGAAATTCTGCCAGCACTTCCACTGAGTAATTCTACCTATAATTCTGCACACCATTAGCTCCGCATTCTGGAGAGGTCATTAGCATCTCCCTTCATGTTTAGCTCTCAGGATGGGAAGGAAGCCTATGGAAAGGACCCGCTTTATGCATATGCAGACTTAAGGGGTTCTTTGGGACCCCAAATTTCTTTCTCAGTGATGCCTAAAATTTCTCTTAACTTGGCCTCCACCAATTTCTCCTTATTCCAATTCTCCACATATCATTACCAGTTTCATCTTCCTAAGGCACTAATATCTGGCACCAAGGGCTCAAGGCCTTTTTGGTCTGGTTTCTGGGTATGATATTCTGTATCCCTATATGGCTACTCACATTATACCCAGTGGTATAATGGGTATAACATATATAATGGGTATAACATCTAGACTGTTCTACTCCTTGGTAGAATGACTTGGATATGACTCATCATGACTCCTTGGTCATGATGAATCATATCCAGCTCAGATCCTCCCTTCTCCATCAGATGGTGTAGACTCCTTCTTCAGAACTATCATTGCCTTAGTGTCTCCACAATAGGATTTACAAGTCACAATGCATCATAGTTGTTTGCGTTGTTGTTATGTGCACAGAGGCAGGGCAGTTTAAGTACATGGCCTGTATTATTTCATAAAATCCTCAAAGCCAGCCCTGTGTGATAGGAATAATTGCTCCCTCCATTTTATAGATAAGGAAACTATAGCACAAAGAAGCTAAGTAACTTGGCTCAAATCACAGGGCTAGCAAGTGGCAGGACTATAATTCAAACCCAGCCAATCTAGGCCAGGAGTCTGTACTTACCCTTGTGAAATCTTGTACTGCTGCTGTTTGAATGTTGTGTTGTTATTTATAGCAATGTCATTTCACTTTTGTGGACTTAGTCTTGATCAACCCAAGGAAAATGTCAGCCTCCGAAATCACAGGCCTTTTCTGAGAATCCTTATTCTTCCCAGGAATATATTTGGCACTCAGTAAGTAATAAGTGAGAGCTATGATTGTTACTGGGGTTTTTTTGTTATTATTAACTACTGATCGATTTCATTTATTTTACACCTTGTCTTCTTCCTGCGATACTCCTTCAAAGTGCAACTTTTCTTCATGCCCTGGAAATATTTCTGTGCTTTCCAAATGCTTTTATATAGACTCAATAATTAGATTTAATGGCCAGAGAAAGAAGCAACAGAAGCAATGGGAAGTTGAGAAAAAACAAGCAAAGGTGATGTGATGGCCACGGAAAGCAAGCCACCTACATCCCAATTATCTACCTACATCTGGCTCTGCCTTGTGACATATTGTTCTTGATTAATTGTACAATCTCTAATAGAAAACATTAACTAATGGATATTAATATTAATTTGTGATGAATAGTCATTGGCATGAGTCTCAGTGGCTTGCCGTATGACTGTCTGAATTTGATTTTTGAATCCGCGTGTATGTCTATGGAGAGCCTTTTGAAGACCATGGGAGCCAAGGGTGTAGAGTGAATATGGAGAGAATAATGTTCATTATCTTATTAAACCCCAGTTCCTCCCAGGGAGGTTAGGAGACAGCTGGCAAATTTTATCCCTCATTTACAGATGGAGATTCGTTGGCTTACGTTAATTCTGTAATATGCCTTAAGTCCGGAAGGGAGCAAAAGCTAAGAATGAGCAGTGGATTCTGTGGTTCTGCCTGGAACCTACCTGTAGTTATCACATACTGAAGGATATAGGGCATGGTGACAAAGATCAGTACAATAGGCTGCCTGGGACAGAAAAAATGAGTACTTTTATGCCTCTGCTAAAGCATTAAGTCTTTGCTAGCATCTAGCATAATCAAATGCCTGCTACAATTCTCTATATCTTCACCAAAGATGTTATAAGGTCAATTACAGTACACACGTGTGCTGTGCTTTGAAGATTTCAAAGCATATTCACAAACCTGGTCTCACTTAATTCATAGGGTCTTCATGAGGTGTTGTCCCAATAAGGCCCAATTTTTATACTCACCTGCCTTTTCATGTTTCAACTTAGAGACTAAAATACTTGCTCAAGTGCACCCAGCTAATAAGGGGAAAAACTAGGAACTGCCCCCGAGGTCTTACTACAACATGGTCAAGGTTTCTCCCCATCACTTGTTTTAATTTTCTGTCCCTCCGCTTGCCTCCTTCTTCCCCACAGTTGCCTCTCACATAATGTAGACAAAATGTTTGATGCTGCTGCTGATGATGATGTTGAAAATGATGCTTGAAAAATGCTCACGTGAATACTGACTTCTGCATTTGGCCCACTGAGATCTGGTTTGCATTTCTTAAGAAAGAAGCAAGGTTTTGAGTTTTAGTTCTTCTTCCCAATTCTGGACCTCTAATATGAACAGTAGAACCATTGAGCCATTGGACAGGAACCATTGAACATTAGCCTCTCTTGGACATGGAAGCTATTCATTTGCTTTCTCCAAGGAACATTTGTTGAGTATCTACTAGGTGCCAGCCAATAGGTACACAAAGGCAAATAATAGAAGAACAACCTAATGCCAATTTTGCTACAACTCACAGTCTGCTGAGCAAGGTAGAGACAGAAGTAGTCCAGACCTTCTGCCATTTAAGAATTCAGTGAATCTCAGGGCGCCTGGGTGGCTCAGTTGGTTGGGCAACTGCCTTCGGCTCAGGTCATGATCCCGGAGTCCCGGGATTGAGTCCCATGTCGGACTCCCGGCTCTGTGGGAAGTCTGCTTCTCCCTCTGACCTTCCCCCCTCTCATTCTCAGTCTCTCGCTCTCTAATAAATAAATAAAAATCTTTAAAAAAAAAAAAAGAATTCAGTGAATCTCATTTCCTGTATTTTGGAAAGTTCAGTGTGCTCCCCAGGAGTGTGAGAATCCCCAAAGCCTTACATATTTATTCCATGTCTGGCTCTAAGCATCCCCTTCTGCTGAGTTAGTTTGGTTTTGGAAACTTTTCACTATCTGATATGTGTTAGTGCTATTCTGTACATTTCCACCAGATAGGAGATTCAGCCCTTTTCCTTAATTTACACACACACACACACACACACACACACACACACACACACACACGTACCATTCATAGCCCTGCTTTAGAGAGTGAGTGAGACTTAGTGCAAGTTTTGAGAGATGGAGAAATATATCACAGCAACGTTGACAACTCTGTCTTCCAAATATAGCTAGAACTTGACCACTTCTGACCACCTCCAAATTGACAATGTCTATCACCTGAATTATTGCAACAGTCTCCTAATTGGTCTTCCACTTGCCTCTAAAGTCTATTCTTTATACATCATCCAGAGTGATCCTTTTATTTTTTTATTTATTTGTTTATTTTTGAACATATAATGTATTATTTGCCCCAGGGTACATGTCTGTGAATAATCAGGCTTACACATCTCACACCGTTTGCCATAGCACATACCCTCCCCAATGTCCATAACCCTACCCCCTGTACCTCCCAGCCACCCTCAGTTTGTTTTGTGAGTTTAGGAGTCTCTTATGGTTTGTCTCCTTTCCCATCCCATCTTGTTTCATTTCTCTTCCCCACCTCCCCACGACCCCCTGCCCTGCCTCTCAGAGGGATCATGTGATAATTGTCTTTCTCTGACTGACTTATTTTGCTTAGCATAATACCCTCTAGTTCCATCCATTTCGTTACAAATGGCAAGATTTCATTTCTCTTGATGGCTGCATAGTATTCCATTGTGTGTATATGTGTGTGTGCGTGTGTGTATATCTATAGATATAGATATAGATATAGATATAGATATAGATATAGATATATCACATCTTCTTTATCCATTCATCTGTTTATGGACATCTAGATTCTTTCCATAGTTTGGCTATTGTGGACATTGCTGCTATAAACATTCGGGTGCATGTGACCCTTTGGCTCACTACATTTGTATCTTTAGGGTAAATACCCAGTAGCGCTATTGCTGGGTCATAGGGTAGCTCTATTTTCAACATTTTGAGGAACCTCCATACTGTTTTCCAGAGTGGTTGTACCAGCTTGCATTCCCACCAACAGTGTAGGAGGGTTTCCCTTACTCCACATCCTTGCCAATATCTGTCATTCCCTGACTTGCTAATTTTAACCATTCTGACTGGTGTGAGGTGGTATCTCACTGTGGTTTTGATTTGTATTTCTCTGATGCTGAGTGATGTTGAGCACTTTTTCATGTGTCTGTTGGCCATTTGGATGTCCTCTTTACTGAAATGTCTGTTTATATCTTCTGCCCATTTCTTGATTGGATTATTTGAACTTTGGGTGTTGAGTTTGAGAAGTTCTTTCTAGATTTTGGATACTAGCCCTTTACCTGATATGTCATTTGCGAATATCTTCTCCCTTTCTGTCAGTTGTCTTTTGGTTTTGTTGACAGTTTCCTTTGCATGCAAAAGCTTTTGATCTTGATGAAGTCCCAATGGTTCATTTTCGCCCTTGCTTCCCTTGCCTTTGGCAATATTTCTAGGAAGAAGTTCCTTTGACTGAGTCGAAGAGGTTGCCTGTGTTCTCCTCGAGGATTTTGATGGATTCTTATCTCACATTGAGGTCTTTGATCCATTTTGAGTCTATTTTTGTGTGTGGTGT